>CM031241.1:91312389-91934889 GCA_018340775.1 Taxus wallichiana var. yunnanensis | reverse complement strand
CTCATGCATCCCAAAGCAAAAACTAACCGATAAATCTCCACCCTCATTGGAGTCTTCTTACATGAAGAATTCAAATTTTGAAACCCTGTCGACATTATTTCTTACAAACCTAGACTTCTCGGGAAAATTTCAAATGACATCACGGTTGAAATAATTTTGAAGTCGATAGTTTTTTTTCATCTTATAAATACAATTCTCAAAATTTTGAGTCGGACAAACTATAATCTTCGGTTTTGGAGTGATACAAATTATGATACCCTTGGATTATGTTTTTAGATTGCTAATTTTGTAACCTTCATATAAATTTCTAGTGTTATGAAAGTCTCGAACATAATCAAACACACAAGTAAAAGAAAGAGAAAAATAATATAATGGAATTGATGATTCTATGCTTTGCAGAAGGATTTAGAGGGATTCACACATCCAGAGATTCCCTCTTAGGAATCCCAAAAATTCGGGTGACACTCTTCCCTGTGAAAGTCCTTTTTGACTGTTGTATGCATACTCTCTTACATCTTAATGGGTAACCCACGATTCTCTTGCCCTTTGTCATCATAAGCCATATTGGTTTTCCTTCATCAAAATCTTCCTTATGAAGAAGAAGCCCCGTATGTTTTCCAAAAGTATCACAATTTGATTCCAACCATGTTATCAACTACTTTTCCTGTAACTCCTCCTCCATGGCCTTCATATTTTTCCCATTTTAACTTCTATATGATCCTCAAATATCTCAATGTCCTTGTGGATAAGGTCTCTATTTGGGAACCCATTCCACCTACCATAAAATCTTATATAACACTCAAAATAATGCACTCAACAGATAGTTTGTGAGGAACATTAGGACTTATTCTCATACTTCCTCTTTTGTTGCACCCATTATTGCTTCCTTTAATGTGAGAAGAAAAACATTGAGAGAACATAAAACATAACCTCCTGGTCCTTTTGTGGGCAGGGAAATGCTTAGTGTAATAATGTCCTTGAGCAACAACTATATCTTGTGATCTACACTCCATGATACCACATCTTGTGGAAGCATAGAAAAGGAATGTGAAATGTTTGAAAAATGAGAAAAATAGATGGTCTAACCAATTTTAATGATGATACAAATGCAAAATGAGATAGAAAATGAGAGTTTGTGGGGCCCTTTTAAGTTTCAATACAATAATTTAAAGATTCTAAAACAATATACAAGAAATCATTGCATAAAGCACACAGAGAGGCTTTTACAAAACTCCACAAAAATGAAGGGTAAGAGGGATACGTGAAATTTCCCATCGGGCTTACTCTACTTTGCAGTGACCACCATACATATGAACACCCAAATGTTGATCTCACATGGTCTTTAATCCTTATATTCGAGAAGCCATCTCCCAACCATCCTTTAAGAATACCAGAATTAAATGTGGTAAAAACAAAGGATGGCCTAATTTTCACCCTCAAATTGCATGGAGCCATTGTGCACGTTACGCCCCTATGAAATAGCTCCACATCTACTATACGACTATTACCATAGGTAATATTTCACATCATCGAATAGAGTAGACAACCCTAGTGAGCGGTGGTTACCACCAAAAATAAATCTACAAGGATTTAAATATACGGTTAAAAGCAGAGATACACGAGAGATGGTGTCAGTATGGAATATATAGGAGGAGAAGAAGCAAAATCCAGAACACGGGGAAAACATGAACAAAATTACAACAAAAAAGACAATCGATGTTAGGACAAGCAACAAAATCCAAATCCTAGTTTGTGTGGCTCTCCTATTCTACGTGGATGGGCATGATTTTTCGCATGGTCACCTATGTCTATAGAACAAACTAAAACCATTGATCCAGTGTCTCGGTGCAGGTCGGGGCATCTGGTTGTGTAAACACCTATTAGCATTATATATCAATTAGAACTCGTATTTATACAATTTTATTGATATTATTTTTGATGTTCCTATTAGTCTCTTATATGCATTTATATAAAAATAATAATTATATTTAAATAAATTAACTATAAGGAATTATAATTTCAAATTTACGAATATTTGACAAAAAGACTTTGTTGTGAAAAATACGCCCAAGTAGATGCATGAATGACCTAAATTTATTTTAGGTTTGGAAAATGAGCTTATAAAACATTATTTTATGATTTTGGTAATATATGATCCGTGAACAATTTAGGCAGCCCTAGACAACTACAGACTAAAAATTAAATAACCGTATATTTTTGTAAATATATCTTAATAAATATGTAAGTAATTTGTGAAAATGCAAAACTTATTTATATTTTATGAAAAAACCATGAAAAATTATATACAAAAGATTTGAATTTACAATCACAAGAAAGAACTAAGCTATCAACAAATTATGTTTTGACACGCATTGATTATTTGAATTTGAATATACTTATGCTATGCTCCAATGGATATCGTTGGTTATTTTAGATATCAAAGAACCCATTCAAAAACATATTTATGTCCTTTTGTGTCCTTTATGTCTATGTTATCCTCCTTCCCTCTGTGTACCTCCACGCCTTCGAACCCCGCATCAACATAAAAAAATAGATGTGATTCTTGTCATCGATCGGAATAAACCTAGACATGGCCTAAAATGCTTACAACGCGCACAATAGTGGACGAATTTTACATTATCCATCTCCAAATTTTTACGTGTGCTGCCACAACATGGCTAACACCAAATTATAGATGAAGGGAATCATACTATATTCAAACTACACATCACCAAAAATTGGACACCATCAATAAGAACCAAATGAAAAAATAATAATATCACAATAGAATGAAATGTGCGTCTGAAATGCCGGAAATGAACCAATGAGAGTATCTCTAATAAAGATCCAAAACAAAGACTTTTAAATGCTAATATGAACTGTGGAGAAAGGACGAAGGACAGTTCAGGTGAAAAGATAGCATTGTTGACTTTGGAGGCGAGGGATCCAAATTTTGATTCACCTAAGTTAAAAGGCAATTTAGAAGTGGTTCTGGATGTGGAAGACGAAAACAATGCGGAGTGGAGCACTGTTAGTAGAAAATCATATCGTGGTTTCCGTGGGGGGGTGCGCGCCGATGCACTTAGGTTGGATGCAACTGTTCTCATCGGCGTTGTTCTTTACTTTTTGTTGTTTACTCGCTGGGTTTTGCGGGTTTTTGTGCTGATTTTGGTAGGATATATTCCTGCTTGCGTCCTTGTTGATTTTGATCTTCGAGCCTTTCTTTGTACAAGGGTATAGTCCCTTTCATAAAAACTATTTGCCACTAATAAAAAAATGTGGGTCATTCGGCAGGGTGAGTGGTTTTGACATTACCCAGTATTGCAATAGTCCCACCACATGTAAATCCTTTTGAATTTTGTGGATAGTACTCAATAAAAATGTAGTATAAACTAGAAAGGCATAACCATCACGCAAAAAGTGTTGGTCGGTTGTCCAAGGTCGAAATATTCGAACCAAAAAGGTTTCCTCTATCGTGGCCGAGAATCGAGCCCTAAACCTTCCAGTTTCAATGATTGTGTCCCCACCACTCCCCATGTGCGTGTTACATCCCCATAACGTGAGTACAATTTTATTTATTTTGTATCGATTCGATTGCGCCCATAAAATTTTGTCACTTCTATCCGAGCAGCGTGGGTATCCATTTCGTGTGCTTTGGATAAGGCTCTCTGTATAAACTTGATTATTGTAATGGTATACCTATTATATAGCACTTCATAAGAATATAAAAAAATTAAATAGAATAATTATAAATAACAATAATACAAAACCACTCTTTGTTAAATGTCCATTGACATGTAAAATTAATTACTTTAATATATTATACAAAAAACCAACCACATAGTAAGGCTTTAGCTTTACTTTGAAGGCAAACAAAGGAAATAAATGTTTACATGTGAAGGAATTTTCTAAATGTCTTCCGCATAACCTCTTTTCAACATTCTCTCGTTTAAATATTTTGTACAATAACATTTGTGTTATCTAAGAGATAGGGGTTGGACCCAATCTCTAAGATTTTAGTTTAAAATCCAACATAAGCAATTGATATTTGATTTACGTTGTTTGTAACTCTATTCTATATGATCGAATATCACATATTCTTAGTGTAGTGGACGTATTTTATTTTAAAATTTCTTTTTTATTTAACCAATAATATAATTGATGTAATAGGTTGATAATTCAATAAAAATTTTAGAAGTATTGTAGACTTCAATTATACATAAACATTCACCTACTAAATATTCAAATGGTAAGTGGAAATGATTCTCACTAAATTCAATATTATTTTTTAAAACTAGGAAAAAAACTATGGACACATTTACACAAAAGATATTTAATAGATAATGAAAGTACTATACTAGATTTAAGTATACTAATTTGCATCTCCTTAGATCTAAAACTAGTAGATAACTTATAGGAAAGGCGATTGATTAGAGATGATAAAATTCTTTATTAAAACATGGTACAATTATTGTTATGTTGTTGTTGGAGAGTCACCCAGTTGGGTAGGGGCACTCTAGTCCATTGGGATTTTTTTGTTGACAAAAGGACAACATCCTAAAACATTATTAACAAAATCTTTCTGTAGAGAGATTTTGAGAAATTTTTCACTTTGGTACTTGATAAAACATCTCTTTTGTTGGTTGAAGATCATTAAAGTCACATATATGTAATAGAGATAAACCACATCCTAAATTAAAATTAATATTGACATGGAGGCAAATATGAAAATCTCTCCCAATTGTAATATTGATAATAAAAGTATCATGTATGGGTTGAATATGGATTTATTCTTCATCCTACGATGTGTAATACCACTACTTCATCATTATGTAGTAGTATGAAAATCTGCAATGTGTAATGCCCACATTTTACACATACAGTAAAAATAACAGTAAAATACTAGGATTTTTTTTTTTGACTTATATTGATCACTACACAACGCCACAAGGGCTCCAAAGACTGAAACTCGACATCGCAAACGAAACTTACATAAGTCATCAACTCACATTGACACATGACAACACCATATACATGTCAGTGCCACACTTTCCCCATTGAACATAAATAAAATATGCAAGCACGGCCCCTCTTCATAAATAAAATGTTTAGACTTGTTATCACGATTATCTACTATCAATGTAAACATCTTATCGAAAGCTTTTGAAACCAACACCGAATGATAAAATAAACTTAACAAGGGAAAAACATAATTTGGTCTACAACCATTTAGAAGCCATTGTAGGCCTACAATTGTTAAAAATCCATTCCAAATTAGGATGGAAACCCGCATCAAAATTCATGCATGCAAAGAATATACACAATTTCTAAAACTCTTGTAAAATTAAAACAACAAATGTGAAAAATCCAAAATAGAGAAGATGATAGAGATTTTGCAAAACCCAATTGACTAATGGCCTACAAACAATTAAAACTTCTTACATTTATGTTTTCTGTATTTTTTAATGTATTTGAACACAAGTTAACTGTTGCAATCCTATTATGTAAAAATCCACATGATCTTCAAAGTTCAAACTCTTAATTAGAAAAAAGAGACATAATCAAAACGTATTTCATTCATAGTGAGTAGAGAATGTAATGCTTTAATATTAAAGTAGTGAGTTTTTCTCACAAAAAATTTGAATTTATAATTCCTTTACATAAATTCCTTTGTGATTCATCGTTGACCAGATATTTCATATTCATTTTGATTATGCCTAGCTACTTCTTCCTTATAATTTTTTTTAAAACAAATCGTAGCTACAGAAAAAATTATTAGAATATGTAGTTTTTCATTTGTATGAGGGACTCTATAGAAATACACTACAAATCCTTATTGCACACATTCAACTTCACGATCTAAAATATGTGATACACTTCCCAAAAACTTCCCAAACCATGGCGATATAGTTGTAAGCTTTAATTAAAAACATCCAATGTAATTTAAGATTCTTCATTTTATGACATTAGTATCAGAGAAGTATCTTGTTGCTAGATGTGTGAGAATCTTGGGAAACGTGGAGAGAAAACAACTTAATTTCTTCTTGATGTGCATGAAGTACTATTTGAAAGAAACTTGGAAATAATAGTTGTTGCATACCTCAGTGATTTTGAGGAGAAACAACTGTTTGAATTCAACCTCTTCTTTTAAAAATTCACTCTATTTTTTAAAAATTATATATTTATCATTGTTGGTGTCTTCATTCACTTTGTTAAACGGGTAGAAAGGTATCATGATACGGTTTTCGCTAATAATCATCTAGACGATTAAAAAATCTATGTGGCATTATTTTAGAAACCCATGATTGTAGTGACTTGCTCACCTAGTGACATGCTCTCCTCTGTGTCAAACCTGAAATTTGTATGCATACCTATGACCTGCATGGAGAAAATGTTGGAAATAGGAACATGTGCAGGAATTTCAGCCACTGGCCAAGAAATCTACGTGGAGACTACATGTTGTTTGTGGATTCGGAAAGTCACTTCATGGCCTTTAAAGCTCCCTGCGAGTGCGACAAGGAACACAACATATGATAAAGAATCAAATTTATTCACAAACATTACAGCGTCGGACCTTCATGGAGCTGACTTTTAAATTAACATGCCCTGGCCATGTGTGAAGACATTGCTTGGTGCGAGAGAATGGAGAGGAGATAATAAGGCTTCTCAATGACCAGCGTACAACATGGAAACATATAAAAATCAACGTGGAGTACCTGTACTGCAAGGAAGATATAGATTCTTGCAATGACTAATCAAGATATGTTGTGCCCACTCCTCTTCGATATTTATATTATTATGATTTTTCTTATTAGGGATTAGAGTTATAGACATTGCTATCACATTTTAGACATTGACAGATGGACATTGTTATATTGATTAGTTATTTGATAGACAATATGGATGTTTAGACTTATGACATGATTTATAGGATGGATTATATGCATGTTTTGACATATCAAAATTTGATGATTTTGAGTTTCTACTATACTGACACATTCGATTTGATATATATATATATATATAGCTAGATGATTTAGTTGATTTCATGATCTTATTGCTAGTTGATAAATTGATAAAATTGAAATAATTGAAATTGTGAACAATTGGTGAATTACTTGTTTAGGGATGGTTTAGTTATGATAATTGATGATATGTATATGCATGTGTTTTACTATTTCGATGTCGTTAATAT
This sequence comes from Taxus wallichiana var. yunnanensis, assembly GCA_018340775.1. Taxonomy (NCBI): domain Eukaryota; kingdom Viridiplantae; phylum Streptophyta; class Pinopsida; order Cupressales; family Taxaceae; genus Taxus; species Taxus wallichiana. The sequence continues at coordinate 91,927,694 of CM031241.1, read as the reverse complement.
GGCCATGAGGCTAGAAAGGTATTGTCTTGACTTTTATAGGTGTTTGCAACACAATAAACCAAAGGGGGATATGAGACCAACAATGAAGGAATTTGGAGTATTGGCAACAAGTCACCTTGGAAACTTGTGTGTATGTTTATGTTTTTAGTTAGATGTTAGGAGGTCCCCATTGGGGGGTGACCTCAAATGTGACCTTGGGTAAGTTTGTGACTTTGTCTTGTTGATTTTATTTAATTGTGAGTTATTGTATTTTTTTATTAGTATGTGGAGTCACTTTTATTATTTTGTTTAGCACCCCTCTTAAGTTAATTAAAATTGTTTAACTAGTGCTAATTAGGATGTGACAAAAGGGGGGAAATAAATGTGAGTTGGTAGCCTTGGTGTGTGTTGGATTGGAAAGAATTTAATTTGTTTTGGAGTAGTGTGTACTCAATATTTCAAGTGAAATTCGGATTTTGACTTTCTAGGCATTTTGGAGACTTGTGGGACAAGTTAAGCTTGTCCCACACCTCTTAAAGTCACCCACCCACTAGGCCTATGATGTGAGGGGCTTATTTTAGGCCCTATTTTGTGTTTTAATGGAGAAAAAGAGAAATTAATTGCACTTTTCTTACAAGGGTATTTATTTGTGTCCTTTAGGGGTGTGGGTTTGGGTTGAGTGTGTAAGAGGGTGGTCATTCCCTCAACCACCAATTTATTATGCTTTGGGGTTTGGGTTTGACCTTGGTGATGTGGAATGGAGAAGAAATGATGTGGCATCCTACATGGAGCCACATCACCTCTCTCTCCCTCTTTTATATTTATTCCAATTTGTGTGAGGATTTGGGGGTTACTTGTTTTTGGTTTTGGTCTCTCACTTTGGGAGGTGCTTGATTTTGGAGTGCTTGTTGGAGTTGGAGATAGCTTGGGATTGCTTGGGCTTTGAGGGTTTGAACTTGCTTCTAGAGTGTATTTCTCAATGGCAAGGTAGGGTCTTTACCCTTGGTTTCTTTACTATTTTGATTTGCTTATGGTTTTGAATGAATGTTGTATTGCATGTGTATTGTTGGGTAGTAAAATGGCCTTAGGTTGTGTATGAGAAAGTGAAATGGGGATAATTTGTTTAGGAGGCATAAGAGTTTCTATTGGGTATTTAGGAGGGAGTTTGGTTGGGGTGCCCCACCTTGTGCTTATCTTGTTATTTTGTTCATTGAGGGAGGCATAAGATTTTTTTTTCCTTGTAGGGAGGCATAAGAGTTTTTGGGCATGATTGAATTACACATCACCTTTTCACCATCATTATTGCATCCTGTAAAACCATACGAGCACGAAGTCAATGATAAATTACGGCATGGAATCCACGCTAATCTAAAATAATTAATGTCTTTAGTTTCCCAATTACATATAATAATAGTTATAATTTGTATTCAAAAGAAAAGGTTTAGAAAACATGTATTCATTTCATTTCATTTCACGTCATTTCGTAACCAAGGAGAGAGAAAGAGAAAGGAAGAGAGAGAAACATCATTTTGTCAAAAGTTTTGTTTCACACAACAAGTTATACTATAGAGTTTCAAATATTTATTTACATGTTTCAAAAGTTTCCATGATGGTTTGGCATCCCGACAGGGGTCATACCACCCTTTTTTACATTTTCCTACTAGCTATTTTTTTAAAAATCGGAAGCTACAAAAGTTATCTTCCGATAAGCAAACACACCATAGTTAAATTTCTACGTGTCCACTTATATACCAAGAGTTCATAGAAACTGACAGAATTTAGAACTAGCGAATGCTTTATGATTAGTGGCTAATTTTCTGGGGCCATCGGTCATAAATGAGCTAGTTTTTAATGATCAAAAATGAGCTCGAGGGCTCAGAAAACCACATCTAAAATTGATGTTCGATGGATGAACGTGCAATGAAAAACTTCCTACAAGTTCCCCTATATATTGAGAACTCATCAGAGAACTAGAAAATAGTTTTCCAATGGTGACATGTTTTCTAGAGCGATGAGTCGTAATTGGTCCGATTTGATCTCATCAAAGCTGTCACCGAAGGTCGAAAAATGCCTTTGCCAAACTAACTCTGAAATGTGATTTTTCTGAACCAAAGGTTTTAGGTAATTATCTAGTAAAAGTACTAGAGGTTTGTGAAGGCGGATAATAATTTCTCTATCTAGGTTTCAAATGGTGGTTCAAAACGAAAGCAGAATTTTAGATTTAGCGACTTCATACCACTAAAAATAGTGTAACATGGCTCCTATAAGGGCATCAAAAAGGTCACAAATGTTCATTTGGGGTTGATCCAAGGATTGAAATGACACCTCACATAACAAGGTACGCGAAGGAAGCTTAACCTCCATTTTCTAGAGTTACGAAGGTTACTTTATGAGTCCCCAGAAATTGTAATTTATCTAATTAAACCAGGAGATGGTCAACATATTTACCGGGAAGTCAACCTCAACTTGTTGATAAAACAATATTGTAGTGATCTAGTTTGGTCGTGTATTTTTGAATCAACTCAAAATGAGGGTTAAAGTTCTGGTTGACTACAAAATGGTTATTTTGATTGTGTGAGTTACGATACAACATTTTTTTTTTTTACAACAAGTAATTATAGAACAATTAAATATATGATAATCCTAAGCTCTTAAAATTATATTTTATTGCAAAAGAAAAACTGAAGTACGAGAATTATGAAAGATAAGGAGAGATGAACCATGCATGGAGGAACAAAGCTGGTCAAACCCATGGGATCCAGTTTAGCATCTCACTTGGGCATTTTCACAACAGTTCACGAGCATCCACAACTCCACTATTTTGCATACATGTCTATTATAACATTTACAACTACAAATCTGAAATGATTCCTCTACTCTTTATACTTTGAAGGATGTCCATACTGTTCCACTGGCTCGCATCTAGCACGGGGACGAGAGATGATAAGCAAGGGTTATTGAATCTTGCTTTAGATCTGCGATTCTGAGCTTTCTTAGAAGTTTCTAAAGCCTTTTAAACAAACTGATTTTGTGCATAACCTACAGAATTGCAGCCCACAAGACCATATTTCTCTCGGGAATTTTTGGCTAATAGTTTACACACCTTTCGTATGCTTCCACATGTTGTAGGAAGATTTTCCAGGCACTTACAACTACAAAAATATGACAAAATCCCAATTTGGCATAGGCTAGGAGTATGTGGAAAAGAGTGAATTGATCGAGTTAGAGGCATGTATGTATCATATGTGATTCGTGTGGCTATTTTAAGAGGAAAAACCCATGTCTTCTATGCACAAAACACCCCATGGTAAGCTAGCACAAAATCCATTTCATTACCGAATGAGCTAGGATGAGTAGTTAGTCTTGGCGAAAAGACAAAGCCAAAGCGGTTGATTTTTTCAAAAACTAGCAGAAATTAATTTAGATCTGAGTACTAAAAATAGAGTCATGGTCGATGTGATCGGAAAAATGAGCTTTGAGGCAACAAAAGTGATGGCACACAACATTAGCAACCAAACTCGTTAAGATTCCTCCATCGAATGTTTTCGGATGTTTATACCCTGTTCTAGAGGTAGCATTTGACACATGATGAGAGAATGCGGCAAGGGCAAGAGGCTCTACACTGCGAATGCATTTACTTGAAAGTTTCAAAACCAATTTTCAGCTAAACTGATTTATGCATAACTTGTTATCATTGTACCACAAGCCATGTTTCTTTTAGGCGTTTTGGGGAAAAATGTTTACGAGGCAAAGTTCATGCTTCCACATTTGCAGGAAAATCAGCCATTGCTGAAACTATTCAATATTGCTAAATGTAATGCTAACTTGGGTTTCTGCGTGGTTGAGGCACTTGGATTAGAGATAAAGTGCTTGTATTATTACACAAGGATAAAGACTTGTTTGAATGGCCGTAGAGGGCACCCATGTGTTGTGTTAGAGAGCCACCTACCACATGCCTCTCCAAACTCACCTACCTCCTTGGAATTTAATTTAAATTATTCAATGTGCTAGGAACTACATTTCCCTCCCCTTATAAGAGCATCGTCCTCAATGCGACATAACGCCAAGGGTAGAAAAAGTGATAAGCAATGAAGGAAGCTAATGATGACTAGTTCCATCTATGGATAAGATCTCTTTCGATAGAACATGACCATAGGGGAGTCAAGAAAGTGTAACAATTTCATAAACTCTTAATGTTCTATGAATATTGGTAGTTCTAGTTTACCTTATTACTTGGTTAATATTTTCCTTTATAGTTCTTAATCTCAATCTCTTAATATTCTTTGTTTAAAATTTCAATTGTCTTATGTTTTGCGGGTTCCCAAATGTAATCGACATCTCGAGTACCACACCAGGATAAACGTAACACTAATGGTTAATAAGACATAATTTCACATACTTTCATGACACATCACAAGACCTCTAATTCCACTATGGAAAGACAAACACATAGTCCACATAACCAATAATTTCCAACAATTATGTCACAGGCATAGATCCAACACACACAAGTGTGAGTAAAAACTGTGAATCATGATGTTGATACAAATACAACTGGTATAACATGACCCAAATACCATGAATGTACCCACTTAGTGCCAAGACAATATACAATAGTCCATACCAACAAAGGGGGGTGTCAAGCCTCAAACATAACAATGTCTAAAAAGACTCACATGAGTACACATAACTCACTATACCAACTCCACACATCACAAGACATCACGAAACAATATCCCTATATCTCCTAAAGCATCACAAAACAACTCCATATACCTCCCAAGCATCACAAAAAAATACATATACCTCCCAAGAATCACATGACAACTCCATGTACCTCCCAAAACATTAATCACACCAACAAAAATCTCTTATGTCTCCCTCTATTCTCTTATACCTCCCTCAAGTCTCTTATGTCTCCCTCAAGTCTCTTATGCCTCCCTCAAGAAAATTAAATAAAGATAAATTTTCCTTTTTGCTCCCCAAAAGAGGCCGAGTCACCCTATGGCCATAAGCGCATAGAGTCCAGATACCTCTAACCCAAGTGACATAATAACTCGTGGTTCAACAACCCACTAGTTATCGTAACTCCTTGGGGCATACCCCTATACAACAAAGCGGGTCCATAGGTTCCACCACTCCATGGTGAATCCCATGACCCTATTCCAACACATTACTACATTAGAACCAACATAACAATCCATTTCAAATGCCAAGTGGAAAAAATCCCAAGCCTTGGGATAGGCTAATTTTTTTTTGAAACTTAAAAAGAATATTTAAATCTAAGAAAAACAAATGGCCAAATAGTCATAGTTAGTGCAAAAATCTGCATGTTAGTGCAACAACCAAATAAAATGCCAAAAATATAAGAACATATCAATCAAGAAAACTGCTGGTTCTAGCAAGAAAAGGGAAAGTGTTCAATTTACGAATAAAATACATGTAGCGAAATAACACATCATAATAACTATGTGGCCTTATACAACCACCAAAGGGGTACTCAATGAGTTCATTGGCACTCGGACATCGAGCCTCAGCTCGTAAAATAACATATCAAGTAATACAACTATCATCATCTCTGTCTAAATCAACCCTCCACCACTTCCACAAGGCTCAACATAGTTGTAACTACACTTAGGTTGAATCCATACAATAACCATATAGGGAGAGAGAAAGGAGTACAAGTCGCCATCTATTGAGCCTAAGGTGTTCGCGAAACACAATATGCATGACACCCATTGAGCAAGTGCCACACATACCAAACGAACAAAAGTGGGTTTTCAGCCTATGTGAGGCTCCACTTCCTATCTCGTACTCGGATCAAGTGACTGGTCAATGGTGCACATTTCCTCACTCCAAACATACACATTTTACTGATGTCCCTTAGGTCGGTTAGTGTAGGGTCCATAATAAAATGTAATGCCCCGTTTGGTGGTTACCCAGTTTCTTGGCGTAGTGACCTTTCCCTTGTTGGGCGTCGAACAACTGTGCGTAATTCTGTTGTCTTAGACCCTGTTTCAGTGATGTTTTAACACCTTCCCTCTCCTTCTGGCGTCCTCGAGTCATTATCGACACCTCCCTTTTGTGGACTGTGTAATGTCCTGGGCGTTATCCTTTTTACAAGGGATCTTGTTGTCGCATTATTAAGCTCTGGTTTTTTTTTTTCATTTGGGCAGGAAAACAGAAGGATTTTTGTCACACAGCGCTAACATATTCCACAATCATTCATGTTCTTACCAGGGGTAAATTGATAAGTAAAGCTGAAGCCTTGATGACGGAGTTCATTGCAATGGCTGAAAAACATGAAACCAGTCCTCATGTCCAAGTGTTTAATGCCCTTAACGGCGCTATAAAGAGCCTTGGACATGAATCTGCTTGCCAAGTATTTGATGTATTGGTCACTGCGTATGCTCAAATGGGTAATGTACGGGAGGCCTTACACATAATCTATAGGATGCAGCAGAGCAAAAGATTCAGGCACATGTCCATGCCCATGGTTCGTGCCTGCAACATCCTTCTGAGCAAACTGGTGAAAATGGAGCGAATAGACACTGTGTGGATTGTGTATAATGAATTGACTTCTAGCGGTCTTCTTCATCCCAATGTTTATATTTACAATACTCTTGTCAATGTCTACTGCAAGGAAGGTAAGCTGCAGAAAGCCTTTGAATTATTTGACGAAATGAAGAATAATAAAATTATTCCCACTGTTGTCACTTACACCATTCTTATATGTGTCTATGTAAGGGAGACAAGATGCAAGAAGCCAATGACTTGTTTAACACAATGCAGGACCTTGGGTTGGCTCCTAATCTTTATACATGTATAGCTATAAAATAAGATGAAATAAAACAAAATTCAAGTAAAAATAAACAACTAAGGGAATGGAGGGGTTGCGTGGAAAGATGGGGGGTAGGTGTGTGGCGCAGGTTGGAGGGGACTGTTTTAAAATCAAATTTTATCTACTTGTGCCTAGGCTCTACTGTCCCTCACCCCCCCTTCCTGCCATCTAGACCTGGTACGTGGCCATCTCCCACTGGCCTTACCTCTGCCAGCCGCCCCACCTTCTTTAATTCCTTTGATTTGCAAATCTAACTCGTCTTCGCACTGCTCTCTCGACACTGTTCAGGCTGCGTGAGCGAGAGAGAGGAGTGTCTTGTTGGGATTTGAGATGAATGGCTATAGCGTGTTCTCGATAAAGTGGATTCATTGATGGTGAAATGAAGGTCTATCGCCTTGATGTTGCGTGGGTGGTGTGGGTCTCAAATCGTCTTTGTGCATGTGTAGTTTCGTGGAGCGTAGAACCAAAATTCTCCTAGGAGAGTTCCGTGAGGAAGTGATTGGCTATATGCGGCAGCTCTTTGGGTAGAGAAGTAAACTTATCCCAGAAAATCAGTGGCCTCCTGAGAGAGTTAAGTGCGACGACTCTTGTGCAGGCGAGCCCGAGGAACCATTGGTGTTGATCCTGATGTTCTGGTTGCACGCGACCACAGTCGTGAGTTGAGTGTCTTGCCTTTCCATTTTGGAAAGTCACTTCCATCCAGGTGATGTATAAAGTGGAGGTTATATCTTGGAGAGAGAGGCGGGTGAGCGCAGAGGTGGTGATAGAGGCGGATGAACAGAGGTCTGTATCAGTTATTCAAGAAACCAGGTAAAAGTTGAGTCTATAACAGCTTAAAGAAGATGCTAAAGCTCTGGAATCTTGCATAATGGCAACATTATCTTCATGAAGTTCGAATCACAGTCGGGTAGACACTAAAGATAGGTATATCTCAATAATGGGAAGTAAATGTTGTTCACGCTTCTAAATTCAAACTTGGGTCAGTGTTAGAGAAGCTGATGAGTCTCTATTGAGCTCTAATTCCTCAAACATGCTCCTAGCTCGATGAAGAAGTGCAAAAGACAGTTCTTGTCTTTGGACATTCCTGTCTCTTGAACTTGCTAGGAAAGGTGAACTGATACAGTGAGGCGTGTTCTTGTCGGGGCTCCACAGCAGTGACCTGCCACAGTTTCCAGCCAGGCTGCAGGCACGTTAAAGTATAGTAGAAGCCTTCGTGGGCACCTCCAACAAGCAGGTCACCCAACTATGATGTTATCTATTCTGTATCGACTGCATCCTCAATTCGGGATTCTCCTTCAAGGTGACAGATCACACCCACGGGCACAGGAGATCTATGCAATGTTGGAGAAAATGTCTTGGGAGATGAAGGTAGCAGGATATTTTTTAGATCCAGAACACGTACTGAGTTTGTTTCTTCAAAATCGGTTGTGTGACAATGAGGGTGTTACTAGCAAACCTGATGAAATTTATTTACAAAGATCCTACTTGTTTTTCGATGTAACCCATGGAAGAGAACCTCATAGAGGCCGAATCGTTTCATATCAGAATATTCATGAAGCATGTTTTGCTTTGCAATTTTATGAGCTGCTTCAACGAGTCACTAAGTTGGCAGGCATAAAGTTTTCTGTTGGAATTATCACCTTACAAGCTACAGCTGAAATGTTTGCACCGAGAGTTTGATGCTGTCCTCAAACCTGATGGAGGAAAAGGTTATTTATCATTACGGTAGATGCCTTCCAGAGCCAGGAGCGTGATGTAATCATTATGTCTTGTGTCCGAGCTTCAAATCATGGGGTTGGGTTGTAGCTGTTTTTCACCGCGTGAATGTGGCGCTAGCACGAGCTCGCAGAGCACTTTGGGTTAAGGGCAAGCAGCGGCATTGAAACAATCATATGCATATGGAGATGGCGTTTTAAACCAGGCATGTTAAACCTGCCCTTGCAATCTTCTGCTACCCTTTTATTATGTCATGAATTGAATGTCCTTCTATTTTTTTATCTGTTATGGCATTTAGAATGGGCTTCTACTTTTCCTTGTGAATCGACCCAAATTGAAGGAAAGGAAGGACTGTTGGGAGTTGTTTGTTTTTCATACCCTGGTAGCAACTGTGATAGCATGTATACATTCCTTTCTGCCTCGTTTTTCTTTTCAAAATAAAAGAGTAATTGTCATGTGATAGAAAAATAATGGTTGAAGTTTTATACTGTGGGTGTTAGATCTTTAACCTGGGTGTTTCCTACTTAATTCTTAAAATTCGGGTGACATTTATAGACGATAGTGAACAATGGCCGTTGAGTTTGATTTCTAATCCCAAAGATGTGCAGATATAAACTTGAGCATGAATAACGTTAGTGGATATTTGTAGATTTGTCGACTCATGGCCAGTTTTAGGCTAAATGTTTGTTTTTGTCTTGGTATGACTTTTCTTGGGCTGAATCGTGTGTAGACCTCGCATAGTGAGCATGATGTTTTCTTAGAGGCCTACGTGAGTGGAACTTTGATCAAGCTCAATACATGAGATCTCGTGACATGAGTCACTGTATCATAAGATAAAAGAGTTCAATCGAAATTTGTAGTAGCAGATGTTTTCTTTAGAGCGACTATGAGGATAGGTCCGATAGACTGTCGTGAAATAGATGGGTATGCCCAAGCTATTCATATGCTGTTTTAGAGACGGAAGAGAAAGCATAGTTCGTAGGAAGAGTATTTTGCTTTGTATTCCTCCTTCGCTGACTGTTAACCTTGTGATTGGTGACTTGAGTTGGGTCACGGTAGAGGATCTTGTGTCGATCCACTTATATTTTCAGACTATCCCTTGCTTGTTTAAATCCATGTATCGAATGAAATGGGTTCCTATTAAATCCATTTTGTAGCTTAGCAAACCTTCAATAATTCAGGTAAGGACTTTCTGAGTAAGTGTTGACTGAGGCATGTATGAAAATAGAATGGTTACCTTTCTTCGAATTGGGTTAGATTTGTATGAAAATGGAAAAGATAGGAATCGACTCAGTTACATATTTTAGTGAGCTAAGTCCTTAACTCTTACAATGATCATACGAGTGGTGGATTACGGGTTTATTACTGTTTATGTGATGTAAGATAATAACAACCTTTGGTGAAAAGACTTCTTCTTGATCCTTGCTTGTGTAATCCAACTATAGTTGTTGAATGTAATTTAGTTGGATAGAATCTAATTTTGTAACGCTCGCTCGACGACGACATCGACAACGCCTCAACAAACAAGCGACCAACCAAACGTCCCGAAAATGCGACAATTTTTTTTTTTTTTTTTTTGATGATGGTGTGCTCGCATACAGGCTCGAACTAAATTAGTCCCGTTAATGCTTCGGGAACGATGATAAGAAGAAGTTAAGTCTCATTCGACGTTTCACCAAGAATGAAGGAGGATCGTCTTTTGAGTTATTTGTCTGATGTCTGGTGCTGTCGTGATAGCAATGAAACGGAAAGGTAATTCGAGAGTAAGGCATAATTTACTTTGCGTCGAATTCAATAGCCACTTCGATTTCTTTATTCTTACTTTGTTATTTGGTCAAGTTACGTTGTTTCAAAATTTAATACATTTTAATATACATATGTTTAATACATTTTAATATACATATGTATATTTATGTATATATATACATATATAAATACTTACTTTATCATTTTGTTATATTACGATCTTTCGAAACTAATGTGTTACATTATATGTAATTGTAGATATATATATATATATAATATATATTTATATTTATATTTACATACGTATCTATAAATATATATATATCTTTATATTTCGGTATGACTTGATACCGATCTCTTTTTTTTTTTTATAGTAATTGTTAATATACTTAGATAACATACTCCCATACTTACCTATAATGCGTACAAGGAAGTTTTACTTACCTGCTTGATTTTATAAGGCGCTAAACCTAAATTTGAAATTCCTTTTATGCAAAAACAACAAGAATCGACTTAAGGATCACTTTTCAAACAGTGGCATTTAAGTGTGTGGTGCGAGTGGGAAGGCGAGCTACCTAACCAAAATTATTATACCTCTTGCGTGCAAGAAAGCAAGCTGAGCAGCCGCATTCTTTCCTTGTTTTCTTTTCAAGCGATTCCCTTAGATTTGCAAGACTTTTGTTTTACCAATCAGCTCCGTATGATAAGACGGGCTGTTCGAGCCACGTGGAAGGAGCCGTGGAGGATAAGGAGGTAGATCCTAAAAGTAGGCGATTAACTCTTCCATGACCCGCACTGTTCGCGTGAGGAATCACGTATGGTAAGAAAGCGAGTGTTACAGAGGCGCGTGAGGTAGGCATTGGATCGTTGTTTTTCCTTTTTCTTTTCCACCGGCGCATGGAAAGAGACGGACGGTGTAATGGGGCGCATGAAGGCGTGTCAATTAACTATGTTGTACTCTCCTTTCATCAGAATCGAATGCACTCTCAAATAGATTTCGCCTTAGATCGATTCAAGGGAGGTATGTTGCAGGAGTGAGCAACATCGTGGGGGTCATGGAGGGAAGACTTCTTGGCAAAAGAAATTTTTACCCTTAAAGAATGAGACCAAGTGCCTAGGTGGAAAGGTCGCAAGGGGCTCTCATGAGTCTTGGGTGAAGAGAAAATGAATGACAACTCGAGAGCATCATTCATTAAGCCGAGCGAAGACCAGAATGAACCAAAAAAGCACGAATTTTGCAATAGATTTACATCCCTATAAAAAAATCGCTAGATCTAATTTGGATACTTCCAAAAAGGTCCGAAAAAAAACTGCAAATTTGATTTGTAAACACCATATGTGTGCGGAGATCGAATGCATCATCTCAAATTTGAGGTTCTCCTTCAAAATTGCGTTTTTATCAAACTTGATTTAAGAGGCAGAGAAAGCGTTGAGGTTTGTATCAGGTTTGTCCATCCATATTGTTATTTGTTCTGTGTTGAGGAAAGCATCCTCCAATTCGAGTTTCACCTTCCGAGATATTTATATATATATATATATTTTTAAACCGATCAATGGAGGGAAAGTGAACATGCTTTGCATGACCACTTGGAGGAAGGAACCGTTTAAAGGTGGATGTGCTTCAATATTTTGAGAATAGACAAGAGGCGCCATTTTTTTTTTGCGATTATAAACAGTGGAGGCTACAAGGTTTAGATATATATTTTGTTGACATTATTGCTTGAATGTAGTTTATCTGCATACATGTTAGTGGTAGTATGCTGAGATGTATTTAGATAACAAAATAATAATTAATGGTACATTAATATCATTATAATTTATTATTACTAAATTTATTAGTTTTAGTATTACTTAAATATCAATTATATTGAAGGTATTAGTTTCCTATTAGGTGAGAGATGGGTAAGAACTAACTGAGCTTATAATTTTGTGTTAAAACCTCTTTCTTCATATAACAATAGGGGTATTTGCATAAAATATCAAGCGGGTTCGATCTCCCTTTTATAATTTGCAAATATATTGACAATGATTTCATAAATGAGAAACATAATGGAGCTAGAGCCTTGATAATTTCATGGTGATATTGGAGGCAATTTAAAACTTAAGTCCTTTCTTCATTGTTATACAAGGATAAAAAATGCTAACATTCTACCTTTTGATACATATAAAATTTTTATAACAACAAAAATGAGATCTAATATGCATATTCTTTGTATTTTTCTTTCCAACATCCCACAAAAGGTTTTAACAACATTTCCAATAAATTTTAAAATAAGGAAATTAACATCTCAATACAACTTTCCTTCAAATCTTATTGCAACATACCCTACTTCATGTGAAACAATTTACAATAATGGAAAACTAGAGAAAACAAGGCAATATTACATTTCTTTCTCCACTCAAGGTGGGTAATTACATGATATTTTTAACAATGTCAACAACAAGGTTCTTGTGCTCCCAAGAGTTCTTCTTCCATGCTCCAAGTTCCATGAAGATCAATCACAACCAAGATAGGGGAGAGGCAACACTCTCCTCCCAACCAAATCTCAATGGAGAAGAGAAGCAATCTCCTCCATTGACCCCGAGCCCCAAACACAACACAATGGAGGGTGGTCTCCAACTCAAGGCAACTATACATGCTTCCACAATACAAGTTCTTCACAACATTCAAGCAAAAATAGAAGAACAAGAGACACACAATAACATTAAACATTACACAACAAGGCTTGCATCCAAGCCAACAAGAGAAGGAACTATGGGAATATTTTCCTTATGCCTCCCAAATGAGATGAGATGCCCATCAAAAAAAAACCCTCCACAATATAACACAAGCCCCTATGACTCTTATGCCTCCCTCAAGTACCCCTTTTTCCTCCCATACTCTTATGCCTCCCTCCTCTTATGGCTCCCTCAAAGACAAGGTAGAATGTAAACATTCCTACCCAAGATGGGCATCCCTCTCAAACTCCCTCCACAATATCCTAATCTACTCTTTTGCCTCCCTCATGTGTATTCCCATAGACCTCTCCTATACTACACAAAAAGCATTCAATCCATCTTTCACAATACACCAAAGTAAACATGCATTTTTTTCACAATTTTAGCATAGAAGCAATAATAATATGAAAGCAAAAACAAAGGAGAGGGTTCCCTACCTCTCCATTGGAGTAGCCTAAACCAAGAACTTGTCCAAGCTCCTTCCCAAATCAATCCAAGCATGCAAGTCCAAAAACTCTCTTATCTCTTTCTCCCAATTCTTCTCTCTCAAAATCACAAAAGAGAACTCTTCAACAACACAAAAACAAAGCTCCAACCCCCTCCACAAGAGAGGAAGTTTCAATAAATAGATCAAAGGTAAGGGTGAGGGTGATGTGGCTCCATGTAGGATGCCACATCACACATCCTCAAACCATCTCCCAAGGTCAACTCAAATCCCAAAACACCATAAATGGGTGGTTGGGTTGAATGACAACTCTCTTCCACAACCATCCCTTTCCCATGTGCCTTAAGGCACAAATAAATGCAAAATGAAGAAAAAGTGCACTCCAAGTCAATATCACTTCCCAAAACAATAACTAATCCCTTTTTGGGCTTCCCAACCCATAGATATGGTTGGTAAGGGGTTTTGGGAAGTGTGGGACAAGTTTAACTTGTCCCACAAGTCCCCCAAAATTGCCCTCAAACTCAAATTCGAGTTTTCAAGAGATTTGGAGTGGTCAACACTCAAGATAAGCATTCAATACAAGAGACAACACATGGCTCAAGGAGCCAACCAACAAAATTTATTACACCCACATGACTAAAACAAGATATTAAATTAATCTAAACTTACTTAGCAAAAGTAATAAAAGAAGGGCATCCCAATGAAATCACCTACTAAAGTAAATAAAACAATTAAATAAAATTCTCAACCCCATGGTCACATTAGAACATTACCCCCTCAAGAAAATTTTCTCAACACATACAAGAACAAGCTAACACAATACAGTTTACAAGTTGCCTTGACGACCAATGTTGTAACCACCCGACATTCTGTTGTGTTTGGTCCCCAATCCCCCTCATGGTTGTGGTCATGCTGTGTTTCCTGCAAAGATGCAAAATACCCTCTTCGGCCTTGCGGCCATGTCAAAATATCCAAAATAATCATATGCATGAAATTTATTAACATCTCTACGTAATTCAAGCAATCATTATTTCTAGGTCTAATTCACAATTTAATCATGCATTTCATCATTTTCCAAAATCATAGTAATGTAAATTCAACAACTACATTCTACTCATCAGGGCGAAGAAATCCAATGTTAGAACACATGCAATATATCTATATAAAAATAATATCAATATCCAATAGTCTGTCCATGAGTCAGTGCAGATCATACTGAAAACAAAATCCAACCATAATCCAAATGCGTCTAGTCACAAAACATCATGCTAATCAACATAAGTATAAGCCATGTCCATATCTAAAGTCTGCATAACTCAAAATGATAATCACTAAGCGTCGTAGGGAAGTGGGCATTACATCCCCCTCCCCTTAGACTAGACTTCCTCCTGGAAGTCACTGAAATAAGTGTAGAACCGAGCTCGCAATGATGTAGCATCCTCCCAAGTAGCAGCAGTCTCATCGTATCTGTCCCATTGGACTCGGACCTGATCAATCTCTCTGCCGCGAAGGCCCAGGGTCCTGCGATCTAAAATGCACACGGGCTCCACCATCACCTGCCCCTGGTCCTGCACCTGCAATGCAGTCCAATCTAATACATGAGAAGGATCAGAAACATATCTCCTAAGCACAGAAATGTGAAATACATCATGGACGCGCGATAAGCTAGGTGGCAGTGCTAGACGATAGGCTAAGGGGCCGAGGCGCTCCAAGATCTCAAAGGGTCCCACAAACCTAGGAGCAAGCTTAGAACCTTTTCCATAACGGATAGGGCTCTTATGTGGCCTGACACGAAGAAACACCTTCGTGCCTACCTCAAAACTGCGATCTGTCCTATGTTGGTCTGCATACTTCTTCTGTCTATCCTGAGCCTCCTGCAATCTCTGTCTAATCAAGGTAACCTGCTGCTCCATATCCTGTAATAATGCTGGCCCAAGAGAAACCCTGTCCTCAATCCTGTCCCAACTGAGAGGTGTCCTGCACTCTCTACCATATAATGCCTGAAAAGGAGCCATGCCTATAGAACTCAAAAGCATTGTTGTAGGCAAACTCCACCAAATACGAGATACTCCTCCCATCTCGGTGATGATCCATCACGTACATCCTGAGCATGTCCTCAGAATCCGATTCACCCTCTCTGTCATCGTCCATCTGTCTCGGGGTGATAAGTCGTACTAAAATTAATCCTCGTCCCGAGGGCATACTTGCATGGTGGTCCAAAATGGGAGGTGTACTGCAAAGGGTGTGCGGTGCAAATGATCTTCCGCGGAATCCCATGTAGTCTGACAATCTCATCAAGGTAAACTCATGCCACTGCACTAGCCGTGTAGGTAGTCTTCACTGGAGAAAAGTGAGCTACCTTCGTCAATTTATCCACCGTGACCATGATGGCGTCGTGGTGGTATCTTGATGTCGGCAACCCAACAATAAAATCCATAGAGATGGTGTCCCACTTCCACTCTGGTATGGCATGAGGATAGAGAAGGCCGGCTGGATGTTGGTGCTCGGCCTTCACCCTCTGGCACTCTAAACAACGGGATACAAAAGAAGCTATGTCTCTCCGAAGTCCTCTCCAAAAGTACAGCTGTCTCAAGGTGGCGTGCATCTTCTTCACCCCGGGATGGGCTGAATACGGTGCACGATGAGCCTCTGTCAAAATATCATGCCTCAAGCCTCCATCTCTAGGAACATAAATCCACCCTCTGTGTCTGAGAAGACCATCTGCCTCTAAAGAAAGTCCATCAAATCTCCCCTCAAGGGGTCTCTGAGACTCAAACTCTGCTCTGGCTGCAAGGTAAAACTATCCTGAGGAAGCTGCTGCAAGATCCTACTCCGCAAATCTGTGCCCACTGAGGTGGCCATAGCCACATGTCTCCGTCTACTCAAGGCATCTGCCACCACGTTCTCCTTTCCCTTCACATGCTCTATCTCCATGTCATACTCACAAAGTAGCTCCATCCAACGCCGCTGACGAGCATTGAGATTGGGCTGTGTGAAGAGGTGGCGAAGACTCAAGTGATCAGTCCTGAGTGTAAATCTCCGGCCAAGAAGAAAATGTCTCCATCGCACTAAGGCATGTACTACTGCTGCAAGCTCAAGGTCATGGGTCGGATAATTGAGCTCATAATCTTTGAGTTTGCGAGACTCAAAGGCAACTACTCTACCCTCCTGCATTAGCACTCCTCCAATTCCTGCCAAGGAAGCATCTGTGCATACGAAAAACTCTCCATGAGGATCCGGCACTGCAAGGATAGGTGCTCTCGTAAGGCACTCCTTCAGTGTACTGAAGGCCTGCTCACATTTATCTGTCCATACAAACTTCTTCCCCTTCCACTGAAGGAAGTGATGGGGTGCGCAATCCGAGAGAAGTCCTGAACAAACCTCCTGTAGTATCCTGCTAGTCCCATGAAACTACGCACCTCGGTCACACTAGTGGGTGCTGGCCAATCCATGATGGCTCGAATCTTGGAAGGATCGACTGCGATACCTTCCCCAGAAATAACGTGGCCCAAATATTGCACCTCAGTCTGAAAGAACGCACACTTCTCCAAGTTCCCGTAAAGGCGCTGCTCGCGAAGACACTGAAGAACCTGGTGAAGGTGCTCCTCGTGCTCCTCATGTGTGCGTGAGTAAATCAGAATGTCATCAAGGAAGATAAGCATGAAGCGATCAAGGAAGGTCCTGAATACCCCATTCATCAAGCTCATAAACACTGCGGGGGCATTCGTCAAACCGAAAGGTACCACTGTGAACTCGTAGTGGCCATATCTCGTGCGGAAAGCTGTCTTGTGAATATCTGTCTCTGCAATTCTGAGCTGATGGTATCCTGACTTAAGATCTATCTTGGAGAAAACAGTAGCCCCCTTCATCTGATCAAACAAATCGTCAATGCGTGGAAGGGGGTAACGATTCTTGATCGTTACTTTATTCAGCTGACGGTAATCAATGCACAACCGAAGAGATCCATCCTTCTTCTTTACGAAGATAACTGGTGCACCCCAAGGGGATACACTAGGATGAATTAGGCCTTTCTCCAGAAGGCCCTCAAGCTGCAACTTGAGCTCACATAACTCAGGTGTAGTCATCCGATAGGGTGCTCGTGAGATAGGCTCTGCACTGGAACTAGATCTATATGGAAGTCGATCTCACGTGGGGGAGGTAATCCCGGTAGCTCCCCTGGAAACACATCGGCGAACTCTGATAAGATGGGATGATCATCGAGGGAAGGTCCCCGAATCATCCTCGATCATCACTAATCGTAATGATACATCTGTTGGCAACCCCGTCGCATACACCGCTTAAGCTGCATAGCGGAGATGGTGCGAATAGAAACGGGTCTCCTAACTCCTGATATCACTGACTCTACCCAAGATCATCTATGCAAGCAATAGTCTTGTGGTAACAATCCACTCTAGCTCTGTGAGCGGACAACCAATCCATGCCTAAAATGATGCCATAAGATCCTAATGGAAGGATCCGAAGATCAGAAGTAGTGGTGAAGGGTCCCAAATCCACTACACACTCCTTGACTAAGGAGTCTACAGAAATCTTGGCTCCAGAAGCCATCTCTACGTCCCAACTACGGCCCTGCCTAACTGCCACCAGCCTACAACGCTCTACCAAAGATGGTGCAATGAAAGAATCAGAAGAACCAGAATCAAATAATATAGAGGTGGAAATACCTCCAACACTACCTGTCGTCTCAATCACAGTACTCTGATGCTCAGCCTGGCGGTTCTCGACCGCTGCGTAGATCCGATGACTCCGTGCCATATCTCCAACAGAGGGCTCTGAGCTCGTGTCTTACCCTTGGTAGGGTTAAGTGGGCAATCTCTCCAAATATGCCCAACGACTCCGCAACCATAACAGCCGCCTGATCCTCTCCAGTGGGAAGCGGCTCCAGTTGGTACTCTAGATGACTGAGATATAGATCCTGATGATCCGGCTATGGAGTGCTGAGGTCTCTGATTTGAGCTCCGAGCTCGAATGAGCTCTCGGTGCACCCTGTGTCCTGATGGGACCCCTAGGAGGAGGCCCCATACTACGTCCTCTCTGTGCATCGAATCTCTGAGGAGGTCGGTAAGGTGGGCGGGTGCTGCTGCTGCGCCGCTTTCTGTGTGGTGGCCTAAATGAAGCCTCACTGAACTCTGTCCACCCCGTGGAGGAGGCTGCCCCTTCGACCTACTATCCACGCATCTGCTGGATACGGCTCGAACTCTATCTCTAGCCTCTTTGTGTCTTCCCCGTGTCTCCTCTGCAATATAGGCCTTCTCCACGGCCTCTGCTAACATGCTGTGGGCGGTGAATGCGCACTTGCGCCGCTAAATCCAAGTTCAGCCCGGATGAACTGTGATCCGCACTGCTCATCCCGCATATAGTCGACATCTTGAAGTAGGTCCGAGAAATCGACTCTCATACTCAGCCTCTTGTCATCGATCACTGCGGAGGTCATGAAACTCATCTATCCCACGCTTGAATAAACCTCCAGGTAAATACCGCTCTGAACCGCTCCTCAAACAGCTCCCGGTGTAATCGTCTCGAGTCGACATGGAGCTTCGCTCCTCGGTCCTCCACTGAGACTCTGCTCCATCCTTCGGAAGGTGGATCAAACACAAGCTTTCGTGTGTTGCTACTGAGGACAGAGCTTGAAGCATCCGCTCAAGCTCACCAACCAAGCCTCTGCACGGAAACCGCCTATATCTCCCGAATATCGAGATGGTCACAGCTTCAGGATCTCACGATATGGTCTGCGGCTGATGTATGACGAATCCTATGTCTCTCTGTATGCTCCTCCCCTGCGTCAGGGCTCCGAGACCTGTCCCTATGTCTGAAATCTGTCCCCATGTCCTCTGAGGCGACTCGCCCTAACCGACTCGCATGGAAATTCTCTGCTCTGTGCTCCTCGGCCGTGTCGAGGGATGCCCGGGCATCTGCGATGGCTCCAAACTATGCCTAACAAGTCGCCCTCCCAAGGGCTCTCCGCGTATAGCGGCATTGACATCCGAAGTGTCACGCAAAATCGAGGCGGAAGGGCTGCTGGCTGCTCTGCGGCGGTGGTATGTCTAGGTCTATGTGAAGAGACCCCTCGCCCAATCCGCGCCCCTGCACAGATCAAGGTGAGAGTTAGTTCACTGTACTAGGTCTTGTGCTCGTTTTCAAAATTTGCTGTTTACTATAATTATCAACAATATGGTTTCATATTTTAAAAGAATAATGTTCTGTACTAAGTTAAGTGTTCCTGTTCTGCGTTTTCCTGCGTGTGCCCAAGGGTCCCAGCTTCGAACCCCTGGCTCTGATACCAAAAATGTAACGCCGCCGAGCGGCGGCGACATCGACAGCGCCAACAAACAAGCGACCAAACAAACGTCTCGAAAAGGCGACAAATTTTTTTTTTTTTGATGATGGTGTGCTCGCATACAAAGCTCGAACTAAATTAGTCCGTTAATGCTTCGAGAGCGATGATAAGAAGAAGTTAAGTCTCATTCGACGTTTCACCAAGAATGAAGGAGGGCGTCTTTTGAGTTATTTGTCGATGTCCGGTGTTGTCGTGATAGCAATGAAACGGAAAGATAATTCGAGAGTAAGGCACAATTTACTTTAATGAAAAGTTAATTCAATAGCCACTTCGATTTCTTTATTCTTACTTTGTTATTTGGTTAATTTACGTTGTTTCAAAATTTAATACATTATTATATATACATATATTTAATACATTTTATATATACATATGTATATTTATAAAATATATATACATATATAAATACTTACTTATCATTTTGTTATATTACGATCTTTCAAACTAATACGTTACATTATATGTAATTGTAGATTTATATATATATATAATATATATATATTTATATTTATATTTACATACGTATCTATAAAATATATATATATCTTTATATTTTGGTATGACTTGATACTAATCTTTTTTTTTTTATAGTAATTGTTAATATACGTAGATAACATACTCCCATCCTTACCTAAATAATGCGTACGCAAGGAAGTTTTACTTACTGCTTTGGTTGATTTTATAAGGCGCTAAACCTAAATTTGAAATTCCTTTTGGCCCAAACAACAAGAATCGACTTAAGGATCACTTTTCAAACTTGGCATTTAAGTGTGTGGTTGGACGAGGGGAAACGAGCTACCTAACCAAAATTATTATACCTCTTGCAAGTGCAAAAGCAAGCAAGCGGTTGTGCCGCATTCTTTCCTTGTTTTCTTTTCAATGATTCCCTTAGATTTGCAAGACTTTGTTTTACCAATCGGCTGTATGATAAGACTGGCCATGGAGGAAGAGCCGCGTGGAAGGAGCCGAATGGAGGATAAGGAGGTAGATACGGTGGCTAAAAGTAGGCGCATTAACTCTTCCGAAAACATGGACTGTCTGCCGTGAGGAATCACGTATGGTAAGAAAGCAGTGTTACGGCGAGTGAGGTAGGAATTGGCTGACTGTTGTTTTTCCTTTTTCTTTTCAACATTGGGCGCGTGGACGGGGGGAGATGGGCCCCAGGCGGTGTTTCGATTAACTATGTTGTTATCCTCCTTCGTAATCGAATGCATCTCAAATAGATTTCACCCTTAGATCGATTCAAGGGACCGTCAGAGTGAGCAACATTGTGGGTCATCGCAAGAAGACTTCTTGGCAAAAGAAATTCTTTACCCTTAAAGAATTGATCCCGGGAGAGGTCGGAAGGGCTCTCATGAGTCTTGGTGAAGAGAACATCGACAACTCGAGAGCATCATTCATTAAGCCCAGTAAGACTTAATGAACCAAAATTTTTGATTTTTTGCAATAGATTTACATCCCTAGAAAAAAAACTACAGATCTGATTTGGATACTTCCAAAAAGGTCCGAAAAAAGAGTCTTGCAAATTTGATTTGTAGGTTCTTATGTGCAAAGATCGAATGCATCCTCAAATTTGAGGTTCTCCTTCAAACTGTTTTTATCAAACTTGATTTAAGAGACAGAGAAAGCGTTGAGGCAGCGAGAGTCACTCCATCCATATTGTTATTTGTTCAGTGTGATTGCATCCTCCAATCGAAGTTTCACCTCAATTCGGGTATTTATATATATATATATTTTTAAACCTGGATCAATGGAGGGACAAGTGAGAATTTCCTTTTGATGCATGACATGGAGGAAGGAACCGTTTAAAGGTGGATGTGCTTCATAAAAAATAACAAGAGGCGCCATACCTTCAGCTTGCGATTATAAACACGGAGGCTACGTAGGTTTAGATATATATATTGTTGACAGATTTTATTGCTTGAATGTAGTTTGTCTACATACATGTTAGTGGTAGTATGTTTGAGATGTGTTTAGATAGCAAAATAATAATTAATGGTACATGAATTTCATTATAATTTATTATTACTAACATTTATTAGTTTTAAGTATATTAAATATCAATTTTATTAAAATTAGTTTTCTATTAATGAGAGATGGGTAAGAACTAGGATTCGAGTTTATAATTTTGTAATTTAAAATGGATTCTTCAATATTTCAATGGGAATATTTCATAAAAGATCAAGCGGGTTCGATCTCCTTTTATAATTTGCGAATAAATTGACAAGGATTTCATAAATGAGAACATTTGGAATACAGCTAAAGCCTATGATACTTTCATGGTGATATTGGAGGCAATTTGAAAAAACATAAGTCCTTTCTTCAATTGTTATAAAGGATAAAATGCTAACATTCTACCTTTCAATACATATCCTTTTAAACAACAAAAATGAGATCTAATATGCATATTCTTTGTATTTTTCTTTCCAACATCCCACAAAAGGTTTTAACAACATTTCCAATAAATTTTGAGAGTAAGAAATACTATCATTCCAATGCAACTTGTCCTTCAAAATCTTACAACACATCCTACTTCATGTGAAACAATTTACAATAATGGAAAACTAGAGAAAACAAGGCAATATTACATTTCTTTCTCCACTCAAGGTGGGTAATTACATGATATTTTTAACAATGTCAACAACAAGGTTCTTGTGCTCCCAAGAGTTCTTCTTCCATGCTCCAAGTTCCATGAAGATCAATCACAACCAAGATAGGGGGAGAGGCAACACTCTCCTCCCAACCAAATCTCAATGGAGAAGAGAAGCAATCTCCTCCATTGACCCCCGAGCCCCAAACACAACACAATGGAGGGTGGTCTCCAACTCAAGGCAACTATACATGCTTCCACAATACAAGTTCTTCACAACATTCAAGCAAAAATAGAAGAACAAGAGACACACAATAACATTAAACATTACACAACAAGGCTTGCATCCAAGCCAACAAGAGAAGGAACTATGGGAATATTTTCCTTATGCCTCCCAAATGAGATGAGATGCCCATCCAAAACCCTCCACAATATAACACAAGCCCCTATGACTCTTATGCCTCCCTCAAGTACCCCTTTTTCCTCCCATACTCTTATGCCTCCCTCCTCTTATGGCTCCCTCAAAGACAAGGTAGAATGTAAACATTCCTACCCAAGATGGGCATCCCTCTCAAACTCCCTCCACAATATCCTAATCTACTCTTTTGCCTCCCTCATGTGTATTCCCATAGACCTCTCCTATACTACACAAAAAGCATTCAATCCATCTTTCACAATACACCAAAGTAAACATGCATTTTTTTCACAATTTTAGCATAGAAGCAATAATAATATGAAAGCAAAAACAAAGGAGAGGGTTCCCTACCTCTCCATTGGAGAAGCCTAAACCAAGAACTTGTCCAAGCTCCTTCCCAAATCAATCCAAGCATGCAAGTCCAAAAACTCTCTTATCTCTTTCTCCCAATTCTTCTCTCTCAAAATCACAAAAGAGAACTCTTCAACAACACAAAAACAAAGCTCTAACCCCCTCAACAAGAGAGGAAGTTTCAATAAATAGATCAAAGGTAAGGGTGAGGGTGATGTGGCTCCATGTAGGATGCCACATCACACATCCTCAAACCATCTCCCAAGGTCAACTCAAATCCCAAAACACCATAAATGGGTGGTTGGGTTGAATGACAACTCTCTTCCACAACCATCCCTTTCCCATGTGCCTTAAGGCACAAATAAATGCAAAATGAAGAAAAAGTGCACTCCAAGTCAATATCACTTCCCAAAACAATAACTAATCCCTTTTTGGGCTTCCCAACCCATAGATATGGTTGGTAAGGGGTTTTGGGAAGTGTGGGACAAGTTTAACTTGTCCCACAAGTCCCCCAAAATTGCCCTCAAACTCAAATTCGAGTTTTCAAGAGATTTGGAGTGGTCAACACTCAAGATAAGCATTCAATACAAGAGACAACACATGGCTCAAGGAGCCAACCAACAAAATTTATTACACCCACATGACTAAAACAAGATATTAAATTAATCTAAACTTACTTAGCAAAAGTAATAAAAGAAGGGCATCCAATGAAATCACCTACTAAAGTAAATAAAACAATTAAATAAAATTCTCAACCCCATGGTCACATTAGAACATTACCCCCTCAAGAAAATTTTCTCAACACATACAAGAACAAGCTAACACAATACAGTTTACAAGTTGCCTTGACGACCAATGTTGTAACCACCCGACATTCTGTTGTGTTTGGTCCCCAATCCCCCTCATGGTTGTGGTCATGCTTTGTGTTTCTGCAAAATGCAAAATACCCTCTTCGGCCTTGCGGCCATGTCAAAATATCCAAAATAATCATATGCATGAAATTTATTAACATCTATACGTAATTCAAGCAATCATTATTTCTAGGTCTAATTCACAATTTAATTATGCATTTCATCATTTTCCAAAATCATAGTAATGTAAATTCAACAACTACATTCTACTCATCAGGGCGAAGAAATCCAATGTTAGAACACATGCAATATATCTATATAAAAATAATATCAATATCCAATAGTCTGTCCATGAGTCAGTGCAGATCATACTGAAAACAAAATCCAACCATAATCCAAATGCATCTAGTCACAAAACATCATGCTAATCAACATAAGTATAAGCCATGTCCATATCTAAAGTCTGCATAACTCAAAATGATAATCACTAAGCGTCGTAGGGAAGTGGGCATGTTAAGCCATTTGACTGATCTTTATCTTTTGGTTAATAATAATAGAATGATGTTTGGGTGTTAGATTTCAATCACGTAATCCATAGGATTACATGACTGAAATCTCAATACTCTCAACCTTGTTGTCTTCACCAATAAGGTCTCACCTTGTTTGTCTTTGGAATATCTCTCTCACTTGAATATTGGGATTCCTCCTTGTTGGCTGGTTTAAATCTCGTCATCTTGTGAAACATATTGATTAGTGGTTTGTGATTGATCCATTCTTGAGTTTAGAATTTTACTTTCATGATATTATAAAATGTTAGCTTACTATTGCAATGGGTAGTCTTAACATGCTCGCTTCAAAATGATCCCAGTCACTAGTATTTGTGCGAGATGGATTGTGTGAGTAGATTAAAGGAAACAATTGTAAAGGTTTCATCGAGTGTAATTTATGAAATTCCTTGTAAAAATGTCCAATGTGAGGTAAAATTTTGTAATAGTGATTGTGTAAAGGAATTTAGAAGACCTCTTGCCTTGGGTTGTTCGTAAATTGCGTGAAGATGTTATCTTGTCCTTACGTAGGTAAATTAGTAACTTATCTTTGTGAGAAATGTTATTCAAAATTTTCACGGCATAAGCATTGTAAAACTTGGATCTTGAGAATTAAGTGTTAATCTAAATCTTTCGAGACTCTGTATTGATGTGTTATATGTAAGTTTTAATGGGGTGGTTTCTCTTCTAAGTTAGCTAAAATTTTTATTCAAAGAAATATGTTGTGGTTTAGATCCCCTTGAAAACAACAATGCCTTAAGTAATCAAGAGTGAGACTATCCTTGCAAAGTGATTTTATATAACGTGTTATCCCTCACTGAACTAGTAAACACTACTCTTTTGGTGAACGCTTAAAACAAGCTTAAAGGAAAACAATGGTTAGTTTCTAATAAGATTTAACAAGTAAGAGAAGATAATTTTGAAACCACTCAATTTATCTCTAAGACTATTTAAAAGTAAGTGGCTTCCTCTTGATAAGCTCTTTCGGTGAAGCCTAAGTAAGAGCGCTAATAATTACATATAAAACCTCAAGCTTCAATTAAACCTCAGTAAGAACTAATGACGTCTTAAGGGTGAATTCATTTGACCTTCTTCCTTTAAATTTATCCAGGGTGTCTTATCAAAATAAATAACCTCCAATCATTTCTTACTGTGGCTTGCCCTAGCTGTGAGAGTGTCATGTGGTTGGTCTTCTATGTTGTTCTGTCAAAAAAAATATTGTCCTTGATAGGTGTGGACGTTTCCGTGCTGCTTTTATGGCCATCCTTGTATCGAGTTGTTCACAGAGTTAGTTGTAACCTTGGTGATGACATGTTGCGCCATGTTATGTGTCAAGCAAGTAAAAAAAAAATATCCTGTCTTTTACTGTGTTGTTCGTGTTGTGATTATTTGGGTCGTTACATAAAACATATAACTACATCACTAACACAATGGTGATTCACTCACATTAACCATAACATTACGCATGGTATATATATACAGGGTATAACACAATCATTACTTTTATGGGTTATGATACATCACATTACCACATTCTGCACCCAAAGTGCAATCACTGTACATTAGGGATCATACACTCACCATATGCCCCTAAATCATGACATGAACCATCACATTTTACATGAATTATATGTATGAGGAACACAATGTATAACCTTACAACATATAGTCAATTCCAATTACAACATGGTGACACACATGATTTATCACAACATGGTGATGACATCACGATAAAATCCAATTCACTTTACAACAATTTTGTCATGCAATACCTCAATACACCTTCATATCACATAATGCCAAAATGCTCCAATACTCCACAATCCACAATAACATTATTTTTCACACACAATAAGGTGGTACATCACACATGAATTCCTCATTGAATCAATGAAAAAGAGAGTGAATACTCTCATCACAAGCACATAACCATGATAACAAATACACACTAAGTGACCAATATCCACCACCATCATGCAACACCATCACAACTCCAATCTGCCCCAGAGGTTCGAGAGCATGAACCTCCACTCTGATACCAAATGTAACACCCACAATTTACACACAAAAATAACAGTAAAAATACCAGGATAATTTTTTTTGACTTACATTGCTCACTTCACAATGCCACAAGGGCTCCATGTAAAAAAACTCAAAGATGCATATGACACTTACAAGTCATCGACTCACATAGACACATGACAACACCATAGACATGTCGATGCCACACTTTTCCCAATGAATGAATACTAGCAATGACCCAACCACAAGAAAAGGACTCAAGGATTGGAAAATCCACAACACATCATTTCTTTAATTGCATCTTAGTTACGATTAACATTCCAAGAACATTATTGTGCAAGGATAATTTTCTCCTTTTTCCACCTACAGATTCTTAAGTTCATTCCACATTTAATTTATAGTTTGACCATTTTAAGTTGGATTTTTATCCTTTATGGAAAATTCCATAACTTACATACTTATTTGGCATAATTCAAATTACATATAAAGTACTTAATTATCTTGTTCTTATGTTAAGAATATGCTTCTCAAACATTTATTCAATGTCTACATTTTACCCTTGCAACTCAAGTGAATCTGACTTGATGTCCAGAAAGCAATATTAGGATTTAAGGGGGGTGGTTTAGATTCAAGATACCTTTTTCCCATAAACATTCTTCGATCACGGTATCTTTATTTCCGATTCAACATTCCCACAACAAGAAATTGTATTTATTATTATATATTATTATATATATCTTTGTTTTTCTCGAAGTTTGATCTCACCAAGGGAAACTCATATTCTTTGTAACACATGAAAATGTTTAATTGAGTTATAAGGACTCCAAGAGTGGCATTATTCCTAACCTCAAATCTCATATTTTTTTCTCTTATATGCTTTACTTTTACATCGCATTATGGTCTCATTATTAACATTGTTTTGTAATAGGAGTTACGGAAGTAATTGTCTAACATCTTGAAGACGTATATGATTGGAAGCCTTGTAACTACACATGAACCCCAAGTTAACCTCCTAATCAAACTGAGGTTTAGATTAATTTCAAATGCACCTAAGGATCTACGCCTCAACTATATATGAGTTTAAGGTGAGAGGACATATTTATGCTAAACCACCTTCAAGAAAAGTCAAGGTGTTATGTTGATAGAAACCAAGGTAACACATTTAGCTGAGAGGAACTAAAGAGTTCATTAACAAGAGTTTAAGTCATAGAACAACTATTTCACTCTCTCCATTTGTGTCATCTAGGGGTCTCACAAGGAATTTATTCGATGACAAGAAAATCCTAGATCTAACTTTGTAAGGCTTATTAGTCCACTAGGATACCAAGGGATTAATAGTTCTACTTACTCCATAAATGGTTTGGTTACACCGCATAGTCGTTGCTTCAAACAAGGACTCTTAAAGTGACTTCCAAGGTGGTCTTCACCACTCAACAGTGTCGGACCTGAAGAGAAGACATTCTCCTCACGGTTACCAAACCTAGAAGGAAACCATATACTCTAGATAAAGTTGGACCATGTCATTCCTAAAAGATGGGTTCACATGACAATGTCGCTAAACATAATGACTATGATGGTAAACTCAATCTAGGGTTTTATTTACCTAAACTAGGAGGTTCCATCGAGTGCAAAATTTAAGTTCATTTCTGGTTTCAATCTCTTCTATGGTAAGAAGGATCACACATGAAGACATGTTATGCACAAATCTTATACAAGGGTTGAGTGTTTTGATTAAATCTCTTTATTACATTTACAAGGTAAGAATACAACACACTAATTAATTAATCATTTATTGAACACTGAAAATGCACTACAAGATATTAACTCCAAATTCATTTACCATATATATATCAAACCTTTTTACCATACGTAACTATGAATCAAATTGAACCTATGATTAAATGCACATTTCCTAGATGTCCCTAAAACTAGCATCCCATACATATTAGCAAATTTCAAATATAACATTTTTGTAGCATGAGACTACATTATACATATATTCATTTTACAATGACCTATAAAATTTACAATAATAAATAATGAATTACACATCACCTTTTCGCCATCATTCTTGCATCCTGCAAAACCATATGAGCATGAAATCAATGATAAATCGTTGGCATGGAATCCACCCTAATCTAACATAATTAATGTCTTTAGTTTCCCATTTACATATAATAATAATTATAATTTGTATTGAAAGAAAAGGTTTAGAAAACATGTATTCATTTCATTTCATTTCACTTCATTTCGTAACCAAGGAGAGAGAAAGAGAAAGGAAGAGAGAGAAACACCATTTTGTCAAAAGTTTTGTTTCACACAACAAGTTACACTATAGAGTTTCAAATAGTTATTTACATGTGTCAAAAGTTTCCATGGTGGTTTGGCATCCCGACAGGGGTCCTACCACTCTCTTTTTACATTTTCCTGCTAGCTACAAAAAAATGTTCAAATCAGGCTCGGAGGCTAAGAAACCAATTTCAAAAGTTGTCTTCCGATGAGCAAACACACCATGGTTAAATTTCTACGTGTCCACTTATATACCAAGAGTTCATAGGAACTGACAAAATTTAGAACTGGTGAATGCTTTACGATTAGCGGCTAATTTTTTGGGGCCATCGGTCATAAATGAGCTAGTTGTTAATGATAAAAAATGAGCTCGAGGGCTCAAAAACCATGTCCAAAACTAACGTTTGATGGATGAACGTGCAACGAAAAAATTCCTACAAGTTCCCTATATATTGAGAATTCATCAGAGTCGACAGGACTGAGAACTAGAAAATAGTTTTCAAATGGTGACATGTTTTCTGGAGCGACAAGTCGTAATTGGTCAGTTTGACCTCATCAAACTATGACCGGAGGCCTACAAAATGCCTTTTCCAAACTAACCTGAAATGTGATTTTTCCGAACCGAAGGTTTCAGGTAATTGTCTAGTAAAAGTACTAGAGGTTTGCGAAGGTGGATAATAATTTCTCTATCTAGGTTTCAAATGGTAGTTCAAAATGAAAGCCAACTTTTAGATTTAGCAACTTCCTACCGCTGTAAAACAAAGTGTAATAGGGCTCCTATAAGGGCGCATCAAAAAGGTCACAAATGTTCATTGGGGTCGATCCAAGGATTGAAATGACACCTCACATAACAAGGTATGTGAAGGAAGCTTAACCTCCCTTTTTTGGAGTTACGAAGGTTACTTTGTGAGTCCCTAGAAATTACAATTTATCTAATTAAACCAGAGATGGTCAACATATTTACGGGAAGTCAACCTCAACTTGTCGATAAAACAATATTGTAGTGATCTAGTTTGGTCAGGTAGTTTTCTAAATCACCTCAAAATGAGGGTTGAAGTTCATGGTTGACTACAAAATGGTTATTTTGATTGTGTGAGTTACGATACGACATTTTATTTTTTTGCAACAAGTAATTATAAAACAATTAAATATATGATAATCCTAAGCTCTTAAAATTATATTTCATTGCAAAAGAAAAAAATGAAGTACAAGAATTATGAAAGATAAGGAGAGATGAACCATGCCTGGAGGAACAAAGCCGGTCAAACCCGTGCAGGATTCGGTTTAGCATCTCACTTGGGCATTTCATCAAACAGTTCACGAGCATCCACAACTCCACCATTTTACATACACATCTATCATAACATTTGCAACTACACATCTGAAACCATTCCTCTACTCTTTATACTTTGAAGGATGTCCATACTTTCTGTTCCACAGCTCACATCTGACACAAATGGGAGATGCTAGCAAAGGTTATGGAATCTGGCTTTAGATCTGCTAGTTACAGTTTCTCAAAATTTCTAAAGCCTTTTCAATAAACCCATTTTGTGTATAACCTGCAGTAGTTGCAGTCCATGAGCCCACATTTCTCTTAGGAATTTTTGGCTAATAGTTTACATGCCTTTGTATGCTTCCACATGTTGTAGGAAGATCTGCTAGGGCACTTACAACTACAAAATATGACAAAAATCCCAATTTGGCGTAGGCTAGGAGTATGTGGAAAAGGGTGAACTGATCAGGTTGGAGGCCTATATGTAGCATATGTGAAACTGTGTGGTTGTCTTAAGAGGAAAACCCATGTCTTCTATGCATAAAACACCCCATGGTAAGCTAGCACAAAATCCATTTCATTACCGAATGAGCTAGGCTGAGAAGTTAGTCATGGAGAAAAGACAAAGCCAAAGCGGTTGAGTTTTCAAAAAAACCAATAGAAATTAATTTAGATCTGAGTACTAACAATAGAGTCATGGCCGACTGTATCAGAAAAAAATGAGCTTTGAGGCAACAAAAGTGATGGCACGGAGCATTAGCAACCAAAATCTGTTAAGATTCCTCCATCAAATGCTTGTTGGACGTCTATACCTGTTCTGGAGGTAGCATTTGACACATGATGGGAGAATGTGGCAAGGGCAGGAGGCTCTACACCTGCGAATGCATTTACTTGAAAGTTTCAAAACCATTTTTCAGCAAACCCGATTTATGCATAACCTGTTATCATTGCAGTCCACGAGCCACGTTTCTTTCAGGCGTTTTGGGTGAAACAGTTTACAGGAAAAGTTCATGCTTCCACATTTGTAGGAAAATCGGCCATCGCTGAAACTATTCAATACTGCTAAATTTAATGCTAACTTGGGTTTCTGTGTGGTTGAGGCACTTGGATCAGAGATAAAGTGCTTGTATTATTTTAAATGTGATTCACACTTATGTGAATTATCTGCTCAAGATATAGAATATATGTTGGAACACTTATAATATATTGCATTTATGTTGTTTTTGCTGTATCATTCTATGAAGTTAGATCGAGATATATTTTAAAAATAAAATTCACATTTATAATTATTTCACAATGTATTGTTGCTAAAGTCAGACTGCAACTGGAAAAATGAGTGTTCGGTCCACATAAACATCCACAACATTAGATACAACTAATATTATAAAGCACTCCTTGATTAATATCTGTTACATGATTTGATAATCCACTTGTCTATTCAATAGTAATGAGTTTCAAGATGGCGTGATATTCCGCTGGATTGCGGCAATCATGATATTTTCCGCCTTGCGTCATGATAAAGCAGGCTTGTCAGACATTCAATATCGTACGTGCTTAAAACGAATTCTACTCAAGTATAAACATACATATGCAAATCATTCCTTAGCGAACAAGAGCAAGGAAAAGTCATACAATGTGAATGGGAAACATTCTAACAATGGGAAACAGTCTAACTAAAGATCAAGTTGAAGAGTTAGAATTTCTGAGGGAAAGGTCTTTTGTTCCAGGGGATCAATCTGAGTGCGCAGATGTAATACTCTGCACTCCAGATGGTTCACGATTTTACGCTCACCGTCTCATTTTGGTAAATTATTTTTATTATTTTTTAATCTGCCATTCTACGTTTTTGTCTCTCACCGTCTCATTTTGAAGTTCTTTATTTTGCACCTCAAATTATCATGTCTGATGAATTTCGTGAAATATATTGTGATGTGTTGTGCTTCATTTTTGTTAAGGTAAACAAGTCAGATGTTTTCCGATCGAAGCTTGGGAAAGATCCGAGGAAAAGATGTCTAAAATATCAATAGAGGATGTAAAAGGGAGAGTCTAAAATTGTTCCTGAAGTTTCTTTATACCGCTGAAGTGAGCGATAAAGATATGCAAGGCAATTACAAGGATCTTTTGAAGCTCTCTCATACTTACCAGGTAAAGTTGTTGCTGTCCAAGCTGGATGCGTTTGTTTTCGAGAATATCGTTGTAAAACAGACCAAAAATCTCTTCGACAAACAGACAATAAAGGAGCTGATAAAAATGGCGTATACATATGATTTGAAGCTAACTAAGGACGCTGCTCATTACATAATGGCGAATGACACCGATTTATTCTCCATTTGCAATGATAAGGACATAGAGGAACTTGCATGGGCTATAGACTTGCTTAAATATTCCTATGTGGTTTCCGCGCTGAAGGACCGTGGTGTTGGTACAAGAGCCTAAGGACTGTGGGGTATGATATTTTGACTTGGGTTTATATTTATACTAAGATGTTTTGCCGAGACTATATATCAATAGTGTGAGCTATGTATTAAAGTACTCTGATATTTTACGCTTCGTTTTCGTATTATGCTGTTATTTTTCTATTTGAAATCGTTGCTGTGAAGAATATCTTTATACTCCACTCACGCTGTGAAGGTCTCCTATCTTTTGCTTTGGCACTATATCGATTTTCGATGGCGTATTTTTTCTACAGAAAAATGGGAGTCATTTGTAATTTTAAAAGGAAACAAAATGTTCGGTAAGATAAATATGAGATCATCCTTGTTTTTATAAATTATTTTGTAATTTTGAAAAGCAAACAAAATGTTAGCTAGATAGCATATATGAAGTAATGAGGCTCGGGAGATAAAAATGAGGTTCATCCCTGTTTTTCATTAAATTATTTTTGTACTATCTTTTGGCATTGATATTTCTGTGAACATGATTATCTTATTTTTAGGATGTTTATATTGTAAATGAACAACCATAGTTACAAATTGTATTAGACATAAGTGTTGGTCTATATGATTATCAATATTAATTTATTTATTACAATAATCGGTTAAGTACATTAAAAAATATTAAGACTTTTCAGTTCCCTTGGGATTCGGTTTTCCTCTCCCAATTTGCCTTTAGATTAGTATGTCTCTAGAAAGTTTTATTAATGGACTATAAGTCACTAAAACAAAAAAATATATTTATTCACTCACTCATCCAAACAACTATCTTTTTAGATTGAGAAATCATAAAAAAGAAATCATCTTATAATTTATCAATGGTTTCTTCATTTAGATGATTTAATATATTATATAATGTATTTATTTAGAAAAATAAAAATTTATCATTTTAAAAACTTTTAAAATTAATATTACATAAAATATATTTATTTTTTGACAAACTGGAATAATACTTAAAATATAATTTATCATGTAAATAAACAATTAAATTATCGTAGATAACGTTTTTGACAAGCAGTGTAAATTGTTAAATTTCAGGTCAAATCCTAACATAATCATGAAATGACATATCATCAATCATCTATTTCTAAATATAAATTGTCAGATGCTCCTCGCAATTCAAGACAGTGACCAAGGAACCCTGTCAAAAGAAAAATGTCTAATAATTAATTAAATGAGAAAAAATATTTCAAAAAGAGCTGTAATTTATGAATAAACACTTAAAGTTATCTTTATGAACATTTGAAAATAAGAAGAAAAAAAATAAAAGCAAAAACTTGTAACATTGTTATTCTAGCAATTGCACCATGAGTGTGCAATGGGAACATCGATAGGTAGACACGTAAGGGAGGTTGAAAGTCGAGGCGACGATCATGAAGCATATGTTGAGAAGAGTAGAATATCATATACGAAATGAAAAAAAAACAAGGAAAGAAGAAATGACACCATTATAATGTAATTGCATTTTTGGAAATTATTCTTTGAAGATGTAGAATCTACGATCAAAATTTTACCGCGACATAGCAAAGAAAATGGGAAAGGATAGCAAAAATTTTGGATCTTTGAAGAAATCATAGTTCATGATGGAATAATTTGAGGCGTTGCTTGGAGATAGAGTGAGAGAAAAAAGCAAAGTGGCAAGCAACTCGATGTTCATAGTGTTTGCCACGTGTAATAGATGCCACTTGCAAAAATCAAAACCAAGGAAAAAATAGAATTGGGGCTTGTATGAGAAAGTGAAATGGTTCTAAAAATGTAAGAGAGGAGATGTAAACATAAACAATTTAATCTTCATAATTAATCACTATTATTTACATGTACAAAACAACACTTGCGATATTTGAACTCTAGTATATGCGGCTTTGGGCTTTAAATGATTCTATAACTCAAATCAACATCAAAGTAAAACACCATATTTGTTCATTTGCAAAACGAAATTTTTGACATAAAAATGAAACTCTTATCAGTCTTATCCATATTATAACGAGGAAAAGGTGCTTAAAAAGAAAATAATGTAAACATAGAACTGAAGACTGAGAATTCCCTTTCTTATTTTGAACTATAAAATATAGAAAAATCCCCCATAACATGGGGATATGTATCCTAGAAAATGCACACAACCAGATGTATGAAAATAATATGAAGACTTCCCAATGTTTTCAAATGTATCCATTCTTGAAACCGACAATCCCATGTACATGAAAATATAAAATCCAAACATGCCTAATGAATATAAGTTTATAATACATTAGGCAATCTATTGAAATTTTAAAAATGACAAAATAGAAAGAATTTTAACAAAAAAACATTGGCATCAAAAAATCTATTTAATCATATTGAAATACACCATCTACAAGGTCTCAATACTATTAAATGGAGTATTTGAAACATTTCCATGCCTCAGAGCTATAGAAGCATGGAAGGAAGTGATTCACACACACACACACACACACACACACACACACACACACACACACACACACACACTACTTCACTAAATCACACGTACACCTACACCTATTGTCATCACAAAAGAAGTGAGATCTAATATCGAGTTATTCCAAAGTTAGTCATTTGAAGTATATATGAGTACAGAACAATTCTTCTTAGAAGTTGGGAGCATTACCAAAAAAATATTCTCCAAATCTCAAATCTCCTTCTAGGTATGGATCTAACCACACACTGTCTTAAGTAGTTTTGCAGCTTGCACAAATCCTGCGATCACCTGCAACTCATCCAATTGCTTTACAGAGAGCGAAGCAACAAATTTGACAAGTCAGACAAGCCAAATACAGAGTTACCAGATCATACAAACAAAACTCACTTTACAATAATATCGATTTGTAGTGCCCACTCTTCTTAGACATTGATATTACTATGATTTTTCTTACTTTGGATTGGTGCCATCAACATTGTTTTTTTATTATTGGTAAATAGTTTTCGAAATGGACTATACCCTTGCATACAAAGAGGGCCTAGAAGCGAGAATAGGAAAGAAAAGCACCACAAAAAGGATTAAGATCCGGATAAGTCGTAAGAACCCAAGGTAACCAAAGATAAGTTACAAAAAAATAGCTAACCAGTTTGAACACTATAGAAAAGCAGCCAAAAAATAGCTAAAAAATAGAAAAAACACGAAGGAAGGCAACAACAGCAGCAGCTCCACATTTACTTCTTGGTGGCTTTGGCGATTTTGGATTTGATAGTTTGCCAAGAGGTAAACAAAGCCAATGTCGTCATGTGAGTAGGGTCAGAAGTATCTAGCTTTTGAATGGTCTGTTTGCTTTCTTTTTCGTGCCCCAAAGAGTTGCGTTGGGATTTCACTGAGAGTAGAGACAGCTGCGGACATGTTGCTCAATGAAGTCTTTGATTGCACTAAAAATAGCCATATTATGGTCATGGCGAGTCTTGGATTTCCCTAGATGGTTGTCTAGGGAGTTCAGTTTTTTATAGATATCCTCAACTTGTTTATTGTCAAGATCAACCTCCTCCTCCTTCTTCCTCTTACCTTTTTGCTTAGCCAAGTTTTTAACTTCATCTTTCAACAGCAACATGTCTTTTTCTAAGGCTTCCAACATTTTTGTGGAGCTTTCGGTGTGTACCTCTTGTAAGCCAACAATGCTAATATGAAGAATATTATGAGCATCCTCCAAGTCCTGAGGAACGTTCCCCGAAACAGGGGTATCTAGATTCATTTTCTTAGAAGACCTAGTTATAGGTCTGGTCGAAGTGGAGGTGAAGGGGGTGGGAGCAGAGGTGGAGGGGATGACGGTGGGAGCCAGAGAAGGAAGGCAAAGGGGTATCGGCAACGGTGATGGGGATAGAAGGAGAAGAGATGGGGGTAGCGGCAAGCGGTGAAGGGGATAGATGGAATAGAGATGGGGGAAGAAGGAAGGCTGGGATACTTAAGGATACAGAGTTTATGTAGCAAGAAGATGAGACCTTGATGTAGAGGGACCACACGAGTATGTTTTTGGAACTCCAAAATGGAGCGTTCAAGAGAATTAAGAAGATAGTGAGGGAAACATACCGTGAAACTTCTGCGGAAGTGATTGAGGAACACAAGATGCTTAATGGGCACTTTGATGTATCTCCCCTCCAAAGAGATGTATTGAACCATCATACGGGTGACCTTGTCAGAAGGCATAGGGATAGAGCTGACCTGCAAACCCGCCGTGATGAAGACCAATTTCTCATTGCCCTCAACAAACTTCCTCTCCTCAGCTGCTCTGTCAATCCTTTTATTAAAAAAGTGGTACCCATCCATCCCAAGGCCTGTTGCTTCAGCTATAAACTCTTCATTAATTGATATTTTCTGCCCGCCATATTCAACTTTACGATCCTTCCAATCCTTCACAAATTGCATGGAAATGCTTTGGTCGTGACCCTATATCTTCTCAATAAAATTTGTGATGCCTCCCTGGTTGAGAAGATTCCAAAGCTCTTCATTATTCTTCCAATTCGGGTCCTTGCTGGGCTCAATCTGACAAGGGGCTCCTCCCATTTTCACCTTGCTTAAGTGTTTGAAAGTATTATCTTCAAAATCCCTATGAGGAATTCTATAAGAAACACAGTTTCCAATATGCCTTTCTCTGTTTTGGAAAGATATCTCACGCGATGGGAATGAGGATTAGTGTAGCTAGTTGCTAACATGAAAGTTCCCATGAATTCCTGCGTGAATGCTGCTATGTACCTGGGAAATCCCACATGCGCAAACTTCAATCTCCTTAGAAACCCACTCCAAGTCATCATCATCCTTACTACGGACTTGGATATCCATGAAAAACCTATTTGAAAGCTGTTATAAGCAAAAGATTGCCCGCATGTGTGAATTTAATCTTCACATAAATCCACTTTAAGTCATCATTATGTTTACTATATCCTTGATTGCTGCCAAGATCTGCTTGAGTGCTGTTTTAAACTTATCAGCACGTGTGTAAGTCCTATTCTCAAAGACCCACTCCAAATGCTCATTAACCTTACTCCGTATTTGCATGCCCATAAGTATCCGCTTGAATGTTGTTTTGAATCTGCTTAGGAATGTGATCACTATTATCCCAAATAATGTGATTAACATTTATGCCGTAGTTAGCCAATGCATCTGCCACCTTGTTACCCTCCCGGTAAGTATGCTTGATCCAAATATTGTTGAAGGTTTGGCAAATACTTATGGATTCCAAGATGAAGTCCTTGATGTTCCAACTTGGAGGCGAACACTGATTAAGATGATTAATGATATTAAGTGAGTCTCCTTCCAGAATAAGATTTTGGATATTATGAGTTTGAGAAATTCTAAGGCCCCATAAAGCGGTTAATGCTTCAGCAAAATGATTAGTTTGTATTCCCATTTTACCGGCATAAGCAGCTATCAAACTGCCTCTATGATCCCGAGATCACTCCTCCCCCAACTACAATCCTAGGGTTACCCTTAAAGGCCCCATCAAAGTTCAACTTATACCCAGTTGAGATCAGGAGGGTGCCAATGTATCAAAGATCTATCAATATTATTACCGGTATTATTTCAGATATTGTCAGCTCCAATATTCCATTGGGACAAGATATGCTCTTCATTTTCTGGATAACTCTTGTTCTTGGGGGGTTTAAATCTAACAATATTCTCTTTAATAGCATTAGAAATTTTACCAATACTGAGCTTATAATTGCGTTTTACTATTTCTAAAGATGATATCATTTCTATCTTTCCATATCCTCCAAATAACATGAGGCATTACCAATTTCCGAGCCTTCTCACAACACAATGAGGCATTACCAATTTCCATATTGACATTGTTATCATATTTGATATCTAGACATTACTATATTTTATTAGCTTATTTGATAGACAATATAGATGTGTTAGACTTTTATCATGATGTGACTTATATGATGGATTATATGCATGGATTTACATATCAAGTATTTGATGATCTAGAGCTACTACTCATGTACTGACACATTGGATTTGATATATAGATTTTGCTAGATGATTTAGTTGGTTTTGTGATCTTATTGCTAATTGATGAATTGATAGAATCGAAATATTTGGAATTGTGAACAATTAATGAATTACTTGATTTTAGCAATGGTTTAGTTATGATATTTGATGATGTGAATTGATATGTATATGTGTGTGTTTTATTATCTCGATGTCGTTAATATGGCCACGAGGCCAGAAATGTATTGTTTTGATTTTTGCAGGAAATTATAACACAACAAACAAAAGGGGATAGGAGACCAACAGTGAAGGAATTTGGGGTATTGGCAACATGTCACCTTGGCAACTTGTGTAATTACATGTTGTTTATTAATGTTGTTAGATTGTTAGGAGGTCCCCATGGGGCGGGGGTGGGCGGTGGGGGCGACCTCTAATGTGACCTTTGTTAAATATGTTGTTTCTTTTTTTTTGTTTTATTTATTTTGTGAATATTGTATTATTTTAGTATTGTGAGTCATTATTTTTATTGTTTGTTAAAGTCCTCTATTTAATTTGATTAAACTTGATTAATTAGTGTAATTTAGGATGTGACCAAAGGGGTGACCAAAGGGGGTAATTAATGTGAGTAGGTGGTTCTTGGTTTGTGTTAGATTTGGAAGGATTTTATTACTTTTGAGTGTTGTGTACTCAACCTTACATGTAAAATTTGGATTTGGGCTTAATGGCCATTTTTGGAGGCTTGTGGGACAAGTTAAGCTTGTCCCACACCTCTTAATTTCACCTACCAACTACCCCTATGGGTTAAGGGTAAAAAATAGACCCCATTATGTGATTATAAGATAAAAAGGTGTTATTTATTGCACTTTATTACACATGTTTTTAATTTTGTCCTTTAGAGGTGTGGGTTTGAGTTTGAGTGTGTAAGAGGGTTGTCATTCCCTCAACCACCAATTTATTGTGCTTTGGGGATTGGGTTTGACCTTGTGATGTGGAGTGGAGGAGAAATGATGTGGCATCCTACATGGAGCCACATCACCTCTCTCTCCTCTCTTTTCTATTTATTCAAGTTT
Organism: Taxus wallichiana var. yunnanensis; assembly: GCA_018340775.1. Classification (NCBI taxonomy): domain Eukaryota; kingdom Viridiplantae; phylum Streptophyta; class Pinopsida; order Cupressales; family Taxaceae; genus Taxus; species Taxus wallichiana. The sequence continues at coordinate 91,888,121 of CM031241.1, read as the reverse complement.
GTTTGATGATTTTGGGGGTTACTTGTTTTATTTAGACTCTTGCATTTTTGGAGGAGCTTGATTTTGGAGTGTTTGTTTGGATCTTGGAGTTGGATTGTATTTGCTTTGGACTTGGAAATGCTTGGAGTTTGTGCTTGTGGATTGGATACTCTTGCAATGGCAAGGTAGGGACTTCACCCATGTTTTCTTATTGCTATTTTGTTGTGTAAAATGAATATGAATGGATGATTTTTATTTTGTGATTTTGGGAAATAGAATGGCCTTTAGGTTGTGTAGGAGAAAATGGAAATGAGGATATTTTGGAGGGAGAAATAAGAGTATTATTGGGTATTTTAGGAGGGAGTTGGGTTGGGGTGTCCCACCTTGTTGATAAGTGAAATTTTTGCTTATCTTGTTTTTTTATTTGAGGGAGACATAAGAGTTGAGGGAGGCATAAGAGTTGTTTTTCTTGGAGGGAGGCATAAGATTCTTGTGGGTATGTGATTGAGTTTCTTGGAGGATTTAAGGTGGGCACCAAACCCTTGGGAGGCATAAGTAGATCCCCATGTTCCTTTCTCTTTCTTGGCTTGAGTATTGAGCCTTTGTACTTGGGAACTTGACATGTTTGTTGTGATTTTGGTATTGTGTTGAATGTCTTGTTTGAATGTTGTTGTGGAAGCCATGTAAAGTTGTCAATGGTTGTCTTATACCCCTCATTGCTTCATTGTTAGGCTCGGGGCCAATGAGGAAGAAGGATTCTCTTCCTCATTGGATTATTGGTTGGGTGGAGAGTGTTGCCTACTCCCTATTTTGTTGTTGTTTTGGATTTGGAGAAGATGGTGGAGCTCAAGTGAATATTTGGTCATAGTTGCACTTGAAGAAAATGAAGAGGACCCTATTTTTGTAAAATATTTGCCATGTTGTCTCCACTTAAGTGGAGGGCTTGTAACTTGTATTTTAAAGATTATCAACTTCTTGTAAATGTGTTGTGAAATTTTTATTTGTATTAAGCATTCAAAATGTATGTATGTTGGAAAGTAAGCAAAAGAAAATGCTATTGCTACTATGAAATCCCTCCATCTTGTATACTTTACCAAGAGGTTATGGAATGAAAACTTGCATTTTAAATGGTTTAGTTCTTGTAAAAAAGAAATTACCAAGTCTTGTATTATTAGATGGAATAAGAACCTTGAAATGGTTTTGAAAATGAAATTTAAGATCTCTAAATCCAAGCTTATACTCAACTTAAATTATTGCCTCCAAAGTGTGATTTTGTCATTTTAAAATATTGATGTTCTTGTTTTGAAAATACACTTGGTTGCTTGAAATGAATGTCATTTACTCCATTGTGAAAGAAAAAGAAATAGTTCTTGTTTTTATTTAAAATGTAGGCATCTTGAAAATGTTGAAATTTTAGTTACATCTTATATTTTGTTGTAAGAAAGAAGATAGTTGTTTAGAGTTTTTAGAATTTAAAAAAAAATCATCTCCTTGCAAATTTTATATAAGGTTGAATAAGGAATTTTATTAGTTTTCTCAATTTTACTCTTATATGAATAGGTAGAAATTTATAGTTATTTTGACATGTATATCACTATACTATTCAACTCAACTTCATCATTTAAGATAAAAATATATATATATATGTATGTATGTATATATTATTATAATTATATATATATTTTTAAAATAAATTTACATATATTAAACATAATATAATTATATATATTATATAGGAATAACATATATAATTAAATTAAAAAATGTTTGTATTGTTTAATATTGATATAATAATAAATATTAAAAAAATCATACACACTTAAACTTCAAACATGGTGATTGTGCATGTGTGGAATATGTTTTAGTTTTGGGGTGGGGGGGTTTATAAATGGGTGGGGCGGGAGGAGGTTGACGACACCACCCCCACCCCATATTATATGGGATGGGGGTGCGGTCAACAATCCCCCTACTACCCCTACTAATATATAAATCCCCATTTATATAAACTCTGCCCACTGTTTTTAATTGTGACCAACACTGTATTATATGCGACCAAACCTATTTTAAATGTGTTATGTGTAGTTTTTAAACCACGGCTTCATATACATATATATACACACATACATATATATATATATATACATATATATGTATATATACACATATACACCCAAATAATTGGTGTATATACACTTTTCAAACAAAATTCAAATTTGGAGCAAAAAAATGCCCGTACCCAAATCGGGAAAATGCAAATAAATAACACAAAATACAATAAAAATAACATTATAAACAAACCCTAGGAGAGGGTTACAAATGGAATAAGTAATAAAAATGTGTATCCATCCTTGAGCTTGAGTATCTTCCATGGCCTCCATTCTCCTTCTTCTCCCAAACCTGCAAAATGAAAATGAGAAAATAAGCCAAAAGAAATGAATAAGAGTTTTTCATAAGGATGATTAGGGTTAGTTTGAATACCTAGATCTAAGGGCTCTAAATGAATCCATCTAATGGTTGTGATTCAACCCTACAAAATTTAGGTGAGGAATTTTGGTGGGAATATGTTTTTAAATAAAATGTATGTGTAACTTGTGAATGGGGCCACTAAAGGGGTGTTAGGAGGTAAGATTAAAATGTGACCTTATTGTTTAGTTTAGTGACTTTTTATAAAGGCCTTGACTTTAGGAATTAATTAAATTAAATTTACATAATGATAACTAGACAATGTTTATAATAGGGATTAAAATATATTTGAACTAAATCATAAGGTTAGGGTAAGTTTGACCTTAGCCATAGAATATTAAATCAATAAATGACATTAGAAATATAATACTAAATTAAATAAATAATGTAATAAGGGTATTTTAGTTAATGGCTTATAAGAGTTAATTAATGAGTTTTATTGGGAACCCTAGGAAGGGAATTAAGCTAATGATTGATTTAAAATAATTATTATTAATAGTTAATTAAAATGAAAAATTTATTAACTAAAAATTATTAAATCTAGTAGGAGGTTATCCGTTGCAACCCGTTTTTAAAAAAACAATTATTTTGTAAATTTTCCTAACTAATCCTTGGGTTTTTTGGGTTTGTGCAAGAAAATGAGGGCATTACACTTTGTATCAGATTCATGGGTTTAATGCTTGGACCCTTGGGCACACTTGAAAACAAAAATAGTTAACCTAATACAACCTACAACTAGATCACACAACTTTGCATGATATTTTAAAACATAGAAAACATAGAAAAATTGAAACAAAACCTAGAATGATAGACTAACTCCCGTCTTGGTTTGTTCATGATGTGAGAATAAGACGAGGGGATTTTTGTGTGGAGTTAGATATACCACCTAGAGAGTAGAAGTTCTTGTTATCTTTATATACGCGAGATACTATAAACATTATAGGATGTCAATGCAGCTATAAAGGTGGGGCGGAGGGGCACATGACCTAGCCAACATGATAGGGAGCCATCACATGAGGCTCAACACCCTTCGAGACACAACGATGAACATAGGGAAGAAAACCCACATGGAGTCAGCTAGGATATTCACGTCATAGAGGGGCATGGAGATAGGGTTACATGACATAAAGAAAATCTAGGAGCCCTAGGCCGAGGGATGAGCATGTAGAGAGAACTAGGGGTCAACAGACATCAGATGCTAGATCATATCAAGGAGATCTTGAAGCTACACCCATCTCATTATGTTGGTGAATAAAGAACTTTTCGGGGAAGAGGCTTGGTTAGTGAGCTTGAGCGGATGCTTTAAGTTTTTCCCATATACTAGGAACACAAAGGTCATGTTGCGATCCATCTCCGAGGGATGAAGCAAGCGTTTGGTGGAGGACTGAGGAGTAAAAGCTCCACATATACTTAGAGATACTTACTTGGGAGCTCTTGAGGAGTGGTTTAAGAGAAGATACATATTTAGGAGGTTTATTCAGTAGAGGATAGATGAGTTTCATGACCGTGTCGGGCATCCATGATGATAGTAGCAAGTATTAGATTCGGTTTCTAGATTTGCTTCAATATGTGACTACTACTTATAGGATGAGCAAGGTTAGGATTCACAGGTTCATCAGGGGCCTGAACTTGTATTTGGGAGGTGTAGTACGCATTCATTGTCCGTAGACCTTAGCTGAGGCCATTGAAAGGCCTACATTGTAGAGGAGACTAGGGGAAGACACAACAGGCTAGAGATAGAGTGAGGATTCATATTCAAGCAGATGTAGGATAATAGGTCGAGGGGGTCATCTCCTCCTCCTCGTGGCAGAACATGGTTTTGCACAATATTCTTGTAAGTACCACACCAACCACCTCAAGAATACAGCAATAAGACTCATCCACCATTTAGACCTCCACAAAGATTTGATACTTAGAGAGGATAGAGTATAAGGCCTTCTCCAGGGACCCATTAGGACACAAGGAGCACCTATAGCTAGTTAGCAAGGAGCTCATCAACAAGTGACCACAACAATCCATGAAAAGATCATCAAGATGTATGACACAGACCACTAGAGTACCTGTTGGAGCCACATCTCATTGGAGGGGACTAGGTAGTTATTATGGATGCGATGTACTTGGACACCATTGGAGAGAGTTCCCATAGAACCCTAATAACAAGGGTAAGGGACCGATTTCAAATCCTATAGTTGGTGACATGGGATGTAGCCATTAGATCTACGTATGATCAAGAACCACCAAGAAGAGCATTAGGGCACAGTGATAGAGACTACAGGTAGCATTGGTGGTATCCCTACCTCTATTTTGTTTGATTTTGGCTTGTCTGATTCTTTTATTGCACCATATTTAGTAGAGTGATGTAGGCTAGTGGTAGTTAGGTAGGGCCTTAGTTGGGATGTAGAGATGGATTCTAGAGCCAAGCTCTCAATAAAATCCTTAGTAAAGGAATCTTATGTGGACCTAGGACCCTTCACCACTACCTTGGATCTTTGTATCCTTCCTTTGGGTTCTTATGGGGTTATCTTGGGCATGGATTGACTATCTACACATAGAGCTAGATTTTATTATTGTAGAAAGGTTATATCTTGTGTAGACTATTTGGGGTTTAAGTAGGTGATATTTGGAGTTAAGAGAACCCATCTATATTTACATTATTTATGCTATGCTTCTTAAGCGGTGTGCGTGGTGTGGGTGTCAATTGTATACTATTACAGTTAGTGATAGGTTGGAGGATGAGGGCTAGTGGACCTTCACTTGATGATTATCATATTTTGGGGATTTTTCTGATGTTTTTCCAAGTGAGTTACCAAGGTTACCTCCCCATGTGAGATAGACTTTCATATTGATTTGGTTCTGAGAGTGGAGCCTATCTCACACGCTCCATTTAAGATGACCACCCATAAGCTATGTGATCTCAAGTTACAACTTGAGTTCCTTCTTGAGAAAGGCCTAATTTGTCTTAGTGTATCTCCTTGGGGTGCACTAGTGATTTTTGTGAAGAAGAAGGATGGATCATTGTAGTTGTGTGTGGACTACAAGCATTGAACAAATTAATGATCAAGAATCATTACCCCCTTCCTCACATCGATGATTTGTTTGATCAGATGAAGGGGGCTATAGTGTTTTTCAAGATAGTTCTTAATTCTAGTTACCATCAATTGAGGATTGTAGAGGAAGATGTCCACAAGACAATTTTTCGTACGAGATATGGCAACTACTAGTTCATATTTGTTCCATTCGGTTTGACAAATGCCCCTATAGTGTTAATGAGTTTGATGAATGGGGTTTTCAGGAATTTTCTAGACCACTTTGTATTCATATTCCTTGATGACATTTTGATCTACTCACGTATGTGTGAGGAGCACGAGGAACACCTTCATTAGGTTTTGCAGTGTCTTCGTGAGCAACAACTATACTGAGAACATGGAGAAGTGTGCATTCTTCCAAATAGAGGTTCAATATTTGGGTGAAATTATTTTTGGGGAAGGTATCACAATCAATCCTTCCATTATTATAGCTATTATAGATTGGCCAACACCTATTAGTGTGATTGAGGTGCGTAGTTTCATGGGATTGACATGTTACTACATGAGGAATATTTAAGGATTTCTCTCGTATTGTGTATGCCATCACTTCTCTTCAGCGAAAAGGGAATAAGTTTGTTTGGTCAAAAATATGTGAGCAAGCCTTCAGGAAACTAAAGGAATGCCTTAGGACAACACCCATTCTAGTAGTGCCAGATCTACAAGGAGATTTGTTCATATGCACAGATACTTTTTTGGTAGGATTAGGAGTTGTATTAATACTGGAGGGATGTGTAGTAGTCTTTAAGTCTTGCAAACTCAAGGATTATGAGCTCAATTATCTGAATCATGACCTTGAGCTTTAATAATGTCGTGCGTGCTTTGGTTTGATGGAGACATTTCCTTTTATGCAGGAGGTTCATTCTAAGGACATATCACTTAAGTCTTCATTGCCTCTTCATGCAGCCCAATCTCAACGCTCATCAATGACGTTGGATGGAGTTGCTTTGTGAGTATGACATGGAGATAGAGTATGTGAAAGGGAAGGAGAATGTAGTGGTAGATGCGTTGAGTCGTTGGAGACATTTGGTCATGGCTACAACAGTTGGTATAGACTTGAGGACTAGGATTTTACATCAACTTCCACATGACAGATTCTACCTTTCAGTTAGAGTAGAGATATATTCTCAGAGACCCCTTGAGGGGATGTTTGATGAATTTTATTAGAGGTAGATGGTCTTCTTTGACACAGAGGTCGGATCTATGTACCCAAAGATGGAGGATTGAGATAGGATATCCTTGTTAAGGCACATCATGCACCCTATTTAGCCCATCCAGGGGTGAAGAAGATGCATGCCACTTTGAGACAGTTGTACCATTGTAGAGGATGAGAGATGTATCTCATTTTGTGTCTCATTGTTTAGAGTGCCAAAAGGTGAAGGTTGAGCATCAACATCTAGTTGGCCTTCTATATCCCCATGCCATACCGGAGTGGAAATGGGAAACCATTTCTATGTATTTAATTATAGGGATACCTATGTCGAGATACCACCACGATGCCATTATGGTCATGGTGGATAGATTGACGAAAGTGACTCATTTTTCTCTAGTGAAGACCACCTATATAGCTAGTGCAAGTGGCACAAGTATATCTGGATGAGATTGTTAGAATGCATGGGATTCCATGGAAGATCATTTGTGACCGCGATCCCTTGTACACCTCTCACTTTTGGACTACTATACAATATGCTCTCGGGACGAAGATCAAATTCATAACAACATATCTCCCTGAGACAGATGGACAGACAGAGCGGGTGAATCAAATCTTGGAGGACATGATTTGGATGTTTGTCATGGACCATCAGTCGAGGTGGGAGGAGAATTTTTACTTAGTGGAATTTTCTTACAATAACAATTTTTAGAGTTTGATTGGTATGGCTCCATTCTAGGAAGTGTATGGAAGGGAGTGCAAAACACTACTGAGTTGGGATAGGTTGGTGGAAATTTATTCTCTTGGACCAACTTTATTATAGGATATGGAGCAATACGTTGTCATGATTAGATAGAGATTACTAGAGGCTCAAGATAACAATAAGTATGCAGATTAGCGGAGGATAGATCAAAGTTTTGAGGTTGGCAGGAAGGTGTTTCTTCATGTCAGGCCTCATAAAGGCCCTATCCATTATGGAAAAGACTCTAAGCTTGCTCCTAGGTTTGTGGGTCCCTTTGAGATCTTGGAGTGGATCGGTCCTTTGGCCTACCATCTAAGTACTGCCACCCAGATTGTATCACATTCATGATGCATTTCATGTTTCTTTTCTTAGGAGGTACATTCTAGATCCTTCTCATGTATTGGATTGGAACACATTATAGGTACAAGATTAGGGGTAGGTGATGTTGGAGCCTGTGCGTATTTTAGAGCACAAGAGCTTGGTCCTTCGAGGCAGAGAGATGGATCAGGTTCTCATCCAGCTTTATCGATATAATGAGACAACAACTATATGGGAGGATGTCAAACCTTTGAGAGAACAGTTCCCACACTTGTTCGGTGACTTCGGGAGGAATTTGAGTCTAAGGGAGGGGATGTAATGCCCACTCCTCTTCGACATTGATATTACTATGATTTTGCTTACTTTGGATTAGAGTCATCAACGTTGTTATCAGTTTTGATCTCTAGACATTGATAGATGAATTACTATATTTGATTAGCTTATTTGATAGACAATATAGATGTGTTAGAATTTTGACATGATGTGACTTATATGATGAATTATATGCATAGATTGACATATTAGTATTTGATGATCTAGAGCTACTACTGTACCGAAACATTGGGTTTTATATATAGATTTTTCTAGATGATTTAGTTGGTTTTGTGATCTTATTGCTAATTGATGAATTGATAGAATCAAAATATTTAGAATTGTGAACAATTGGTGAATTAATTGATTTTAGCAATGGTTTAGTTATGATATTTGATGATGTGAATTGATATGTATATGTGTGTGTTTTATTATCTCGATGTCGTTAATATGGCCACAAGGATAAAAAGGTATTGTTTTGATTTTTGCAGGAAGTTGTAACACAACAAACAAAAGGGGATAATGGTTTGTAATTGGAGGATTTATTTAGTAAGGTGGATCATATGAGAGCCATGCAACTTCAAATTGTGATCACCTCTCTCAATCCACGAAGATTTTCCACCAATTATAGACTATCTTACCAAGTTCAAGCATTTGTTGACATAGTTTTAGGGAGTGGAAGAGATAAGAAAGATGAAGAGTGTGTTTAATTGATTCTATCCAAGTTGAGAGGACCATTTCAAATATTTTCTTCTACCTTTTTCTCAAGCATAGATGTCTTATGTGACACATTCAAAATGTCGACTTAGAAATATTTTGTGAAAGACTTACTAGGAAGAATCCAAATCGTCTCACCATGAGTCTTCCACCTCTCAAAAGGCATTAGTAACATCTAATCCTAAGGGAAAGGGAAAACCAAAAGTAAAACCAAATCCACCCCTTCTCCATCTCAAAGTGCTCCTAAACCCAAAGAAAACAATTATAAACCCAAGAAGTCTTCTAAATCGGAAAATAAGTCTAGCCTTTCATGCTCTTTTTGTGGGGGTAGTGGTCATGAAGAACATAGGTGTTATAAGCGAATGTAAGGCTTAGAGGATGCAATCAAGAAACACAAATTTTTTATCTCCATTCCACCTCCTTCTAATCAACATGAAAAAGTACTTAATGAACTGTTACGAGATCTCGGTCACCACTTGCATATAGTTGGGTTATAGATTCTAGTGCTTCTCATCACATGACTTTTTCCAAGGAGTATTTTGTTTCTCTAGGTTTGAGTTCTACTTCTAAATTTGAGGTTGGAGATTCTTCCTTTCTTTTTGTTGAGGGAAAAGGTGATATACACCTTGATGGTGGCGATATCAAGATGTACTTGTATGTTCCTAACATTACCAAAAATTTACTTTTTGTATATTGAATTTGTCATTACAGTCAAGGAAAAATAGTGACTTTTACACAACATGGGGCGAAGTACGAACTTTGATGGAGCCTCATTCACTTGTTGCTCAAGGTATTTTTGATCATACTTGTAGACTATATCACTTTGAGGGTTTTGATGACACTTCATCTATAGGGATAGGATTGGTTTCTCATGTAGATTGAGAGAGTAAGCTTTGACATGAAAGATTCAAACATCTCAATTACAAATATTTGAAAGAGTTGAGCACTCATGGTATGATAAATGGTATTCCTAGATTTTATTGGCTTGAGGAAGTTTGTCATGGTTGTGCACTAGGGAAACAAAACCAAGATCCTTTTCCTAAGAATTTGTCTAAGAGAGCTTCTTCACCACTTGAGCTTGTGCATAGTGACTTGATGGTTTTCCTACCCCTCTTTCAATGGAGCTAAGTATGCACTTATGTTTATTAATAATTTATCGAGGGGTACTTGGTTTTATTTTCTCAAGTACAAAAGAAATGTTTTTCACACTTCAAAGTATTCAAGGATTTGGTGAGAAAAAATATTCTAGTTGCATAAATAACCTTAAATCTTGATAATGGGGGAGTACTTCAGCAATGAGTTTTATAATTTTTGGCAACTCAAGGAGTTATTAACCAACATTTTGTTCCTCATACTCCACAAAAAATGGCTTAACATAACAGAAGAATAGAGCTTTGAAGGAAATCACTAACTATATGATGTATTCTAGAGATTTACCTTCTATTTCTTTGGCGAAGTAGTCAATTACGCTAACTACATTCGAATCGCACACACACATAGCACTTGAGAATTTGAATCAAAAGGAAGATTTCAAACACTAGGTTAGATGTCTCATTTTCTCGAGTCTTTGGGAGCCATGTTAGGGTATTTTTTCCAAAGAAGAAAATAAAAGATTTGGATAAGAAGAGTAGACCCTTGATCTTTGTAGGGTATTGTGAGGACATGAGAGCTTATCAAATTTTATATGTTGATACTCATGACGTTATTTTTGAACACATGTTCATTTTGATGAGCACTTCACTCCTCACGATTGTTCATCTCCTTTCATGCCTTCTCCTTCTTCTTCATCGCATATTGAGGATCCTTTATTTGAGGAGGTTGATGAGGAGGTTATAGATGTCATTAAGGGTCCTATTCCAACTAATGTTGTCACTTTATGCCTAAGTGGGATCATACTATAGTTTTGAGGCAACACCTTTCATACAGGATCTTCCACCCACTAGGCATCATCCCACACATTCTAAAAGCTATGGACTTTTGTGTCGGGAAGTTTACGAGGATCCTCAATATTTTTCAAAAGATCATGTGATACAGGAGTGGGATGATGCGATGGCACCTAAGCATTCTTCTTGGATGAAGAATCATACTTAGGATCTGGCACCTCTTCCTAAAGGAAGAAAGATGGTTAGGTATAAGTGGGTAGATTGAACCAAATACATAGTTGATGGGTCCATTGACAAGTATGAGGTTCATCTTGTTGCAAAGGGTTTTTCACAAGTTAAAGCTATTGATTACTCTAAGACTTTTACACTTGTTTCCAATATGGATTTTGTATGAATTGAACTTGTTATTGCTGCATTACGGGGTCGCCCATATACCGAGATGGACATGAAGAGTGCCTTCTTACGTGGAGATTTACAAGAGGAAATATACATGGAGCATCCTATTGGATTTGTTCAGGATTCTTATCTTGTTTGTAGGCTCTAAAGGTCTCTCTACGGTCCTAAAAAAGCCGCTCGGGATTGGTATGAGAAGATAGATTCTTTTCTTATAACTCTTTGGTTTTGTTGGTTGCCACTCCAATCATATAGTGTATCTCTAGCATGTTGGTGAGGATATTGTGATACTTGTCTTGTATGTTGATGATACGTACTTACTTGACAACTCTTCTTCCTACATTCGGACTATTTAGAGGGATCTTTCTACGTAATTTTACATGACAGATCTTGGGTTATTGCATTATTTCCTTGGTTTTCATATTTCTCAGAAAGATTCAAGGATTTATTTGAGTCAGAAAAAGTACACCCATGATATTCTTTAGTGCTTTGATATGGCTGATTGCTAGCCAAGTCCATCTCGCTTTTCAGTTTGGGGTTACTCTTACTTCCACATGTACCATTCCACTTTGCGATCCTACTTTGTATATGCGGTTGGTTGGAAGTCTCATGTACTTGACTCATACTTACCTTGATATTTCATTTGTAGTAGGGCTTGTATCTTAGTATGCACATTCTCCACATAGTAGTCATTGGTAGGATACTAAAAGGATTTTGTGCTATTTACACGACACTTCCTACTTTGGCCTATACTACACTAGGGGTTCTACTTAATTGGTTAGATATACAGATTCATATTGGGTAGGTTCTATTGATGACAGGAATTCCACTTCTAGCTATATTTTTTGTCTTGGTTCTTCTCCAGTTGCTTGGGCATGCAAAAAGCAACAGGCTATTGCACTTTCATCTTTATAGGCGAGTACATGGCTTGATTATAGCGAGTTAGCAGATTCTTTGGCTTTGAAATTTATTGACACAGTTTGGATTCCCACAGGACTCACCGACTATAATTTGGTGTGACAACTAAAGTGATATTCACATTTCTCGCATCCTAGTTGAGCACTAATGGACCAAGCATATTGAGATACACATCCACTTCATTCATCAACACATTCAAGATGGAGTTCTTTTCTTGGAGTACATTCCAACTTAGCAGTAGGTTGCAGACATATTTATGAAGCCTTTTGCATCACCTCGCTACCTTGAGTTGCGTGGCATGCTTGGGGTTTTAGAAGTTGTTCTTAGGGGGTGTTCGTGAGAACATATTCCTTCTTCTTCTTCTTTCTCTTTCCTTCTAGCAGGATTATTTCCTTCTTTTGGTTCGATATTTCTTCATGGATATATTGTACATAAGTACCTCATCAAGCCTAGTTGTTGGGACTCATACTGTGGATATGCCACTTTTATTTTGGCCCCTAACTTCACTTGAGGGGGGTGTTAGAGTAGGTATTTACCTTAGCTCATGTTCACCTAGGTACTTTATTTACCTTTATTATATTTATCCTCACTCACTTATGTGTGTAGATATTTTATTTATTTATTTAGATATTAGAGGGATATTATCTGTTTGTTAGGTATAGTTTTTCATTGATTTATGGCTTGATCTACGACCTTAGTGGTTCTTAGATTGTTATTCCTTGCCTATATAATCAAGGCACATTCTCATTTTATTTCTTTGAGTTTCATAATAATATATGATATTGTTGGTCATTTGTTTACAAAGGTTTTTGTAAAGATATTACGGAAAATTGCTTTCATCTTATTGATCGTGGTGATTGATTAGCATTTGATCCCTTGGCTTGGAAATACGATTTGGTTATCATTCCTTTTAAGGTTAAATAAGGATTTTTATTAGTTTTCTCAATTTTACTCTTATGTGAATAGGTAAAAAATTTATAGTTACTTTGACATGTATATCACTATACTATTGAACTCAACTTGATCATTTAAGATAATCAAAAAAATATATATGTATGTTTGTAATTATAATTCTATTTAATTATATAAATTTATATATATTAAATATAATATAATTCTATATATTTATAGGAATTAAATAAAAAAATGTTTGCATTGTTTTATATATATATATATATATATATATATATATATATATATATATATATATATATATATATATATATATATATATATATATATATATATATATATATATATATAATAATAAATTCCAAAAAAAACATAGTGTTAAACTTCAATGACATTGTGCATTGTTTGGAATATGTTTTAGTTTTGGGGTGGGGGGAGGGAGGGTGAGGGAGGTTGGCGACTCCACCTCCACCCCATATTATATGGGATGGGGGTGGGGTTGGTGGACCCCCACTAATATATAAACCTTTATTTATATTAACTCTACCCACTCTTTTTAATTGCGGCCAACATTGTATTATATCTTTGTCGAGCCTATTTTAAATGCGTTTTGTGTAGTTTTTAAAGCTGTGGATTCATTAATATTAAATAAAAATATAATATATATATGTCTATATATATATATATTTCTATATATATATACACACACACACACACACAAATAATTGGTGTATATACACTATTCAAACCAAATTTAAAAATGAAATGAGAAAAATGCCTATCTTGAAAGAGGGAAAATGTAAATAAATTGCACAATAACAAATAAGATTATGAACAAACCCCGAAAGAGGGTTAAAAATGGAATAAGAAATAAAAATGTGTATCCATCCTTGAGCTTGAGTATCCTACCATGACCTCCACTCTCTTTCTTCTCCCAAACCGCAAAATCAAATTAAGAAATTAAGCCAAAATAAATGTATAAGAAGCGATTCGTATGGATGATTAGGGTTAGTTTGAATCCCTAAGATCCAAAGGCCCTAATTGAATCCATCTAATGGTTTTGATTCAACCCTACGATTAGGTGAAAACTTTTGTGGGAATATGTTTATAAATAAAATGTACGTGAAACTTGTGAATGGGGCCACTAAAGGGGTGTTAGGGAGTAAGATTAAAATGTGATATTATTGTGTTAGTTTAGTGACTTTTTATAAAGGCCTTGAGTTTAGGAATTAATTAAATTAAATTTACACAATGATAGCTAGACAATGTTCTGACAATAGGGATTAACATATATTTGAACTAAATTATAAGGTTAGGGTAAGTTTGGCCTTAGCCATAGAATATTAAATCAATGAATGAGATTAAAATTATAATAATAAATTAAATAAACATTATAACAAGGGATTTCAGCTAATGTCTTATAAGAGTCAATTAATGAGTTTTATTGGGAACCCTAGGAAGGGAATTAAGCCCGAAATGAATGGATTTAAATAATAATTATTAGTAGTTAATTAAAGCGAATAATTTAGTAGAAAAAAATTATTTAACTCTAATTGGAGGTTATTTCATTTGCTGACCCGTTTAAATAAAAAAATATTCCATAAATTTTCCTAACTAATCCTTGGGTTTCGTCTTAGATTTTGTGCGGGAAAAATGAGGCGTTACATAGACCATGTAAATGATTAAATTCAATGATGGTAGAATAATTTTTCAAATTGAGAATAATAAAAATAAAAGGTCAAATATAAATCTAACCATATCAAAACTTACACTAAAATCTAGTAAAATGACTGATGGAATGATATATTTTAATAAAAACTACATATTTTTAATAACCTCAACACAAAATTATGCCCTAAAGGATGGGAAACAAATAAAAATTGATTCATTGATCTCTGCATCTTTAGTCCAAGATTTAAAAATGAAAATTTGTCAACTCCAAAATTTTGAATCTTTAACTAAAAATTCAAAAATAGGAAGGAGAATTTAGCTGTTGAGGGATAGAATTTTGCAGGAACAGTTTGTATATTTTAAGGAAACTTTATGACAATGGAAAAATATTTTTGTTGCATAATATTTTCAAAATGAAAGAAATACTATAACAGTATCAACCGATCAGAGTCTCAAAAGGTGATAACCTATCCAAAAGAAACATAATAAAGCCCCAAAGGGTGAAAACGGGTTGCTAAGTAAAACATCAACACAATGAAAACCAAACAAACTACATTAAAAACTGATAAAAATACCCAATAATGTTAAACATCCTTCTTAAAGCACCCATGAAGAAATTTGCTGATTTTCTAGTTTTGTTAAGTCTTAAACACTATCTCTGCAAGATGTATAAGTTGCATTTTGAGTTCTTTCATCTACTTAGGTAACTCCTCATGTAGCCTAACAAAACTAACCGATAAATTTTCACCCTCATTGGAGTCTTCTTACGTGAAGAAGTCAAATTTTGAAACCCGATCGACATTATTTCTTACAAACCTAGACTTCTCAGGAAAATTTCAAATGGCATCGGTTGAAATATTTTTGAAGCTGATTATTTTTGTCATTGTATAAATGCAATTATCATAATTTTAAGCTAGAAAAACTATAATCTAGGGTTTTTGGAGTGATACAAATTATAATACCCTTGGATTGTGTTTTTAGCTTGCTAATTTTGTAACTTGTATACAAATTTCTAGCGTTATGAAAGTCTCGGAAAAAATCAAACACACAAGTAAAAGAAAGAGAAAAATAATATAATGGATTTCATGATTCTATGCTTTACAAGGATTTAGAGGGCTTCACACATCCCAAATATTCCCTGTTAGGAATCCCACAAATTTAGGTGAAATTATTCTCATGAAAGTCCTTTCGACATGTTGTATGCATACTCTCTTACATCTTAGTGGGTAATCCATGATTCTCCCACCCTCTGTCATCATAAGCCATATTGGTTTCCCCATCATCAAAATATTCGTTATGAAGAAGAAGCCCCGTATGTTTTCTAAAACTATCACAGTTTGCTTCCAACCATGTTATCAACTACTTTTCTATGCAACTCCCCCGGCCTTCATATTTTTTCAATTTCAACTTATTTATGATCCTTAAATATCTCAATGTCCTTGTGGATAAGGTCTCTATTTGGGAACCCATTCCACCTACCATAAAATCTAATATAACACTCAAAATAGCTGCACTCAAAAAGACTATTTGTAAGGAACACTAGGATTTCTTCTCATACTTCCTCTTCTATTTCTCCCCTTATTGCTTCCTTGAATGTGAGATGAAAAAACATTGAGAGAACATAAAACATAACCTCCTTTCTTTTATGGGTAGGGCAATGCTTAGTGTAATAATGCCCTTGAGCAAAAACTATATCTCATGATCTACACTCTATGAGACCACATCTTGTGGAAGCATACAAAAGGCATGTGAAATGTTTGAAAAAATGAGAAAAATAGATTTGGTCTAACCAATTTGAATGATGATGCAAATGCAAAAAATGAGATAGAAAATGAGAGTTTGTGGGGCCCTTTCAAGTTTCAATACAACAATTTAAAGATTCTAAAACAATATATAAGAAATCATTGCATAAAGCACACATAGAGGATTTTACAAAACTCCACAAATAATGAAGGGTAAGAGGGATACGTGTAATTTCCCATCAGGGATTACTCTACTTTGCAGGTGACCACCATACATACGAACACCCAAATTTTGATCTCACATGGCCTGTAATCCTAATATTCGAGAATCCATCTCCCAACCATCCTTCAAGAATACCATAATTAAATGCGGTACAAACAAAGGATGGCTTAATTGTCACCCCTTGAACTACATGGAGCCAATATGCATGTTATGCCCCTATGAAATAACTCCACATCTACTATACTGGACTATGACCATACGTAATATTTCGCATCATCAGAATAGAACAGATGACCCTAGTGAGCAGGGTTACAACCAAAAATAAATCTACAGGGCTTTACATATATAGTTAAATGTAGAGGTACACGGGAGATGGTGGTCTGTGTGGACTATACATGAGGACAAGAAGCAAAATCTAGAACAAATGGAAAACATGAATGAAAAGACCACAAAAAAAGACAGTAATCGATGTTAGGACAAGCAAAAAAATCCAAAACTTGGTTTGTGTGGCTCTCCTATTCTACGTGGATGGGAAAGATTTTCTACATGGTCATCTTTGCATATAGATCAAACTAAAATCATTGATACATGTACTACAAGTCGGTGCATCTAGTTGTGTAAATTCCTATTGGCATTATATATCAATTAAAAGCGTATTTATACAATTTTATTCATACATTTTTTTGATGTTCCTATTAGTCTCTTATATGCATTTATAGATATTATTATTTTACATAAAAATTAATTATATTTAAATAAATTAACTATAAGAAATTATAATTTCAAATTTACGAATATTTGACAAAAAGACTATGCTATGGAAAATACTACCCAAGTGGATGCGTGAATGACCTAAAATTATTTTAGGTTTGGAAAATGAGCATACAAAACATTATTTTATGATGTTGGTAAGATATGATCCGTGAACAATTTAGGCAGCCCTGGACAACTACGGACTAAAAAATTAAATAACCGTGTAATTTTGGTAAATATATCTTAATAAATATGTAAGTAATTTGTGAAAATGTAAAACTTATTTGTGTTTTATGAAGAAACCATGGAAAATTATATACAAAAATTTTGAATTTACAATCACAAGAAAGAACTAAGATATCAACAAATTATGTTTTGACATGCATTGATTATTTGAATTTGAATATACTCATGATAAGCTCCAATGGATATCGTTGGTTATTTTAGATATCCAAGAATCTCTTCAAAAACATCTTTATGTCCTTTGTGTCCTTTATGTCTATGTTCTCCTCCTTCCCTGTGTACCTCCACACCTTCAAAACCTACATCAACATAAAAAAATAGATGTGATTCTTGTCAATCAAGAATAAACCCAGACATGGCCTAAAATGCTTACATTTGCCGCACAATAGTGGACAAATTTTACATTATCCATCTCCACATTTTCTCGGTTCCGCCACAACATGGCTAACACCAAATTATAGACCAAGGGATTAAGACCGTATTCAAACTACACATCACCGAAATTGGACACCATCAATAAGAACCAAATGAAAAAATATTGCAATAGAATGAAATGTGGGTCATTCGAGAGGGTAAGTGGTTTTGACATTTCCTAGGTATTTAAACAGTCCCACCACATGTAATCCTTTCTAATTTTTTGGATAATACACAATAAAAATGAATTCGTATAAAATGGAAAGGCATAACCATCATGCATAAAGTGTTGATAGGCTAGCCAAGGTCGAAATATTTCGACCAAAAAGGTTTTCTCTTTCATAGTGAGAATTGAGTCCTGGACCTTCCAGTTTCGACCATTGTGTCCCCACCACTCCCCCTGTGTGCTTTACATCCACATAATGTGACTACAATTTTATTTATTTTATATTGATTTGATTGCTGCCCAAATTTTTTTGTCGCTCCTATTCGAGAAGCGTGGGTAGCCATTTTTCGTGTCTGGATAAGGCTCTCTTAATAAACTTAATTATTGTGATGGTCTACCTATTATATAAAACTTCATAAGAACATAAAGAACATTAAATGGAATAATTATACATGATAATTATACAAAACCACTCTTTGTTAAATGTTCATTGACATATAAGATTCACATATTTTAAAAGGAGAATAATTAATTACTTTAATATACTATTAAAAATAACCAACCACATAGTAAGGCTTTAGCTTTACTTTGAAGGAAAAGAAAGGGCAATAAATGTTTACATTTGAAGGAATTTGTTAAATGTCTTCGCATAACCTCTTTTCAACATTCTCTCATTTAAATATTTTGTACAATAACATTTGTGTCATCTAAGAGATCTTGAAGTTGTTGCATATTATTGGAAATAATCTTGGATGATAAAAACACCGAATAAAATAAAATTAGAATAATTTTCAATTCATTCGAGATATGTCTTCATTTACATTGAGAAAAGTATAAATACACATATGATCTCCTATTAAATAGGAGTCATCCTTTATCCCACATATCTCTCAACCTTCCACTAATCTCTCTCAATCCCTTAGTTATCTCAACACACTCAACTAATCCTAAAAATACCAACATGAGTTGTTTATACAACAAACTCACAACTAATATATAAAACCTAAATTATTAATATGATATGTATTTTCTCTTATTTAATAATATTACATTTTATTTATTCACCCATATATATTATCTCCATGATAATATATATTACATTAAAACATTCACCAATGTAAACAATATAATATTCCTAACATTCACTCCCCTATTGTTTACATTATTACTTCCCCTACACTCCCCTAATGTGAACAATGTAGAAAAGAATAGTTACACTTTCTTTGCAGCTTACACACCCATGTTTTCTCATGATCTTGGTACACATATGGAGCTCGAGTCAAGGTAAGAACCTCTGTTCATCCCCTTCAAGTATCATGATGCCGACTTTGTAATTTTGTTTTCTTCTTTCTATTACAACATTACATCAAGGAGGTTTATAAAAGGAAATTACAATTGAACAAGAATTTCCTTATGTTCTTATTACAAAACACACAATAATGGAATCAAACACACAACTGAAATAAATTGGTCACCAATACATTTGAAGTAGCCTCTTTGTTGGTGAGTAACAAGAGATCTTTGATTAGCCTCCTCCTCATTTGCCTCCTACCTCCATCTGAAAGTTATCTAAAGAAGGAAGGTTCGGAATCATAACCACTGAAATAACCCTCTTGTTCTTCCTTATCATTGTCTTCTTCTTCATCGGTTGGTTTTGAAAGATTAGCTTTAGTAATTTCCCACAAGTCTTTATTGATCAAAAGTAATTGAGTTTGCACTTGCCATGTGTGAAATTCTTTGCCATTTAATTTTTGTAATGGGATTTCCATTATGGATTTCGAACTCGAGTGGAAAATGCACCCTTACTGATAAATTAAAATGTTATTTTCAATTAGCGTGAAAGCATATGATCAATGTAAATATCTTGAAAAAACATACATTTTCAAAAGAAACATCACTCAATCTGAGTTACGAGGTGAAAGATATGTCACTTCCAAGTTCTAAGTCTAATATATTTCTAGACCCTTTCCAAAATGATATTTTTATTTTTGTGCTTGTAGCAATTTTTTTGTCAAGTATGTCCAAAAATGGCAAAAAATAAAAAATAAAAATGTAGAGTTACCAAAATGGCTATACTATACACAGGCCAATCAAAGTTACCATAATGGTGATGCAATACGGGGACGATCAATAGAATGCGCCTTGAAGGACGATCAATACACATGAACAACTATGTAATGCATATGCGAAGCGATTCGGTTCAGAAGGCGAATGCTCAATCACGCAGGATGATGCAATTAGTATATCCACCTTACCAGGCCATGGAAATTGCGATAAGAAAGTTTTATTCAAAGAATCCCATCTTGGAGTCCCTACTCTGATACCAAATCTTTAAGTTGGTACAAATTATTGGAAATAATCTTGCACAATAACAAAACCAAATAAAATAAAATTAGAATAATTTTCAATTCATCGGGATATGTCTTCATTTAGATTGAGAGGTATAAATACACATATGATCTCTATTAAATAGGAGTCATCATTTATCCCACATATCTCTCAACCTTCCACTAATCTCTCTCAATCCCTTAGTTATCTCAATACACTCAACTAATCCTAAAAATACCAACGTGAGTTGTTTATACAAAAACTCACAACTAATATATAAAACATATATTATTAAAATGAGATATATTTTCTCATATTTAATAATTTTACATTTTATTTATTCACCCATATATATTATCTTCATGATAATATATATTACATTAAAACATTCACCAATGTAAACACTATAATATTCCTAACAAGAGAGATAGCGGGTGGGACCCAATCTTTAAGATTTTAGTTTGAAATCCAACATAAGCAATTGATATTTGATTTACGTTATTTGTAACTCTATTTATATGCTCAAATATCACATATTCTTAGTGTAGTGGACTGTATTTTGTTTTTAAAAGTTCCTTTTTATTGAACCAAATTATAATTGATGTAATAGGTTGATAATTCAATCAAAGTTTTAGAATCTTGTAGACTTCAATTATACATAAACATTCACCTACTAAATATTCACATGGTAAGTGGAAATGATTCTCACTAAACTCAATCTTATTTTTTAAAGCTAGGGAAAAACTATGGACACATTTACACAAAAGATATACAATAGATAATGAAAGTATTATACTAGATTTAAGTATACTAGTTTGCATCTCCTTAGATCTAAAACTAGTAGATAACTTATAGGAAAGAGGAATGATTAGAGATGATAAAATTCTTTATTAAAACATGGTACAATTATAGTTATGTTGTTGTTGGAGGGTTAGTCCAGTTGGGTAGGGGCACTCTAGTCCATTGGGCTTTTTGTTGACAAAAGGACAACATCCTAAAACATTATTAACAAAATCTTTTTGTAGATATTTTTGAGAAAAATTTCACTTTGGTACTTGATAAAACATTTCTTTTGTTGGTTGAAGATTATTAAAGTCACATATATGTAGTAGAGATAAACCACATCCTAAATTAAAATTAATATTGACATGGAGGCAGAGATGAAAATCTTTTCCCAATTCCAATATTGATAATAAAAGTATCATGTATGGGTTGAATACAAATCTATTCTTCATCCTTACGATGTGCAATCCCGCTACTTCATCATTATGTAGCAAAGTATGAAAATATGCGATGCATATGATTGAGAAGATATACCTAATACAACTTCATTCCCACCCTATGCAACCAAGACCCCTCTCCACAAATAAAATTTTTAGACTTTTTATCACGATTATCTACTATCCATGTAAACATCTTATCTAAAATCTTTTGAAACCCACACCAAATGATAAAAGAAACTTAACAAGGGAAAAGCATAATTTGGTCTACAACCATTTAGAAGCCATTGTAGGCATATAATTGTTAAAAATCCATTCCACATTAGGATGGAAACCCACATCAAAATTCATGAACGCAAAGAATATACACAATTTCTAAAAATCTTGTAGAATTAAAAATAAATGCCAAAAGTCTAAAATAGAGAAGATGATAGAGATTTCACAAAACCCAATTGACTTATGACCTACAAACAATTAAAACTTCTTACATTTATGTTTTATGTATTTTTAATGTATTTGAACACAAGTTAACTATTGCAATCCTATTATGTGAACAATCCTCATGATCTTTAAAATTCAAACTCTTAAACAGAGAAAAAGAGAAATAATCAAAATGTATTTCATTCATAGCGAGTAGATAATGCAATGCTTTAATATTAAAGTAGTGAGTTTTTCTCACAAAACATTTGAATTTATAACTTCTTTACATAAATTCCTTTGTGATTCATCGTTGACCAGATCTTTCGGGTTCATTTTGATTATGCCCAGCTACTTCTTCCTTATAATTTTTATAACAAATGGTAGCTACAGAAAAATTATTAGAATATGTAGTTTTTCATTTTTATGAGGGACTCTATAGAAAAACACTACAAATCCTTATAGCACACATTCAGCTTCACGATCTAAAATATGTGATACACTTCCCAAAAACTTCCCAAACCATGGATATATAGTTGTAAGCTTTAACTTAAAACATCCAATGTAGTTTAAGATTCTTCATTTTATGACATTACTATCAGAGAAGTATCTTATTGCTCGATGTGTGAGAGTATTGGAAAACGCAGAGAGAAAACAACCTATTTTATTCTTGATGTGCATGAAGGACTGTTTGAAAGAAACATGGAAATAATAGTTTTTGTAGACATCATTGATTTTGAGGAGCAACAATTGTTTGAATTCAACCTCTTCTTTTGAAAATTCACTCTTCTATTTTTTAAAACTTATATATTTATCATTGTTGGTGTCTTCGTTCACTTTATTAAACGGGGAAAAAGGTATCATGATAAGGTTTTCGCTAATAATCTTCTAGACGATTACAAAATCTACGGGATATTATTTTAGAAACCTATGATTGTAGTGACTTGCTCACCTAGACCCGATCTCCTATGTGTTAAACCTTAAATTTGTATGCATACCTATGACCCGCGTGGAGAAAATGTTGGAAATAGGAACATGTGCAGAAATTTCAGCTAGCGGATAAGAAATGTACGTGGAGACTACATGTTGTTTGTGGATTTTGAAAGTCACCTCATTGCCTTTGAGGCTCCCTACGAGTGCGACAAGGAACACAACTTCTAATAAAGAATCAAATTTAATCACAAACATTACAACGTTGGACCTTCATGGAGTTGACTTTGTAAATTAGCATGCCCTGGACTGTGTGATGACATTGTTTGGCATGAGAGAATGGAGAGGAGATAATAAGACCTCTCAATGACCATCGTACGACATGGGAAAATCTAACAATCAATGTGGAGGACCTGTATGCAAGGAAGATATAGATATATTGCAAAGACTAATCAAGATATGTAGTGCCCACTCCTCTTCAACAGTTATATTATTATGATTTTGCTTATTAGGATTTAGAGCTATAGATATTGCTATCACATTTTAGACATTGACAGATGAACATTGTTATATTGATTAGTATTTGATAGATAGTATGGATGTTTAAGATTATGACATGATTTACATGATAGATTATATGCATGTTTTGACATATCAAAATTTGATGATTTTAGTTTCTACTATAATGACACATTCAATTTGATATATATATATATATTATATGGGTAAAAGCACAATAAAATGTCCCACTTTTTGGTATGGTTTGTACCTTAGTAAACATGAATTTTCAGTTTAATTGATTTTCTAAAGGTAATAGCCACAAAACCGTACACATTCATGAAATTCCACAAACTAACGAAATGTTGTGTTTAGAGTGTAGAATACATGTATATTTTTTTAAAAAAATTGGCAAAAAATATAGTCTTTTTCTTAATTTTATTCATATGTTGTTTCTTATGTTATTAAAGAGGAATGACTATCCCCGGTGGTTTTTTAAAATGAAAACTTATCTTTTCACTATGAAATTTTAGATATATGTTCAAGATTATAATTTTGACGTGCTGTCAAATTTTCATATTTTTTTGACTTATATTTTTTTAATTAATTATTTAGTAACTATATTTTAAAATAAATGGCATCCATATTTCAATGCCAATAACTTTTAATATTTATATCGAATTTTTTTTTCCACAGGTAAGAAGAAGAATTCAACAAATACTAAGTATATTTTTTCAATTTTTTTGATATATTGTACTATTTTTCAAATTTGGTTGATTGTGTACTATTGATTGTCCTAAAATACCATATGTTAGTAAAAATTAAAAAATAAATAGCAAAATAGATTTAAAAAAAATGAAAATTACATTTTTAGAAAGCTAATAAAAATATGAATTTTGTGTCAAAATTTTGTAAGTTAACTATTTCGTTTACCCTAATTACGTGGCACCCGAGTGGCAGATTTTGGCTCACAATTGTCCCCCAAAAGGATTTGGAGCCAAAATGTGCCACTCAGGCGCCACGTCACTACCACTCAAAGGGGTTTGCACGGACACCGTTCAAGCGAATGTGGTTCGCACGAACCCCCATTCGCGTGAACCCCCTCCGTACCACCAAAGCGCCACCAAAACATCTCCTTCTAGATTTAATGATTCACAATTGTGTCTCCCCTTCTAAATTTAATGTTTTACAAGTTACTTATTTAATATTGTTCACTTTTTATGTTTTAAATTTAGTTTTTTACATATTTTTGTGTTTTAAACTAAGTGTGTTTTTTTAAAAATTGTTTTTAACCAAAAATATGTAATATTAAATTAGAAAAGTTGTTTTACATATTAAATATAAATTCTATTAAAATTAGAAAAGTTGTTTTAAAGTTATAGAAAACTAAAATTAAAAATAACCTAATTTCTACTGAGATTTGTATATAAATAGAGTTGCATGCACATATAGTTTTGTATCGAGTTTACTCTTAGACATTCAGATCTATCACGATTTATGTGTGCGGGTGAAAATTATTGAAGTGGATGAATCATGGGAAATGCAAAGAATGAGAAACGAAAATATACCGAGGAAGAGAATGCAGAGAAGAATGCTAGAAGATCTATTCGTAGGAGGGCACAAAGAGAGAGAGAGAAGACACAACAAGTGAAAGACAACGCTGCAAAAATTGGTACATATGTATAGAAACCCTTGATAGATCCTTTTTTTTTTTAGTTCTAAGGTTTAAATATGATAATTTATGTTTTTTAGATTGGGTAAAGGCAAGGGTTTTGATAGGATCCCATGTGTATGTTTATGGACATAGATCATGATGCACAACATTATGTTGAAGTGATAACAAAAGTTATGGAATTACTTCCCAAAAAAAATGTGAAACACTTGGTGAAGATGGATTTACAAAAATTAAAATAATTTTCCCAACAAGAACCACTATCACGAAAGAAAACAACAAAAAGTGTAGAGATAGTATATGGTGAATTTGTTAATTTGACTACAGTTTCTAGAGCACATTTGTTGGTTACATTCTTGAATCATGTTGATATGAGGGAAACATTAGAATTGTTAGGTGTTGATTTTGGACGGAAAAATTCAAAACGTGTAGAAGAAGAATTTGTTGGGAATGTCTTTAAAGGAATAAGTTCTTTGGGTATAAAAACTAGGTCTGCTGATAAGAGTATTTCTCGTAGAGAAATATTAACTTCAATTGTAAGTGAAGATACAACAAAGAATCGTCATGTTACCACCTTTGCCAAGGCATTGGGTTTATCTAGAAAGACGGTTAGCAGGTATGCAAAGAGGAGGAAGACATTGGATGAATCTTGTGGAAGGAAATTGGGCACTAATGTATAGAAATCCACGTTCTAATAAAATAGAAGATAATATTGTGAAGATAGTTTCTAATTTTTGACCGAGAGGATTCGTCCTTCTCTCGAATGTGAGGGATGTTTTAAAACATAGGATAACTCACAATAACTATGATGAACATATAAAACATTGGCTTGAAATAATTCCACATGAGATGCACATAAAGTTTACAAGAAGAAAATCCGGATGTTAAGATTGGACAACGAATGTTTGAAAATTTGAAGCCTTGGTATGTGCAAGTGATAAAGTCCTTGACACATGTCGTTGTCGCTTATCACGTTGAGTTTGATTATCACTATAAAGTACATAAAAATTTATAGATTCAATGTATATATATTTTAAGGTGTGCTTTCATTTATATCTATATATTTAAAATTTGTTTAAATATCATTTTTTGAGATGTGATTTAAAATTAATGTATTTCAAAATCTATGTTTTTTCAGGTGTATAGAAAGTTACGAGAAGAAATTGCCCCACCTACACATGTCAGTGAATTCATAACTTCAATTATTTGCAACGTATCTGATGATCATGTCGATGATCGTATGACTTGCATCAAAGGTGTCTGTGACAAGTGTGGGGACTTAAAATTATTGCCAAAAACAAATGAAGATTTGGACACAGTTAACTTGGTTGCTTGCAAGAGGTGATATATATAAATTTATGTTTTTAAATTTGGATGTTAGATTTTATTTTGATTTTGATTTTATTACAAATGAATACATGACAATTTGTCCATGTTATGAATTGATTTTGTAGGTTCAAATACATAAAATATTCAACAAGGCTTGGAAAAGATGCAACCAGGTTGGATTTGGTAGAAGAGGAAATCCCCATTGCTACATTCATGCAAAGTTTCCGAAGTTTAATTAGTCTGTACATCAAATATTCTCACTATTTGGAGTGGGGGCTACACAATTCAAGACTAATAGGGACACATTCCCTATTGGTTCCATATTGTCCGTGGTTGATTTTGCTGAGAATTACTTATTTTCTCATCAAAAAGAAATTCAAACACAGTATTATCATAATGACAGTTACTATCATGGTTCAAGTATTTTGAGGCATGCACAATTGGATTTAGATGGGGTTGAAAGTACATATGTGAAGCGAATGATCAAGAAGGAGTATCACTTCTATATAAGTGATGACAAGAAACATGACACCCACTTTGTGTAGCATTGTTTTGGTTTGTTCTTTCAATATCTTCATCAGCGAGGAATACAAATAGATCAACATTTTGTTTGGTCAGATGGTTGCGCATCACAATTCAAATCCTCTCACCCTTTCTTTGCACTCAGTCGTTATCATCGTCATCACAAAATTCCTCATTTATGGAGTTTTTTTAGAGTGGTCATGGGAAGGGAGAACACGATGGTGCGGGTGCATGCATCAAACGTGCTCTAAAGAAAAAAGCTTTGATTATGAGGGAGATCGATTGATTGATGCCCACACCATTGTTGAATGGTGTAAGAAACATTTTACAGATTCAGGTTTCAACCTCACAGGCTTCAACATCACACGCTTCAACCCCACAGGCTTCAACCCCACATAGAGTGTTTTGGAGATAACAGGTACATGCACATTTAAAACATAGATATGTAAATCTTGATGTGATTTATTAAGTGAACTATAAGTTACTAACTTTAAATTTTTTTATTCGAGTTTTGTAGTTTGTTTTTAACTTTATTGATCTTTTGAGCATGATTAAATGAAGGTATTGATCGAGAGGACAAAGTATGGATGTGAAAGGATTCCCAATTCTAGGTCTTTGCAATCTTTGATGACTATGGATAGTAATAACTGGACAATCATGTAAGAGATTATTCTTGTTTTTGTTATGAATGCATGAACAAATCATATTCAGAGTGCAATAGTAAAAAACATGGGTATGTAGGTGAGTGGAAGCAAGTTCCTTTAGTTGTGGATGACACATATGGATCAGATCATGATGATAGTTTTGAAGATGTGCCATTAATTTCAATGATTATGACCACATATCTAGACTGAATTTGGTTAAACAAGGTATGTTTTATTTGAAAGGATCAAGTATAATTTGATAATTAAATATATATGTATATAATTTATACTATACATCCGATCATTGAATGTTTCTTTGCATTTTGTTGTAGGAGATGTATTTGCAGTCATTGCTGAAGAAGACAATGTTGAGAAAGTGGAGTACTACTTGTTGCGTTGCACAGAAGAGAGAACAAAGCTAACATGTGAAATAACAAGTGAAGAGACAACATTTTATATTGGCTCGGTTGTAGTGCAGGGAACATACTTACAACAAGTGAAATCCCTCCAAAGTGGGATTCACTTTGTTGATTACAAACCAGAAAAAAGGTGTATCATTACACCCATCACATAATTGCTACAGGGTTACAATTGCAGCAGGTGAAGACTACAAATAGTAAACGCAAAAAATGGAGACTAGATGTAGAAGACCATGAAATTTTTTACAAGTCATTGAACAACGAGTAGAGCCACTTGGTATTATATAAAAGGACATGGAATAAATTACTAAACCTTGTTGGTAATAAACTATTAAGCTAGATAGCATTGTATTTTCTACTTGAAGGGACTATGGAGACCACTATACAATAAAGTTGTTTAATACTTGTGATTCTTACTTGTTGTGAGATGGTTTATGGTTTACAAGTATTGTGATATGGTTGTTACATGGAAGTATGTATGGTATAAACATGATTTATGATGTGGATGTATGTTACATTATTATTTTTAATGTGGAAATGTTAGTTGGGAATTCAGATGTACATAGTTTTTGATATATGTTATTTGTTTAGTTGTGAACCAAAAGGTTGTATATGGAGTACCCTTATCACTGTACAAGTTTATCATATTTCAATATGCTTGGAATTGTGTTGATTCATTATGGAGCATGCTAACATGTGGGAGACATGGTTAAATAATACAAGAAATGTGAAACATGATAGTATTAGTCTTTCTGGGTATAGTTAATTAAGAAAGGGGAAATAAAATCTCTTAACTCCCTTATTTTCTCTCAAATGCCTTACAATATTTATAGTTAGAAAAATTTAGCTATAAAAGATTGACTATAAAGAATAATGGTTAGAATTTATTTCATCTACCAAGCCGAGTGATCATTGAAATTCCTCTATATGGACATGGTGCTAATAGTTATACCAAGATACTCATACCATGTGATGTGGAACTAGGAAGATGTCACTTTGAAAGATGCATAGAAACCGAGAGTCTCCACATGGATTTTGAATCACATGTCTAGAAAATGTGTGGCATGTTTCAAGGTGTTTTGGAAGCACACAAGATTGGTATGATTATGTGTGCTTAGCATGAGGTATTTTGGAGGAGTTAAGTGCTTCACATTTTTACAATGGTGCATCTTGGCACTAAAGAATAACAATGGTGAACAACGAATTTTTTTCATAAGGGTGCAATATGTCAATGATGGTGTGAGGCTTTAAAGGCTATGGGTAGAACAAATTGTTTTTCTAGTTTTATGATAAAACAAAAGGTCCATAAAATTTTCAAGTGTAAGTCTTGCATGAGATTGCAAGAAGGCGTAATTTGACCAAGAGACATGCTTGTATGGACTAAGGATGTGTGAGTGTTGTAAAGAAAGTGGATGAATGTATAGTATAGGTTATAGATGTAATGAGCAAGAGATTAATGGTGTTTTTAAAATATGTCAAGTTGTGCTTTCATTTGATAAATGGAAATAGTTTCTAGTAGTAAGGAGTAGGCAGTTAATTTGATTAAATTAAGGTATGAGTCTAGTGTTTCAAATTGACTTTTATATTAAAACATAGCCATTTGGTTGTACTTAGGACCAAAAAGTGTTCAGGAGCAAGTCAACAACCAAGGAGATCTCGAGGTATAGACTAAGATTCAATGACAACAGGTATTAGCATTCACATTTTCATTATCCCTATTTTTATTAGGAAAATAAGAAGCATAATTATTATTAACAAGAAGCATTTTCCATCATAAACGAGCATAATATTAAATTGAAGCAATTTGAATATTATCAACAATATCATCATTTAATCTAGAACTTCACCTAGTAGTTGTAATCCACCTAATTGTCTTAGATCTCATAAACTGTAAACATGAATACACCAAGAAATCTAGGTGTAATAATATGAGAAACTTATATTTTTACATGTACTTGGAAAGGGATAAATAAATTTTTTACAAGAAATTTGACCATAAAGGGGGATGTATGGAGATTAAGACATTGCAAATTTGTAATCAATACTTAAGTTTCCTTAATCTTTTAACCAAACAATTGCAGTGACAAAGAATGAAACAAGTATCAATTTAAGCACTTATTGACTTTAACCATAGTCATTTGACACAAAAATAATAGACTTTGACACTAAACTAAAAAATATTTTCAGAGATAATAAGCACACACATGCTTTGAGATAACAATTTTAATTGACACTATCAATTGACCAAACATAGGAACAATCTAAATCTTCCAAACTCAAATAAATAACATACTTAACACTTAACTAAAAATATTAAAAGAATAAATCTGGATCTTCTAAACTCAAAGGCCCATTCATTTGAACTCCTCTTCATAAAATTTTCCTTTATCACGTGCATTCACTCATGCCTACAACAAAATCAGCATATGCACATTTTGAGAACCAACAATTCCTGTGGGAACTATTGCATTCAACACCACCACTGCTGCAACATGTATTCACACACTCTCAATCTCTCTCCATTCTTCAACCGCTACTATAAACTCAGCATTATGCATCTCCTCCAATATCATCTCTGCTGAAACACTATCCTCTTTTCCACTCAATGCTTCCTTCAAATCAGCATCATGTGAATTCATATTCAAATCCTTACCTTTCAATCGTCATGTCTACCAAAAGACATGCTTCAGCTGCAACATAATCCTCTTCTTCATATGCTTTGGCTGATAACATCATCATTCTCTTCTCCTGCTTTTCCTTCTCTCTTCATCTTCTTGCGCATCACAAGAATGTCACGTGCAAAGAAACTTGCACTCCCATATGAAAGCAATGCATTTCTTGACTCATAAGAGTCTCTTCTTAAATTCCTATGTGAGATGCTTCTACATATGCACCACCACGTTCTTCTTTCATTCATCTTGGTAGAAACACATCCACCGTCTCTATCTCCCTCTTTGCCTCTACGCCACATGAGTGAGATTCCTCCTCTTCTATCGTCTCTCCTTCTTCATGTGTCCCTAACGCTTGTAGAAACCTCTCTTCACTCTCCCTTACCTGTTCATTTTCTATACTTCATTACTGGACCTGATCAACTGCATTTTATAAATCAAACGATCCAAAAAACACTCCTTGCATTTACTCAACATTTTTATGATCATAAAACTTGGTTTTTGTCTTTAAAAATTGATGACATTCATAGTTTCCTGTGGTCTATTTCTATTTCAGGAGTACTGTACCCTACATAGGAAACACAAATAGTTTTAGGTTCTCACTGGGGTGTTTTTGTGTCTCTAAAGCAATTGATTTTTACTGACAATTTCTTTTCGACATTTTCTTATAATTATTTTAGATGATCCAACATGTAAAAGATTTTGAAATTGCCTTCTAAAGTTTGATGTAATATTAATTTTTGCCGAGATTGTATATTCATTTACTTCTACAATGCACTTAGTAATATCATCTACATGATGATTGAAATGGATACTGGTTCAATAGCACTAACAACTGTGACGGGTACACTTGCAAGGTTCTTTGGTAATAAAGAATGAGGTGTTTTTTGGAAGGAGGCACTGCGGTATTTTAAATGTAACAAATATTTGGTTGTCATCTTTGTATCTAATCATCAGTGTTTGCTTTCCTTTCTTATCAAACTTCTTCTATAGGTAGATTATTGGGTGATTAACACACCCATTATATATGCCGAATTTTAACACAATGCTATCAAACAAGTGAGGAAATACGTAAGAAAGCTCTAGGAAAGACCATTCTAAGTGAAGACAATGGTAATGCCTAGATTTGGATGAAAATCAAAGTAGAAGCCTTGATCTTGAAGTGTAAAGCCATTCAAGGGCCAAAGTTTTATTGCAGAAATGAACAGTTGAGAAATCACACATACAAGCATAAACAGAAATGTAAAATTGTTTTGAATTGCTTAAAAATTATGATCAAAATGATAGAAATGTCTTCATAAATATCCAATCAAATATTACCTTTTACATTTATTGCTTGCAGATTGCGGTATAGACCACGTACACATGCAGTCATGAGTCTCGCTTGAAAATTGATGCAAAATTCTGAGAATGAGAATGGGAGGAAGTGACAAATCTCAATGTCCTGCGATTTGGAAAAATTAATCACATCTTGCAAATGTTGTTCTTGATACCACCTGCAAGTGAAGGTGCGGCCTATAAGTTATTGATTTCTTTCTGATATTTAAAAATTTCCCTTTAATACCTCATTATATTGTTTTAAGCTTTCATTTTGGAACTCATAAACAACTTGTTCTTCTCAACGATCTCCGGAAGGAATTTAACTTGTGACAACAAATTATGCCCCAAACTTTGAATTTGGTGGCCTTTTCCTGCTTCCACCTTGCAATCTGTTGTTTCAGTACTGTGGCCTATTTGAATGGGTCATGGGCTTGTTTACCTTATCTTTCATTTGTATCATTACTGAACTTATCTTTGCATCCTAATGAAAGAGTAGCTCTATGTCATTCACAGTTTTCAGAGAGGGCCACAGTATATAGGTTTATGCTTGCATCATATCTGTGAATCTGGCCCTCTCAATCACTTTCTCATAACATGTTTCAACTAAGTTAGTTAAGCTTTTTACTTTGGGGTCTCCACCACCTTCCATTTTGTGAACCAAAAATTTCAATTTGCAGGCCTCTTGCATCATCTTCTCAACTAAATTCGTAGAGACCAAAAAGTGTAAAACCTAGAAATAATGAATGTATTGTAGGGAACCTAGCTTTACAACCAAGTAATCACTTGTTGATGATTCATCGATAAATTTAGCATGGAGAACAAGCCATCTATTTGTACAAGCCATCTATAAATTTAGCATGGAGAACAAGACATCTATTTAGCATGGAGAACCACCCATTTATTTAATACGGGGGTCCATTCTCACAATGATTTGGAAGGATGTTAGTCAATGGTTGAAAATGAGGAATCTCGGCAAGGAGCAAGATCGAAATGTAGAAACAACCTTCACATAACTATGCCTCTAAATCAAATAACATATACCGTTGAACACATGCGATTGCTAGTTATATACCTATTATGATATCATCAAGAGACAAAAATGAAAGATAAGGGGGTGTCTTATATTCACATCCATAATTGTAAATACACGTGTCTAAGACATATATTAAAATAAATTAATAATACACGTGTCTAAGACATATATAAAATATAATAATAATGTCTAGAATGAGTATGAATATATATACATGTCTAAAATATCTAAAAGTATGTCTAAAATGTTTGAAATCTATAAAATATCACTGAAGTCTCCTCCGTGCACTAGGGCGAGTGCAGGACCCCTCACTACGCTCGCTACACCTTGCATGTTAAAAAAAAGGAATATACACGTCATAAACTATATATAAGATGTACCATATATTAAAATATATAAGCAAAAATCTACAACAATTTCTTGATTAATTCAATACATCATATAACTGATATGTACAATTGATTACCTTAGTATCTGTCCTGCGCGTATGTTTTTAGTATCTACACTACCCGTAGATCTCTGTCCCGTAGATCCCTGTGAAACAAAATAAATAAAATGTAAGAAGTTGATAAATAAGTTTTTTAAATAAAGTTCATTAATTTCTAACATTTCAATTTAGATTAAATATTAATTATATTAAAACACATGTATTTATACCTCTGCGGAACGTGTCTCCAAATGTATGGGATTTTCATCCATGACCTCAACACCAGCAAATATGTCACCAACTAAGCCAAGTTGACTCAGACCGAAACATCGAGATCCATGTTGTGCTCAGTCAAGAGCTGTGTGTATGTGACATGGGTAGATGGTGTGGGTTGTGAAGCTCCACACACTGGAGTAGAAGCCTAAACACAAAAGTACATGTTTAATTTTAATATTAATAAATTGTAAAGTAATGATCAATTAAAATAAATTTTAATTATATTAAAGGTTTAATTTTCACACATCGGAACAGAAATGTGCTGAACATCAGGTGTGACAATCCCAACAACAGGAAGTCTATCTGTAGTAGCGGCAGTAGTACCCTGACTAGAAGATACACTCCCACTCTGCTCTATAAAATCTAAAACCCCCGATAGTGGAATGCTGCAATGCCGAGAAATCACCTCATACGCACGCAACAAGTCAGCAACCATGATGCGTCCTAGCCGACGTGCCTGAGCGGGATCTGTAACTAGCTCAATGTCATCTGGGGAAATCAAAGATGCACGAGAGTATACCTCACTATATGCATCACTGCTGCTACTAGCACCTCCACTGCTAGTATCGCGTCTCTGAAGGTACTGACCCACATGGTTAGAAGAGATCAATTGGGTCTCGCAAGCAATGCCAGCAAGACCCTCGATAACAACCTCATGTGTAGTCATAACGACAGGTGTTGTGACATCTTGAAATCCTGATAAGAATGGTTGTGGCCTTGGTACAAGCTGCCGCGCATCAACAAGCTGGGCAGAGCTCCTCCTTTCTATATGCACCGCTTGTGGCTAATA
Source organism: Taxus wallichiana var. yunnanensis (assembly GCA_018340775.1). Classification (NCBI taxonomy): domain Eukaryota; kingdom Viridiplantae; phylum Streptophyta; class Pinopsida; order Cupressales; family Taxaceae; genus Taxus; species Taxus wallichiana. The sequence goes on along the minus strand of CM031241.1, from coordinate 91,853,545 downwards.
CACCACGCCCCTGCCCCAAATAACTAGGGATGTCTAAATAGTTCACCTTTAGGTTTAAGTGAACCTCAGCATGTAGCATCATTATGAAGTATAACGATAATTGGTCATTATTTGGAAATTGGCCTTGAGAGGCCACAAATCTAGGATAAATCAAAGGGGCACATAAAGGACATGAACATTTGTTTACATAATATGCCCTTATTTTCCGTTTGTCTGCATAAAAACTCCAACAAGACCTCTTAACGACTTCCTTATTGGAAAGTCGTGATGTAATCTCATTATAACCTACATCTCCTGAGACACTTGATTTTAGTGAATCCATAATTTTTTTATTGATTCATAATCAAATGGATTATATGTTTTCAAACTTGTCTCTATTCTACGAAGATCAACCAGTATTTTTTCACAATGGGCTTTATCTTGCCCAATTTGTATTCGATTTTGAGAATAGATTGCAATTTTGCAATCTCTAAATCGGTCCTCTCAAACAAATTAGGAGTTCCAGAAGAAGCCATGATTGTAAAAAATGAAAGTAAAATTCTAATTAATAGTACTTTTAATTAAAAAAAATTCCTAAGATATTCTCTATATTAATGAAAACGAAATATGAAATTTTCAAGCTTCAAAGCAACTAATATAGAAAATAAATTACAAAATCAAATAAATTACATAAATTACAAATCACAATGATAAAAAAATATACCAAGTGATGCTGCAGAGTTCAGAAATGAAAAGTTTGGAATACATTTAGATTATCTTAAAGTCAAAGCAATGTTTCTAGAAGAGAATGTAAGTTTACCTGGGCACAAACCATTGTTAAAGCCTCACATTGAGTGGGATTCACCTTTCCCTGGAACACAATTTTTGTGCATATGATACAAAATTAGCACAATCAAATAGAACACCAATCCAATTTTAAACAACAAAACACATCGGTAAAAGACATGTCTAATGCATCTATATCTCCACATGTACAAGTTGACCACTTATGCATGCTTAAAAATCACAAAAACATTGAAATTATTTGTAATCTATTATTGATGTCATCACAGTGTTTGTATACAAAATCAGGGATAAATCAACTTTACATTTCAAGGAAGCTATTTATTTCTAGTAATTAAGTAAGAAAATTCCTTAATAATAAATGAATGTTCAGGTATTTTTCATTGCCTTTTATTTTCTTTTAATTGTTTTGCAAGTAAGGTTATGGTAATCATTATTATGATTACACCTCTGTTTTTTAATTGTGGTTACTCCTGATTGAATTGTTGTGCTGGTCTTTACATTACGAGATAAGGACAATCTATGTCTCTATGGATTTCCATCGAGAAATGGGAAATAAATGCGCTACGAGAAGAGGTGCCTCTTGAGCTACCTAAACCAACTTTGGGAATTAACTTTTCTATATGGTTATGGTTATGGTTATGCCAACTAGCTTCTTCTTCCGCAAAATGCTCATCTCTTTGCCCTTGTAGCCATCTCAACATTTTCAGGTCCAGCAATGGAACCATTATTTACCCGATCCCTAAATTTCCTCATCAAGACATGGTACAGTTGTATTCTACTCATTGGACTCATTTTTGCTATGTCTATTTACAAATTAGTTATGTTATACATTTGACAAAACATGAGTACAAACTAAAACTATGCATGCGATCTCAACTATGCTTCTTTATAGAAACTATGAACACTAATCAAAACTACAATGCATAAGAGGCTAGGGAATCAAGACTTCCATTATATAAAACAACAAGATATTGCACTAATCTATTTTGCAAAATAAACCTTCTGAGATGGTTTCTTACACTCTTTCATCTTTCTTCTTACTCTAAGAGCATTACATTTTCTCTCTCTTATACAAAATGACACAAGATATGACATTGCACAAGCTTTATCATTTGATTGGCCTTGGTCCTCAATGACCTTCCAAGGGTAACATTCCTATCCCAATTGTTCAAAATCAAAAAGATGTATCTTTTTTTGTAAGGTTATGGTGTAGGCCCCAATAGAAACCCTGTTAAGTTATAAATAAAATGTTACTTTGTGCCCACAAATAATCTCCTAGGTCCCAACCATTTCGAATCTCTTTTTATCTAAGAAAAATGATCACTCCTCATCTCTGCTTGCACTAATTCTAATGTCCTAATTGAACCGACTCTTTAACTTTCTAACCGGACTAACTTCTGGTACAGAAATAATTTTTTATTCTCTAGGTGTAGGTTCCTGATTAAGATTGCATTTTCCCGAACTTAATCATGAAGTCAAAAATAAAGGATAAATTTTTTGAACAACATATAAAGTAAATAGAAAGAAATCCCGTTGGGCCAAATTAGCGTTCGGCTTAGCCATGAGTCGTGATCTAAAAGCAATATTTACCTTGTGCCTTATAAGGCTGAACATGAAATTATTGTTAGAAAACTAGTCTAAAATTAGTAAAGAAGCACTTAACCATGGATGCCCTGCATCAACTTTAAGGCAACAATAATGGAACTTACATTGGATAGATCGAACTTCCAAATCATACAAGCATGCTCATATGCATGCGCACATACCCCACCAATGTGTAAATAAGCAGAAACAGAAACAATGTACGCAGAGAACTAAGAATGAAAAATACCCGCAAATTTCAGGAGTTAACCCCCAAAACTCGTGAATTAGCAAGACAACAGGAAGCTTGTCGTTTGAAGGAGTATCTGGCATTGCAACAAAGGCTTTGAGTTCCCTCTGGTCACTGGTGCGTATGATTGTATTTGCAACCTCTTCAAGCATCCCGGCCCTAGGTCTAGTCCTTATACCCTTCCATCTGTGCATCCGAAATTCCACCTTCTTCGCCACTTTTCCACTGATTCCTAGTCCTTTCATTATATGGGTTTCTCCTTCCCTGCAATTATGAGTGCCCCACAGGCTTCGCCTGATCATAATCAAACTAATGATTTTGAACACCTAGTTGTAGAGAGGTTTCTACAAAATTCAGAGCATCTCTCGACTATCCTAAAACAGGTTGCATAATCCTATTACTGTGCATGAAACTAGTGTAAACTCGATGTAGGTAGACCCATTACCCAATATGATTAATTCCTAGGTGAGCCCATATAACTAACTAAGGGGATGTGTGCCACATGTCGGCATCTCCATCAACCCATATACATTATATTATCATATCCCAAGATACATAGCATTGAAGGTGCGGGCTGCGAACCCACAAAGGTGTTTCTCCAAAAAGAAAATTGGTAGGCTGCTTTGGGTCGTGGAGGAATTTGTGACTTTTTGTTTTTTTTTGCAAAAATTCCTAAGTAATTTTCGGGCCTACGGGTCCAAATTACAAAAATTTCCCTTTCCTTTTTTAAAACTCAACGAAGTAAAAACTTCAGAAGGCCATAAATTTTGACTAGAATCTCGTATTGGGAAAATGAGGACTTTTTGGAAAGGGCTCAAACTCCTCTTTGCATAGGAACCATCAAAATTCATTTTTGAAAAACTTAAGTGGGTGAATTTGACAAAAACGTCTTTCCTACCATTAAAACATGAATTAAATTTCTTAACATAATTAATTCAATCCGCCATTCTTTCTTCTTCAACATGCCAAACCGACATGGAGGATTGCACTTGGAAAGATTTAGACGAATTTTGCAGGGTTTAATTGATGGGTTGAGTTTCAAAATGAGTTTTCCCTTTTTTCTTGTAAAACGTCTAAGTTTTGGTCTAAGTCTAATTAATTGAAGTCTGATAAATTTTCTTGAGCAATTCAACTATTTGAAAAGTGTTTTGATCTTCCTTAGCTTACATTATTATTTCAATTTTTCTTTCAAGTTGTAGAGTACTCTATAATTTTTTCGATAAATATTTGTAGTTTTACAGTGAATCAAAAATAGAAATCATACTTAAACTCGAATGGATCTAATTTTCATTATCATCCTATAAATATTTAAATTCATTCAAATCTAATTTACAAAATTTAACTTTACTTCAATCAATGCGTGAAGACCCAAAATGTAGTTCTACTTTCAAATCATGCATTTGAATGAAATAGAGAAATGTAATATTTCTTCATACGTATTTCCTTTTCAATTTTCAAGAAAATATTTCACAATATATTTCAAACACATATTTCAAATGAAAACCATACCATTTGTGGTAATTAAAACAACTTCTATTGAACTCCAATAATTATTTTACAACTTCCTTTTTCATTCATCAAATACAACTTACAGAATATACATCTTTCACATTCGAATGTAGATTCCATTTCCAAAACAGAGCAACTTTCCACCAAAAATAATATTACAATGCCATCCACTTGAAGTGGGAAATTTTTACAACAAGGAAACCCCAAGGGAATACGAAATTTGTCTTCATCCTCAGCTCCGAACAACAACAAGAAGATCCACCATATATATTTTGATCACAACAAAAAGGAGGAGAGGCAACGCTCTCCACCCAACCAATAATTCCAATGAAGAGGATAATTCATCCTCCTCATTGGCCCCCAAGCCCCAACCACAAAGCAATAAGAAATGTATTTCAACTCATGGAAACAAACAGGCTTCCACAACACAAATTTTTTTTTCACATATAGAACACAGTCCAAATACATACTACAGTTTACAACCATAGGAAGAACAACAAACAATACTCAGGCTTCATCATGCACAAGCCAAAGGAGCAAGACCTATGGGGGAAGCTTCTTATACCTCCCAATGGGGAAATGGGTGTCCACCTTAAGATAAACCCACCAGTATGTGTGTGTGTGTGTGTGTGTGTGTGTGTGTGTGTGTGTGTGTGTGTGTGTGTGTGTGTGTGTGTGTGTGTGTGTGTGTGTGTGATTTCAAAACCCCTCTAAGAACTTATGCCTCTCTAAGTACCCCTTATACCTCCCATTCTCTTATGCCTCCCCACATTCTTATGACACCCCATAACGAGTAAAGAAAAGAAAGCTATTTCTTTAACAAGGTGGAATCCAATCCCAAACTCCCTCCACAATAACACTTATACATCCTCGAAACTCTTATGCCTTCCCACAAGAGATCCTCATAGTCTTCTCCTACACCATACCTAGGCAATCTACCTAACCAGCCAACAACATACCAAAATATTCAAGTCATTAACATATGCATGAATAAAAGAAGAACATTTTAAAGAGCCAAGCTCCTACCTCTCCATGGTAGAGTTTTCTCAAAAATTTCAACAACATCCTTTTTCCAATCCAAACAGTCTAAAATCTCCAACAATCCACAAGCATTCAACAAAAATCTCCAACTCTCCGTAAAATTACAAGAGCTCAAAACCAAAAGAAGTAACCAAAATGAAATCCCAAAATACAGTAACCCCAAAACAAACAAAAGAATTGAATAAATAGAAGAGGGAGAGAAGAGGATGAGGTGGGTCCATGTAGGATACCACATCACACATCCTCAACTCCACCTCACAAGTCAACTTCAAACTCCAAAGCACAATTAAAAGGTGGGTGAATAAAAGACATTTTACTTACACACACAAACCAAGTCCACACCCCAAGGACCAAAATTAATTTCATGCAAGAAGGTGCAATAAAAATTACAACTTGTCTTCCAAAATACATAATAAGGCCTAATTTTGACTCCCAACCCATAGGTAGGGTTGGTGTAACAATTTAAGAGGTGTGGGACAAGTTTAACTTGTCCTACAAGCCTCCAAAATCAGCCCCTAAGGACAGATCTGAATTTCAAAGGAAGGTGGAGTGTTTCACACTCAAAGTTACTTACACATTACTTTCAACACATAATCCAAGAGCCATCAACTCTAATAAATACATTCTTTTGACCCATTTAATTAATTTAGCAACATGATTACTCACTAATCTAGACACATAAAATAAATAATAAAGGGGAAAATACATCACTAAAATCACATACAAAAATTTAAACAAAAGAAACTAAATAAAAGAATACACATAACCCCTTGGTCACATTTGAAGGTGATCCCCCATGGGAATCCCTAACAACAATACAAACATACACAAATAACAAATACATGTTGCCATGGTGACCCTTGTTGAATTCATCTAGAATTCCAATGTGGTTGGTCTCTAATCCCCGATGTTTGTTGTGACATGTTTACCTGAAAAACACAAATACCTCCTTTGGCCTTGTGGCCACATCAAATCATCCAAAATAAATATAAAATATAACTTCCAAAATCATCTATATATGAATCACAACATCATCTAGACAAGTAACAATATTATTTACAATTTCATCAATAACCATATGATCACAAGATTAGTTCAATTTTCTAGGTTTACTTGATATGACAAAATATCACATGTCCAAAAAACATACACACACACATATAACCATTTCAATCGGTATATCAACATCAATATAAAATGTCTCAATAATCCATATGCATCATTTCTGAAACAAAATCAACAATAGTCCATGATCTTTACATCTAACATCATGCCAAATCAAAAGCTACAATAACATCCATAAGTATATTCGACAAAGATCATAATCTACCACAAAAACTTGTTATAGGGAAGTGGGTACTACATCCCCCCCCTTAGACTCAACTTCCTTACGGAAGTCACTAGAATAGGTGTGGAAACCGAACTCATAGCAAAGTAGCATCATCCCATGTAGCTGCGGTCTCGTCATATTTGTCCCACTACACCCAAACATGGTCAATCTCTCGCCTCGAAGGCCCAAGTCCCTGCACTCTATAATACAAACGGGATCCACAATCACCTGCCCCTAATCCTACACCTATAATGAGGTCCAATCTATCACGTGAGAAGGGTTTGCAACATTTTTCCTAAGTATTGAAACATGAAACACATCATAGATGTGAGAAAAGCTAGATGGCAATGTTAGACGGTAGGACAAAGGACCGATATGCTATAAGATCTCAAAGGGGCCTACGAATCTATGAGCTAACTTAGAACATTTTTTGTAACGGATGGGGCTCTTATGTGGCCCGGCATGAAAGAAAACCCTCATGCCTACATTGAAATTATGGTTGGTCCTATGCTAATCTACATACTTCTTCCGCATGTCCTATGCTTCCTGAGTCTTTGTCGATCATAACTACCTACTACTCTATGCCTTGTAGAAAAGCTAGTCCAAGAGAAACCTTGTCCTCTAACCTGTCCCAACTAAGAGGTGTCATGCACTCTCTGCCATACAAATCTTGAAAAGGAGCCATGCCTATCGAACTCGAAAAGCTATTATAGGAAAACTCCACCAAGTACAAATACTCCTCCCATCTCGATTGATGATCCATAACATACATCCTAAGCATGTCCTCTAGGATCTGATTCACCCGCTCATTCTATCCATCTATCTTAGGGTGATACATCGTGCTGAAATTGATCTTTGTCGAGGGCATGCTGGCAGTAGTCTAAAAGTTAGAAGTATACAAAGGATCACGGTCACAAATGATCTTCCTTGGGATACCGTGCAATCTGACAATATCACCAAAATATACACGTGCCACTACACTAGCTATATAGGTGGTCTTCACCAGAGAAAAATGAGCCACTTTCATCAATTTATCCACCGTGACCATGATGGCATTGTTGTGGTATCTCGACATAGGTAGCCCAATAATGAAGTCCATGGAAATGGTGTCCCATTTCCACTCTGGTATAGCATGAGGAAAGAGAATGCTAGCTAGATGTTGATGGTCGACCTTCACTTTCTGACACTCCAAATTACGTGAGACAAACTGAGCCATGTCTCTAAAAATTCCCCTTCAATGATACAATTGTCTCAAAGTGGCATGCATCTTCTTCACCCCGGGATGGGTTGAATAGGGTGCATGATGTGCCTCTGTCAAGATGTCCTACCTCAAGCCTCCGTCTCTGGGAACATAAATATAGCCTCTGTGCTTGAGAAGGCCATCTACCTCCAATGAAAACCCATCAAAATTTCCCTCAAGGGGTCTCTAAGACATGATATATGCTCTAGTTGCAATGTAAAAACATTCGTGAGGAAGCTGTTGTAGAATACTGCTCCACAAATTTTTTCTCAGTGCGGTGGCCATAACCACATGTCTCCTCCTGCTGAGAGCGTCTAAAACCACATTCTCTTTCCCTTTCACATGCTCTATCTCCATATCATATTCAAAGAGAAACTCCATCCAACGTCACTGACGAGCATTGAGATTGGGCTGCGTGCAGAGGTGGAGAAGACTCAAGTGATCAATCCTGAGTGTGAATCTTCAGCCAAGAAGGAAATGTCTCCATCAAACCAAGGCATGCACAAATTGCTGTAAGATCAAGATCATGAGTCAGATAATTGAGCTCATAATATTTGATTTTGCGAGACTCAAAAGTAATAACTCTACCCTCCTGCATCAACACACCTCCAAATCCTTCCAATAAAACATTCATCCATACGAAAAAATCACCTTGTGGATCTGGCATTGCAAGAACAAGCACTATCGTGAGGCATTCCTTTAGTGTCTGAAGGCCTTCTCACATTTTTTTGACCAAACAAACTTCTTCCCTTTCCACTGAAGGGAAGTTATGTGGTGTGCAACCCAAGAGAAGTCCTGAACAAATCTCTTGTAGTATGCTGCCAAGCCCATTAAGTTGCGCACCTCTGTCACACTAGTGGTCATTATCCAATCCATAATAGATTGAATCTTGGAAGGATCAACTATGATACCTTCCCCAGAAATGATGTGGCCCAAATACGGCACCTCTGTCTGAAAGAATGCACACTTCTCCGGTTCTCGTAAAGTGCGTTGCTCATGAAGGAACTGAAGAACCTAGCGAAGGTGCCCCTCATGCTTCTCATGCATACGTGAGTAAATCAAAATGTCATCAAGGAATATGAACACAAAGGGAACCAAGAATTTCCTAAACACTCCATTCATCAAGCTCATGAACACTGCGGGGGCATTTTGTACAACCAAAAGGAACCACGGTGAACTTGTAGTGGCCATATTTCGTATGGAAGGCGGTCTTATCCATGCAATAATTAGTTATTTCACTTGATTTACAAATTAATTCAAAATGTATTTCATTCTCGTAATCCTCATTTGTTAAGAACATGCTAAAATTTGAATTGCCACTGATTTGCTTTTTGGAAAACAATATGGAGTGCTTCAATTCACTTGTAAATAAGTGCTAGGACAATATGTAAAGGTCAATTAGGAAATTTCTTGTTCACATAAAACAAACATCGAGATGAACACATATCATTACATTTAGACTTCAATTATTATAATAGATGTCACAATTTCCCATGCACTTTAGGATATGCTTTTATTATCATTCTCATGGGATAAAATGAAATTGAATTTTCCTCTCCCCTTCCATATCACCATCCTCATAATACTTTCGGATATTGTACGTTAATCATGTAGTCCTAATTGTTACTACTCACACCCTTTCCACTAACTTTAGAAAGCAACACATAGTTCAATAGATCACTATTCACGTTTTACTTTTAGTGCTTATTTCATATGCATGCAAATATAATGTAGACAAATGATGAACAAACTTGATATACTGCAAATAATATGAACTCCAAAAGAAAATAGATCTCCTTCTTTGTTATTGAATAATGAATTACAATGTTTCCTAAATAGGAAAACAACTCCCAACTCGAGTTGCCAAGAAAAATCTAACTAACTTGACTAAATCTACTCTAAGTGGCGAAAATTACTATTTTTAGCTAGTTTACTAGAACCTACTATTCTTAGTAAGTTTGCATGCTTATTTGTACAGGCACAAAAATTTCCATGCATCTTCTACATTCCTAAATTAGAGGAATTGCCAACTTTCTAACTCATAATGCAACTAATAGACTAAAATTAACTAATGCCCAAAAATAGGAAAAAACTGAACTACAACTTAAATCCTAATTTTTGGCCTCAAGATGGTGGATTTAGGGCCCGAAAATGTGCCAAAACTTGCCCCAACTAGTAGGGAAGGTTGCCACTGCATTCGTCTCATTGAAACATGTGGTTTCAAAAAAATGGACTCAAACGGACACCGGAGCTCAAGTTATGACCTTGTCAAGTTCCTGCTAATTTTGGCACATCATTCTCCCCTGCTTGAAAAAAACACAACTCCTATAAGTTGTCTTCTTCAAACTACTTCCATTTATCTGCATCCAACTTCTTAATCTCCCACTCTGTGACCCAAGTATTGTCCTCTTGTTCTAGTCCTTTCCAATGTACCAAATATTTGTTGTATTTCCCATGTCGCGTGTCCATTGTTTTCTTATCTAGAATCTGATCCACTTCTTCTTTCTTCTTCACGAACCTATTGCCTCCAATCTACTACTTCATCAATAACATCCCCTTCTGCATCATCCACATGAAAATAATACAAATATGAAACATTAAACACTGGAGAAATATCAAAATTCCCTGGCATTTCTACCTCATAAGCATTATCGTTTATTTTTTCACAATTTTACAGGGACCAATCTTCTTGTACTTCAACTTGTTATAGGTTCCTTTTGGAAACCTTTCCTTCCGCAGATATACCATAACCAACTCAACAACTATAAACACCTTTCTCCGTCTGTGCACATCTGCTATTTCCTTATACTTATCATTACTATTCTGTAGCTTCTTCTTCACTTCTTCTGTAATTGTTGTATATGTTTGGAAAATGCTTCTGCATCATCACTGACTCTGCCATCAATTGGTAGTTGTACCAAATCTAACACCCCATTTGGATTACTCCCATACACAATTGAAAATGGAGACTTTCCTGTGGATCTATTTATGGAACTGTTATATGAAAACTTAGCTTGTGGTAATGCTAAGTCCCATTGTTTTGGATTTTCCCCAACGATGCACCTTAAAAGGTTTCCAAAACTTCAATTTACCACCTCTATTTTCCCATCATTCGAGGATGATAGGCACTGCTGAACTATAGTTGAGTTCTCAATTTCTTCCATAAAGTCTGCCAGAAGTGACTTAAGAACCGTGTGTCCCTATCTTAAGTAATGGTTTTTGGAACACCATGCGGATGAACAACTTCTCTCGAAAAAAATTATTCTACGCCTATCGCATCACTTTTTTTCTTGTAGGAAATAAAATGAACCATCTTAGAAAACCTATCAACAACCACAAAAATGGATTCATTACCTCGTTGTGTTTTTGGTGATCCCAAAACAAAATCCATACTCGAGATCTGTCCACGACCCTTTAGGAGAACAGTAACGACATATACAACCCCGTATTCTCGTGCATGGCCTTTCAAGACTTGGAAAATTCAACACCTCTCCACATATCTTACCACATCTCTTTTCAACTTTGGCCAATAATATTTATCTGCTACCAAGGCTATCTTCTTATCTTGACCGAAATTCCAAGCCCATCCTCTGCGATGCAACTATTTCACTATATTCTCTCTCATAAACCCAATTGGAATACATGGTTGGCGTCCCTTCAATAGGTAGCCATCCTGTAAAATTTACTCATCCTGGACATCTCCTGCATTGTCGACAATAGGCGAATTAACATTTCAACAATATCCTTGAAATCGAATCGAAGATTACAAACCCTTTATTGCTTCAAAACCCACCACCTCATTTTCCATAGTGGTAAACAAAGTCACACAACTACTCAATGCATCTGCATTTTGATTCTATTATCCGGATTTATGTTTTAGAGAAAAGTATAACCCTGCAAAAATGATACCCACTTTACTTGCCTACTATTCAACTTCTTTTCGTATTCACATACTCGGGGGCTATGTGGTCTGTAAATAACATAAACTCCTTAGGCACTAAGTAATTCCTCTAATGCCTTAATGCTTGTACAATTGCATAAAATTCCAAATCATAAGTAGAGTAGTTCTTTCTTACCTCATTCAATTTCTCACTAAAGAAAGCTACTGGATTTCCACTTTGACTTAGAACAACACCAATACCCACATGTGAGGTGTCACAATCAACCTCAAACACTTCATCAAAATCTGGTAGTGCCAAAATGGGTGGCTCTGTCACCTTCTTCTTCAAGAACTGAAAACTATCCTCAGCTATCTTTGTCCACAAAAACTCCCTTCCTTTTGTGCAATTTGTTATAGGTGCTAAAATACTGCTGAAATTTTTAATAATTTTTCTGTAAAATGTTGCTAGACCATGAAAGCTTCTTACCTCTGTTATACTCCATGGATTAGGCCATTCAATAATTACCTTTATCTTTTCTGAGTCCATCTGTACCCCATCTACTAAAATAGTAAAGCCCAAGAATACCAAACTTTCTTGCATAAATGTGCACTTCTTCATATTTGCACGAGTTTCTCTTTTCTTAACACTTCAAATACCACCCTTAGATGTCTCAAATATTGTTCTTTAGTTTTACTAAAGATCAAAATATCGTCAAAATAAACCACAACAAACTTACCATTATACTCTCGTGGCACGGTGTTCATCATTCTCATAAAATTACTAGGTGCATTGGATAATCAAAATGGCATCACCAAGCACTCAGATAATCCATTTCCTGTCTTGAATGTTTTTTTCCACTCAACTAATATCTGATCCAAATATGATGATAACCACTTGAAGATCAATCTTGGTAGAATACCTAGATCCAAGCAAGCACATCCATCATATCATCAAGGCGAGGTATTGGGAACCTATACTTGATTGTAGTTTTATTGATTGCTCTGCTATTCATGCACATTCTCCATGTTACATCCTTCTTTGGTGTTGATAAAGTGGGGTTACACACGGACTTATGCTCTCCTTATGAACCCCTTTCGCATGGGCTCTTCCACTTGCCTATTCAACTCTGCGCATGCAATGTCGAGATCATCCTATAAGCCGCTTGATTTGGGAGTGAAGACCCTGGAATCAAATCAATATGGTATTGAATATCTCTTTTGGGTGGTAACCCATCTGGTAGCTCATCAGGAATAACATCTGAAAATTCTTCTATTAATTGTTGTTTCTATTGGTATTTGTGCACTTGTAGGTTCATCCTTATTTATGACTAGTGCATAACAAAAATTGGTTGCCTTTTCCTCCTTCACAAATTCCTTTGCAGAAAGCATATTTTCAGCCTTCCCCTCTTCCTTAAGAGGTAGCAAAACTATTTTTGTGCCATCCTTCCAGAAAGTATAAGTATTCTTTCCCCGTCATGAATAACTTTTCTATCAAATTTCCATGGTCTTCCTAGTAGCATATGACATGCATCCACAGGAATAACATCACACCGAATCTCATCCCTATAAGCTGTTCCAAATAGAAAAGATTATTGAACATCTCTTATCAACAGTAACTTCATTACCCTTCTTAAACCATGCAATACGGTAAGGGTTAGGATTCTTCTCACAATGCAGACCTAATTTATTGACCATCTCATTTGAAACCATGTTCTCACAACTACCACCATCAATAATAACATTGCAAACATTTCCCCCTGAAGTGTGTCATGTTCTGAAAATATTTGTATGCAACCATGCATCCCCCTTGATCTCCTTTCTTGAAGAAATCATCGTCCTCTTGATCATTAGATTTTCTCCAACATATGGTGAAATTTCTAGGTCATGTTCATCTTTTACTTGTTCGGCTTCAACAATATTTACTCTTGGAGCATCTCCTTGCCTCTTATCAAGTGTATAAGAATGCGGGCATTCAAAATACCAATGCCTTTCTTCACCACATCTGCAACAAACAAATGGTCTTCGTGGATTCTCCCATCCTCTATCGCCAAACATATCCTCTGCCCTAGAAAATCCTCTGTCTCTCTTTGTTGATTCGGAAATCTTGTGTCGTATCCTCTTGCTTTTCCAATCCACAAGATGATTCTCCCCTACCTTGGCTAAAACCAGCTCATCCCCAAAAGGAAGATGAGGCCCCCTACTCATTCCAGGTGATCTCCTAAAACTTTGACGATTTTGTTATTCGTCACCTTTAAGGCTAATTGATAGGCATCCTCCATGATCTTAATCCTATGCATACTTATCTCATCTTGAATAGAAAATTTTAATCCATTTACATACCTTGTCGCGATTTGTTCCTCAGTTTCTTCATGTTCTACAAAAATGGACAACTTTTAGAACTCATATGTGTATTCTTGCACTATTTGTAAGTTAATGTCTCGAGATTCGAAAATTCTGTAAAGGTTTTGTGCATAATCCACAGGAGAAATTTATCTTTTAGCTTCTTCTCTATCTTACTCCACGTCCTAATTCTTTCTTTCCCTTTCTTGACCGCTCTTTCTATAGGTGATCCCACCATAACATAACGTGACCTTTCAATTTCGTGCATGCAAATTTTACCTTCTTTTCTTTTGACATAGCCTTCAATTGAATTTTTTTCCCATGCTAGTTAACCAATCTAGTAGCTCCTATGTTTTTAGATTACCACCATACTCTAGAACATCAACTCTTATCCCATCATTCTTTCCTTCTAATGCTCGAAGCATCTTTTCTTCAAAAGCTAATGGTGGTGCTTGCATTTCCTCCTCTTCACAAACATCTTCTTCATCTATTTCATCTCCACCTTGATTTCCTCTCTGGGTTATCATTGCAGCAAGCGCAACAACTTGCCTCTACAGATCTTGCATATTTCTATTCATCTAGGCAATACTGCCTCCTCTTCCTCTTCCTCTTCCTGCCATTTTTTAAAGACTTTGAACCAGCTCTGATACCAGATAATGTAGCCAAATGATGAACAAACTTGATACACTGCAAATAATATGAACTCCAAAAGAAAATAGATCTCCTTCTTTGTTATTGAATAATGAATTACAATGTTTCCTAAATAGGAAAACAACTCCCAACTTGAGTTGCCAAGAAAACTCTAACTTACTTTGACTAAATCTACTCTAGGTGGTGGAAATTACTATTTTTAGCAGTTTACTAGAACCTGCTATTCTTAGTAAGTTCGCATGCTTATTCGTACACAGTGCAGAAATTTCCACACATCTTTTACATTCCTAAATTAGAGAAATTTCCAAATTTATAACTCATAATGCAACTAATAGACTAAAATTAACTAATGCCCAAAAATAGGAAAAAACTGAACTATAACTTAAATCCTAATTTTTAGCCTCAAGATGGCGGTTTTAGGGCCCAAAAATGTGCCAAAACTTGCCCCAACTAGTAGGGCGGGTTGCCGCTGCATTCGTCTCATCGAAACATGCGGTTTCAAAAAACAAGACGGACTCAAATGGACACTCGGAGCTCAAGTTATGACCTTGTCAAGTTCCTACTAATTCTGGAGCATCAAAATATATGTATCCATTAAGAAAAATACATCTATTGTTGACTAAATCTTCAAATCAATCAAATTTGATAAAATCTTCTTTTACATTTGTATGTTCATTTTATAATTTTTCTTCATCTAATAAATTCGAGTCATAAATTCATCTTTTCTTAATTTGAAATCAAATTGTAAGAGGCTTATCAATTTTTTTTTTAATAATATGCTTTGCACTTCCATTAGTTCAAAAAAAAAATCATAGATAACCTCTTCTTTCATGGCAAACTAATGGGTTGAATTTCATGTACAAAGTGAGGACCTTCATTGATTAAAAATTGAAACTAATATATTATGCCAAACTTATGGATTAGCAAATCTTACAAAGGTTCTTCAAAATATTCTAAATCAAATCATTGAGATGATCAACAATTTGAACATCTTCTCCATTACAAATGTCACATAAAAAATAGTGCCAATAATGTAATTTTTTTAATTAATGGCAAATAGGTTTTGAAAGTTGAAACCCTCGATAGAAAGCCAAAAAAATTACCAGATAAATAAACTGTGTAACATTCATGTGTAGGTGCTTGAAAAATAATGGTCATCTCACCACATACTTGTAGATTATACTATATTATCTCCATAAACAGTTGTCATTAGTAGATTTGTTAATGATGCTTGTATGAATAAATCATCTATGTTACATTGGACAGTTGAAAACCATTTAATGTGAGCACTTTATGTAGTTTACTCAACCCTTAGAGCATGTGAATGGTAATTTTCATGATATTGTGATTGATCTTGATACCTAATACCTTCATGCTATGAAAATTCTAGATGTGCTTCGCCTTGGACTAACTACGATACGAAAGAAAATAAACAACTTTACATTCCAAATAGTGGATATAATAGTATGTCAGAAAATTGCAAGTTATAAAATCAGATTTTGTGCATTAGTGGGAATCCGTATGTTTTTCTTTTCGTTCACACCAACCCTAAAGTAAATTATAAGAACCATAATATGATCAAAGAATCTGCCGCAATAGAAATGGAGGAATGAATATGGAAAAAAATAGCGAAAAATAAATCATGATCCAACACCAAGCATTAATAAGCCTATGAATATGATCCCAAATCTAGCGCAGTTGTATATAAATGTATTTATTAATCATTATATAGTTCTGTTGGACACGATCTCTTTTCTCATTTAATATCATAAACTCTTGACCTTACATAGGAGTCGAGATTAAACCCACGAACCGATTAGAGGAATTTGAGAACAAATAGTCATCAATTAAAATTGTGATGAGCATTTGGCAATTCATATTCAGAAATAGATTACTAATGATGTATCATTACACCAATAATAAATGTTATAACTAGGCTAGGAAGTTGACAATCAACACTAGTAAATGTCAAAACCAAGCTAAGAATTTGACAATCAACACTAGTAAGAAAATTACATAATTTTGTGTGTTATTAGAGGAAATTATTTTTTGTGTGGTAGATCATACAAAATTTTACATTTAGTCAAAACAACAAAATTTCTAGTTAATCCTTTATTCTCAGTGATAGTCTAATGGTGTAACATTGTAAGGTATAGCCTTTGATATATTTGGATAAAAATTAGTTATTTGGATCAATGAATAAATATATTTCTTTTTATTACAGTCTCTTGTCCATTAGTAAAAATACAAATTTTAAGCTAAAGACATATTTAGAAAGGAAAACTAAATTTCAAAAGAATTAAAAAAATCCAAATATTTTTAATGATGGAGATTGAACATATTTTGTAGTGCCCACTTCCCTTTGACACTCTTGATATTCATCACGATCTGTTGACTATATTATGGACATTATTATAGTTTTGATTTAGTATGGTTTTAGATGTCAGATCATGGATTATTGTTGACTCTGATTCATATATGATGCATGATGATTGTTAGAGACATTTTATATAGATGTTGACATGATGTTGGACATATATATATATATATATATATATATATATATATATATATATATATATATATATATGTTGTTAGGACATGTGGTATTTTGGATATATTAAGTAGAACGAGAAAATTGAATTTAAAATTGATGATTATATAGTTGCTGATGAAATTGTAAGTGATATTGTTGATTGTTTGGATGTTGTTGTAATTCATATATATATTTATGATTTTGACATTATATTATATTCATTTGGATGTTTTGATATGGCCACGAGGCCGAAGGGGTATTTGTATTATATAGGTTAAAAATATCACAACAAACATCGGGGGATTGGAGACCAACCACATTGGAATTCTAGATGAATTCAACAAGGTCACCATGACAACTTATATTGTTCATGTGTGTGTGTTTGATTGTTAGGGATTCCCATGGGGGGATTTCCTTTAAATGTGACCAAGGGTTATGTGTATTTATTTATTTGGTTCCTTTTTATTGATGTTTGTATGTGTTTATTAATTGATGTGTTTACCCCTTTCATTATTTATTAATTGTGGTAAATTAATGTGAGTAACTATGTTAAAATTAATTAATCAAATTGGGACATAAGAAAATAATTATTAGAGTTGTTGGCCTAAAATTAAAGTGTTTTAAGAAATGTGGAAGTGATGTGTAAATTAATTTTGGAGTATGAAACACTCCACCTTTTAAAATTTGAATTTGTCCTTGGAGACTAATTTTGGAGGCTTTTGGGACAAGTTAAACTTGTCCCATACCTCTTAAATTTGCATACCAACCTTACCTATGGTTGGAGAGTTTAAATCTAGCCTTCATTATGTATTTTTGTAAGTCAAGTTGTATGCTTTAATTACACTTTCTTACATATTTTCAATTTCAGTCCTTATGAGGTGCGAGTTTGATTTGAGTGTGTAAGTAAAATTTTCTTTTGTTCACCTACTTAATTATTGTGCCTTGGAGATTGAAGTTGACTTATGGGTTGGAGTTAAGGATGTGTGATGTGGTATCCTACATGGATCCACATCATCATCTTCTATATATTTGAAATCCTTGGCTTGTTTTGGGTGTTATTTCACCTTGCATTGCTTCATTTTGGGTGACTTCTTTTGGTTTTGGGAGCTCTTGCAATTTTTGGAGAAAGTTGGAGATTGTTGAATGCTTGTGAATTATTGATCTTGAACTGTTTTACATTGGAAAGATTATTGTTTGGAACTTTGTAACAAACTCCATCATGGAGAGGTAGGAGCTTGGCTCTTTAAAATGCTCTTCTCTTATGTATGCATATGTAACTGTTGTGAATGTTTTGATATTGTTTGTTGGTTGGTTGGGTAGATGGCCTAGGGATGGTGTAGGAGAAGACTATGGGGCATTTTTTGGGAGGCATAAGTGTTTTGGGGAGGTATAAGTGTGGAGGGAGTTGGGATTTGGGTTCCACCTTACAAAGAAATAGCTTGCATTTCTTTACTCGTTATGGGGTGCCATAAGAGGTTGGGGAGGCATAAGGAAATGTGAGGAATAAGGGGTACTTGGGGAGGCATAAGGGCATGTCAGGGATTTTAAATGATATATATTTTGGTGGTTTGTTCTCAGGTGGTGATACCCATTTCCCCTTTGGGAGGCATAAACAACATCCCCCATAGTTTCTTTCTCCTTTGGCTTGCATGATGAAGCCTGAGTGTTGTTTGTTGTTTTGTTCTGTGGTGGAAAACTACAATTTTGTTTTGGATTGTGTTTTGAATGAGAAATTTTTCTTTGTGTTGTGGAAGCCTATTGTTGCCATGAGTTGAAAAAAACATTTCTTATTGCAATGTGGTTGGGGCTTAAGGGCCAATGAAGAAGGATGACTTTTCCTTTTCATTGGATGTCTTGGTTGGGTGGAGAGTGTTGCCTTTCCCTTGTTCTGTTGTGACCAAATTGGAGAATGATGGAAATTCATATTGTTGTTTTGGAACTGAGAAAGAAGACAATTTAATAGTCTTTACTGAAATCATTTCTTAATGTAACCTTTGCTCACTTGAAGTGGATGATCTTGTATATTAATGAAAGTTGTAAATTGAATTGTGAAAAAGATATACTCTGTTTTTTCTTCTTTTAAAAGAATGTGAAAGAAATCATATTATGTATATTGTAATTAAGGAATGAAAGAAGAAATTGTAAAGGTATCTCTTTGAATCAATAAAGGATTGTATTAATTTACTCAAATGACATTATTGGGTATTGAAATCTGATTGTTGAATGTATTTTGAAATTCTATTGGAAGGATGAAAAAGTGAATACATATGGAGAAATGTCATAATATTTTGTTTTTTTGAAATAAATGTTTTAGAAATCAAAATTGTAATTTGGCATTTGAATACTTTGCTTGAGTCAACTTAGTATGTTAGATTGGGTTGGAATGAATTCATAGTTTAAAGTTGGCAAATGAAAATAAATCTATTCGAATTTGAGCTCTGTTAGATAACTTTCATACTGGCAATTATTAATCAGAAATTGAACAAAATGACCCTACAACATCAAAAAGACAAAATGAAATATCAAATTTTATTTGTAAGGTCAAAATGACCCCAAACATACCAAAATACTTATGAAAATTTTATAGAACCTTTCAAATCGGGCAAAGGCAAAATTACAGACTTCTTGCTATATAAAATTGATAAATTTTGAATGCAAATCAATCAAGCAAACTTAACCTTGCAATCTATCCTAAAATATTCCAAGTAAAATCCTCCATGCCTGTTTGGAAAGTGGAAAAGAATTAATGACAAATTTGAATAAAATTGATAAGTTAAAAATACCAGTTCACTTTCTAAGTGACAGAAAGAAATTTTATCAAAATTTACCCTTTAAACTTTATCAAAATCAAATTCCTAAGGTTCTTTATGAAAAGAGGACATTAAGAGATTTCAAGAAAGTCCTTGTTTTCTAAAAACTAAGTTCCCAATCAAAAGTTATGGCCTTCTAAAGTTTTTATTTCATTTTGGGATCAAAATAATCCAACTGTCAAATTTTAAATGAATAAAATATTCTTGGGTGGACCCAGTTAGCTAAAAATTTCCTTTTTTTTGTTCTCTTTCCCAAAAGGTGCAAAGTCATGAAGTTTCTCGCCGCTCCACTAATCCGCAAGCCTTCATTTTTTCTAAAAATGATCTAAGTCCAAAAAGTTAATTTGACAATTTTTCCTCCGTGGCCCCACCGCCCCATAGCCAATCATTGATCAACACGTGGCTTCATTGGGCATTGGCGGAGGCTCGGATCGATTTTAACCTTAAGCGCTTTCAAAAATAAATTTGGGAAAATTTGTGAATTTTTCCCGCATGACCCTCGCCGGACTGCGCAGTAATCAGGTGCTACCACGTGGCTTCACGAGGCATCGGTGGAGGAGCAGATATTTTTAAGCCTTAACGCTTCAGAAAAATTTTGGAAAAATTTCCAAATTATCCCCACCGCCCACCAAACTATAGCTAACGGTTGGCTGACACGTGGCATCTTCTTGCGTCGGCGGAGGCGTAGGTTCTTTTTGACCTTTTGTCCCTCCTTTTGAATAGTCAAATTTTCCAAATGTTCCCGCCGACCCGCTGACCGCAACCAATAAGGAGCTGCCACATGGCCTCCCTGGGCGTCGGCAGAGGTGCGGGTGTAAAATTTGTTTTATCCCAAAAGGACAAAAGCGCTAAATGCCTTCCTGCTCCGCTAGCCCGGTGCCGGGAAAGTTTTCTTCCCGCTCCGCCGGTCCACTTTTCTCCTCCGGGAAATTTTCTCTCCGAAGTCTGCAGGCCCGAGTTGGGGAAAATTTTTCCCGCCAGCCTCGCTCTTGGGAAAATTTTCACCCCAAGTTCCGCCGGTCCATAACTTGAGAAATATGAGGAGTTAGGAGGACTTCTTTATATCACCGGAAAGGTGAGGAAATTCCCTATCTAATGGGAATGTTTTTAGGAAGTTTTAATTGCATTAATCATGGGAAAAATCAAATTGAATCTTTAACCGAGTTCTGGGAGTGGGTAAGTAAGAATTTACTCTGATGATTTTAAATATGTATTCTTTTCCCCACTGTAATTAAACCTTGCTCTTGTCTTAGATCTTGTGGAATTAAATACCTTGGGTATTTAATTGTTTTGGTCCCTTAACCCTAAAATTTTAATCAGGGAATATTTAGCTAAAATATCAATGTAATCAGTGATTAAATTAATCCCTAAGGAGATTTGAGCTAGGTGTGGACTTATTACACTTGTTGCTTTATAATGTGGAATTAGTAATTATTATAATGGGAAAATTTATCAGTTGAATTTAATTGTCCTTGAGACTTTGGTTGTTAACACTTTAAAAAAAAATTATTCCATAATTTTGTAACTAAACCTAGGTTGTTCATGGGTCTCAAGTGGGAGATTTTAGCGGGTGTTACATATTTTAACCTTACAAATAAGATTTGGTTACAATATAAATCAATATCTCTGATGAAAATTAAAATTAAAATTATTCATTTACAATATAAAAACATCCTAGAAATGAAAAAAAAATGATCTCCAAAATTTTAATGCTGAAAAAATACGTTAAAAAAGGGATTAATTTTATTTTTATTCTCCCATCAGTTCTTTATGTTTCTGTAGACATTAATCGCTACTATACGAGAAGCCACAGAAAAATACTTAAAACAAAATAGTGTACTAAGAAAACAACCTTTAATATTTACAATGACACTATTTTGCAGAATGGTTTACTTATAATGCGAAAGTATTAAGATGGGAGACTGTCAAAGTATGAGTGGAGTATAAAATCGATCACAGCAGCGATTTATAAAACACCATAATATGTAAAATAATCAGAGTACGTTGATACATAACTCACATTATTCTCAGTTTCGGAAAAACATCTAATATATATAGTATGATGATCATCATATAAACCCGAGTCAAAATATCATACACCATGAGCCTTCAGCTGGCGAATCACATGGACATATTTAGTCAAGTCTTGAGCCTACGGAAGTTTCTTTAACTCATCATCATTGCAAATGGAGAGCGAATCGTTTTTCGGGTCATTCGCCATTATGAAATGAGCAGCGTCCTTAGTTAGCTTCAAATCATATGTATACGCCAGTTTTATCAGCTCTTTTATTGTCTTTTTGTCGAAGAGATTTTCGTTCTGTTTTATGACGATATGCTCGAAAACAAACACATCTAGCTTGGACAGCAACAACTTTACATGGTAAGCATGAGAGAGCTTCAAAAGATCCTTGTAATTGTCTTGCATATCATTATCGCTCAGTTCAGCACTATACATATACTTCAGGAACAATCTTAGACTCTCCCCTTTTACATCCTCTATAGATATTCTAGACATCTTTTGCCTCGTATCTCTCCCAAGTTTCGAGAGGAAAACATTTGACTTGTTTATCTTAACAAATATGAAGCACAACATATGACGAAATTTATCAGACATGATAATTTAAGGTGCAAAATTGTAGAGAATTTCAAAATGAGACGGTGGGAGATAAAATTGTAGAATGACAGAAAAAAGAATTACCAAAATGAGAAGGTGAGCGTAAAACCGTGAACCATCTTGAGTGCAGAGAATTACATCAGGGCACTCGGATTGATCTTTGAGAAATTCAAGCTCATCGACTTGATCTTTAGATGAATAGCTTCTCATTGTACGACTTGCTCTTGTTGTTAAGGAATGTTTATACTTTGAGTTGAATTCATTAGCACATACGATATTGAATGTATAACAAATTCGCTTGACGCAAGGCGGAAGATATCATGATTGCCCCAATCCAGCGGAATATCACGCCATCTTTAATATTGAAGCTCATTACTATTGAATTCACAAGTGGATTGTCAAATCATGTAGCGGATATAAATCAATGAGGGCTTTACAATCTCAGTGTTTTCCAATGTTATGTATATTTATTATATTTGGCAGACGCTCATTTTTTCAGTCTAGACTCCAGAGATTGACTCTAGCAACATTACACTGAAATAATTATAATGTGGATTTTGTTTTTTTCGAAATATATCTCGATCTGACTTTATAAGATAATACCGGAAAAAGAACATAAATGCAATTCAATAAGGACTCCAATATTCTCATAAATATTCTAATAATGAATATAATAAGTTATAAATGTTCTAACAAAAACAAATAAATAATTATTAAATTATAAATAAATTTCTTCCATTTATAAATGAGTTAGTTTATCTTTCTATTGATAAGTTGTAGTTTATTTTCCGAAGGATTGCTTCCACTTCTTCATTCGGGTTGTTCTTCGGAGTGATGAAACTTATGTCTCAAGTTCATCCATAATAATCAAGTTGTCACCATCAAGGGTATTTCATCATGTACCCCATTACTTGCCCACTTTGACCTCTATTTTTACACATGTCATGGCATCTAGGTCTACTACGTCTCTCAATTCTAAATCTATCTCTACACCTAGCTCTCCTATTCACACATAGTCTACAACACAACCCTGTCATCCTCATTGGTCCACCTCATCAACCTATGTCCCCTACTTGGGCAACCCATTCCCATAGGCAATCTCCACCTCCTTTACCACATCAGTCTCATTCATGTGCACATTGTTACTCTCTTACACCATTGAGCTTATACCACGGTCACATTCCTTTGTTTCCTAGGATATCAGGTGGGGGGCCCTTGCTCATCACTATCATCGAAAAGTCATTTATCCATCACATGCTTGGGTGGCATCGCACTCTTACCCCACCTCCATCACTATCGACTGTCTCTAGTATCCACTCATAGTTTCTTTACTACATTTCATGCTCGTGCTTCATGATCAATCTTTTTAAGCACACTCATAGTTTTTTACTACATTTCATGTTTTGTGCTTCATGATCAATCTTTTCAAGCACACTCACATCTCTCAGTACATACACTATACCGTCATTACCCAATGATGCATTCGAGTTCCACAGTTCATGCTCAACTGTTGAGGGTCCAATTATCAAATGAACCTCACATCATCTACACTTCATGATTTGTGCTTCATGATCAATCTTTCCAATCATACTCACATCTTTGGTACACACATTATGTTATCATTACCCGATGACGCACTCTAGTTCCACAGTTCATACTCGACTATTGAGGGTCCAATTTTTAAATGAACCTCACATCATCTACACTTCACGCTTTGTGCTTCATGATCAATCTTTTCAAGCATAATCACATCTTTGGTACACACATTGTATTGTCATCACCCAATGATGCACTCATGTTTTATGGTTCATACTTAAGCTGTTGAGGGAGCAATTTATCAATGAACCTCGGCTCACATACACATACTACGGGGAAAATGCTACTCCTACCATATTCACATCTTGCATATCACACCATCACACTCACATAACATTTACACATCGTTCTTGCATTATATCTTGTTATCTTGTATTACTAATTACATGTTACACTTTGTTTCCTATGCTAGTTGGATACTTAGTATGTAATTATCTTCATGTGAATACATGACTCTTACATATTCTCACAACATGCATTATGCTCAACATTTTCCTTCACTAGTCTTCTTTGAGGCTCCGGGGCATTTATCTTTACTACTTTCATACTCTACATAGCACATGTCCTATTATTTCACTCTTTACTACTTCATGTTACTATCATATAAACCCCTTGACATCAACTTATATTTCTAACATGCTAACAGTGCTTCATATGTAGCATTTGCCTTACAGGATCAATACAACCATGGTTATTGTCATGTCTTGCTTATTATTGCTTGCTATTGTTTACAAACGATTCCCTATGTCTTAATTGTTCATTGTATGCTTTTAGCCACTTTAGTCTTGATTGTCTTGTGACATTATGAGTGATGTCCCATGTATGAAACCTGATTTTTGTGGTCCATCTTGTCTTCCTAGTTACTTGTTACATTGTCTTCTATTACATGCTAGCTTCTTTTCACTAACACTTGTTACTAGCCTATCTTGTTTACATGTGCCTTGGTTTCTACCATACACACCCCCTACCCCCGACGGTACCCTATCTCAAATATGCATATTAGTATCGTGTCTTCTCCTTTGGGCTGCATTCTCCTACAATCATCACATGCACCCAAAACAAGGGGGCATATATTGGGTGAACAAATCACCCTTACTGATAGTTGAGATCTCCAAAACAAAACATCATAATATAGAATTGACATAGGAACACATCTACAGAATGGTCTGAATCTAACATGGACCAAAAACACAAATCATGCACTAGCACCCAGTCTTGGACAATAGTAGTGGGCGCTTGTGTCCACCCACAGGTCTTTATGTCTTCGGGGAAAAAACAATCAATTTCTTAGTTCACCATAATCTCTAGAAATGTATAGTACAATTTTCCAAGTAGTAGGCACTTACCTCTTATTCTTACAAAATGCATTCATTTAGTTACAACAAGTACAACAGAGTTACAAATCATGGACACACCATCCGTAGTGGCGCTTATTAGGAAGTGTCATGGAAGGAGAGAAAAAAACCACCTCTCTCCTTAAAACTCTTCTCTTGGCGTGAGATCGCCGGAAAAATTACCCTCGGCATGAGATTTCCCAAAAACTCACTCTTGGCTCGAGATTGCCCTAAAACCTCACCATCGGCATTCAAATCCAACATCTTCAAGAAAAGAGAATTTTTTCTATCTCATACTCTCTTACAAATCAGGTGCACTATTTCTCTTACACACTTGTTACTTATTTATACATACATTACTATGATGTTTCACACACGGAACTTTGACTACATTGTCATTCTTCTTTTCTGAGTCTTTCCTTAATAGCAACAAGATGTATCTCATCACATCAAGCAAAAAGTCCAACACCATGCTACTATGCATATACTCCACTACTAGGGTCTTCTTCCCTTTTTTAGTCTCCACGCTTCATATTTTGATCACTTCACACTTCATATGTCCACTCAACACACTATCGACAACACTCTTCTCTACAAGACTACAAGGTACACATCTTCTATCTAATTTATGGTATAGAGCATTTACTCAAATACTTAAAGTGGGGAAAAATAAAGGCAAAAAATATATGCACTTGGGTACATTTCTATGTCCTAAAGCTTACCAAGGTATATATGATTCCTAAGCAAGAAAAATAATGGTTGAAAACTCCTTTTGGGCTTTTTGCTTTATCTCTTTCACTTTTATTAGCCTTACACATCTTACATCCTTGAAGGAACTTGGTGGTTTATCTTTTATGTCCTCTTACACTAGCTCTAGCTAGGACAAAAGCGTTAAGATGATCCTCTCCCTCCTGGGAATTCTTAACCCTCTCTATCTTTTTCTTACCATTTTGGGTATTGTTTACTTGTTGGGAATATTTTAGTACTTTGTGTCAACCTTCCAGTTTTCAATAATGAAATTCAAACAAGAGAATCATATATATAGTTACTTCTCCAAAATCATGGGTCAAGAACTATATGTAGTATCTACAATCACCTAAGCTTGCATTAAGGAATAACATAATTTCAAGATCATAAATCTAGAACATCCATCTGAGGACAATAGATTTATCACTCTTCATACATAACATATGATGAGAAGTTCATTTTATTACATCTCAAGCATTTACATACTTGGATAAATCTAAATCTAGCCCATTTATCATAGTGCAACTTGTACAAGGAAACCTAAGGCATCATTATACACACATAAACACAAAACTACATGGATTACGAGATGTAGTGCAACAATACTTCATAAGATCACTCTATGGGTGACCATAAGGGTCAGCCGAGACTCCCCATTTACATCTTACTTATTAGATTTGATGTAGTTTTTATGTATGTGTAGCTAGCTATCTATTTTTCAAGTTAAAGGTATGATTGATGATATTATAGTGAATCTAGATCAAAAAAATAGGACCAACATAGAATCTCTTTCATCCTAGAAAGGATTATAACTTGAGCACTTGAGTGGACACTAACATCGATATGAGTCACTTGTGCCCATGCGTTCTTGTCCTCTCGTAGGTGCTTTTGTCATGTGTAGTGTTGAGTCCCAAAACTCTCATTGATCATTGGAAACACTCATCCCAATATATTTTAGCATATTCTCATCTCATATAACTTCCATATCACTCATAAATAAGTTAAGTCACCTTATCTATCTCTAACTTAGGTTTTCATATCTTTAGATACCTTTTACTTTTTCATTAATTATATTATCATATTTATATCATTAGTTGTAGTAGTAACTTTAATTAAACGTTTAATTCAATTTAGATTAAATCACTCTTCTACCGATGCGGAATATAATAGTACAATTGATGCAATAAAAGAATCTATGTGGCTAAAGATATTATTGAAAGAATTTCACATGGAATTTATAAGTACTCCTCTTGCGCATGATAGTCAAACTTATATTTGTGTAACGCCCACATTTTCCCACTTAAATCCTCGAGAAATTTGATAGCAAACATGGTAAATTATGGAATAATTTTAAAAAAAGGTTCTAAGGCCTTAGTAAGGATTTTAATTAAAGCCCGATTATAGAATTTTAAACAATTATAAGGCAATCAGGACAAAAAAAGAGAGAATAATATTTTTAACCCAATTTCCAATAATGTTATGATTAATATCTTTCTCTTCTAAACTTAAATATTTTATTTAATTAATCCTCATTTAGCTTTCCTTTATTTTACTCCATCAATCTCTTTTTAAATAATTTATTTAAGGTATGAAATCAATTTTATATTAAAACATACTAGGTTAATAATCTTGCATTGTTAAATGCATGCAATTTATAATAAATTCCTTATTCTAAAGGGGGCAAGAGCACAACTTAGTCTAATCCCTTGGCCCCATTTAACATTACACACACACACACACACACACACACACACACACACACACACACACACACACACACACACACACACACACACACACACACACACATTTTATTTAAAAACATTCCCACCTAAATACCCCATCACTTAAGTGATGTAGGGTTCATCCTACACCCTTGGATCTAATCTTTCTCAACCCTTAGATTTAGGTTGGGCAAAAGTAACCCTAGATATCTTTATGGAATGCCATATATTCCTTTTTTAAGTCTAATTTCTCATTTCCTTTATTTTCACTTGTGGGTTAAGAAAGAAGGGAGGAGAAGAGAAGCCATAGAGGCCATTCACTAGAACATATAAGATTTTTTACCACAATTATTCCACAATTTTCTACAATTTGGAAGAATTGTAGAATAATTGTAGCATCTCTACGAAAAGTTGTTTTTATTAAATTTTAAGTTTTGTAGATATTCTACAATTTCACATGTAATGATAATAATTTGTGGATAATTGTAGCATCTCTATGTAAAGTTATTTCATTCAATTTTAGGTTTTGTAGATATTCTACAATTTACATGTAATGATAATAATTTGTAGAGAAGTCATGTATCCTACACTTCTTCATAGAAATTCCACAACTTGTCGAAAATAGAAAAAAAAATATTAAAATCTTAAAATTCAGTTTACTACATTACATTTATAATATTTTAAAAATACAGGTATAACTTTATATTGACATTAAATTTCGAAATCAAATAATATAAATATAACACATTATAAAAACCAATTCGATTTTGTTACCCCATCCAACAAACATGTGTAAGCCATCTCACAGAATAACTCAAAATAATTTAATATTTTTTTACATATTTTCAAAATAACTTATAAATTAAGTAAAATAAATGTTTAAATATTATAGAAATTCAAGTATATAAAAATATATATTTTATTACATCTATTCGGAAGAGAAATATATTTTTATGTTTCGAATATACTTTTATTATTTATATAACTATACATAAATTTTTGAACATAATTAATTATTTTTGAAAATTCAATATATAATTAAAAACCAACGATTTAATATTGTTGTTTTTATTAAATTTATTGTTATAAATAATGTTCTTTAAAAAATATTAAATATTTTATAAATAGTAAATACATAACTACCACTACCAACTAATAAGTTTTTACCTCCAACATTTGGCTGTCCATGAAGCCCTATAAATGTGCATGTTATTAATACAATTTTCCCAAATGACATCTAAACTTGAGCATGTGAGACACTTGGCACATGAGCAGTTTTACTCGGGCATAAAATCATCCACATGAGTAGCTCAAATTTAATTCATCAATAAATAATATTATTGTTGGCCTTGATCAATATACCACATGGCTCTACAAACCCATGGTCTGAGCATGTATCCTCATAACTTCCATAGTGCAAAATGAATTCCCTGCTCACTCTTACAACCATCTCGGTATTCAGATAAGTATTTTTTCTTCCTTCAGAGCATTTGGAATTCAATTTGGTCATCATACCTTATTGTTGCGGGATATATTCTTCGCTTATCAAATCTGTACATACTTCCCTATATGCATTTCTATTTCCTTGTAGTCTTCTTGTGTTGAACTTTGAGTTTTTGATTTGGACAAGTCATAGGTAGATTTGAATGAAAAATTCAACAATTGCTTTCCTGTTATGAATCAAAGAAGATTTTACAAATCATGGAAGTTTGATCTGCATATTCGCCTCACTTCCATTGAGAGTTATTCAACTGCATTCTTTTCCGCAGCATGCAATTATCCTCTATGCCTAATTCTTCCACGTCTTTGTTACCAATATTAGTTTATATTTTCATAACTTGGTGAAAGCCTAAAGAGTTAGCGTTGGTTTTTATTTTTCCCTTATGTCTAAAAGGAAAATATTTGGGTGGTTATAACAATCTTCATTTAAGTTATATATGTAAAGTCTTTTATATATTTTTTAAGTTTGTGCATTTAGATAATGTTTTATTTAAATGTTAAATTCGAAAGTTAGTTTTGAGGTTATGATTATTTTCCTAGTAGTTTTCGTAATCGAGTCAATAGTAAAAACAATAAAGTCGTGTCATTTTCATGTCATTGTTTAACAATGATTTCTTTATGGAGGCAACTTCCAGCTAAATATACCATTAAGATCCTTCAGGTATGAAATCAATATAATAGCTATCATTTATCTTTTTATATTTTTATATGGCATGCTAATCTAACGACATTTGAAGGAAATCCAATGGAAGCATGACTTAAGATGTTCATTCTGTCTTTTCTTTTAGTCTACCATTTAACAAGGTTCCTCTCTTTACTGATGTGTATTGACTTGGACAATTTGATGTTCAGAATTGACAAAATCTCTTCTAAACTGAAATCCTTTTGGCTTGTCCAAATGGTATAAAAATATATTCTTCTCCTAAAGTCTTAGTTCGTTTTAAAAAATATCAGTTCAAAAATTTCTCAAGAAAAACCACGTGCTATCTAATTTCTAATATATAATTTGGAGAATAATTTCTAATATGATATTTTCATGGAAACTATCTATTAATTTCTTGAGATGTAATATTTCATGGAAACTATCTATTAATCTCTTGAGATGTAATGTATATTGACACATATCAAGACTAAATCAATCCATAACTACATATACATATTTTTTCTCTCTTTTAAATTGTACAGGCCTACAAATTGTTGCCTCGTAAAGATGAGGGAGTGGTTTCTTGCATGCTTATAGAGCTATTGGCTCCGAGAAGTTTCAAGAGCCTTAAAAGTTTCTATGCCGAGAGAAAATTGAACTAGAAGAAAGGATGCCTTTTCAAATCTAGTTGTATCGGATGCTATTTTTAAAATAGCCAGATCCATGATATATTTACATACCAAGGGATTTTTTCATAGTGATATGAACCCTAAAAATTTGCTTTTGTTTTTGCGATGTGGAAATGTTATGATTTAGCAATCATAGCTTTTGAAGCTATGAGCAGAATTGAGCAGCCATGTTTGTGGTTGAAAAAAAGAGAAAAAAAAGTGGTGGAGATTTTTGGGAGGGATTTTTCTACCATGATTAGTGTTTTATCAAGCTAAATGAGTCTTTTTGGTAGATTTTCCGTCTTCAATGTCTGATCTTTGGCCCTCTTTCGAATGAATTTTTGATGATCTCCTCCTCTTGAATAATCAATAATTGCATAAAGTTTTGGAAAAGAAACAAGGTTTGCATGCATAGAAAGGAAAATCTTACCAGATCTGAGGCTTCTGCCAGGGATTTCTTAGGTATTGCAACTAGAAAATCAAAATATAGAGTGAGCTAGCCAATCCAAGGCCACAAACCAATGATAGGAGTTACATCATGAGAAAGGTGGTTTTTGATCTATAAAAGTGTGAGAGGACTTAAGTGAATCATAATTCTATGAAGTGTAAAAATATATGATATGTACAATTTATATAATAAATAGAAATTATGTTTGATATAATCAATTCTATATGTACAATTTTTTAAAGTTGGTTTTTGGTATTGTACTTATAAAGTATTTCAACTAATTAAATAAAATTTGAAATTTTTTTGTTAATAGTAATGTTTCAACATTTTTATAAAGATTATTTTACAATTATTTATTGTGGAAATGAAATTGTAGCTTCCACCTACAAGTTTTATGTGGTAAATAAAATTGTAGAAAAAATTGATGAAATTTCCACAATATAACATTGATGAGAGTTACAAAATTGTAAATTGTTGAATTTCTAAATAGATGGAATATATAGAAAAACTACATTTTTGTAGAGATTGTGGAATAATAACAAAACAAGAAATTGTAGAAATGATACAAATATTAAGAAATGTGGACAATCTACAATTTAAAAAATGTAGATTAGCTATAAATTTTATAAATTGTAGATTATCTATGGTAAAATGAATTGTGGAAAAACTACAATAATATATCAAAATGTAGATTAGCTACAATTCCAATTCCACAATTTTATTTTTTGGAATACCTGTAAATAATAATGCTCGATCCAAATATTCAGTAGTTCAATAGTTACATATAGACATTGATCCCAATAATTTAGGAGTCAAGACATAACAATAAACAACTAAGAGATCCCTAGAATCTCTCACACAAATACCTAAAATCTATATACGTGAGTTGTTGTAAACAACCTCACTTAACAAATTAATTACCACTTAGTATTCTAATATATGCACTAAACAATGTTTTTCCCAACATTCCCCCCCTTAGTGCGAATATGGGGAAGAAGTGTAGTTGAAACCAGAATCATATGCCTACGCATATTTTTAGGTCTGCATACTGCTCCTCTCCTTTGGACGTCAGTTGCCCTCCTATAAAATTTTTTCACTGATTGACACCTTCCATGCCACATCACAACACTTCAAGAGAACATATAGGAATTCTCGCATGTACCAAGCAAGCATACACAAATTGTTGCTCTTTATTCTGCATATAAAGTAAACACACAACTGGAAATAAATATGTCACCACCACAAAATGCGTCCTCGTTGTTGGTGATGTTGACGAGAGGCACCGATTGCCCTCCATCCTCCGTTTCCTCCTACCTCTAGTGTTTGGTTATTTTAGTAGAGATAATCTTCATCACTAGGGCAAGAAAGTTCTTCATCAGTTGCATAATCTTCCCAGTCAGTTTCTTCTTCAACAATATAAGCCTTTTGATCAAGCTTATCATCTAGGAGATCTTGTGCCCGTTTCTTACAATTTAGTATGACATGTCCTACTTCTTTACAATAATAACATTTGATTTTTCCTTTTGTAGGAATGTGCTTTGAATTATACCTTCCCCTTTTTGATGATGTACTAGCTTTAGTGTGTACATATAAGACTTCTTCCTCTAGTTCTAAAGGTTCATTCTGATCAAGAAGAGTAGAAACTACTCCCTCTAAACCAATTTTAATCTTGCTCAAAGTAAAAACCATATGAGACATTTTTTTAGGCAAACTATTCAAAAGAATTGCTTTGGCATCATCATCATTTACCTTCTCATTAATACCGCAAGCTGATTGAGAAGAGAGCAGAACTTGCTGATGTGATCTACCATTTTTGCACTTTCATCCATCTTTAATCCATAAAGTCTCTGCTTAAGAGTTGTCTTAGCACTATCTGCTTCAGATCTGAATAGTTTATTTAATGTCTCCCAAATTTCCTTTGCAGACTTTGTGAAGTCTACATGGTGTAGGTAGGCTTTTGACAAACTGAGACCAATAGTTCCCAAGGCCTTTTGATCCTTGATATTCCATTTTACAAGATCTATTGGATTTGTTGGTGTTGTCACATTTGGTTTAACCACATCCCACAAATCTTTCTCAATCAAGTTCAGCTGCATCTGGATTCTCCATGTATGAAAATCACGTCCTTCGAACTTCTCAACGAGACTCAATTTCTCCATTTTCACAACTATTGTATTTGTAAACAAAATGACTCCAATTGATGGATATAATACATTTTACAAGAAGACTATATCGATAAATCACTATTTAAAAAGTAATAAAGAGAAATTACTTTTTAAATACTCTAAACGATTTAATCAACTTAAAAAATTCAATTTACTATATGTTTGTTCATTGTGTGGACGATCTAGCTCGACCTTTGGCCACAGACCACATGTTGCATGCCGCACTACATGCTTAGATGTTGATACATTTATACGCTGCACTGTAGTTATCTTTTATCTTCACGCATACAGGTTGCAGGCTAGACATTTATGGTTTGTTTCCCCACCATTTTCATCTTACAAGCAAGAACCTATCTATAGTCTTTGCAAGATCTCTGACTAAATAATGCATATCATCGCATCTATTCATCACTATCTGCTATTACCTTACCTTCTTCATCGTTGTCATTGATTGTCATTGTCGGTAGTTGTCCAAACAGAGATCAAGAGTGTCACTATCTTCATATGGATAAATAATCTCTGTCACTCTCCCAACATGGCACTCAGTGTGTGTGGACTGCTCTAGTGATGCGTGGACAACGTGTGAGAAAACTACGACTCCTACGGTGTTGTTCAAAATGCACAAAGACGTATTATTCTCTTCTAAAGATCATTGACTGCCTCTTCAAAATTATTATTCTCTTATAGATCAACCTCAACTCTGTTACCATGTGTAAATAATAATGCTCCATCCAAATATTTAGTAGTTCAATAGTTACATATAGGCATTGATCCCAATAATTTAGGAGTCAAGACATAGCAATAAACAACTAAGAGGTCCCTAGAATCTCTCACACAAATATCTAAAATTTATATACGTGAGTTGTTGTAAATAACCTCACTTAACAAATAACAAATTAATTACCACTTAGTATTCTAATATACACACTAAATAATGTTTTTCACAACAATATCATATAACCACAAAATTATTGTTGAAAAATTGTGGCAAAAGGGTTAATTTTTGTAGTGATTGGAGGCATGGAAGCTTTCCTTGATTAAATTTCGGGCTTAAGACTTGGATCCATTCATTTCCCCTTTGTGGGTATTGTTTTCTCTTTTGTATTTATTTAATAGAAGTATTTCTACTTGTAGGCTCAATGTGCATACTTTGTGTGTAAACCCATTTGGGTAATAACTAGAAACCCTATATATTTATATAGATATATATCGTGTGTAAATCCCTCTTTTGCATATAAATATGAACACATATGTGCATGTATACCTATCTATATATATATGTACTTATTTAATAATAAAAACAACCCACAAAAAACTTTTGCATATCACACACACACACACACACACACACACACACACACACACACACACACACACACACACACACACACACACACACTTTTAATTTATACGCAGGATAGAAATAATGGCCGCGAGAAAAGTAAGTACCAATACATAGGCCGCAAGATGCTTAATGGCACTGCATATACAAAGGGGGTATAGATTTATTAAGGCGATGAAGGGGGGGGTTAGTATTAATGGGGAGTGTTTAATAGATTTTGGGGAGCGGTTTACATGCTGCATTGTGAGGAGGTTTCCATGGTGGAGGGGAGGAGTATAGTTTAGTGGGGTTTGAAATTATTGGGGGAGGGCTGCTGTGACCTCACCCCTACCCCATATGAAATAAAATGGGTTTGGGTGGTGGGGCCGGTGCCCTACCCCCCCGCCAAAAACCTCCCCCAAAAGCCCTTAGGCCACATTCAAAATCTTTTTCCATTTTTATTATTATTAAAACAATCTTGCCATTATTTTATCTCTTTTCTTTTATTATATATATTTTTTGTATTTTATTCTTACTTTCTCACTATTAAAATTTATTTATATACATATATAAATATAAAGTATATATATATATGTATGTATGTATATTAATATTTATTACTAAAATATAAGTATAAACATCTATTAAGGATACTTAGAAATGACATTCATTTAATGATATTATAAATTGTGAAAATGCTCAATGTATATTATTAATATGTAATTATTATATATTAATAATATGTATTTATTTATTAATTTAGTTTCATATTGAAGTTTAGGGGATTGCAAATAGTGTGGGGGAAATTACACATTGCAATTGTAAAATTTTAAGAGTGAATATTTTTACCTGCACCTAAGCAACTATAGAAGTGCATAATTTTGTGTATTTGTTAACTTTAACAATTTATCACATTCATTTTTATTTATATAACTATTTTAAGGGTTTAAAAAATTGTGGTTCATCCATTTGCTTAATTCAAATCCTATTACAACAAGGAGGACATTATACTATAAAAGCAATTTCATATATTCCCTCTTATGCATCATTTGAATGGGAGAATAATAAACATACCCAAATGAAATTTATCTCATCCAAACCGGATTGCCAATAATGTCAAAATGATCAACACTCCCTTTTCCTTCAACTTAAATAACATTCATACTTAAAGGGTCTTTATTTGCATTTCAAGATAGTTACAAGGTTCCCATTTTGATAAAGAAATGCAAGCCATAATAAACCATTTCCAAGAATGAATGAGATTACATTCAATAAACTATTGATACAATTTACAAGTAGTAGGATCATACTAGCACAAGCCATAACTCCACATGTATATTCCCAACAAGATAATTTCATCCTTTGAGTCCACCATCTTCATCAAGTCATGCACAAAAAAAAAAAAAGGGGGAGTAGGTAACACTCTCCACCCAGCCAAAATATCCAACGAGGGAGAGAAGCCTTCTTTCTCATTGGCCCCCGAGCCCTAACAAGGAAACAATGAGGGCTATTTAGACACCCATGAAATCTCAAAATGGCTTCCACACACATTCAATCAAGACAAATAATGAAATAACACAATACCAATTTCTTTACAACCAACCAAAAAATATCATACACAAGGGCTTCATGTTAAAGCCATGGAGGAGAAAGGAACATGGGGGTTCTTCTTATGCCTCCCAAGGGTTTGGGTGTCCACCTATGAGCCTCCAAAATTCCATCACAATACACAAAAAAATCTTATGCCTCCCTCCAAGAAGATACACCACTCTTATGCCTCCCGCACTGTTATGCATCCATCAAAAGAATAACAAGATAAACACAAAACATATTTATCAACAAGGTGGACATCCCAACCCAACTACCTCCTCAAATACCCAATAACATTTCTCTTATGCCTCCCTCAAGTTTTACCCCCATTTCCATTTCTCCCACAACCTAAGAATCAAGTCTATTTCCCACAATCATAACCAATATAACAATCAACATCTACACATAAGAGCACAAAAAAATAGCAAGGTAAAAACAAAGGTGGAAAACTACCTCACAAATGAAGAGTATTAATACACAACAAGCTCCAAGACTTCCAAAATCCTAAGAAACCACCATTCACTCCAAGATCCATTCTCAAGCAAGCTCTCCAAAATTACAAGCATCTCAAAAAAAGAGCAAGTAACCCCCAATCCTTCCCCAAAACTCCAATAAATAGAAAAGAGGGAGAGGGAGATGATGTGGCTCCATGTAGGATGCCACATCATTTCTTCTCCATCCCACATCACTCAAGTCAAACCCATAACCCAAGGCACAATAAATGGGTGGTTGAGAGGTATGAAAAACCTCTTACACACACCACTCTAACCCACACCCTTAAGGACAAAAAATTAAACACAAGTAAGAAAGTGCAATTAAAACTCACCTTTTGCCTTCCAAAACACATAATGGGGTCTATTTTTGACCCCCCAACCCATAGGTAGGGTTGGTATAAGAAATTAAGAGGTGTGGGAAAAGCTTAGCTTGTCCCACAAGCCTCCAAAATTGGCCCTTAAGGCCAAATCCGAATTTCCCAAGTAGGGTGGAGTGTACAACACTCAAAATCACATACACTCAACTAATAACCACAAGAAACAAAGACCCAACCACTCTAATAATTGAATCCTTTTTGTCACATCCAAAATTAGCTTATTAATATGATTAGCTCACTTAATCAAGACACATAAACCCATTAATGATAAAAGGGAATTACATCACAAATTAAATCACATACACCAAAATTAAATAAAAGAAAGGAAAAGAACTACACACAAACCCTTGGTCACAATTGGGGTCATCCCCCCATGGGAAACCCCTAACAACAAATAAAAAGACAACAACATTACACAAGTTTCCATGGTGACCAGTTGCCAATACCCCACATTCCTTCGTTGTTGGTCTCCTATCCCCCATAGTTTGTTGTTGTGATATAATTACCTGCAAAAATCACACAATACCCCTCTAGCCTCATGGCCATATTAACAATGTCAAAGTAATAAAACACTTATATCTAAATATCAATTTCAACATCAAATATCATAACTATTATTGCTAAGACCAAGTAATTCAACAATTACTCCAATTTTAAACATTTCAATTCTACTCATACATTAGTTTGCAACTAAGATCATAAACCAACTGAATCATCTAATTTAAGCAATACTTTCACTCATTCACAATTTCGCCAATCCTCCAATATCAAAGAAATCAAAAAAATAACTTTGAACATCATAATAAAATCAATACGAAAATGATTTGAAATATCGACATATATCTATCTGACAACACATAATTTTATTCCATATTGAATGTCTATCGAAAGTTAATTAGTTCGTTCTTGTAATGTCTATCCTTCAATTTCCATATCACAATGTGTTAATGTCATTCATCTATTAATATCTTCTGGTAATAATGCACAATAGTGTCTATGTGTCCAGTCACAAAGATAAACTAAATACAACAAAACAATATCGAAGAGTAATGCTATCACAATCAATTTATGACAATGCAACCATTCTAGCTAATTGTCTTATCCTTAAATTCCCATCAGGGTCCACAATATAACATACAGTCAAAATAATAATAACCAAAACACAATGGAGTCATGATGTCCGCACATCTTATTAGCATGCTAACTTGAATAAAGCAACAAGGTTTACGATTATAAACAATTCGGAAATGATAATCATGGTTCATTTAGTGTTGAAGAGAAGTGGGCATTACATCCCCCTCCCCTTAGATTTGACTTCCTCCCGGAAGTCACGAGAGAAAGAGGTAGGGAACAATGCAAAAGAAATAGGATCACACCCTTTGTGGAATTCCTTTGCTTCAACAAGTGTGGGTCTACAGAACCCAAGTTTGGTCAATGCAATTCAACAAGAAGAAGGGAGATTGAAAGGGATGAGTCCTAAAATTTCTTCAAGTAAGGTTGCAAACATTTAATTCTATAGAGTAACTCTACGTGATCAACCAAGATCCAACACATAGCATCAAAACATGAAATGGTCAAAGGAGTCTCAAAAATAACCACCAAGTAAAGGAATAACAGGAGAATTTCGTGAACTCAAAATGACCATATAGTCTCCCATGGATCCCACATACTGCAACAACAAAAGTTAAGGCTTCCACTAAGGTTAAGTTACACTTTCAAAGTTTGTTATTTAGACAAGGCTAGAAAATATCAACCACGACCATCAATTTATATGAGAAAACATGTCTACTCAAAGGTCTCATAATTTTGAGATCACACAAGATGAGGTTTAACAACAAGGAAGGTCACTTAAGTTAGCCAAAACATTTAAAATCAAGAACTATTCATGGTAAGCACTCCTATAACTCGAAAGGGGTACAATTAAATTTTCATGGTAATACTAAGAAGAATCATGACCAGAAAGTTTCTATAACCTGATTTTACACTCAAGATCGAACACACAACACTAACCTAATTTAGAAATGTCAAACATTTAGAAATTATTTCCATTAAAACCAACATATCAATACAAGAAGCACCACTCACTATAACACAATGGGATTTATTTATCTTAAATCCTGCTCAAGCTCAAAATAACCATAAGGAGAGTACATGCCTAAATCGTAACACCAAAG
Source organism: Taxus wallichiana var. yunnanensis (assembly GCA_018340775.1). Lineage (NCBI taxonomy): Eukaryota > Viridiplantae > Streptophyta > Pinopsida > Cupressales > Taxaceae > Taxus > Taxus wallichiana. The sequence goes on along the minus strand of CM031241.1, from coordinate 91,814,196 downwards.
AGCACTCAAGGAGCTAGAAGAAAATAACAAGCAACAAGAGGGGGTCTAACTACAATCTAGAAGTGTATCATACCAAAATGTGAGTAATAGATTACAAAAACAACTTACACTTTCTTCTCCTAACGATAAAAGGGAACAATCACAATGGGGTGTCTCAAGAAAGGAAGAAGGAAAGGAGAACTTCCCAAATTTATTTCATATCCTTAACATATGTTGCCTTAAAATTAAAATAACCTAGGTCACTAAGGACTAAATCAGCACACAAGGAGGTTGCTTTTCTTAAAAAACAAGAGATAAGACCCAATCCTAAAGTCCATAACTCACACTCGTTGAGCTACGAGGCAACAAGTGTTTGACGGCCCAACTCTTACAAGGGAAAAGCACATACGTTCGTGAACACGAGTACTACACAATTAGAACACATCACTAACAACAAGGTGTTTCAAAAATCGGGTAGGTGGAAAAAATAAGGGTTCAATTATACATTGCACTCAATACACATAAATTTTACTCATTTTATAAACCAACTATTAAGTCAAAAGTTATAGTTTCACTTTGATCCGAAAATAACCAGATTATTACGACCTGATCTTGGACCCTTATAGGCTTTAATTATTTGCCGATGATTTACTCCTTTTAAGTAATCAATTTAAAATAATGCAAGACAATAACGACAATTGCACACAGTTGATTACGGAGTTCAGAAATTGCCTACGTCTCCGGGTTCATGGTCGAACCGTTCCACTAGTCAAAACTTGTAAGTTACAATAGTACTTTCACAAGAAAACCTAATGGAAACTATTTAAACTTGCTTAGAAGAATAACCAGACCTTCGGACGACAAGGGTGAAAAATAGCACCCGACTTCCACCTTCCTAGCGTACAATCTCCTTCGGCTTCGATCGGCCTTCCCGACGCTATCAATGCGACGCTAGCACTCCGGTCGACAATCCAGGATTTGCAAGTAATTGGTGTGGTGCTATGGGCCGACTAGGTAGTTTGAATAACTCCTAGCCACAAATATTTAATTTATTATTGCCTAACAAATAATAGGTCAATAATAATCAAAATAATAATGCCTAAAATAATTTAGGTCTTCACACAACAACAATTTCTCATTCACCTTCCAAGCTCTGAGCTTGTCTTCTGCCTTTTGTGTGTGTCCATTACAATGAACAGGTTCCCTATTTATACAAAATTAGGGCCCAAAAAATATGCATTGCATATCATCCATAGGCTAATATTAAACCTTAGCCGTGCATAGAAATTGGGATTAAATCTTAAATTAGGCGGATGCATTTAAAAAAGGATTAAAATCCCATAAGGAGCGGCTTGAATGATAAGAGGGAATATTGTTTAAGGCTTTAATTAAGCCTTTCCACGCACTTTGAAGTTTGGAGCATAACCGCCCCCTACCACCTTGTTCAATTTCCTTCTTCCACGTGGCAAGGCTTAATGCCTCCCAAACAACCGCTTCACCACCCACGTGCTTAGCAATAACATGGTTTAATACTAATGTTTAAACATTAATATATATATGTGGCATTTGAAAAGTGGCCTTACCAAGTAATTATAATTTCGACCCATACAATATGGTATGGAAATAATTAACTCGGTAAATAGCATATAGCCCACTTGTCGTCTCCCAATAGGTAAATCAAGAAAATTCGATGAGTGGTGGCAAGCCACGTGTCACAGTGCAATTCGGTCCAATATTGACTAGTTGACCATAGTTTGACTTTCCTACTGATGTCTGAACTTTGACCGAACATATCTAGAGCTCCCGATGTCCGTTTGTCGCGTTCTCACAGTCGTTGGAAAGCTCTCGAGATGATCTTCTACACTGACACCATTTAGGGATGTTTAGGGAACTTTCAAAAATGATCCCCTGATCACACCTCCCCACTAAGAAAAGCTTTTTGTCCCAAAAAGCTTCCATACTGTCTGAATCTGGAAAACTCTGCTGCCACCTCGGAAGTGCTATTGTAGTAGACCCTTGGGTCTTCTCCTCCAACCTTATCACTTCGACAACTCTGCTCTCGATCCTAGGACTTGTGGGTTATGGGCCAATGACGCATCCGCTGCGTCACTCTGATATCCGAAGAAGACCTCCACGCCTCCGCTTTATGGTGGTAATTTTCTGAATGAAACCTCGACGCTCCTTCTGTGCGGTGCTAAGCTTCTTGATATCTGACAACAAGGATCTTCTTTTACTCTATAACACAGCTCCTAGCTCCGAGTTGATTCCACAGAATCCAAACTGGTTTGAAGGAACTCCATGTTATGTAGAGCTTTGATTGATCCGATGTCGATGATGGACAATGCCTTGTCCCTTTACAGACCTCAACGCCTCCAATGCATGATGCTAAGCCTCTTTCAAGACCTCGAGCCTCTGATGCACGATGCTAAGTCTCTGTAGACCTCAATGTCTTCGATACATGATGCTAAGCCTCTTTCAAGACCTTGACCTCCGATGTATGATGCTAAGTCTCTCATTCTGAGACCTCAACACCTCCGATGCATGATGCTAAGCCTCTTTTAAGACCTCAAGCCTCTAATGCATGATGCTAAGTCGTTGATCAGCTACCATTCGTATGTGTGGTCGTAATGCCTTGACACCGAATGACGTTCGAAAGTGATACTTTGAGAGCTCCGCTTGTTGACATACTAATATCAGGTACCATTCTGCTGCACGGTCACAATGCCTCTACACAGAATGAAGTTCTGACCCGATGTCAATGCCAATGGTGATTCAGCTACCATTCTGTTACATGGTCACAATGCCTCTACATAGAATGAAGTTCCGAGCTGATCTCTGTGAACTCTACTATCTGCACAAATGGCAGATCAATCTCCAAGCGTTATATGAGTCAAATCCCGTATCCAAGCTGTAACAGGTACTCACAAGCTGACTAGGAGATATGTTTGGAGCATTAATCAAATTTCCTAAGTAAGAAAGTCGACTGAGTATTGTAAACCTTTCTCTAAGCATTTTCTCACAATATCTGATCTCCAAACTTAATATTGTATATGATTCATCAATCTGAATTATGCAATATATATTGAAAAAGCTGTTGACTTACCCATTTGAAAGGACTTTCACTTTCAGGTATTACCTATTCCTGGGTGGAATTGTTAAGCGGTGGTGGAGTAGAAAATTCTTACGCCTTTGCAATAGGCCTCCATTCCATCTTTGGCTGGCCATTACTTTGATGGCGAGATGGATGCAGTTTCAAAGCAATTTTCCACCCGATGCCCATTCCTCTGGCAATTATTACGACTGATCTCGAGACCCTTATAGGATTTAATTATTTGCCGATGATTTACTCCTTTTATGTAATCAATTTAAAATAATGCAAGACAATAATGACAATTGCACACAGATTGATTACGGAGTTCGGCAATTGCCTCTCCGGGTTCGTGGTCGAACTGCGTTCCACTAGTCAAAACTTGTAAGTTACAATAGTACTTTCACAAGAAAACCTAATGGAAACTATTTAAACTTGCTTAGAAGAATAACCGGACCTTGGACGACAAGGGTGAAAAATAGCACCCGACTTCCACCTTCTGGCGTCTGATCTCCTTCGGCCGATCGGCCTTCCCGACACTATCAATGTTAACGCAACGCTATGGCACTCCGGTCGACAATCTAGGATTTGCAAGTAATTGGTGTGGCGCTATGGGCCGACTAGGTAGTTTGAATAAATCCTAGCCACAAATATTTAATTTATTATTGCCTAACAAATAATAGGTCAATAATAATCAAAATAATAATGCCTAAAATAATTTAGGTCTTCACACAACAACAATTTCTCATTCGCCTTCCAAGCTCTGAGCTTGTCTTCTACCTTCCCACAATAAGCTTAACAAATAATGTGTTTCCATTACAATGAACGGGTTCCCTATTTATACAAAAAAATAGGGCCCTTAAAATATGCATTGCAAATTATCCTTAGGCTATTTTAAACCTAAGCCTTACCAGTAGCAAAATAAATGGGATCAAATACCCATATTGGCCGTTTTGCATATGAAATTAGGGGGATTAAATCCCCATGTTGGTGGTAAGGTTCCAAGTGGGTGGGGATATATCCCACACAATCCTCCAACTTCCACATGAATGTGGATGCATATTAAAAAGTGGGTAATATCCCACATTAGGTGGGAAGGATAATGTTTTAGGCTTTAATAAGACTTCTTAAAAAAAAAAATTTCTTAAAAATGGGTTAAAAGATTCTAAACCTTTTTATGTGGGTAATGCATAAACCCAAATTCCAGTGTGCCCAAATTTACGTGCAGTGGTCATAGGTGTGCCACGTGTCACCATTTTATTCATCCACTTGGCATGTCTTAATTTGCTCGTTGACTTCCAATTAACCAAACGTGGTGGCTATGTGGTCATAACTTTTGCATATGGACCGGATTTGGTCCGTTCAAAATGCGTCAAAGGTGTAAAAAAACCTCTGCAATGGTGTTGACTTAAAATGATTTCAAAATCAGTAATGGTCCAATATTGACCAACGTTGATTAGTTGTTGACAATCTTTGACCAAACATCAGAGCACACACGGACTCTTTTTCGATGTTCAAACAGGTTGTCGGAAAGATATCAAAATGATCTTCTAAAGCGACACCATTTATGGATGTTTATGGAACTTTCAAAAATGATCCCCTGATCACACCTCCCCACTAAGAAAAGCTTTTTGTCCCAAAAAGCTTCCATACTATCCTGAATCTGAAAACTCTGCTGCCACCTTGGAAGTGCTATTGTAGTAGACCCTTGGGTCTTCTCCTCCAACCTTCTCACTTAAAACTCTGCTCCGATCCTAGGACTGTGGGTTATGGGCCCACGACGCTTCCGCTGCGCCACTTTGATATCCGAAGAAGACCTCCATGCCTCGCTTTATGGTGCTAAGTTTTTGAATGAAACCTCAACGCTCCTTCTATGCGGTGCTAAGATTCTTTGATATCGACAACAAGGATCTTCATTTACTCTATAACACTGACTCCTAGTTCCAAGTTGATTCGTAGAAGAATCCAAACTGGTTTGAAGGAACTCCATGTTACGTAGAGCTTTGATTGATCCGATGTCGATGATGGACAATGCCTTGTCCCTTTACAGACCTCAATGCCTCCAATGCATGATGCTAAGCCTCTTTCAAGACCTCAAGCCTCCGATGCACGATGCTAAGTCTCTGTAGACCTCAACGCCTCGATGCATGATGCTAAGCCTCTTTCAAGACCTCGAGCCTCCAATGCACGATGCTAAGTCTCTATAGACCTCAACGCCTCCGATGCATGATGCTAAGCCTCTTTCAAGACCTCGAGCCTCCGATGTATGATGCTAAGTTTGTTGATCAGCTACCATTCGTATGTGTGGTCGTAATGCTCTTGAAACCGAATGATGTTCTATTAAGGACCTACGCCTTTGAGAGCTCCGCTTGTTGATATACTAATATCGGTACCATTCTGCTACTGCACGGTCATGCAATGCCTCTACACAGAATGAAGTTCCAACTGACGTCAATGCCAACGATGATTTAGCTACCATTTTGCTGCACGGTCACAATGCCTCTACACAGAATGAAGTTCCGAGCTGATCTCTGCGAACTCCATCTGCACAAATGGCAGATCAATCTCCAAGCTTTATATGAGTTAAATCTTGTATCCAAGCTGTAATAGGTACTCACAAGCTGATTAGGAGATATGTTTGGAGCATTAATCAAATTTTCTAAGTAAGAAAATCCACTGAGTATTGTAAACCTTTCTCTCAAGCATTTTCTCAGAATATCGATCTCCAAACTTAATATTGCATACGATTCATCAATCTGAATTATGCAATATATAATTGAAAAATTGTTGACTTACCCATTTTAAAGGACTTTCACTTTCAGGTATTACCTGGTCCTGGGTTGAATTGTCAATTGGTGGTGGAGTAGAAACTTCCTTTGCCTTTGTAATAGGCCTCCATTCCATCTTTGGCTTGCCATTACTCTGATGGCGAGATGGATGTAGTTTCCAACAATTTTCCACCCGATGCCCATTCCTCTGGCAATGAGCACAAAAATTCCTCTTAATCTCCTTCTTTGGGATGAGGAACTCTTTTTGCCATTTCTCGACTCTGCATGACGAGATTGGTCTTTTTGATTTGCCATGTTCTTGATGAACGGCATCAACTTCTTCATCAGTGTCCTTCTCTTCCAGCATCTAGCCATTGAATGATTATGCAATCCACAAAAAGTACATGGAAAGGAATTCCACATCTTCTGAAAATCATAACCATACTTCTTAAGATGAAAAAGTGGATCAGAAGTTTTATTGTGCTTATGATTATGGTAAGAAACTGGAGGTGGAATCTCATTACCTCTTCGCTGATTTCTCTTACCACATCTTGCCTGTGATGACGAAGCACAACTTTCTGCTCAGAATCTTCTCGTAGGACTAGTGGGGTAATCACTTTGCTTTCGGAAGCTTGTCTCCCGTCAGCGTTCTTGGAGCATTCTCCAATTTCCATTCCCGCACTAGGATAACCCAAACTTGCAAAACGAGGATGATCCTCGACCTGTATTGGGTTAGTAATGCCTTGGCCATTTTTCCCAAGGCCTCTTCCATCAAATCCCATTTTATCTAGTAACTTGGATCCAATGCCTCTAGTATGCTTTTCAAACAAACCAAAGACTTCATTACCTGAATCCGAAACCGAATGGGAGGAAGAAGAAGATTCCCGTGGTGAACAACTTACAGTGCAATCATCTCGCCATGGCCTCTGCATCGAAGTTGAAGGTATTTCCTTCTCGATCACCACACCGCAACCTTGGGAAGAGCTCATCCTTGGTTTGCGGTGATTTCAAAAGCATTCTCCTCTTCCAAGGAGTAATACATTGATTCAGGAGAGAGTTCTCTTCCTGGATCTCGGTGATTATAAGCTTTAATTTCCTTCATAGTGACATCTTGCCCATAGTGCACTTGTACCCTGTTCACACAAACTGAACCAACTGCACTAATCTTGAAGCAATCACTTTGTTAATCAGATTTACTGAAAAACAAATATGGAGCTAAACCAGCTCTGATACCAAACTTGATCCGAAAATAATCAGATTATTACGACCTGATCTCGGACCCTTATAGGCTTTAATTATTTGCCGATGATTTACTCCTTTTAAGTAATCAATTTAAAATAATGCAAGACAATAATGACAATTGCACATAGATTGATTACGGAGTTCGGCAATTGCCTACGTCTCGGGTTCGTGGTCGAACCGTTCCACTAGTCAAAACTTGTAAGTTACAATAGTACTTTCACAAGAAAACCTAATGGAAACTATTTAAACTTGCTTAGAAGAATAACTAGACCTTCGGACGACAAGGGTGAAAAATAGCACCCGACTTCCACCTTCTGGCGTATTCGACAAGCTTGATCTCCTTCGGCTTCGATTGGCCTTCCCAACGCTATCAATGCGATGCTAGCACTCCGGTCGACAATCTAGGATTTGCAAGTAATTGGTGTGGTGCTATGGGCCGACTAGGTAGTTTGAATAACTCCTAGCCACAAATATTTAATTTATTATTGCCTAACAAATAATAGGTCAATAATAATCAAAATAATAATGCCTAAAATAATTTAGGTCTTCACACAACAACAATTTCTCATTCGCCTTCCAAGCTCTGAGCTTGTCTTCTTATTTTTGTGTGTCCCAATAAGCTTAACAAATAATAAGCTTTTTTGTGTGTCCATTACAATGAACGGGTTCCCTATTTATACAAAAAATAGGGCCCTTAAAATATGCATTTGCAAATTATCCTTAGGCTATTTTAAACCTAAGCCTTACCCGTAGCAAAATAAATGGGATCAAATACCCATATTGGGGCGTTTTGCATATGAAATGGGATTAAATCCCAAATGGGAGTGCAAGTGGATAATATCCCACACAATCCTCCAACTTCCACGTGAGTGTGGATAATATTAAAAAGTAAGTGGTAATATCCCCACATTAGGTGGGAAGGATAATGTTTTAGGCTTTAATAAGCCTTTTTTAAAAATTAATTTGTTAAAAAAAAAAGAAAAGATCTAAACCTTTTTTATGTGGGTAATGCATAAACCCAAAAATTATGTGTCCAAATTTACGTGCACTTCTCTACCCATATAATGTGTAATTAACACGTGTCACCATTTTATTCTCCACTTGGTCATCAAGTCCTTTGAGTTTGGTTGATAATGGCTTAATTAACCAAACTTTGACCGGTCATAACTTTTGCATATGGACTCGGATTTGGTCCGTTAATAAAATGCGTCGGAAAGGTGTTGGTGAGCTTTACGCAATGGTGTTGACTTCAAGCCATGATTTCAAAATCAGTGCCTTTTCTGTTGACCAACGTTGACTAGTTGACCAATCTTTGACCAAACATCATTTGAACATATCTAGAGCTCGATTTCGATTTGTCGCGTTCTAAATAGTCGTTGGAAAGCTCTCGAAATGATCTTCTACACTAAACACCATTTATGGATGTTTAGGAACTTTCAAAAATGATCCCCGATCACACCTCCCCACTAAGAAAAGCTTTTGTCCCAAAAAGCTTCCATACTATCTGAATACGGAAAACTCTGCTGCCACCTCGGAAGTGCTATCGTAGTAGACCCTTGGTCTTCTCCTCCAACCTTCTCACTTGACAACTCTCTCTCGATCCTAGGACTTGTGGGTTATGGGCCCACGACGCCTCGCTGCTACGTCACTTGATATCCGAAGAAGACCTCCACGCCTCCGCTTTATGGTGCTAAGTTTCGAATGAAACCTCAACGCTCTTACGTGCGGTGCTAAGCTTCTTGATATCGACAATAAGGATCTTCTTTTACTCTATAACATGCTCTCTGGCTCCGAGTTGATTCCGTAGAATCCGGCTGGTTTGAAGGAACTCCATGTTACGTAGAGCTTTGATTGATCCGATGTCGATGATGGACAATGCCTTGTCCCTTTACAGACCTCAACGCCTCTAATGCATGATGCTAAAGCCTCTTTCAAGATGCATGATGCATAAGCAGCCTCTTCTTTCAAGACCTCGAGCCTCGATGCATGATGCTAAGTCGAGCCTCATGAGACCTCACCTCGCCTCGATCCGACATGATCTAAGCCTCTTTCAAGACCTCGAGCCTCCGATGCACGATGCTAAGTCTATTACAGACCTCAACGCCTCCGATGCATGATGCTAAGCCTCTTTCAAGACCTCAAGCCTCCAATGCATGATGCTAAGTCTGTTGATCAGCTACCATTCGTATGTGTGGTCGTAATGCCTTGACACCGAATGATGTTCGAGTGATGCATGACTTTGAGAGCTCATTCGAATGTTGACATACTAATATCGGAGTACCATTCTCGCTTTCACATACAATATCGGTACCACGCCGCAATGCCTCTACACAGAATGAAGTTCCGACCCGACGTCAATGCCAACGGTGATTCAGCTACCATTCTGCTGCACGGTCACAATGCCTCTACACAGAATGAAGTTCCGAGCTGATCTCTGCGAACTCTACTGTCTGCACAAATGGTAAATCAATCTCCAAGCTTTATATGAGTCAAATCTGTATCCAAGCTGTAACAGGTACTCACAAGCTGATTAGGAGATATGTTTGGAGCATTAATCAAATTTTCTAAGTAAGAAAATCCACTGAGTATTGTAAACCTTTCTCTCAGCATTTTCTCACAAATCTGATCTCCAAACTTAATACTGCATACGATTCATCAATCTGAATTATGCAATATATAATTGAAAAATTGTTGACTTACCCATTTTAAAGGACTTTCACTTTCAGGTATTACCTGGTCTTGGGTTGAATTGTCAATTGGTGGTGGAGTAGAAACTTCCTTACGCTTTTAATAGGCCTCCATTCCATCTTTGGCTTGCCATTACTTTAATGGCGAGATGGATGTAGTTTCCAACAATTTTCCACCCGATGCCCATTCCTCTGGAAATGAGCACAAAAATTCCTCTTAATCTCCTTCTTCTGGGATGAGGAACTCTTTCTGCCATTTCTCGACTCTGCATGACGAGATTGGTCTTTTTGATTTGCCGTGTTCCTGACGAACGACATCAACTTCTTCATCAGTGTCCTTCTCTTCTAGCATCTGGCCATTGAATGATTATGCAATCCACAAAAAGTACATGGAAAGGAATTCCACATCTTCTGAAAATCATAACCATACTTCTTAAGCTGAAAAAGTGGATCAGAAGTTTTATTGTGCTTATGATTATGGTAAGAAACTGGAGGTGGAATCTCATTACCTCTTCATTGATTTCTCTTACCACATCTTCCTGTGACGACGAAGCACAACTTTCCTACTCAGAATCTTCTCGCAGGACTAGTGGGGTAATCACTTTGCTTTCGGAAGCTTGTCTCCCGTCAGCATTCTTGGAGCATTCTCCAATTTCCATTCCGCACTAGGATAACCCAAACCTGCAAAACGAGGATGATCCTCGACCTGTATTGGGTTAGAAATGCCTTGGCCATTTTTCCCAAGGCCTCTTCCATCAAATCCCATTTTATCTAGTAACTTGGATCCAATTCCTCTAGTATGCTTTTCAAACAAACCAAAGACTTCATTACCTGAATCCGAAACCGAATGGGAGGAAGAAGAAGATTCCGTGGTGAACAACTTACAGTGCAATCATCTGCCATGGCCTCTGCATCTGAAGTTGAAGGTATTTCCTTCCTCGATCCACACCGCAACCTTGCAAGAGCTCATCCTTGGTTTGTAGTTCGATTTCAAATGAGCATTCTCCTCTTCGAGGAGTAATACATTGATCACGGGAGAGAGTTCTCTTCCTGGATCTGGTGATTATAAGCTTCAATCTCTTCAAGCTTTACTGTTAGACATCTTTCCCATAGTGCACTTGTACCTTGTTCACACAAACTGAACCAACTACACCAATCTTGAAGCAATCACTTTGTTAATCAGATTTATTGAAAAACAAATATGGAGCTAAACCAGCTCTGATACCAAACTTGATCCGAAAATAATCAGATTATTACTACCTGATCTCGGACCCTTATAGGCTTTAATTATTTGCCGATGATTTACTCCTTTTAAGTAATCAATTTAAAATAATGCAAGACAATAACGACAATTGCACACAGATTGATTACGGAGTTCGGCAATTGCCTACGTCTCCGGGTTCGTGGTCGAACCATTCCACTAGTCAAAACTTGTAAGTTACAATAGTACTTTCACAAGAAAACCTAATGGAAACTATTTAAACTTGCTTAGAAGAATAACTAGACCTTTGGACGACAAGGGTGAAAAATAGCACCCGACTTCCACCTTCCTGCGTATAGCTTGAATCTCCTTCGGCTTCGATTGGCCTTCCCAACGCTATCAATGCGACGCTAGCACTCCGGTCGACAATCTAGGATTTGCAAGTAATTGGTGTGGTGCTATGGGCCGACTAGGTAGTTTGAATAACTCCTAGCCACAAATATTTAATTTATTATTGCCTAACAAATAATAGGTCAATAATAATCAAAATAATAATGCCTAAATAATTTAGGTCTTCACAACAACAATTTCTCATTCGCCTTCCAAGCTGAGCTTGTCGATTTTGTGCTGTGTCCACAATAATCTTAACAAATAATAAGCTTTTGTGTGTGTCCATTACAAAGAACGGGTTCCCTATTTATACAAAAAAATAGGGCCCTTAAAATATGCGTTTGCAAATTATTCTTAGGCTATTTTAAACCTAAGCCTTCCGTAGCGTAAAAATAAATGGGATCAAATACCCATATTGGCCGATTTTTGCATATGAAATGGGATTAAATCCCCATGTTGGCGGTGAATGGGTTTAATGGGATCCTCCAAATCCCACGTGAATGTGGATGCATATTAAAAAGTGGGTAATATCCCACATTAGGTGGGAAGGATAATGTTTTAGGCTTTAATAAGCCTTTTTTAAAAATTAATTTGTTAAAAGAAGAAAAGCCCCCAAAAGATTCTAAACCTTTTTATGTGGGTGCATGCATAAACCCAAATTCCATGTGTCCAAATTTACGTGCAGCTTCTTCTGGTTGCCACGTGTCACCATTTTATTCGTCCACTTGTATGAAATGTGTCCTTTGCTCGTTGATCGCCACTAATGTATAACCAAATTTGACCGTTTGTGGCATAACTTTTGCATATGGACTGGATTTGGTCCGAATAAAATGTCGTCGATTGGAAAAGGTGTTGGTGAGCATTTTGAAACGCAATGGTGTTGACTTCAAATGATTTCAAAATCAGTAATTTTCTGTTGACCAACGTTGACTAGTTGACCAATCTTTGACCAAACATCATTAGAGCACGCGATGTCCGTTTTCGATGTTCAAATAGTCGATGGAAAGCTCTTAAAATGATATTATACACTGAAACCATTTAGGGATGTTTAGGGAACTTTCAAAAATGATCCCCTGATCACACCTCCCCACTGAGAAAAGCTTTTTGTCCCAAAAAGCTTCCATACTGTCTTGAATCTGGAAAACTCTGCTGCCACCTCGGAAGTGCTGCTGTAGTAGACCCTTGGGTCTTCTCCTCCAACCTTCTCACTTTGACAACTCTGCTCCGATCCTAGGACTGTGGGTTATGGGCCCACGACGCCACTCTTTGTACGCCACTCTGATATCCGAAGAAGACCTCCACGCCTCCGCTTTATGGTGCTAAGTTTCTGAATGAAACCTCAACGCTCCTTCTGTGTGGTGCTAAGCTTCTTGATATCTGACAACAAGGATCTTCTTTTACTCTATAACACAGCTCTTGGCTCCGAGTTGATTCCGCAGAATCCGAACTGGTTTGAAGGAACTCCATGTTACGTAGAGCTTTGATTGATCCGATGTCGATGATGGACAATGCCTTGTCCCTTTACAGACCTCAATGCCTCCAATGCATGATGCTAAGCCTCTTTCAAGACCTCGAGCCTCGATGCATGATGCTAAGTCTGTTAGAGACCTCAACGCCTCGATGCATGATGCTAAGCCTCTTTCAAGACCTCGAGCCTCCAATGCACGATGCTAAGTCTTTGTAGACCTCAATGCTCCACGATGCATGATGCTAACCTCAGACCTCGAGCCTCCGATGCATGATGCTAAGCCTCTTACATGAGACCTCAAGCCTCCAATGCATGATGCTAAGCCTCTTTAAGACCTCGAGCCTCCGATTGATCTAAGTCTACCATTCGTATGTGTGGTCGTAATGCCTTGAAGACCGAATGATGTTCGAGCTGATACTTTGAGAGCTCCTAAGTCTTGTTGACATACTAATATCAGGTACCATTCGACGTGCGAATGCACGTCGCATGCCTCTACACAGAATGAAGTTCGACCCGACGTCAATGCCAACGGTGATTTAGCTACCATTCTGTTACACGGTCACAATGCCTTTACACAGAATGAAGTTCCGAGCTGATCTCTGCGAACTCTCTATGCTGCACAAATGGCGAGATCAATCTCCAAGCTTTATATGAGTCAAATCCTGTGTCAAGTCAGTATAGGTACTCACAGCTGATTAGGAGATATATTTGGAGCATTAATCAAATTTTCTAAGTAAGAAAATCCACTGAGTATTGTAAACCTTTCTCTCAACATTTTCTCACAATATTTGATCTCCAAACTTAATACTGCATACGATTCATCAATCTGAATTATGCAATATATAATTGAAAAATTGTTGACTTACCCATTTTAAAGGACTTTCACTTTCAGGTATTACCTGGTCCTAGGTTGAATTGTCAATTGGTGGTGGAGTAGAAACTCCTTTACCTTTATAATAGGCCTCCATTCCATCTTTGGCTTGCCATTACTTTGATGGCGAGATGGATGTAGTTTCCAACAATTTTCCACCCGATGCCCATTCCTCTTGCAATGAGCACAAAATTCCTCTTAATCTCCTTCTTGGGATGAGGAACTCTTTTTGCCATTTCTCGACTCTGCATGACGAGATTGGTCTTTTTGATTTGCCGTGTTCCTGACGAACGACATCAACTTCTTCATCAGTGTCCTTCTCTTCCAGCATCTGGCCACTGAATGATTATGCAATCCACAAAAAGTACATGGAAAGGAATTCCACATCTTCTGAAAATCATAACCATACTTCTTAAGCTAGAAAAGTGGATCAGAAGTTTTATTGTGCTTATGATTATGGTAAGAAACCGGAGGTGGAATCTCATTACCTCTTCGTTGATTTCTCTACCACATCTTCCTGTGTGACGAAGCACAACTTTCCTACTCAGAATCTTCTTGCAGGACTAGTGGGGTAATCACTTTGCTTTCGGAAGCTTGTCTCCCGTCAGTGTTCTTGGAGCATTCTCCAATTTCCATTCCCGCACTAGGATAACCCAAACCTACAAAACGAGGATGATCCTCGACCTGTATTGGGTTAGTAATGCCTTGGCCATTTTTCCCAAGGCCTCTTCCATCAAATCCCATTTTATCTAGTAACTTGGATCCAATTCCTCTAGTATGCTTTTCAAACAAACCAAAGACTTCATTACCTGAATCCGAAACCAAATGGGAGGAAGAAGAAGATTCCGTGGTGAACAACTTACAGTGCAATCATCTGCCATGGCCTCTGCATCTGAAGTTGAAGGTATTTCCTTCCTCTGATCACCACACTGCAACCTTGCCAAGAGCTCATCCTTGGTTTGTAGTTCTGATTTCAAATGAGCATTCTCCTCTTCAAGGGTAATATACATGATCACAGGAGAGAGTTCTCTTCTCGGATCTCGGTGATTATAAGCTTCAATCTCTTGAGCTTTACTGTGTAGACATTTTGCCCATAGTGCACTTGTACTTGTTCACACACAAACTTAACCAACTACACCGATCTTGAAGCAATCACTTTGTTAATCAGTTTTGAAAAACAAATATGGAGCTAAACCAGCTCGATACCAAACTTGATCCGAAAATAATCAGATTATTACTACCTGATCTCGGACCCTTATAGGCTTTAATTATTTGCCGATGATTTACTCCTTTTAAGTAATCAATTTAAAATAATGCAAGACAATAATGACAATCAATTGCACACGCATTGATTACGGAGTTCGGCAATTGCCTACGTCTCGGGTTCGTGGTCGAACCATTCCACTAGTCAAAACTTGTAAGTTACAATAGTACTTTCACAAGAAAACCTAATGGAAACTATTTAAACTTGCTTAGAAGAATAACCAGACCTTCGGATGACAAGGGTGAAAAATAGCACCCGACTTCCACCTTCCCGGGATATTCAATCTCCTTCGGAAACCTTCGATTGGCCTTCCGACGCTATCAATGCGACGCTAGCACTCCGGTCGACAATCCAGGATTTGCAAGTAATTGGTGTGGCGCTATGGGCCGACTAGGTAGTTTGAATAACTCCTAGCCACAAATATTTAATTTATTATTGCCTAACAAATAATAGGTCAATAATAATCAAAATAATAATGCCTAAAATAATTTAGGTCTTCACCCAACAACAATTTCTCATTCGCCTTCCAAGCTGACGAGCTTGTCTTCGTATTTGTGTGTGTGTCACAATAACTTAAAAATAATAAGCTTTTGTGTGTGTCCATTACAATGACGGGTTCCCTATTTATACAAAAAATAGGGCCCTTAAAATATGCATTTGCAAATTATCTTAGGCTATTTTAAACCTAAGCCTTACCCATGTAGCAAAATAAATGGGATCAAATACCCATATTGGTGGATTTTTGCATATGAAATGGGATTAAATCCCCATGTTGGCGGTGAAGTGGGTTATATCCCACACAATCCTCCAACTTCCACGTGAATGTGGATGCATATTAAAAAGTGGGTAATATCCCACATTAGGTGGGAAGGATAATGTTTTAGGCTTTAATAAGCCTTTTTTTAAAAATTAATTTGTTAAAAAAAGAAAAGAAAAGATTCTAAACCTTTTTTATGTGGGTAATGCATAAACCCAAATTCCATGTGTCCAAATTTACGTGCAGCTCTTCTGGTGTGCCACGTGTCACCATTTTATTCGTCCACTTGGTGTGTCCTTTGCTCGTTGATCGCCAATTAACCAAACTTTGACCGGTCATAACTTTTGCATATGGACTCGGATTTGGTCTGTTCAAAATGCGTCGGAAAGGTGTTGGTGAGCTCTATGCAATGGTGTTGACTTCAAATGATTTCAAAATCAGTAACTTTTCTGTTGACCAACGTTGACTAGTTGACCAATCTTTGACCAAACATCATTTGCACACGCGGACTCCGTTTTCGATGTTCAAATAGTCGTCGGAAAGCTCTCGCAATGATATTATACACTGAAACCATTTATGGATGTTTATGGAACTTTCAAAAATGATCCCCTGATCACACCTCCCCACTAAGAAAAGCTTTTTGTCCCAAAAAGCTTCCATACTATCCTGAATCTGGAAAACTCTGCTGCCACCTCGGAAGTGCTATTGTAGTAGACCCTTGGGTCTTCTCCTCCAACCTTCTCACTTCGACAACTCTGCTCTGATCCTAGGACTTGTGGGTTATGGGCCCACGACGCTCTGCTGTGCCACTTTGATATCCGAAGAAGACCTCCACGCCTCCGCTTTATGGTGCTAAGTTTCTGAATGAAACCTCAACGCTCCTTCTATACGGTGCTAAGCTTCTTGATATCTGACAATAAGGATCTTCTTTTACTCTATAACACAGCTCTTGGCTCCAAGTTGATTCCGCAGAATCCGAACTGGTTTGAAGGAACTCCATGTTACGTAGAGCTTTGATTGATCCGATGTCGATGATGGACAATGCCTTGTCCCTTGCTACAGACCTCAATGCCTCTAATGCAAGATGTTTACCTCTTTCAAGACCTCGAGCCTCGATGCACGATGCTAAGTCTCTCGTGAGACCTCAATGCCTTCGATACATGATGCTAAGCCTCTTTCAAGACCTCAAGCCTCCGATGTACGATGCTAAGTCTCGTTACATACCTCAACGCCTCCGATGCATGATGCTAAGCCTCTTTCAAGACCTCAAGCCTCCAATGTATGATGCTAAGTCTGTTGATCAGCTACCATTCGTATGTGTGGTCGTAATGCCTTGACACCGAATGATGTTCCGAGCTGATACTTTGAGAGCTCCGCTTGTTGACATACTAATATCAGGTACCATTCTGCTGCACGGTCGCAATGCCTCTACACAGAATGAAGTTCCGACCCGACGTCAATGCCAATGGTGATTCAGCTACCATTCTGTTGCACGGTCACAATGCCTCTACACAGAATGAAGTTCCGAGCTGATCTCTGTGAACTCTACTGTCTGCACAAATGGCAGATCAATCTCCAAGCTTTATATGAGTCAAATCCTGTATCCAAGCTGTAACAGGTACTCACAAGCTGATTAGGAGATATGTTTGGAGCATTAATCAAATTTTCTAAGTAAGAAAATCCACTGAGTATTGTAAACCTTTCTCTCAGCATTTTCTCACAATATCTGATCTCCAAACTTAATACTGCATACGATTCATCAATCTGAATTATGCAATATATAATTGAAAAACTGTTGACTTACCCATTTGAAAGGACTTTCACTTTCAGGTATTACCTGGTCCTGGGTGGAATTGTCAACTGGTGGTGGAGTAGAAACTTCTTCTGCCTTTGCAATAGGCCTCCATTCCATCTTTGGCTGGCCATTACTTTGAAGGCTAGATGGATGCGGTTTTCAAAGAATGATATTATACCTTTGTTCAACCATTTATGGATGTTTATGGAACTTTCAAAAATGATCCCCTGATCACACTTGCTTACACTTTTCTTACATGTTTTCCTAATTAGAATCTTCCTTCTATTATCGCATCACATAATTACGTTAACAAGGAGCACCACTAATGATATCTCACCATTCTGTATAGGTGGTGGAAATTATTTATTTTACTCTAGGGAAGGTAAATGGACAAATTCTTCTTTCTATTTCTCACATAGTTTCATTTACTCTATTAGCCTACCAAGGTTATATCAAGAAACCATTTTCCTTTTCCTAATGTTCTATTTTATTTGTTAAGCCTCAAAATCCAAGCCCCTCAATTAGAGTTTTGTTATACTCAATTTAACCATTTTATCAAATAGATCTTAATGAGAAGGGAGAGTCAAACATATCACATTATTACTTTTATGGGAAAGAGAGAGATAAATCAACACATCACATTTTTAATTCTAAAGGAACAAGAGACATTCAACATAACAAACACATCATTAATTTTGTAAGAACTAGGAATCAATCCACCAATATGAGTCACACCAAGATTTCAAGGGTTTACCAAAATAATTACAAGCATCACTAAAACTCCAAGTAGGTCTCCACAAGTCTCAAAAGAAGTTACAAAGAAAAGGACCCACTAAAGAGGCATTTTTACTTTTACAAATTTAAGAGGTTTAACAATGTTTGTTATTTAGTTTCAAAATTTTGCTCACATAATAAGACAAGGAAAGTTTCCAATCAACACTCTTATTTCCACAAGATACCACCAACCAAGAAACAAGATGGCAAGGAAAATTTACTCCAAAGATGCCACATTTCCCATTAGCAGACAACAAATGTAAGAGGACAATTAACTAATCTACTCAACATGGACTTTACGACTAGAAGTTGTAGTTTTAAAAGAAGAAGCACAATATAAGCACCAATGAGATTAAAATATTAAGATCTAATAACTAACATCTCTAAGAGCAAGGTCCAAAAGACCCAAAAGCATCCATAAGTGTCTCTACGTAACCCAAAGATTAATAGGTCATAAAGTGTTATTCATAACAATTTAAAAAGTTAAGACAAGGGTAGACTTATTTATAGGTCAATGAGAGAAAAACAAGCACACTTAATTAAACACATTGCCCGAATGGGCTTAAATCTAACCATAGTTACCAAGATACATATAATCCACAAGTCAACACTTTCTATAAAGAAACAAGGAAACCATGATAAAACTTAGCATGCCATCATGGAACATCACTACCAAACAAACACTTATCCACTAAAATATACATTCAACCAAGAGTCAATCCAATCCTAACACAATCCATAAGCCCATAACCAAACACATCTACTCTGACAAGGATAAAATCTCTTACTAGGTTGTAAGAGAATCACCACCACTACTATCAAATTGCCAACTAGCCTCACTACACAACAAAATCTCTCTAGCAAGGCTAAGTAATGAAAGAGTCACTCTAATATCCTAAACACACTCATGATTCCATCTTTCCAAAATCAAGGCATAAATTAAAGCACCTAAGAAGACATTCAAAGCACCTAGGGTGTACCCCCATATGACAGAATGTCGCAATACAAACAACGTAGAACTAGCTCAACAACATGCAAGAAAGAATCACGTAAAAATTAGCTAAGTAGGCAATAGATAATGAGCTCTGAGTCACCATTCAAAGTAAAATCCAAGAAATATCAGAAATCAAGGAAACTGGCTAAGTAGCCGCATTGCAATGTCTAAAAATTCTCACAAAAACATAAATAAATAAAAGAGCCTCAGATCTTCTCAATCCAATCATAAAATAAGATGCTGGTCCTTGATAAAATAACATAAGTTTATGAATATAAAATATAGAAAGTCAACATCACAATCACTTTGCAGCCCTTCATGGCTGCCAATAGGGGTACTATACCTCGAGCTCAATTCTAAGAACACATACACAAAGCTGGATAAAAATCAACACAAGACCTAATATCCACTTACTCATACAGGATTAAGTCGCCACATCAGCAACCAAAACTAACTTGTCTAATCACTGAAGGAAAGGGGAGCTTTAGGAGACTAAACAACTTCTAATTTACTCTTCGACCCCAGAACACAACCACTAATGTCAAACCACAAGAATCACACCATACAATTTATCATTCCAACAAGGAAGATTCTCAATTTTGTCTTCACTTCACACAAATAAAAACAAAGAGCTAAGGCTCACCAAACAACATCTTAGCAAAACAACCCGGTTCGATACACCAGAAATTCGTAAGAAACTCAATCTAAATTAACATTTTAAGTTAAACGGGTTTGACAAACGCCACTTAGGAAAGTACAACAATTTGAACAACATTATTATTATTATTTATTTTTTAATCATGGAGGTTCAAATTCTGTAACTGGTTTATGGGTTTCAAAGTCGGCCCAAGGTCCAAGCATTGAACCCACCACTCTAATACCAAGTGTAACACCCACATTTTTCTCACTTAAATCCTCGAGAAACTTGATAGCAAACAAGGAAAATTATGGAATAATTTTTTTTGAAAGGTTCCAAGGCCTTAGTAAGGATTTTAATTAAATCCCGATTATAAAAACTTAAACAATTATAAGGAAGTCAAGATAGAAAAAGAGAGAATACTATTTTTAACCCAATTTCCAATAATGTTACAATTAATATCTTTCTCTTCTAAACTTAAGTAATGCCTGTTCATCGTTCTTCTTTTTCTTCTTCGACGACCATGTTGCTAAGCATTTAACGTTGTTGTGCTCCTACTGATCTTTGTTGGCTTCACCTTTTTGATTACCCTATTAAGGAAAAATATCATTCTTGAATTCGATAGGTGGTTTGAATGATGACTTGATGTTGTTAGGGCATGACCAGCTAGAGGGAACATCTACATAATAATAATTATTCTTTTGAATTGTCGATTCTTGCTATTATTATTTTGGTCAAGCTTGTATGTTGGTCCTTGTTAATGTGATTAATAAGTAGTATTAAGTTGTAATAATAATAGTAATAAAAATAGTAATAATATTATTATTTTAATTATCGATCGACGATAACTTCATTATCTGATCGTCGATTTGTTATAAACTTTGTTGTTAGTTATCGATAAGTGATTTTATTGTTTGGATTGGTCGCTTCGCGGACCAAGCCTCGATTCACGCAAGAGGAGCTTGTTGTTGGTGGCACCTTGGTTTAGAGCATGGTGTTCGTGTTTAATGTTAATATTCCTCCTTGGCCATCTAAGGCATGGTTGCATGCCTTGTAAATTTAGCTTTGGCTGATAAAATGTTTTTTTAATTCTGTAGAGGCATCCACCCACCCCCACCATTTTTTTATTCATCCAAACTGGTCGCTTACACTTATTTAATATTTTTTTGAAAGACTTGGTCTTTAGTGATATGCATGGGAGGAGGATCACCTACCACTCCATTAATAATGGTAAGTCAAGACGTGTTGGCTACAACATCCTTCAATTAATTTTAGATCTGTAGATCTTCTTAGGGCAGTGTTTTCTGCACACGTTTTGAGGGAAGGAAATGCATGTTTTGGGAGTCTTATTGATTTTGTTTTAACTTGTTTTATTCATTCTTGCACTAGATTTTCTCTTCAACTGAAAACACCATGCGTATGGTTTGGTGGTGGATTGAAACTCTTGTGGAGGCTAAGCGCAATTACTTATTGGTTGGGTCAATTCATTCATTGTTTATTGGTTGTTTGTACAAACTGAAACACATTTCTTAATGCACTGGAAACTATATTTCGGATCGTTGTCTCCTTGTTTTCCTCCCCAGCATGTGGTTGCAACCTACAAATGGGACTCTTGATGCTGGCCGCATACTTATTGGGTTTTGTTTTATTATTTCTGCTCAGATTTGTTTTTCCTTAGTACTGAGTTTTCTTGTTTCATCCTAGCCACATGAGCAGAGAGTAGTTTTTCCAGACTAGTTTGGGGGAGTGAAGCCTTCGAAATCATTCTGGTCAATGTGTTTTGCACAATAGTTATCTCTGGGTGCATTGTTTTGTTTCTATGGGATGTGGGTCTAATTTATCCCCCTTGCTCGATGGATGTCTTTTCCTGTTCTAAACTACAAATGTCTCTGTTGCATAAATGGTGGGTTAGGCGAACCGATCAGATTTGACACCTATTGACTATTTCCATTCTGGGAGGAAACGAGCTATACAGTTTGGAGACCTGTTGGCTATGGGAGGTGAAGCAAATTGTGTTTTCAGATCTCTTTCATGTATATCTTGCATCCGTGGCTATTCCATGAGACCCCCATTGCCTTATGTCATTTTTTCCAATTTTTCATGCTTCGTGGATTCTCCCTCACATTGCATATGTTATTTTTGGAGGCATCTTCTTCTTCAGATGACTAATATCCATGTTCCTTGTGCTCGTTTGATGTCTCTGTCCTGCTCTGGCACCCCATATTTGACGTAGGATGGAAGGTTATTTGGAGGGTTGTGCAGTCTGGCCTTGTCCCTGTCTTTCACGTGTGTGCTGGGCTTTTTCCATTAAACCCATCTTGTGCATACCGCAATCTTGACAGCCCTTGAGACCAATGTTCTTTCCATTCAATGTTGCTTGTAAACTGGAGCTCTCTGCCCGGGCTAAGCATAGATGAGAATGGAGCTTGAGTTCCCAACCGGTAGAAAAGGGGAGATGCGACCTGAAGATTGTTGCTATTGGTCCATGTGATGTCTATGCGACCTGTTGAAGCTAGAGAAATAGGCAAGATACTTCTACACTTTTCTACCGTTGCTATATTTAATTTATCGTAGGTTGGAAGGTTATTTGGAGGTTGTGCATACGGCCTTGTCCTATCTTTCACGTGTGTCTTTGGGCCTTTTGATTAAACCCATCTTATGCATACCGTAGTCTTGACAACCCTTAAGAACATTGTTCTTTCCATTCGATGTTACTTGTAAACTGGAGCTCTCTGCCCGGGCTAAGCATAGATGAGAATGGAGCTTGAGTTCCCAGCTGGTAGAAAAGGGGAGATGTGACCTGAAGATTGTTGCTTCGGTCCATGCGGTGTCTATGCGACCTGTTGAAGCTAGAGAAATAGGAAAGATATTTCTACACTTTTCTACCGTTGCTATATTTAATTTATCATGAAATCGAACCACCATTTCCTTGAATTGTCTGTCTTTCGGACGCCTTGTCAGGAGGTATCTCCTTTTTTCTTTCTTTCTTCTTGTTATAGATGTTATCATTGTCAATATGTTAGTGGAAAGAATGCATGTGTTCTCTCCTCTGGGTGTTATGTTTTTCTTTCTCGAGTGATCGACCTTCGTTTTTATTATATATATATATATATATATTCTTCTCTATGATAGAGTTTCAAGTTTATTATGTTGTTCTAGCTAGTAATTAGCAGTCGTTAAAGTAAGCTTGCGATAACTATGAAGCTCCTTCCTATCACCCAAGTTTGTCTTTCTTTGTCTTTTGACATATGTTGTTAACTCTCTCTCAAACCCCTTTGATAACCTTTTTACCATCGAGAACGTAATATTGTAGGATTAGTGTGATCAATGCTTGGGCTAGCTAGGTTAGAGATTCGGTATTAAAACTTTTAGAATGAATAAGTTTGTGTGCAACGCGTTTCAAACCTCACGTGTTTAGACTCTTGTGTAGCTTCAGTCTTGTTCCTAGGTTTTTAAAGCCTTTCTCAGGAAGTACTTTGACTGTCCCCTTCAACTTGAACCGTAACTAGTTTTCGGATCACCTAAGTTTGAGGTTACAGTTATACATTCCAATACCCTGCTAATACTAGAATTGTTTTGGTCTTTTTCCCTCTCGGAAAGATTGTTGATGGCGTTTTCTATTTTCCTAACTTGTGTTCTTTCTCTTTTATAATGTTAATGCTATTAATTAAGATTGGTCGGCTTCTATGAATGTAATTACCTTAATGTTTGGGATGGAGTTGTCTTGGACATTATTAACCTTGGGGAAAACTAATCTTGCAATCGATAGTCTTATGGTTTTATAGCGGAAGGTGTTGCTTTGATAATGACACTTAGTGATTTATGTTGTACCTATGTTTGAACGGTTGATTATGTTACCAAGGGTTGCCTTAAAATATTGTTGTTTTGGAAAAGAGGTAATTTCTTTTAAATTAACCGAACTTTAGAATTATTGTGGAGGTTTGTAAATCCTTAGTGATATAAAAATTTAGATGACTTTTTGTGTACTCTTGTTGAATGAAATTCCTTCTTCTCTCATGTGTGGTTACTAGCCTATAAGGGCATTGGGCCTTCTTGAATGATTTGGGAATCTCTTGGAGTTAATGGTCAAGACTAGTATACTTTTCCTTCGCTTCGAAACTTATGTTGTGTGGTGTCCGTATATTTAATTTCAGTCATATACTCTATGTGATTTTAGGATTGAAATTCTAATATACTTGGCTTTTTATGTTAATATTTGAAACCCTGTGGTTCCTCTTTGTTGGGCTGATCAACTCTTGTCTGTTTAGAAATCTAATATCATAGCCTATGCTGTTGGTATCTTTTGATAATTTTAGATGGTTGGTTTGTATATCAAATTTCAATCTGGTAATTATTTAATTATTTGATGGGAATCCCATTTTTGCTAGATTGTTTATTTCTTCTTATAGGGCCAAGGGCCATTCTCATACTATTGTTATAGTTTCATTGGTTTTGTTCATAACTGAAGTACAGGGTCTTTCTTCTTTGATTGGCATGGTAGAGGCTTTATTATAACTTGTGGTGTTGTTAGTGTTGAGATATTTGACCCAATTCTTGTAATAAAGTGTTTCCTTTCATGGTATTGTTAGATAATAGTTATTGTGGCTTTGTGTAGCCTTATCTTGCTCAGTTCTCGCAAACTGACTCTTGTGGAAAATTTGATGCTAGATGGCTTATGCGAGTAGATGAGGGATAGACTTGTAAAATTTTTCATCAACCTCAGTTGAGAAGTTCTTTTGCAATTATTTTTATGGTGTTCAATTATTGATAAGGTCCAGTGGAGATTTTAGAAGAGGGTCAGAGTCTTAGTATAATGTATTGTGGATTATGTCGTCTTAACTTTGGAAACCTTGGATTGTTTGGCTATCATGGAAAATATAAGAAAATTGGATTACCACTTTGTTGAGTGACCTTAATGGATTATCAGAATTCTAAGAATAGTTTAGCATTCCTTGGTCAATGTTATTACTCTCTTGTTCCCTATTCATGGTTCCTTAGAGTTGGTATGTCCCTTTGGATTGTGTATCATGCTGGAAAGAATTGATGTAACCTTGTTTTGTTTTCATAAATGAGTATTGTTAAACTTTACCCTTGAGAATAAATGTTGAGTTAAATATTTCTAAGACTTAGTAATAATGTGTTATAAGTAAAATAAAATGGGTTGGTTAATCCTTATAGAAGTTTAACTAAAATTTATATTCAAATAAATTAATGTAGAGGTGACCAAATTGAGAGCAAGTAATTCCATAAGTGATCAAAGATGAAACTATCCTTTGTAAAGTAAAATTATATAACTTGTTATCCCTAGCTAAACTAGCGAACATTATCCTTTTTATGGTGAATTCTTAAAACGATCCTAAGGTGAAATAAATTGTTAGTTGTTAGAAGATAATAAGATTTAATAAGTAGGAGGAAACAATTTAGAAACCACACAATCTATCTCTCAACCATTTGGAAGGTAAATTGTTTTCTTTTGTAAAACTCATTTAGTGAAGCCTAAGTAAAATCTTTAATAATTCTGGATAAATTCTCAAGCTTCAATTAAATCCTGGTAATAACTAATGAGGTCTTAAAGATGAATTCAACTCGACCTTCTTCCTCTAACTTTTTCCAAGGTGCTTTGTATTCTTCTCTTAAGTGTGTTGAACGTGAACCCATGTTGTTATAAGGGTATGAACGAGTTCTAGTAGTGTAAGTGTGAATAGATGGCCTTGTGGAATTAAATTACCCCTTTTACTAAATAAACGAATTAAACAAATAATTGTCATAATAGAGAAGACTTTAAGCTAATTACTCTTCAGTGTATAAGAAAGAAACTTAGTTTGTAAGATGAATTGTATGAATCATATCCAGAGTCTCCTTGAAAACGCAAGTCAAGAATTGTAGGATGTTTTATCAAAATAAATAACCTTCAAGAATTGCTCACTGTGGTATGCCCTAACTATAAGTGTGTTCTGTGGTTGGACTTCTATGTCGTCTTGTAGAAAAAGTTAATTGTCCTTGATGGGTGTGAACGTTTCCGTGTTGCCTTTGTGGTCATCCTTGTATCAAGTTGTTCACAGAGTTAGTTGTAACCTTGGTGATGACATGTTGTGTCGTGTTATGTCAAGCAAGTAAAAAAAAAAGTTATCCTGTACTTTATTGTGTTGTTTAGTGCATGTGGAATTTCGGGTTGTTATAACTTAAATATTTTATTTAATTAATCCTCATTTAGCTTTCCTTTATTTTACTCCACCAATTTCTTATTAAATAATTTATTTAAGGTATGAAATAGATTTTTATATTAAAACATACTTATTTATTTAAGGTATGAAAATAAATATTTAAGGTGCATAATTTTGTGTATTTGTTAACTTTAACAATTTATCACATTCCTTTTTATTTATATAACTATTTTAAGTGTTTAAATAATTGTGGTTCATCGATTTTCTTAATTAAAATCCTATTACAACAAGGAGGGCATTATACTATAAAAGAACTTTTATATATTCCCTCTTATGCATCATTTGAATGGGAGAATAAGAAACATACCAAAATGAAATTTATCTCATCCAAACTGGATTGCCAATAATGTCAAAACGATCAACACTCTCTTTTCCTTTAACTTAAATAACATTCATACTTAACGGGTATTTATTTGCATTTCAAGATAGTAACAAGGTTCCCATTTTGATAAAGAAATGGAAGCCATAATAAACCATTTCCAAGAATTAATGAAATTACATTCAATAAACTATTGATACAATAAACAAGTAGTAGGATCATACTAGAAAAATCCATAACTCCACATGTAAATACTCAACAAGAGTATTTCATCCTTTGAGTCCATCATCTTCATTGAGTCATGCATAGAAAAAAAAAAAAAGGGGGAGTAGGTAACACTCTCCACCCAACCAAAATATCCAATGAGGAAGAGAAGCCTTCTTCCTCATTGCCCCCGAGCCCCAACAAGGAAACAATGAGGGCTATTTAGACAACCATGGAAACTCAAAATGGCTTCCACACACATTCAATCAAGACAAACAATGAAATCACACAATACCAATTTCTTTACAGCCAACCAACAAATATCATACACAAAGGCTTCATGCCAAAGCCATGGAGGAGAAAGGAACATGGGGGTTCTTATTATGCCTCCCAAGGGTTTGGGTGTCCACCTATGAGCCTCAAAAAATCCATCACAATACACAAAACACTCTTATGCCTCCCTCCAAGAAGATGCACCACTCTTATGCATCCCCCAAGAATCAACCCACTTTTATGTCTCCCTCACTGTTATGCCTCCATCAAAAGAATAAAAAGATAAACACAAAACATTTCTATCAATAAGGTGGACATCCCAACCCAACTCCCTCCTCAAATACCCAATAAAATTTCTTTTATGTATCCCTCAAGTTTTACCCCAATTTCCATTTCTCCCACAACCTAAGAATTAATTCTATTTCCCACAATCATAACAAATATAACAATCAACATCTATACATAAGAGCATAAAAAATAGCAAGGTAAATGCAAAGGTGGAAAAATACTTCACAAATGAAGATTATCAATACACAACAAGCTCCAAGCCTTCCAAAATCCTAAGAAACCACCATTCACTCCAAGCTCCATTCTCAAGCAAGCTCTCCAAAATTACAAGCATCCCCCAAAAAAGAAAGTAACCCCCAATCCTTCCCCAAAACTCCAATAAATAGAAAAGAGGGAGAGGGAGATGATGTGGCTCCATGTAGGATGCCACATCATTTCTTCTCCATCCCACATCACTCAAGTCAAACCCATAACCCAAGGCACAATAAATGGGTGGTTGAGAGGTATGACAAACCTCTTACATACACCACTCCAACCCACACCCTTAAGGACAAAAAAATTAAACACAAGTAAGAAAGTGCAATTAAAACTCACCTTTTGCCTTCCAAAACACATAATGGGGTCTATTTTTGATCCCTCAACCCATAGGTAGGGTTGGTATAATAAATTAAGAGGTGTGGTACAAGCTTAGTGTGTCCCACAAGCCTCCAAAATTGGCCCTTAAGGCCAAATCCGAATTTCCCAAGTAGGGTGGAGTGTAAAACACTTAAAAACACAAGCACTCAACTAATAACCATAGGAAACAAAGACCCAACCACTCTAATAATTGAATCCTTTTGTCACATCCAAAATTAGCTTATTAATATGATTAGCTCACTTAATCAAGACACATAAACCCATTAATGATAAAAGGGAATTACATCACAACTTAAATCACATACACCAAAATTAAATGAAAGAAAGGAAAATAACTACACACAAACCCTTGGTCACGATTGGGGTCATCCCCCACGGGAAACCCCGACAACAAATAATAAGAAAACAACATTACATAAGTTGCCATGGTGACCAGTTGCCAATACCCCACATTCCTTCATCGTTGGTCTCCTATCCCCCATAGTTTGCTGTAGTGATATATTTACCTGCAAAAATCACACAATACCCCTCTAGCCTCATGGCCATATTAATGATGTCGAAGTAATAAAACACTTATATCTAAATATAAATTTCAACATCAAATATCATAACTACTATTGCTAAGACCAAGTAATTCAACAATTACTCCAATTTTCAACATTTTGATTTTACTCATACATCAATTTTCACGAAGATCATAAACCAACTAAATCATCTAATTTAAGCAATACTTTCACTCGTTCACAATTTTGCCAATCCTCCAATATCAAAGAAATCACAAAAATAAATTTGAACATCATAATAAAATCAATATGAAAATGATTTGAAATATCGACATATATCTATTTGAAAACACATCATTTTCTTCCATATTGAATGTCTATCAAAATTTAATTAGTTTGGTTACAGTAATCCTTCAAATTCCATATCACAATCTGTTAATTTCATTCATTTATTAATATCTTCGCAAATAATGCACAATAGTGTCTATGTGTCCAATCATATAGATAAACTAAATACAAAAAAACAATATTGAAGAGTAATGTTATCACAATCAATTTATGACAATGCAACCGTTCTAGCTAATTGTCTTATCCTTAAATGCCCATCAGGGTCCATAGTACAACATACAATCAAAATAATAATAACCAAAACACAATGGAGTCATGATGTCCCGCACATCTTATTAGCATGCTAACTAGAATAAAGCAACAAGGTTTACAATTACAAACAATTCGGAAATGATAAACATGGTTCATTTAGTGTTAAAGAGAAGTGGGCATTACAGTTTCTCTCACGATAAATCTAGTTCAACATCAACATACAAAGCATATAGAGATTCATATGCATTTTATTTCAGAAAATATTATTTACGGTGATATAGATCTCTTGTTCTTTCCTATTAAACATCAAGTTGCAAATATATTCACGAAACCTTTGTGTACTTTGAAGTTATATAAGTATCGTGAAATGTATGGCCTCTCGTATTTTCCATTGAGGTGGAGTGTGCATCACGTTCCACCTCTGAAGCGCAACCATGTGAAATTTCATTTCCACCTCTATACTTATCCATAAATGCATTATAGAGATCATTTTATGATATAAGTAAACTTCTCTATCTGAAATTTATTGTATAGTATAGTAATAAAACATCATTTTGTAAAGAATGTCCTTAATTTACAAATATATCCTAAGGTGCTTATATAGATATTCCATGATAATCTAGGAGATGTAATCTCACAAATCATGCTTAGCCTAAAGCATCACTTTCGATTTATGGATCCCAAATCATTTTTAACATAAAGGTAAGTTTAGCACGATCAAGGTGTATAAATCCTTTAAAATTGATATGCTAGCCAAAAAACCTTATCATGATTGAAGGATTATAAATCTTGTTGTATAAATAGGTAATGTTTGCATATAACCCCATTTAATATTAAGGGGAAGTGATGGAACAATAATATTAAGTGGGTATTAACCCATTAATATGTTCCTAAAATATTATATTAATTAATAACTTAAATATAACTATAAATAGTAGTTTATTGTAAATAGATAAAATATAAATTATTTATTAAATATAAATCAATTACAATTTAAAGGGTGTATTTTAGGTAGTGACACCCAATCATCCTAATTTAAATAGGGCTTGCGAAAAACATATAGATTTAGAGAGAGGAAACGAGGTTAAAACAATTACCGGACTTGTAATTATGGAGGTTTCTCTCATACTAGAAAATTTATATTGGTTTATGGGTTTTTACATCATTAGAATTTTCCCATATTAAATATTTATCTTATGTATTTAATTTTATTTAAATTACTTTATATGGTTATGTTTTAAATGTTTAAGTTAACACTAATTATATCTACTTGCTCATCTCACACTATACTAGTGTTTATTTTAACATACACACTTGGTGCTCACACTATACCTAGTGTCTATTTTATTATACACACTTGGTTACGTTTTAAATGTTTAAGTTAAAATGAGGATGTCATGATTGATTTCATATTTGATAGATTATTGGATAGATAATTAGTATAGTTGATTGGGAAATGTTGCACGTCTTACACACTGGAACGATTTAGAACAATCTCTATTTGATATAGCATAAAACAATAAACACTATGATATTAAAAACCATAGTGAAAATATTTGTATAATGTTGTAGGATGAACTTAAAATGAAGTTGCAATACAATGAAAAGACATAAAGAAAACAAACAAAGAAGCAAAAGAGAACACACTTTCAAATTTTTTTATTAAATGTATTTATAAATTTTTAATAATTTATCACTGGAAAATTGATATAATTTTACAATAATAAGGGTGGTGTTTTTCTCCCAAGTAAAGATGCACGTGACAAAGATGGATAACAAACTGATAATTTTGGAGAGAAGTTGATTTGAGCCATGTTTTTTCCTATGTAATTTTAAATTTTGGAGACTATGATACTAAGCACAAGACCTTGTTGGTGTGATTCATGAAGTATTACTTATCTCAAACCATGTGGTTGAGAACTAGTTAGCATTTCGATATTTTTGATCATGTTTTTGGAATTTGAGGTTGTTTTCAGTTTATTTATTTCTAATAAATTCTAGATGTTTTGGTATTTGTTTAAGATGTTTGATTTGTTTGGGTTAGTGAATTTTTCTGTATGTTAGTGGATTTTGTGATTGATTTATATATTTGGATCATTGAAACTTTAAATCCATGTACATATAACATGTGCAACGAGTTACCCATAAGTTAATAGTGTGATATATACAAATTATTCCCCGCATAATGTTCCAAACTACACTAGCGTGAGACCACGTATTGAGCAATATGTAAAATAGATTAGTTTGAACATTGACTCATTTATGTTATATGAAGCAATTGGAATAACTAGGCTGAAGTGTTCATGCCCCCACAAGTAAGGTGATTCTAGAATAGTCTACCTACACATGGCGCTGGAAACTAGTAATCACCATGGTACTTATATCCAAGGTGCAACAATTGAGTGGTTTTCACCATCGGATGATTTTATTTTTATTTTGATGATTTTTTTATTTATTTATAATTATTTTCCTTATTGAATTTTGTAATAGATATTTGGAACATCTACAGTTAATACTCATGAATAGAATCATTTGAGGTGCACGATTTTTATGGTCTCTATGAGATTTTCACCATCTATTTAGGAAAGTTCAGAGGCTCTATAACCATATTTATCAATAACAATCAAGGGCCTATGATACTTAGGATCAAATAGATAATTCTTAGCATCTCAAATTGAAATTGAATTATAAATCTTGTAAAAAAGTTCTCTTTTGAATAGAAATTTTAGAAAGTATAAATTGATTTTATTACCTGAAATAAATGTTGAAACTCTTGAAATATAAATAATTTGAAATAAACTGAAGTTCTAGAATTGAAATGTTTTAATTGTAGTTGTAAGAACTTGAGATTTAATCCCAAGTTTCTAAATATATCCGAATGTGATAGAACATGTGCGACCTAAATTTTTTTGGAAAGGTTGAAAGCCCTATCGCTGGGAATATGGAGATTGTTCTTAATATTGAAAAACATGTTTCAAAGAAGGACTTTGGGGATTTTGATCCCAATAAACTCGAAGTGTTAGATTTATGGCAAGGTTCACACTATAATAGTTATATCTATGATACCATTGGTTTAAAAAATCATAATGAGCTCATTAATCACACTCTTGAGGAAGAAGGATGGACTCAAGTTCATTCAAGGAAATCGAAACAATCCTCTCTTTCTCATTTTGTTGGGAGATAAACTTTCTCCCATTTCGATAAGCCTTTGATATGTACAAGGTTTTGTCCTTGGTTGTTGGGGTTGCTCATTGGGTGTTGTTCAAGTTTCTTTGCCGACCAACTTTGTGGTGTCGTCTCTCCTTTAGAGCCCTCACGTTGGGGATTTTGGTTTTTCTGTTTGGTTTTTCTTGGGCTGTAGGGCCTTGTTTCTGTTTTTATCTCTCTCTCTCTCTTGTGCCTTCATGTCCATCTTTTACATGTTCAAAGTTGTTGATCCCTTCAAAATCTGTTTTTAACCCAAGAGTGCCCACTTCCCTTCGACACCTATTATTTTGATTTTGATATTGTTGGCTATACGTATGGACATTGTAGCATCATTTTGGACTTAGCTTGATGTTAGATGATTGAGATACATGGATTATGGTTGGAATTTGATTTATAGTATTATGTGTGTGTGGATTATTCGGGGTATGTTATATTTATGATGATGGATCACTGTCGACATGGTTATATTTTTGAAATTCATGTTTCGTTATATTGAGTAGACCTTAGCGAGTTAAAGTAATCTTGGGATCCTACGAATCTTGATGAAATATAAAACAGAGATGTGTAGAAATTGAAATTGGTAACGTTACATAGCTAGATGATAACTTAATATAAAATATATGTGGATGCTTGTTGATTTATATTGTATATTTTATCTTGGATGTTTGATGCGACCATGAGGCCAAAGGAGGTATTGTATGTTTTGCAGGTAAAATATAACACAACAACCAATGGGGGATTAGAGACCAACCACATTAGAATACGAATGAATTCAACAAGGGTCATCATGGCAGCTAGTGTTTTGTGGTGCGTGTCTTGTTTGTTGTTAGGGGATCCCCATGGGGTAGATAACCTCCAAATGTTACCTAGGGGTGTGTGTGTGTTATTTTATTTTGTTTCCTTTAATTTAATTTTTAGTATGTGATTATTTAGTGATGCATTTTCCCTTGTATTAATTAATTAAATTGTGTTTAGTTAATAAATTAATCATGGTGCTAAACTAATCATGGATGGGACAAAATAATTCATTTATTATATTTGATATCTCTTTGGTTTATGTGTTTAAGTTGAGTGCTTAAGATCTTGAGTGTTGTACACTCCATCTCTCCTTAGAAATTCGGATTTGTCCTTAAGGGAAAATTTTGGAGGCTTGTGGGACAAGTTAAACTTGTCCCACACCTCTTAAATTACTATACCAACCCTACCTATGGGTTGGGGGTCAAAATTAGACCCCATTATGTGTTTTGGGAAGACAAATTGTAAGTTTTATTGCACTTTCTTACATGTATTTATTTTTAGTCCTTAAGGGGTGTGGGATTAGATTGTGTGTGTAAGTAAAATGTCATTTCTTCAACCACTTATTAATTATGCTTTAAAGTATGGGGTTGACTAGGGTGATGTGGAGTGGAGAGGAAATGATGTGGCATCCTACTTGGAGCCACATCATCCTCCTCCTTATTTCTATTTATTCAAAAATTTTAGGGAATTTGGGGTTACTCACTTAATTTTGGAGCTCTTTCTCTTGGATTCTTGCTTGTGGGAGTTAGAATATTGCTTGGAATTTTTCTTGTGTTAAAGATTTTTGATCTAGTTTTTAAATAGGAGCTTACCATGGTCAGGTAGGATCTTATTATTTTATCTTGCTTCCTAAATTCTTGCATACAATGTGTTTCTGGGAAATGGTATTCTTATAATGTATTGGGTAGAATGTTGACCTTAGGTTGTGTTGATATTTTGATATGGGGGTGAAATAATGTAGGGAGGCATAAGAGATTGTTGATGGGTTTAGAAGGGAGTGGGTTTTGGATGCCCTACCTTATTTTATATTATTATATTATGTATTGCAAGAGACATAAGAGTGAGGGAGGCATAAGAGACTTGAGATTGAATGTGTGTTGGAGGGATTTAGAGGTGGGCATCCAAACCCTTGGGAGGCACAAGGGCACCCCCATTTTCCTATCTCTTTTAGGCTATTTTGGAAGCCTTTGTTTGGGAATTCTTTGTGTTTAAAAGTAAGTATTATGTGATTTTCTCTTTTATGTGTTTGGTTGTTTGATAGTGAATGTTGAAGCATTGTTTTAGTTTCCATGAGTTTAAACATCCCTTATTGACTTGTGGTTTGAGGTTAGGGCTAGGGCCAATGAGAAGATTTGCTACTTCTTCTCATTGGAAATTGGTTGGGTGAAGAGTGTTGCCTCTCCCCCATTTTTGGTTGTTGTGGTCAAGAGATGAGAAGATGGAGCTTGATTGAAGAGTTGATTTTAGAGATATGAATGAAGACCAATTTTAAGTTCATTTTAGTTTTCTTTATTGTAAAATTTTCCCACTTTAAGTGGAAGATGTTGCATTAATATTTTGAAGGAAATTTGTATTGATTTTTATTATCATAGTTGTGATGTATGTGGAAAGGAAAGAACCTTTACTAAAACAAGTTGGATATTAAAAGTGTATTAAAAAAAAAAAAAGAGGGTTACTTCTTTGTATTCCATGATGTTTATAAATTAGTAAAGGAGTTAAGATTGTCCATCATCCTCTATTGGTTGAAAGACATTGAAATGTGTATGTTGGAATGGAAGGAACTTAAAATTAAAATTATTCTCTACTTGGAAAATGAAGTAGATTAATTTCTAGTTTTAGTATGTAGTTTCTCAATTAAAATTATTGCAAACCATTTTAAATTGTTAAAGTAAGTGGAATCAAATTCTTTCTACACTCTACACAATATTTGATTATTATTATTTATTTGGAAAGGAAACTTTGTGAAAAATTTAACTTAATAATCTTACTATTAATGGATTTATCACCACTTATTGATAGTATATTAATATTTTAGATTTTTTTAATTGTACTAACTAATATTAATACATTTTAATCTTAATGTATTATTAGTGGTGTTGTATTGTTAATATTAAATTAATATCATTATCCTTTTTATTAATTGTAATACATATATTTATATATAAATTAAGTATTAAGTAACCTATCAAAATAAAAACAAACTAAAGTATTCGTGCCTTAAAGGGTGCACACAAACGGTGTAATTTAAATTTTGGGGTGGAGATGGGTTTAACCCAACCCCCACCCCATTTAATATTAAATGGGATGGGGGTTGGGGTCACCAATCCCTCCCCACCCCCAAAAACATTATAACCTAAACAAACAGACGGTGGGGCCGAACCCCACCCCTAATTCAAACACTTGTATACTCTCAAACACCGCACTTTTAATAACGTGGGTACATGCATTCAGTTATATATATATATATATATATATATATATATATATATATGTTGTATTTTTTTTTTTATTTCAGGTTTTTAATCCATTGTATTTCACACACACACACACACACACACACACACACACACACACACACACACACACACACACACACACACACAAAGTAAATACAAATGGTTATAAATGTATATATACATATAGGTTTTATATATACCCTATCAAAATGAAAATGCATACTAAATATAGCTTTACAAATAAAATGGGGCAAAACCCACAAGCCCATTTGGGAAAATAAAAGAAAAATATGCTAAATAAAATATAAAAATGTATTGAAAACATAGGATAGGGTGTAAGAAAATAAAGAAAATAAACGAAACAAGTAGGCCTCTCCAAAAGCTTGAAATGGCTTCTCTTCCTCCTCCAAACAACCTG
Source organism: Taxus wallichiana var. yunnanensis (assembly GCA_018340775.1). Classification (NCBI taxonomy): domain Eukaryota; kingdom Viridiplantae; phylum Streptophyta; class Pinopsida; order Cupressales; family Taxaceae; genus Taxus; species Taxus wallichiana. Next base: position 91,778,355 of record CM031241.1, on the reverse strand, counting down.
CAAAACAAAAGGAAAATAATGAACCAAATTGAAATGAGAAAGGATTTTTCTTATGCAAAATTTAGGGTTAGTGGTCTCCTTTTCCTCATCAAGGGGCCTAAATGACTCTATCCAAGGGATGAGATTCATCTCTACAAAAAGTAGGTGGAGAGTGGGTGAGTGGAAATTACCTTTTTAATTTAAATGTTTTAATTTCAAAACATGAGTTGACTTTTTAAGGGGTCACTTTATGGGGTAAGGGAATGTTTATTCTAACCCCATGTAAAATGGGGACCTTGTTAATTGTTTGAACCTTGTGGAATTAAATACCTTGAGTATTTATTTATTTTGGCTCGTTTAACCCCTTAAATATAAATATGGAGTATTTAACTATAGTAGGAATTTAATTGTTTATTAAATTAACACTTAGAGAGAACTTAACCATGCTTGAGCTAATTATACTCATTAGTTTTAATGTGGGTTTAATATTATTATAACGGGAAAATTTTATCTATAAAATATATTTTCCTAGAGACATTATTATGACATCCAATTTTTGAAACCTATTGTGGGCATGGTTTTCCAAAAAAAATTATTCCATATTTTTTCTAGTTAACCCTAGGTTGTTCTAGGGTCTCGTGTGGGCATTTTTAGTGGGTGTTACACTTGGTATCGTGAGCCGTGGGTTCAAGGCTTGGACCCTTCAGAACATAGAAAAATGTGAGACATGAACATTAAACCTAGTACAATATTAAACCTAACAAAATACTAAACTTAGAGAACAATTTATCTCGCAAAATTATATATTTTAGTAAACATAGAAAACTGGAATAAAACCTACAATGATGAACTAACTCTTGCCTTGGTTGTGTGCAGGAGGTGCATACTACGAGGGTCCTTTCACATAGACGAGACTTGCCACCTCAGAAACGCGTTGTAACAACCATTCTACCCTAGATTTTACAGACACTTCAGGATGTCAATGTCGCTATACACGGAGGATCCTTATGAAGACGATCAACCATACATGATAGTGAGCCATCCATTGAGGCTCATGCATCTCCTCGACACATCTAGGAGTATAGGGAATATAAATACCACGTGGAGTCATCCAAAGCAGAGTCACCGTAGAGGGGACATGGAGACGGGATTTTAGGACAAAGGGATAGGTCTCAGAGCCCTAGACCTAGAGATAAGAATGCAGAGAGGCCTAGGGGTGACCAGTCAACAGCTAGAGACCATATCAGGGAGATCCTGAAGCTACAACCATCTCACTATTCTAGAGATACATGTGGATTTCAGGAAGAGGCTTGGTTGGTGAGCTTGAGTGGGTGCTTCAAGCTCTGCCCTTGTACTAGCAACATGAAAGCTCATGTTGCGATCCATCTTCTGAGGGATGGAGCAAGTGTTTAGTGGAGGACCGAGGAGCAGAAGCTCCATGTTGATTCAAAGATGGTTACCTGGGAGCTCTTTGAGGAGTGGTTCAGGAGCAGGTACTTATCCCGAAGGTTTATTCAACAACGGATATATGAGTTCCATGACCTCCGTCAGGCATCTATGACTATAGCTAAGTATGAGAGTCAATTTCTAGACCTACTCCAGTATGTCGACTATATGCAGGATGAGAAGGTACAGATTCACAAGTTCATCAGAGGCCTAAATTTAGATTTGGGTGGTGCGGTGCATAGCCATTGTCCACAGACCTTGGAAGAGGCCATGGAGAAGGCCTATGTAGGATAGGATACTTGGGGAAACATGCAACAAAGCTAGGGACAAAGTACGAAGTTGAATCCAACAGATGATGATAAGCAGATTGAGGGGGTTAGTTCTTCCTCCTCATGGTGGAAAAGATTTAGTATAGTCTTCTTTCATGATACCATCACAATAGCCACCGCAAAGCATTAGACTTGTCCACCATTTAGACCTACTTAGAGGTTCGACGCACAAAGAGGACGAAGTATGGGGCCTCCTCCTAGGGTTTCCATTATAACACAGGGTGCACCGAGAGCTCAGTCAGCAGGAGCTCGTTAGTAGAGACCTCAGTAGTCCATAGTCGAGATCATTAGGATCCATAACACACACCTCTAGAGTACCGGCTAGAGCTGCACATCATTGGAGATGATCGAGTAGTTATTATGGTTGTGGTGTTTCTAGACATCATTGGAGAGAGTGCCCACGAAACCCTAGTCATAAGGGTAAGATGCAGATTTATGAGCCTATTGTTGGTAACATGGGGCGCAACCATCAGATCTATGCAAAGTGGTTGAGAACTACCAGGCTGAGCACCATAGTACCATCATAGAGATGATAGGTAGCATTGGTGGTATTCCTACCTCCATTTTGTTTTATTCTAGTTCATCAGATTCTTTTATTGCACCATCTTTAGTAGAGCGTTGTAGGATGGTGGCAGTTAGGCAAGGCCTTAGTTGGGACATTGAAATGGCTTTTGGAGCCAAAATTTATGTAGACTCCTTAGTAAAGGAGTGTGTAGTGGATTTGGGACCCTTCACCACAACCTCGATCTTTGCATCCTTCCTCTAGATTCTTATGGAGTCATTTTGGGTATGGGTGGTTGTCTACACACAAAGCCGGAGTGGACAGTTACCATATGACTATATCATGTACAAAAGAGTTGAGTAAGTGATAGAGGGGTTAGGAGGCCCATTTCTATTTTTACCATCTTTTCTATGAAGCTTAAGCGGTGTGTGCAATGAGGTTTTCAGATGTATACTATTATGGTTAGTGACAGATTAAAGGATGACTCTAGTGGGCCATCCCTTGATGATCATCCCATCTTGAGAGAGTTTTATGATGTCTTTCCAGGGGATCTACCGGGGTTACCTCCTCCATATGAGATATATTTTCACATAGATTTGGTTCTACGTGCATAACCTATCTCACAAGCACCTTATCGAATGACTACCCCTGAGATCTGCGAGCTCAAGTTGCAACTTGACGACCTTCTAGAGAAAGGATCTGATCCATCTTAGTGTGTCCCCTTGAGGTGCACTAGTTATTTTGTAAAGAAGAAGGAAAAATATCTACGGTTGTGTATTGATTTCGACATCGCTATCTGAATAAAGTAACGATCAAGAATCATTACCCCCTTCCGTGCATTGATCATTTATTTAATCAAATGAAGGGGCCCCCAATATTCTCCAAGATATATCTTAAGTTAGGTTATCATCAACTAAGGATCACGGAGGTAGATATTCATAAGGCCACCTTCCATACGAGATATGGCCACTACGAGTTCACTGTAGTGCCTTTTGGTTTAACGAATGCCCCCGCAGTGTTTATGAGCTTGATGAATGGGGTGTTCAAGAAATTCTTGGATCACTTCATGATTATATTACTTGATGACATTCTGATTTACTCACATACGTGTGAGGAGTATGAGGAGAACCTTCGCTAGGTTTTTCAGTGTCTTCATGAGCAGTATCTTTACGAGAACCTAGAAAAGTGTGGGTTCTTTCAGACATAGGTGCAATATTTGGGCCACATAATTTCTGGGGAAGGTATCACAGTCTATCCTTCCAAGATTTGAGCCATTATGGATTGGCCAACACCAACTAATGTGACATAGTTGCGCAACTTCATGGGTTTAGCGAGGATATTAGAGGAGATTTTTAGAAACTTCTCTCGGGTTGCACACTCCATCAATTCCATTCAATGGAAAGGGAAGAAGTTTGTATAGTCATATAGATGTGAGCAAGCCTTCAGGACACTAAAGGAATGCCTCATGACAACACATGTTCTTGTTGTGTCTAGATCCTCGGGTATGAGTTCTTTGTGTGCACACATACTTATTTGTTAGGACTTGGAGGTGTGTTGATGCAGGAGAGAAAAGTAGTTGCTTTTAAGTCTCGCAAACTCAAAGATTATGAGCTCAATTATCCGACTCATGATCTTGAGCTTGCTGCAGTTGTTCACACCTTAGTTCAATGGAGATGCTTCCTTCTTTGATAGATATTTACACTCAGGATTGATCACTTGAGTCTTCACCACCTCTTCACGTAGCCCAATCTCAACGCTCATCAGCGGCATTGGATGGAGTTGCTTTGTGAGTTTAACATGCAGATAGAACATGTGAAGGGGAAGTATAGTGTGGTTGCAGACACCCTAAGTAGACAGAGACATGTGGTTATGGTCACTTCAATGGGCACAAATTTGTGGAGCAAGATATTACAATGGCTTCCCCATGACAACTTCTACCTTGTATCCAGAGTAGAGATTGAGTTTCAGAGACACCTTGAGGGGAATTTTGATGGATTTTCATTAGAGACAGATGACCTTCTCTGACACAGAGGTTGGATCTATGTCCCTAGAGATGGAGGCTTGAGACGGGAAATTTTGATAGAGGCTCATCATGCACCCTATTTAACCCATCCCGGGGTGAAAATATGCACACCACCTTGAGACAGTTGTATCATTAGAGGGGACTTCAAAGAGACATGGCTCAATTTGTGTCATGCTATTTAGAGTGTCAAAAGGTGAAGGCCGAGCATCAACATCCAGCTTGGCCTTACTTTTCCTCATGCCATACTAGAGTGGAAATGGGACACCATTTCCATGGACTTCATTGTTGGGTTATCGATGTCGAGATACCACCATAACGCCATCATGGTCACGGTGGATAAATTAATGAAACTAGCTCATTTTTCTCGGGTGAAGACTACATACATAGCTAGTGCAGTGGCATGTGTATACCTAGATGAGATCGTTAGGTTACACGGGATTCCATGGAAGATCATTTGTGACCGTGATCCTTTGTACACTTCTCACTTTTGACTATGATGCAACATACTCTTGGGACAAAGATCAATTTCAGTATAAATATCACACTAAGACAAATGGATAGACTAAGAGAGTGAATCAAATTTTGGAGGACATGCTTAGGATGTACGTCATGGATCATCAATCGAGATGGGAGGAGTATTTGTACTTGGTGGAGTTTTCCTACAATAATAGTTTTAGAGTTCGATAGGCATGGATCCTTTTTAGGAACGTATGGTAGAAAGTGTAGGCACCTCTTATTTGGGACGGGTTAGAGGACATGGTTTCTATTGGGCTATATTTATTAGGACATGGAGCAACAGAGGTTTTATGATTAGGAAGAGACTATAGGAGGAACATGATAGGTAGGAGAAGTATGCGGATCAGCATAGGATAGATCATAGTTTTGATGTGGGCATGAAGGTGTTCCTTTGTGTCAAGCCACATAAGAGTCCTATCTATTGTGAAAAAGGCTCTAAGTTTTCTCCTAGGTTTATGGGTCCCTTTGAGATCTTGGAGCATATTGGTCCATTGGCCTACCATCTAGCTTTGCCACCCAACTTGTCTCGCATCCATGATGTATTTCATGTTTTTGTACTTAGGAGATATATTGTAGAACCTTCTCATGTTATATATTGGACCTCCTTGCAGGTGAAGGATCAGGGGTAGGTGATGGTGGAGCCCGTTTGTATTTTAGAGCGTAGGACCATGGGCCTTCGAGGTAGAGAGATTGACCAAGATCGAGTCCAGTGGGATAGATATGATGAGACTGCTACTATGTTGGAGGACACTACTTTGCTATGAGTCCAGTTTCCACACCTGTTCCATTGAATTCAGGAGGAAGTCGAGTTTAAGGGGAGGGGATGTAGTTCCCACTTCCCTTTGACTATTTTTGATTTTTATATTTTTGGCTATACGTATGGACATTGTAGTATCATTTTGGACTTAGCTTGATGTTAGATGATTGAGATACATGGATTATGGTTAGACTTTGATTTATAGTATTATGTGTGTGTGGATTATTAGGGGTATGTTATATTGATGATGATGGACTGTCGACATGGTTATATATTCTGACATTCATGTTTCGTTATATTGAGTAGACCTTAGCAGTTAAACTAATCTTGTGATCCTATGAATATTGATGAAATGTAAAATTGAGATGTGTAGAAATTGAAATTGGTAATGTTACTTATCTAGATGATAATTTAATTTAAATTATATGTGGATGCTTGTTGATTTATATTATATATTTTATCTTGGATGTTTGATGCGGCCATGAGGCTGAAGGAGGTATTGTATGTTTTGTAGGTAAAATATAACACAACAACCAATGGGGATTGGAGACCAACCACATCGGAATACTGGATGAATTCAACAAGGGTCACCATGGCAACTAGTGTTTTGTGGTGTGTGTCTTGTTTGTTGTTAGGGGTCCCCATGGGGGGGATAACCTCCAAATGTGACCAAGGGGTGTGTGTGTTCTTTTATTTTGTTTCCTTTAATTTAATTTTAGTATGTGATTATTTAGTGATGCATTTTCCCTTGTATTAATTAATTAAATTATGTTTAGTTAATAAATTAATCATGGTGCTAAACTAATCATGGATGGGACAAAAGAATTCATTTATTGGATTTGATAGCTCTTTGGTTTATGTGTTTAAGTTGAGTGCTTAAGATCTTGAGTGTTGTACACTCCATCTCTCCTTAGAAATTCGGATTTGTCCTTAAGGGAAAATTTTGGAGGCTTGTGGGACAAGTTAAACTTGTCCCACACCTCTTAAATTACTATACCAACCCTACCTATGGGTTGGGGGGTAAAAATTAGACCCCATTATGTGTTTTGGGAAGAAAATATTAAGTTTTATTGTAATTTCTTACATGTATTTATTTTTAGTCCTTAAGGGGTGTGGGCTTAGATTGTGTGTGTAAGTAAAATGTCATTTATTCAACCACTTATTAATTATGCTTTGGAGTATGGGGTTGACTAGGGTGATGTGGAGTGGAGAGGAAATGATGTGGCATCCTACTTGGAGCCACATCATCCTCCTCCTCCTTCTTTCTATTTATTCAAAAAAATTAAAGGAATTTGGGGTTACTCACTTATTTTTGGAGCTCTTTCTCTTGGATGCTTTCTTGTGGGAGTTAGAAGATTGCTTGAATTTTGCTTGTGTTGAATATTTTGGATCTATTTTTCAAAGAGGAGCTTACCATGGCAAGGTAGGATCTTATTCTTTTATCTTGCTTCCTAAATTCTTGCATGCAATGTGTTTGTGTGAAATGGTATTCTTGTGATGTATTGGGTAGAATGTTGACCTTAGGTTGTGTTGAGATTTGGATATGGGGATGAAATAATGTAGGGAGGCATAAGATATTGTTGTTGGGTTTAGGAGGGAGTGGGTTTTGGATGCCCCACCTTATTTTATACTATTATATTATGTATTGTGGGAGCCATAAGAGTGAGGGAGGCATAAGAGACTTGAGATTGAATGTGTGTTGGAGGGACTTAGAGGTGGGCATCCAAACCCTTGGGAGGCACAAGGGCACCCCCATTTTTCCTATCTCTTTTAGGATATTTTGGAAGCATTTTTTGGAATTCTATGTTTAAAAGTAAGTATTATGTGATTTTATCTTGTATGTGTTTGGTTGTTTGATAGTGAATATTGAAGCATTGTTTTAAGTTGTCATGAGTTGAAACATCCCTTATTTCCTTATGGTTGGGGCTCGGGGGAAAATGAGAAGAATTGCTTCATCTTCTCATTGGAAATTGGTTGGGTGGGGAGTGTTGCCTCTCCAACATTTTGGTTGTGGTTAAGAGATGAGAAGATGGAGCTTGATTGAAGAGTTGATTTTAGAGATATGAATGACATACCAATTTGAAGTTAATTTTAGTTTTCTCTATTTCAAACTTTTCCCCACTTTAAGTGGAAGATGTTGTATTAATTTTGAAGGAAAGTTGTATTGATTTTTACTATCATAGTTGTGATGTATGTGGAAAGGAAAGACCCTTTAGTGAAACAAGTTTGGATTATAAAAGTGTATTGGAAAAAAAGTGGTTACTTCTTTGTATTCTATGATGTTTATAAATTAGTGGAGTTAAGATTGTCCATCCTCTTATATTGGTTGAAAGACATTCTAAATTTGTATGTTGGAATGGAAGGAACTTAAAAAAAAATCCTCTACTTGGCAAATGAAGTAGATTAATTTCTAGTTTTAGTATGTAGTTTCTCATTTAAAATTATTGCAAACCATTTTAAATTGTTAAAGGAAGTGAAATCAAATTCTTTCTACACTCTACACAATATTTGTTTAATTTTTTTATATGGAAAGGAAACTTTGTGAAAACTTTAACTTACTAATCTTACTATCAATGGATTTATCACCACTTATTGATAGTATATTAATATTTTAGATTTTTAATTATACTAACTAATATTAATATTAATAAATCTATTAATATTAATACATTTTAATCTTAATGTATTATTAGTGGTGTTGTATTGTTAATATTAGATTAATATCATTATCCTTTTTATTAATTGTAATATATATATTTATATATAAATTAAGTATTAAGTAACCTATAAAAAAATACCAAACTTAAGTATTTATGCCTTAAGGGCTGCGGCCTTTGTGGATTTAAATTTTGGGGTGGGGAGGGTTTGGCGACTGACCCCACCCCATTTAACATTAAATGGGGTGGGGGTTGGGGTCACCGACCCCTCCACACCCCAACCCTATTTAAAACACTATATACTCTCAAACACCGCCTACTTTTTTTGCGGCTTGTACATTGAGTTAAACATATACTCTATCAAAATTAAAATGCATACTAAATATAGCTTTACAAATAAAATGGGGTAAAACCCACAAGCCCATTTGGGAAAATCAAAGAAAACTATGCTAAATGAAATATACAAATGTATTGAAACCCTAGGAGAGGGTGTAAGAAAATAAAGAAAATAAATGGAACAAGTAGGCCTCTCCAAAAGCTTGAGATGGCCTCTAATGGCTTCTCTTCCTCCTCCAAGCAACCTGTAAAAACAAAAGGAAAACAATGAACCAAATGGAAATGAGAAAGGAGTTTTCTTGTGCAAACTTTAGGGTTAGTGGTCTCCTTCCTCATCAAGGGTCCTAAATGAATCCATCCAAGGGATGAGATTCATCCCTACAAAAAGTAGGTGGAGAGTGGGTGAGTGGAAATTACCTTTTTAATTTAAATGTTTTTATTGCAAAACATGAGTTGACTTTTTAATGAATCACTTTATGCGGTAAGAGGATGTTTATTCTAACCCCATGTAAAATGGGAACCTTGTTAATTGTTTGAACCTTGTGGAATTAAATGCCTTGGGTATTTATTTATTTTGGCTCGTTTAACCCCTTAAATTTAAATATGGAATATTTAACTATAGTAGGAATTTAAGTGTTTATTAATTTAACACTTAGAGAGAACTTAACCATGTTTGAGCTAATTATACTCGTTATTTTTAATGTGGGTTTAATATTATTATAACGGGAAAATGTTATTTATTAAATATAATTGCCTAGAAACGTTATTGTGTCAAATGTTGTTTCAAAACATTTTGTGGGCACGCTTTCAAAAAAAAAAAAAAATTACATAATTTTTCTAGTTAACCCTAGGTTGTTCTTGGGTATTTTTGCGGAAATTTTTAGTGGGCGTTACATACCCTATCTAATAAAAAAATGTGTGACCGAAAGAGAAATGAAATAAAATCAATTTATTTATGGCTATATTGAATTACCACTATTAAGATTTATTTTACGTGTATCTTTAATGAAAATAAGAATGATTTTATTTGTTTGAACTAATGTTTTCCTTGAAAATAAAAATTGTAGAAGTGTAAATGTTGTAAATTAGAAAGGAGACCCTTAGAAGCACAAATCCACTATATTAGAAAGGAGAATCTTAGAAGCACAATGATACAAAATAGAAAGGAAACAATAAATATGTAGACTCTATAATTTAAAAGGAGATCCTAGGAGTTAAAATGCTGTAAAATACAAAGTAAATATTTGGAATTTAAAGGATTTAAATAAAAATTCAAACCCTGAAGTACATAATCTAAACACAATGGATTATAAGTATATATAATTTTTGTGCGTAATCATTCTTTGTACTTTTTCTATAGTTATTTTTTTGGCAATAGAAAAAATGTGATAGTAACTTGCATCATGTTGGAGCCACTATCCTATGACACCAGTAGCTACAAAAAAATATGGAGAACATACATACTACATACCTTGAATCATTCATTTCTGAGTTTTTAAAGATTTTATACAATTAAATTCCAAAATTTATGTTACACCTTTTTTAATTATTGGTAAATGGTTTTAAAGGGGACCATACCTTGATGTGCAAAAGGGCTCGAAGTTAAATTAAAAGGAGAGCATCAATGGTTTTTTATATGTACGGGCCACACCCCCGATAGAAAGACCTAAAAACCGAGATAAAAATAGTAAAAACAAGGGTAGGGGACAACCTTCTTGTGTGAAGCCAAAAAAAAGTTAGAAAACAACAACACAATAGCTATACAATTGAGCTAGGTGGGAGAAACAAAATTCTTGAAAATGTGTTTTTCCTATTTTGAACTCTTTTCCACCCATAAAAACCTCCTTGATAAGGAGAATAACCTTAATAAATTCAATCTGCAGATATGTGCTATTTTCCCTTTGGAAGATAAGGAAAATTTCCCTTTATCACTATACACTCAAATGATTCAGTTTTTTTATTCTCCATGTTTTTGCCAACAAGAATTTATGTAGTAGGAGTTTCGGAGGATGATTCGGCTCCATTTTCGAATCGCATTTGAATCTGAATTGTCATTGATATAAAAACCAAATGCTCGGGAAGGGAATTTTTCCACCAATTGTTTCTCTCATTATTGTGCTTTTCCATCCCACTTTCGAATTTGTATTACCAAGAGCGAAACACCTTACGCTTTGAAGGGAAAACCTTGGTAATTAAGTGGCTATAACCATGCTCGATTTTACACTTTAAGCTCAATGTTTGTGGTAAGGTTTTTCAAAGTTTAAATTTCAAATAATGTTTGACATATAATGTGTGGGAGTAATTAGTTTTTGGAAATCAATGAAAAGAGTAACAAAATTTTTTTTTCCAATGCAGATAAAACAATCACAACTCAAGAATTGCGAGAGGAAGATGAGGAAGTTTAATCCAAACAGGTTTGTGAGAAAAAGATTTTGTGAGTGGGTTAAAGGAGTAGGAAACAAGGGTTTTAAGAAAAGGTATCATGATTGACAAACACACAGTTTACCCATTATGATATCTTTATTAGTTATTGAAGAAAAAACTACCATAAATACTCATGTTGCACACAAATAAATATATAACCTACCGGTTTGAAGCATGATTCAAGTATTTAGAAATCCACTCACGAATATTTGGCAAGATGGGCCATAAACCACTGAATTTGCAAATAAAAGCATGCTCCCTGGTAGAAGTGTTCATATTCTAGTACTTCTTCTCGAATGTGATGCATGAGGTAATGGTGGTAGAGGTCATGGTTCTACAACACTACACAACATCTTTGAAGGATACATCAATGAAGTTGTGGGCTATACCAAACATTGTGGCCCACAACCTCCCGGGGAGAATTCCTATGGGAAAGGTAAGAAGATAGCTTTCTTACAAGGATTGATCCATCATCAAGAGCCTCCCTAAAAATAACATCAAATCCAAATCCATCCCCTATCTGTTATTTCAAGGAAAAAGAATACTCGGCTTGGGAGTGACTATGTTGTCAACGAACCATCGACACCAACACTTGGATGAAGTAAGACCTGCATGGAAGAGATCAAGGGAGGAGCAAAAAGTGCCACCACCATTGGAAATATATTCATCACTTGAAACACCACCCTAGACACCAAATTCCATAGAACAACCATACCTACCATTACCACCATTAGCAGATCCGAGCCACTTTGTTGACAAGGGAGTGATAGTGGCCTCAATGACTGTTTTGCATGACAAAGAAAAAGATATTAGAATTTCATAGTGAAATGTGATTATGGCTTCATGGAGGCATCACATATGAGGATAAATTATATTGAATTAGTTATTTGATCTCATATATTTTTGTTGCATAGTTAATTCTATGTTTTATATTTTTGTTCTAATGAAATGCACCAAATAATGGAAAGGTGGAATCACCTCCTAATGATTTACAAAATTTTCTTCCCTGCAATAGCCCTAAAATTTATGTAACAAAACCTAATGGAAGCCATGACCACATATGTTGTGAAGCCCATAAAACTTGGGCTCGAAACCTAGCTATAAATCTTACCAGATTAATGTAGCACATGTCTTGGATGCCAAAAACTCGGTCGTGACTTATCTACAAGGGAAGTTGCCTTCATAAGAGAAGATATGCAACCAGAGATGAAGAATATTAAAATTCAAGGGACAATTAACCCTTTGTAACCACTTGGTATGAATGACAACATCCATGGATGCAAGGATTCAGTGGTGGGGGGGGCACATTGAGATTCAACGGACTCCTCTTTCCCTTAAAGTTAAGAGCTTGGTCGGATTTAGCGGTGACTCACCTCACCTTGATCCAAGCCATAGAAGATCCATTTTAGGGGTAAAGATGCATAGTGTGGCTACCTAGAATCCCTTCTAGTGTTCTCTCCCCTATTTTCTCTCCAATCACTTTGTGCATTTGGTTGCGGGGATTTCAAATTCCTTTATAGAGGTGGTCCGGGCATGGAAAGGAAAATATATGCAATGTGCGAGACATTATTCCTTCGTGACATTTGGGGATGAAGTGATTGAATCCAAGGGTTTTCCTCAGAACTATGGATTGATTTGTAGTTTTAGTGGCTTCTGGCCTAGCCTTCCAATCCTTCAGATATGGATTTCAGAGCATTTTTTTTCACTTCTTGAAGGAAGGTTAGATATCTACATTTGTGTAAGAATTTTATTTACTGTGGTTTTTACAAATATCTGTCATAAAGATGTTATTTATTAAATCCTATGGCCATGTCAATCCCACTTTTTAGATACAAAACCTTGGTTAACCACATTCAATAATGTAATTGAAACATTCTCTTGCGCACTCATTTGGGTTAGAATGCAACACTTTCCTTTTTAATTTTAGGATTTAGAATTTCTTGTGTCCATTGGAAACACTTTAGGAAAAATCTTGAATGTTCACTCCCACACCTCTGAATTCAATCATACAACTTATGCTAGAATTATTGTTGAGTTAGACATATCAAAGAACCTTACCGCCATTGAGCTTAATGTTTTAGACAAAAATGGATCCAACCCCTTAACTAGAAAGTATTTCCCTTTCGACGCAAAAGATGCTTCACTTTGGGGCATATTGTTGTAGAATGTTCATTGGCTAAGAAGAATATTGACAAAAACACCTAGTGGAAAGATGCCCTCCTGGAACATTTTGAACTAGTAGAAAATTCAAAGGATGATTTAGATTTAAAAAATTTATTGGAGGACTTCATGGACTCAACCTCTGTTTCACCACAAATACATAATAGTAAAAATATTGTTGAAGAGGATAAGGAGAATGTGCCTCCTTTAAATATTAACTTTCATCCAATTAACTCTATGGAAGTCATCATGCATGATGTATCGATCCCGAGGTTGAAGGACTTGTGGATGAAAGAAAATTAGTTCAAAACAAAAAAGAAGGATTTTTATAGAAATACCACTGCTCCTCTCATCAAGACTCTCAATCATTAATACGATTGTATTCTTTTGTTTTTTTGTTGTTGGGTAGCTGATTTTCTCTTACTTCTTGGTTGCTTTATTATAAAAATGGGGTTTTATCCTTTTTGTTTCCTAGGTAGAGTCTTAGTCAAAAATTCCTATTTACCCTTTACCTAATGTTTTTGAATTCACACAACCTAAGACTCTTTTTAATACTTCATTATCATTCTTAAAGATATCAATTGTTTCTTCTTAGGATAACATAATACTCCCGTTTTCTCTATGTTATGTTTCATTTCATTGAATTCCATTAGCGAAGCTCTCTTATATGTTATTTACTATAAAAATTTACTATTAATAACATCTAAAAACATGTGTGCTACAATTCGTTAACAAATTATAATAATTAAAGAATACATAAAAATTTAGGATACATTATATATATTTCTTCTTGTCGAAAGGAATTTTGATAAAGATCACCTTTATGGATGGTGTGGAGTGGGGTTAAGGAGACTTTACATGCTCATAAATGTGATAATTAGGAATTGTATTTGAGTTATAAAGTATGTAGGAAGGGATGTGATTCTTTATTCCTTTTTGTTGGTAACATGTAATCAAAGTTTGAGATTCCTTTATATTTTTGGGAAAATAATGTAGAGTGTTTCAACTCACTTATAAATGAGTTTCCTCAAGCATACTATTTAAAGGTCAAGGTAGAAAATCATATAAAACAAATATTGAGAACAACACATGTGATTGCATCTAGAACTCAAGTAGTCCGACAGATGTTCTAATTTCCCATGCACTTTAGGATATGTTTTCTCATTATTCTCATGAGAGAAAGTGCAATTGGATTTTATTATTCCCCTTCTATATCACTATCCTCAAAATAAATTGTGGTCATGTAGTATTAATTATTTCTGCTAAAAAAATTTCCACTAGCTTTAGGAAGCAACACGTAATTTATGACATCAATGTTCACGTTCTTCTCTTAGTGCTCCTTTTGGATGCATACCAATCTATATATTTAAAATAAAATTATATGTTATTAAATAACTTCAAATGTATTGTTGATTAAATCTTAGAATCAATCAAGTTTGATAAAATCTTCCTTTGTATCTTCATTTTTTTATTTCATCTAATAAATTCTAGTCATGAATTCAGTTTTTCTAATTTTGAAATCAAATATTTACAAGGATTACCATTTTTTTATTTATTTTTCAATGTTTTTCACTTCCATTGGTTGAAACAAAATCATAGTTAATTTCTTGTTTCATGGAAAATTAGTGGGTTGAATTTCATATGCGGAGTGTAAATCTATTAGCAAATATATTAGTTCAAACTTATGCACTTTATCAAATCTTAAAAAGGTACATCTAAATATTCTAATATAAGCCATCTTAAACTTTTGAGATGTCTAACAACTTGAACATCTTCTCCATTACAATAATCACCTAATAAATGACTCATAATACTCTAATTAAAATCTTAGTAGTCTTGAGAGCCTAAGAAAATTTCCACATAAAAACTTTATGTAATATTGGTGTGTAGCAGAAATAACAACACGAAAATGGTCAATCTCACTACATACTTGTAGATTTTACCAAGGTTTTTTTTTCGGTGCGCATTCAGGTCATACATGTATTGGGTATGTTTCTCACCCAAACTAGGTACCTTAAGGGTTGCGTTTCAGTAACCTAGATTTAGAGAAATTGGTATACATAAG
This sequence comes from Taxus wallichiana var. yunnanensis, assembly GCA_018340775.1. NCBI lineage: Eukaryota > Viridiplantae > Streptophyta > Pinopsida > Cupressales > Taxaceae > Taxus > Taxus wallichiana. Next base: position 91,763,161 of record CM031241.1, on the reverse strand, counting down.
GAATTAAAATATCCTACAAAATTATCAAATAAGGAAAAGTAAAAATCCATGGATGGAGATAATTATTCACAAGAGCTTCTTAGATGAAATAAATATAATTTTTTATACAAGATTAGTTACTTATCTAATTTACCAATATCAAGTAGGTTATGGGACTCAAACCTAAACAAAACATCATTTTTTTGCAAAGCAATAAAAATTATTAGGTAGCTCCCATGATTTTGTAAAGAGTGCTATCATTACCAACCCTACTAATTCTTTTCTAAAATGATACTTACCTCTACTAGCTACACTCGTGACATTATAAAAATACATGAAAATTTTATGAGATAAAATTACAACCCTGAATCATGTAGAGCTACATTAGAGAATGGGTAATAATACCAAAAAAATTGTATGAGCTTAAAAATACGAATATTTATTTTTAATTTCAAAATATTATAATATCTTATTATGTGTATGCCTAAAATGTATGTTACTTTATAATAATATCAATAAAAGGGTCAATTAATATTAACTTAAAGTAAATTATTTTAATGTTACATACTAATAAAATACAAAAATAATGAAAATCATTAGATTTAGGTGCCCCCTGACTGTTGGCACCCTAGACACTTTCCTAGTGTGCCTAGGGCTTAATCCCCTCTTGATTGAGAAGTTAGAATGTCACCAAGAAGAGTGCCTAAGGTAGGTGCTAATATGGTGGATGTTATTCTAGAAGAAATTAGAAATACGAGGTTAGGTTTTGATGTTAGACTCACAAAATAAAAGGTAGATAAGAGAAGAGGAAAAATTACAGGAGATGTGAGTGATAGAGAGGAAGCACCACAAGCTGTTCTAGCGAGAGGAGATATTTAAGGACTATTAAATGGAAAAATAGATATTTTTATCAAAGTGATAACGGACAAATATCCAAATAAAAAGTGGAGATTCATGCCTATGTAGGAATTTATGATGGATAAGAACTCGTTCACCGGATTAAAGAGTTAGATAACTTTTTTGAATTCCTAAAGAAAACAAGGTGACATTTTCTTGTACAAGAAAAAAAGGACATGCAACACTTTGTGGATATTTCATATAAGATGAGAGGATAAAGAAAGGGAAAAGGGAAATTAAATCCTAGGATAGGATGTCAACAAAAATCATAGTAAAATTTCTACCTAGTGATTGTCATACTAACTTGTTTAAGAAGTTGTAAAATCTAAAACAAAAAGAGATGAGTTTGAAAGAATATACAAAATAATTTAATAAATTATGAGTTAGATATGATCAAGTGAAAGAGGATATGGAAATAATATCCATATATCTTAATGGGTTAAGGTACAACATTCAAGATGAAAATTCAACATTAAAGAGAAGCTACCTCCATATTCTTCTCTTCAGGGTGTTGATTCAGTGATTAAGGATGCTTCGACCCCCCTTCCTATGGGTCACATCCCTATCAAATCCATTGAAGTTGTTCTTTTGATTTCAGTGGATGCAGGAAATGAGGAATGGATAGTGGTGGATAGGAAAAAGAAGGAAACACCAAATCTAAATCCCCCACCGTCTCGGACAAGGTATGATTCTTGTCCTTTTGGTTGCTATCATTGCTACATCTAGGCTATTGGCCTATTGTGCCATTGTTGGGTAGCTATGTTTCTTTTAAGTGGTTTTTTATTAAATTTTTTTAGTAGTTGGACTGCTATTGTTGGTTTTAATCTTGGCAGATTATTTTCTGTTGTTGGGCTTATTGGTTTTTATCTTGATTTTGATCATTTTTAGTGCTTGATAGGGTAAAATATGGATTTTGAGCACTGTTTGTACAAGGGTACAATCCCTTTTTAAAAACTATTTACCTATAATAAAAAAGCATTCAGGATGAACTCATCCTAATAAGCCCATGGACCATAGAAGAATGTTATTAGTTATCTCTAAAGGTTGAAGACAAGTTGAGTAGGAAGAAAATGTAGCATACCGAGAGGTAGAGGTAGATATTTTAGAGGTAAAGGGGAAACAATAGGGTACAATAGAGGAAAACTCAAGAATAAGATGCAAGCATATCTCAAGTGAAAAATACTTCAAGAGGTGGCTACTCAAGAGGAGGTTATCATTATAAAGGAAGAGGTAGCTCTAGAAGAACAAGAGGAGAATTTTAGGAAGGAAATTTAAGTGCAATAAGTTTTCTAGACATAGATCATATGAATGCCTAGAGAATCCTAAAATGTAAGTAAAATGAAAGAGGCAAGATATTAGGTTGTATATGTTGGTGAAGAAGAGAGTTTAGGATCACCATCACGTGTTGAAGATCCTAAATTGAGAGATTCTTTGATGATGATATGAGTGATGATGTAAAAAAGAAAAGAAGTGGAAGAACCAGCCTGAATGAAAATATGTTTAAGAAAATTTGTAAATATAAGGGTAAGTGTTGCAAAATTATAGTTGATAATGGAAGTACTAATAATTTAGTGTCATATGAAATGGTATAAAATTTAGGAATGAAAATATTGAAACATCCTAATCCTTATAAAGTGTCTTGAATTAAAAAGAAACATAACTTGTCGTACATGAATAATTTCTTGTAGCTTTTCAAATCAAAAGTTATAAATATAAGGTGATTTGTGATGTAATGTTAATTTATGTGTGTCATTTTTGTTAAGAAGACCTTGGAAGTATGATAGCAAGACTACTCATGATTGAATAATGAATCATTATACATTAGGAAAAGATAACATAAGTCATACCTTACGCCTTTGAGAGAAGAAGAAGATGGGAAAGAAATTTGTCCAAGTTTCTTGATGATGGGTGGACATGAATACTTACAACAGGAGAGAAAAAGAGTATTGAGCCAATGGGAGGAAACACTGAAATTTTACACAATGTGATGAGAAACCAAGTGTATACAGTCAAGAAAATGTGGAAATGGTTCAATGGTGAATAGGAATTTCATTGAAACCTCCAAGAAAGAGGAATTAAAGGAGTTGAGAATGATGTATTTGAAGAGATAATAGGAGAGAGAGGTGACTTAGAAATATTATTAGAACAAGAACCAAATTGGAGCAAGGTCCTAAACATGAGGGATAGGTTGATTAATCAGTTGTTGAGAAAGAAAATGACAGTCATGGGAAGTGGGTTAAGAAAGCTGAGAACATGAATAATGTAAGATTCAAGAATACAAGAGAGTAAACTATGAAATCATGATTAACTAGAGTTGGGATGAAAGAGGATATATAGGGGCTATAATTCCTCCGATTTTTAAGTCTAATGTGTTTTTCAAAGTGGTGTTTATGTAGATGATTAAGTGGAAATCTTGAAGCAAGTGGAGGGTGACTTACTAAAGGAGGAGTTACTATTATATGAAATTAATGACATAATATCTCAATAGAACTTGGATAAGATTCAAAAGGATGATGTAAGAACTAGTATCAGTGAAGAATCACTTCATAAATAACTAAAGAAAGTGTGGATTCAAGAGAAAGTGGTGATGAAGATGGAATTCATTCTAAGAATGAAACCAACACAAGAGAAAAAATTATCAAAATGGTGAGCATGATTGTACAAATCATGAATCTCATTATGAAGATAGTGTACTCATGCCAAGAAATAATAAAAACTCCCAAAAGGATAAAATTCAACTAGAAGATCAAAACGAAGGATCTAATCTCTGGCTAAACAACATGAGTAAGAGATCATGGATCAAAACTTTTTCTCTTAGGGAGTATAATTTAGGAGCATCATCTAGGAGGATTACAAAAATAAAATTTATACTTATATACATGTTAAGAGGAATTTAGAAAAGGTTTATTAAGTAAGAGTTATTAAATTTCAAATTTTAGTTTAAATAGGACTTTCCCACTAAAACTCAAATTTAAATTTATTGTTCTTGTAACCTCCTAATTGGAAAATTTTGGTCATGTTTTATGTCTTGTTTTGGTCTAGAAAGTGTTAGTAGGTTCTAATAAAAATCTTGATTCATGTATTAACCTGACATATAACATCTTATATGTGTTCTTGTTGTGATAATTTTACCTCTTTGTATAACTCAAACATGTTTAGTTGAGTTCTAAATCATGGTTTAGTGTAGTTTTAGAAGGTAACTATATAGTAAGTAGTTAGGGGTAATTATATTTTAGTTTCTAAAGTGAATTATCCAGAGAAGATATTCTCCTTATGTTTAAATAATTCATGTAAGAAGGAATGTATGCAAGCAGAATGTGTGAGATGAGTTTTGACACCAATTTGTAAAGAAAAGGATAATGTTCAAGCAAATATTCTTGATTATTTAATGGAGAGCATAAAATGATATCATAAGCATCATATTTCACGTGACTGAAGACTATATGATGATTGAATAAGGATATTTATACATATATACATAACTCTAAACTGGGCAAGTGGATTTTTAAGGTTTTTGACTGGTAAATTACTTTTTTAAAGAATTGCGGGTGGTTTTAGAAGGCAAGACTTTTTCCTGAAGATGTTAAATGGTAAATCATACTCTGTAAACCCATTTTATATCTTTTAAATTAATATTTTTCTTACAAACTTTAAAATATTCCCTTTAGGGTCTGTGTAAAACCCTACCTACGGTTTAAGGGAATTTTGAGTTTTTCAAGAGTTTTGAGTCATGTTTATCCAATTGGCATGTGTAGAGGTATTATTTCCATAGAAACTTGGTTTAAATACCTAATAGGCTTAATTGTGAACTATAATAGGTAATTTGAGGGGCTTATAGTGGTAGGTTGAATCTAAAATTTTGTGTGAAGCTACAAATCTATTATGGGTGTAACTAAAGTTGTGTATGATTTTCTACGAGTCCTTATGAGTCTTCTCCAAGAATAAGGTTTGTATGAAATAAAGGCTAGAAGATAGAGGAGACAAGGAAGAAGGGGAAAGAACTATGTTTATCTAAATTTCTTGTGGTTTTAATACAAATAGAGGTGTGAGAACATGAAGATATGCTTGTTGGTGAATGTATTGGGGTTCACAACCTTGGAAGAATATTTCTTAAGCCAAAAACCATTTTAGGTGAACTGTAAAACAAGATAGTAAACCGATAATAATTAAGGAAAGAAGAAATTTTAGGTTCTTAAGCTAAAAAAGTCAGTGTATTTTTAAGTAAGGAACTTCCCCCTCTACATCATAATTTACCTTCAAAACCCTATATAAGCAAGTTAACATCACCTCATTTACTAACCTACCACACTATTAGAACCCCCTTGAAAAACACGTGAAAAAGGCACTCAAGGATCCCTAAATATTCTCGAACCTTATGTTGATATAAGAGTAGGTAATACTACTTTTTGAAGTACTCAACCATGTCCAAGAGTCTTTCTTCCTCAAACCCAAGAACTCCAAGTTCTGTCGCACCTCACTTAGTGTGAGTTCCAAAATGGAAAAAGGATGACCAAACATCCCAAATAAATAAGATATACATAAAAAGGTTGTAATAATTAATTTTATTTAAATTTATTTATTTTTTGATGGTTATAATTACCCATTATAAAAGTAACACGATTAAGTCACAAAAAGCGACAAAGTGACACCAAACTACAATCATAAACAACATGGAGAATTAAATCAATTTTTGTTGTAATTAGAACAACACAATTTCAAACCTAAGAGATGGAGATTCGACATAACATCGCTTCCGCGAGTTGATAAATTTGTGATTATTTTAATAAGCATCGTCGATAAACCTATCATGATGGTGATATGGTCAAAAATCCACTTGTGATATAACTTATCATGTGGGAAAGGTGGGTGAGTTCAAGAGTTTAAAGTTCAGAAAGTTATAATTGTATTGGAAATAATCAAGGGTTTTGCCGGAAGTCAAAATAACCATTATGGTCATGGGTCCCATTTTTCCTCTAAAATGAATCCATGCCCTTGAATAATAATACACAAATTAATAAAAGATGCAATTTATTTACATATCCCGCTAAAGGAACCCCACCAATAAAAGCTAAGCCAATTATAAAAATTAAGCCATTTAAATTTATTTTACCCATCAAGTAAAGATCACCCAAAATAACCTAAGTCACTAATTAATTTAACCATATTAAAACATCATACTAAATTTAAAACAACCCTATCACTTAAGTTTTATGCACACTCAACCATAGCCCTATAATCTGATTTAATCTCCAACGTAGGATTAAATCTAACATAAAATATGAAAGGGTGAGGATATATTTACAATACCTAATATTTTAATTCATTTATTTCTCCTTTGCCATTCAGGTTTCTCCATTTTTGTTTTTTTTTTGCAAGTATGAAGAGATCAAGAAGAGCTCTTGAGAAATGAAGGTTTCAAGATCAAGCTTCTCATTTATTCATCAATGGAAGATCACAAAGATCTACAAATTTGTATATTTACATTGTTATTGGTTTATTGTTTTTATTTAGGAGTTGTAGTCACAAAATCATACACCGGACATTTTATTTATCCTGGTCTAATACTACTATTTAGAAGGTTCTTGAGTAGAGAAAGCATTAATTAACCCATGTCCTTTGGCCATATTGTTTATTTTATTTCATAATTTGTGACTTATTGCACCCATATGCCCATCCATTTCCGGACATCGCCCATTATCTTATCCTCGACTAGGGAACCCAGATTTAGTCTTGGGCGCCCATGGGTACATTGGTCCCACTGTGCAGGCACCCTGATCCTTCTAGCACTTTCTTGCCACTTTTTGGTCCTCTTATAGCTATTTTTCATCTTTATCTTTCTTTTGGTTGGAATTTTTGGGGTTAGCTACGAAATTAGAGAGAGATAACCCTATAAATATAAATTTATGAGACCCTGATGAGGTTCTAGCATCATACACTACTATCACTCTATCTAGAGTTGCATCCATCTATTGCATTGGAATCCACATAGTTCCATCATCAAGGAACAAGCTAGGACATTTGCATCACACTTCATAGGGGGAGGGATTCTATTCTATTTGATGCATATATTTTATTACACTTACTATATTTATTTATTTCTCGCTACTTCACAAAGTGTGACTAGTATAAGAGCACATAAAGACCGACATGCACACACACACACACACACACAACCAAACTACATCTAGGTCTAAAATGTAGTGCATCACTTAATTATTAATCCCTTTGTTGTGGTAGTTAAGGTCACTTTGACCCATTCATCTGCATTCTTCTTTTATTAGGGTTTTGATGCTTGGATTTTGGTTCCTTGATTGTAGGGTTTTCGAGAAAATCCATCAACCTTGGTGCGACTTCGGAGAGACAAATAGTGAATATTTGCTACATTCTTCCAGCCTAGAAACACTACAAGATAAAGGGTATAGTATCCACAATTTTTTCACATTTTCGTTGTGGATATTTTAGTTCAAATTGTGAATCCAAATTTGTGGACTCCACCTACAATAATTTTGTGGAAACATAAAATGTGACAAAAATTGTGAAAATATCTACAATAAAAATAAGTGTAAAAAATCCACAATAATATAATTGTGGAATTTGTCATAATTTTAATATTGTTACATACCTACAATTAAAATTTTTGTATACACATTGTTGTGGATCCACAATTATAAAATTATGGCATGTGTCACAATAATTATAGCTTAGTTTTAAATAAATTCTCAATTTTTAAATTGTAACTATTTTCACAATTTTATTTTATGAAATTAGAATTATAAAAAATATAATATTATTTTTCAATTTTAATTTTTTATTATTATAAATTTTAAATATTATTTTTTTGTTTCACAATTTTCTTATTAATATTCATTTAAATAAAATATTTATTTTAACTATCATAATAAATTTTATAAAATAATATAATATTATTTTAATTATTTTATTCAAATTTATAATATTAATAACATGAATTTAATATTTAATTAAAAATATTTTACATATAAAATAAGATAAAAAATTAAATTAAATATGTAATAATGATTATAAAACAACATTACATGTAAATATGCCATTTAAAAATAAGTCTTTTACCAATGTAGTCAAACTATAGATAAAATTGTAAATATAACTTGATCTAAAGATAGAACCTTTAACTATAAATATTGGAAAAAATCCCATGCAATGTAATTACCATTAATTTACCAATAAATAATTTATTTCTAGAAAGTCGTTTCACTTCATATAGATTTTTTTATAACATGCAAAAAGCTTTTAATTATTTCAAAGTTTTTCCATTTTCAATAAAACACACACATTAAAGATCAAGATTATAGTTATATTGTCCAAAATTAATAAATTAATAGTTTGATAATCATTTTAATTATAATTTGAAAGATAAATAAATTTAATAGTATTTTAATAAATTTAATAATATTATTTAATTATATAATATATTTTAATTACAAAAATAAATTAAAATATAAATACAAATTTCAATTCATAAAAAGCAAAAAAAAAAAAAGTTCTATTTAACCATTAACCAGTCATGAATGTGAAATGGTTAGAATATGGTAATGTTATCAATAAGAGACTTAAACAATTCAATGTTTACAATTAGATTTATTTATTAACCTTGAAGAGAGGACAACTACATTTGTTTAATACATTTTTAAATAAACTTATTTTTTATATTTATTTTTAAAATTTAAATACTATAATAAAATTTAAAGAAGATTTTATAAACCTAACATTAAAAAGAAGTAAGAAAAAGATTTACTTCATACAATTCAAAAGTAACAATGCTCCTTCTTCACTTCAAATAATTTCTCTGTAACAAAATCAAAACAAGTAAATTTCATGAAATTTCTTAAATAATCCAAATATATTATAAATTAGAGTATGTAAAAGAAATTCTAAAAATCTAAACAAATTTATACCATAATCATGATTTGAGCCTTTCCTGTTTTACTGTTAAAACTTCAAAATTTATTTTAAAAATTTCAAATCTTACAAAATAAACACAACCAATCACAGATCTATAGAAGACAATACCTTTCGAAATTCATCATACAATCCCTAATTTTTTTTTTTCCTTCTTTCTTTAATGCACTGAGAAAGTCCTGAAATAATTCTTTCCACTTATCATCTCCCACTCATCCCCCTGAAAAAAAAAAAACTTAATCTGAATTTTTCGTATTAAGTTAAAGTTAATAGGAGAGACCAACCGATGTCTTCCGTCAATCTAATTCTATTATCAACGGTTCTAAATACTTTGTACTCGATCCGTGTATAACTCACATGATTGTATGCTTCTTTTGGGTTCAGTTACATTCACTATTACTTCGTGTTACTTCCTGCATGAAAATAGATACAATCACGGAGATGATCATGGAGTTACTAACTATGAAAATAAAGAAGATTAATGAATATTTAAATCTTGTTATAAGAATTCATTTAGGGTTTCGAGTTAATGCCAGGGAATTAATATGCGGGAGGCCATTTCTATTTTTTTGACGTGATATATATGAAAATCTTTTATTTTCAAAAATAATGAAAACTGATTTGAAATATACTTTTTTCAAAGTATTTAAACTTTTATCTTTGCGGTGAGTGATTCATACTAATAATTAGAAGTAAACTATTCACCAAAATTCAAAGTAATATTGGAATAAGCGTATATTATTTAATTTTTTAAATATAGATTTTTAAATTTTTATATTTATTTATAAATTTTTTTATATATATTTGTATATCATTATAGATTGGAGAACTATACATAATTTGATTAAATAATAATTTGTATTAGTTATGAATATTTGTTAAAATTAGAGAATTTTCAATAATATAGATTATCGATAATATAATTTTAATATGGTATAAATTATTAAAATTTTATATATCAAATAATAATTAATAGATTTATTGTCTATTATCTATAAATAAATTTGTGAAGTAGAGTCATATTTCTAAAAATATTTAAATAAAATTAGAAGTAATTTTTTCATTTATAAGAATGTAAAAATTGTGTGTGTATTTGTGTTTGGTAGTTGGAAAGAATTAAATTTCATGTGAACTTTCCACAGTAAATTTTATGTATAATATCTACAATATTATTTATCAATGTATAATTTTATTGTAGATATTCCACAAATTTCATTTTTGTGGATATCAATGTAAATAATGGAATGTCTTTTAATTACTTCTTTCTCTTTATTACTAATATTGGATTAAGGAGAATAAATTATCCATAACCTAGAGAATAGTATATTTTGGTATTGTATATTATTAAAAACTAAAATTAATAGCTACAATAAATTATCTATTATGTATATATTTTAGATTTTTATGGTGTTACGTGTCTAATATGTTAGATTTAATAATTTTCTCACTTTTATTTGAACTTTAAAAATCATGATACTTTTTATAATGTATATTATCAATAAATAAGGTTAAGTGGTGTTTTGAATAGTCCAAATTACATATATACTCCATTTTAATAAGTTTTTTTGTGGAAAAATCAAATGATGTGACTTTATATTTGGGTTGTATAGACTATCCATAATTAGATTTTCAAAGGCCTAACATTTGATAAATTATGAGGATAAAATGTGACTTTTCGACAACAAAATTTCAACAATTAAAACATGGTAAAATCTAATTTTCCACAATGAATTTTAAATAATGTAGATATTTCACATATTTAAATGTGACTATTATAAAATTGTGCAAATTCTACATCATGTTTATAGAATCTATCCATTTGATGTTGATAATTCACAAATTTTCCACAAAATCAATTTTTGTGGATAACAATGTGAATAAATGATCCTAGTTCTAGTAGTGTAAAGATCCCAAAAACTGTGAGGATCATGTAACTATCATGATCTTACATTTGGAAAATTGTGTTTTTCTCACCTTTACTATGTTCGCTTGTTTGTTTTTGCATTATTTTTCTCGAATTTATTATTATACATAATTATTTTACACGTTTTATATTCAAGGGTGCTATTTTTTTCAATGCCTTGTTATAAATCCCATACCTAGACCATTTTGCAATATTATATTCTTAGGACGTAAATTTTAAATATCTCCAATTCAACTTTTAAAACATAGACAAATTATATATTGGTACCCCATGCTTATTTCAAAATTTTAAGAAATTATCATCATTATTGTTATTATCCACTCAGATTTAAGTGTGGATATTTTTTCCCATTATTATTATTATTTTCATTTTCCAATTTGAAGTGGTGACATGGGAAAAACAATGGCAAAGCGGAATCGGAAAGGGAGTAGGCATATATTTATTCGAAGAGATTCACTACATAAACTTATGTTGTATCACATGTGTTTGTAGGATAATAAATAATACCCCTATTTCCAAATCTAAATTTCAATCTTATATTATTAATACCCCTCCCAATACAAATTTTGAATGATTAAATTCCCCTTATTATACCTATATTCAAACTATCCATTTTACCTATACATTTTTAATACCCCTTTTTATTTCTACCTCTTAAATGTTAGATTCAATGTATTACATTTTTAAAACAAGTCGATTGTATTTCCATTTATTACCTTGATCAAATTCTTATTGGACTCCAAAAGTAAAAATCTTCATTATGTGTAATTTGTTATTTCATTTCCTATATTTTCCATCTATAATTGTCAAACTAAAAAAATTCGTATATTAATATGAACACCATATGTGCTTTTATTCTTGTTGGTTAAATTTATTAATCTTCATGACATTTATTCTTCTTTAAAAATTTAATCAAATGAAAAAATATTGTTTTGTTGATGACATTATGGAATATGTGCTAGCTATTGAGAATTCCATTGTGTCATTAATCTAGAAATACATGTTGTTTCTCTTAGAAACATTCTAGTTTAGAAAAACACACAATGAAAATGATCTGAATTTAGGGATTCTTGATATGACCTATAAATAATCCACCTTATCGGTCCCCTTTATATCCCTTTATATCGGGTAATATATTGGATAAATTTTGAATAATATTTTTAATTTCTATATGATCTCATGTGTCAGAAATGCTTTAGATTATGAATCGCCGATATCTATCATATAATCAAGAATGCCAAGAAAATGTCTAATACATGTGTCCCTCACATGATTAAGCTATTTGACATAAATTGGGTCAAAGCATATTTTCCTCATGAGTCACAATATATACATGTATCCCATAACTTAAGCCATTAATAAGTTCTTAGTTGTAGTATTATCCAGTTGACATTTTATTTAGATGTTTGAATTTGTACAACAAACAAGTCATTTTTAATAAACCTATTATATAATTTGAGAGAGTTGTAGAATATATTTGGTTCCTTCATTTTTTTATACCATTTTTAACTATTATAGATGTTTCAAAATTTAATTATAGTTATGATAATTTGTAGACAACTAACAACTCCAAACCTTAGTCATATAAAATCCACATCGTTTAGATAACAAATTTAAATTTTAACATTTTTTTTTACTACTTTAGACTTACTGAATATTTAAAGAACACTAATATAAAACTATATTAATGTTTAATTCCACATTAAATTGTTTGAAAATTCTACATCTTCAATGATTTAGAATTTCAACAATTTAATAAAGATATTTATAAAATTAAAAATAAATTCTTTTAAATTAAATGTTAGCTAAATATGTGTTTATCATGTCATATTGAGAAATTTATTAAGACATTATTGTAGTGTGAAAATGCAACATTAAGAAGTGTGGAAATTTATGAATGGAATTAATAAAAATAGAAGAAAATACCCATCATATTCACAATTAATGATATTTTAATAAAACTAACAAAAAATAAAAAATAATGTGGAAATTGATTTTTGTATTGGATAAGGAACTTCCCCCTCTACATCAAGTGTTTTGAGAGCAGGTTTTACATCAAGAAGTGACTAGAAAGAAGGTTGAGATTCTTTGAAGGCAAGAGAAGATTGATTTTTGATTAGTGAGTTGCATTAAGAACATAGTTGAATTAAGAGTTAGGAGCACCCTGGGTAATAATTGAAGTGAATGCCCTTCTTATAATTTTTTTGTAATGTTTTCCCAAGAAATAAATTAATAATAGTTATGTAAATTATCGTATTTTAAAATTTACATCAATGCTCATAATAATTAATTACTTTAGAGATAATTTCGTAATACGCTTTGGATAGGTACGGATACAAAGTTTCGATACATGGATATGGGGAAAAAATGGTCCCATATACGAAGTTGTATACAATCATCCAAATTATATATAAATATTTTAAAATGTATAAATTCTAACCTAATAATTAAGAATTAACCACATAATACACATATGAAAAATAAATAAAACTAAATAACCACAACAAACTACTCATAATTTCATTGAACCTAGGCACAAACATCCTCCCCACCACATCTAATTGAGGTTTTTATTACATTTATCTCATACATGCTTTTTTTTTTTCCTTGTTTTTATGGCTTCTCTTTGGCACCTTCCGTAGAATGAGGTTGTTGCAAAAATTGTAATTTTTCTCTAATGATCTATAAAATTTAAATTAGAAAAAAATAGAAATATTTAATTTTTTACAAAATTTTTTCGGGCCTGGAAATGTCCAGGAAATTCATTGAAAATGGTCGGGCATGTCTAGATATGGTTGGGTACGTCTGTAGATGTACCCAACTATACCCCAACTTGCCCATCCATTCCCAAGGTTTTTTAGGTGCACATCTAGGCCATACATGTATCGAGTACATTGTTTACTCATACTAGGAGCCTTAGGGGTGACGTTGCAAAGAACCCTGCATTTAAAGAACTTGGTACACGAAGGAATAAAAATATCCTAAAAATTATCAAATAAGGACAAGTAATAATCCATGTGTGCAGAGAGATAATCACAAGATGTGCTTAGACCGAATCAGATATAATTTCTTATGCAAGGTTTCTTACTCATTTAATTTACCAATATCAAGTAGGTGATGTGACTCAAAACTTAACAAAGCACCATTTTTTTGCAAAGTAATAAAAATTCTTTTGTACCTCCCATGGTTTTGTAAAGAGTGGTATCCATACCAACCCTTATAATTCCTCCATAATAATGAGATATTTACCCCAAAACATTAGTAATAAAGAATTAAATAATTCTTTCCTTCAATTATACTTGCCTCTACTAGCTACACCAAAGTGACATTATAAAAATACATGAACCTTTTATGAGATAAAATTACATACTTAAATTATCTAGAGCTACATTAGAGAATAAGTAACAATACCAAAAAAATTGTATGAGCTTAAAATATGCGTATTTATTTTTACTTTAAATAATATTATAATACCTTATTATGTGTATGTGTGAAATTTATATTACTTTATAATAATATCAATAAAAGGATTAATTAATATTGACTTCAGGTAATTTTTTTAATGTTAAGTACTAATAAAAGCAAAAATAATGAAAATCATTATATTTAGACTACCCCAGTGTTGGCACCCTAGGTAGTTTCCTAGAGTGCCTAGGGCTTAATCTCCCTTGATTAAGAAGTAAGAATTCCACCAATAATATTACCTAAAGTAGGTGTTTAGATAGGGGATTTTATTCTAGACGAAATCCTAAATATGAGGTTATGTTTTGATGTTAGACTCACATTAGTAGAGGAAAATAAGAGAAGAGGAGAAATTACAGGAGATGTGAGTGACAAAGAGGAAGAACCACAAGTTGATCCAGTAAAAGGAGAGATTGAAGAATCAAGAGAAGGAAAAATAGATAGGTTTATAAAATTTATGACATGACAATCATCCAAATCAAAAGTTGAGATTCCTACCTATGCAGGAATTCATGATGGAGAACAACTCATTGACTGGATTAAAGAGTTAGATAAATATTTTGATTTCTTGAAGAAAAAAAGGTGAAATTTTCTTGTACATGTCTAAAAGAAAATGCAACAATTTAGTGGGATTTCATATATGACGAGAAGATAAAGAAAGGGAAAAGGAGAATTAAATCCTAGGATAAGATGGTAGAAAAAATCAAAGGAAAATTTCTACCTAGTGATTATCATAATAACTTGTTTAAGAAGTTACAAAATATAAAACAATAAGAGAAGAGTGCCAAAGAGTATACAAATTTTTGTATAAATTGACTATCATATGTATTCATGTGGAATAGGATATGGAAAAATATCTAGATATCTAAAAGGGTTAAGGTATAACATTCAAGAGGAACTCATCCTAGTAAGCCCAAGGACCATAGAATAATGATATCAGTTAGATATAAAGGCATAAGACAAGTTGAGTAGGATGAAAATGCTGCATAATAAAGGAAGAGGTAGATAATTTAGAGGTAAAGGAAAACAAAAAAATAGGAGACAATAGCAGAAAATTCAAGAAGAATATGCAAACATCTCTCAAGTGCAAAATACTTTAGGATGTGGCTACTCAAGAAGAGGTTATACTTATAAATGAAGAGATAGATTTGGAAGAGGAAGAGGAATTTTTTATGAATTTTCTTTAAGTTTAATAATTTTGTTAGAAATACATCATATGAATTCCCATACAATTCTCAAAAAAATGGAAGTAAAATAAATGATGTGGTGTATGATGATGAACAAGGGAGTATAGAATCACCATATCATGTTGAAGAACCTGAAATGGGAGCATATTCGATGATTACAATCTAGTTATGATTAAATCAAGAAAATAAGTGTAAGAACCATCCCAAAGGAATAATTTGATCAATAAAATTTATAAAACTAAAGGTAAGTGCTACAAACTTATAGTTGATAATGGAAGTATTGATAATTTAGTGTCATCTAAAATGGTAGAGGAGTTAGGAAAAAAATGTTGATTCATCCTAATCCTTATAAAGTGTCTTAGATATAAAAGAAACATAAGGTGTTAGTAAGTGAATATTGTCTTGTAGATTTTCAAATCGTGAGTTATAAAGACAAGATGATTTTTGATGTAATTTTAATGGATGTGTGTTATGTGTTGTTAGGAAGGCCTTGGAAATATAACAAGAAGACTACTCACGATGGAAGAATGAATGTCTATACATTGGAAAAATATCACATAATTCATAACTTGCTACCTTTGAGAGAAGAAGGATATGGGAAACACATTCACCCAAATGTCATGATGATTGGTGGAAAGGAATACTTGAAGTAGGAGAACAAAAGTAATATTAAACTAACTAGAGAAACAATTAAAAAGATGCATAGTGTGATGAGAAACCAAGTTAATGTAATCAAGAGAATGTGTAAATGCCTAAGTGGTGAAAATTAATTTCATAGAAATATCCAAGAAAGAGGAAGTAAAGGAGCTGAGAATGATGTAATTTAAGAGGTGATAGGAGAGAGATATGAATTAGCACTCTCAAGAGGATGAGAAATAAGAAAATTGGAGAAAGTTTTTGAGCATGAAAGAGTGGTTGATTAATCAATTGCTGAGAAATAAAATGATAGTCATGGGAAGTGGTTTGATAGATTTGACAAGAATGAAGAATGTAAAAGTCTAGAAGACAATAAAGTAAACTATGAAAGAAGAGTTAAAAATTATAGTGTTGGGATGAAGGATGATATAAAGGGGCTATAATGCCTCTATTTTTTCGTCTAATGTTTCTTTTAGTGGTGTTTGTATAGTTGAGAGTTGAAATCTTGAAGCAAGTGGAGGGTGAATTCCTCAAGGAGGAGTTACTATTATATGAACTTAATGACATTATATCTCAAGAGGATTTGAAGAAGAGTCAAACAGGTGATGTACCATCCATGATCAGTGAAGAATCAATTCATAAATAACTGAAGTAGGTACGGATTCAAGAGTTAGAGGCGATGAAGATAGAATTTAGTCCAAGAACAACACCTACACAAGAGAAAAAGTTCATTCAAATGGTAAAAATGATTGTAAAAAGCATGAATCTCATTATGAAGATAGTGTATTTATGGCATGTAGGTATAGATAGTCAAAAAATTATAAAATTAAACCGGGAGATAAAAAGAAGGATCCAATCTCGACTATTTCTTGCTCTTATGTAGTATGATGTAGGAACATTATCTAGGAGAATTACACAAGGAAAATTGTTTATTATTTACATGTTTAGAGGCATTTAGAATAGGTTTAATAAGTAAGAGGTATTAAATTTCAACTTTGAGATCAAATATGAATTCCTTGCCAAAATTCAAATTTGAATTTCTTGTTCTTGTAACCTTCTATTTCAGAAATTTTGGTCATCTTTTGTGTCTTGATTTATTCCAAGAACTGTTAGGGGTTCTTATACATATCTTGAGTCATCTATTAGGAACATGTAACATCTTATACATGTTCTTGTTGTGAGAACTCTGCCTCTTTGTATAACTCAAACATGTTTACTTAGATTCTAAAGCTTAGTGTTTTCTAGTTTTGGAATGCAACTATATAGTAAGTAGTTACTGAGATAGTTGTATTTGAGTTTCTAAGGTGAAATATGAAGAGAAGAGATGCTTCTTATGTGTAAATACTTCATGTAAGAAGGAATTTATGTGGGCACACTGTGTGAGAAGGGTTTTGACATCAAGTTGTAAAGAAAAGGATAATGTTCAAGAAATATATTCTGATTATTGAATGAAGATCATGAAACAATACTTGTAAGAGTTATTTTACTATTATTGAAGACCATATGATGATTGACTAAGGATATTTATACATATATACATAACTCTAAATTGGGAAAGTGGATTTTTAAGGTTTTTGATTAGAAAATTACCTTTTTCAAGCATTGTTGGTGGTTTTAGAAGGTGATACTTGTTCCTAAATATGTGAAATGGTTATATAGAATATGAAAACCCATTTTGTATCTTTTAAATTTAGATTTTTTACAAAATTTTAAATCTCCCCTCTCGGGTTTTTGTAAAACTCTACTTAGGGTTTAAGGGAAGTTCGAGTTTTCAAGAGTTAAAAACCATTGTAAAAGATAAAAAAATACACCTATAGAGTCTACTAAACTTGTTCTATCTATTTAAGTATATTTTGGGTCATGTTGATCCATTTGGCATGTGTAGAGGTATTATTTCCATAAAACCTTTTTTTAAAGACCTAATAGGCCTAATTGCGACCTATCACAAGTAATTTGAGGGGATTATAGTGGTATGCTTAATTTTAAATTTGGTACGAAGCTACAAATCCATAATGGATGTCTAAAATAGTGTATATTTTATTTTGATTCCTTGTGAGTCTTCCCCAATAATAATGTTTTTATGAAATCAAGGATATAATATAGAGGATACATGTAAGAAGGGGAAATAATTGTTTATCTATCTTTTTTGGTTCTAATAAAATGGAGGTTTGAGAACATGAATTTATATTAGTTGGTGAATTTATTGGGATTCACAACCTTGGAAGAAGATTTCTTAAGCCTAAAATTGTTTTAGGTGAACTAGACCACAAGATAATAAACTAGTCCTTATAAAGAAAAGAAGAAATTTTAGGTGCTTAAGCTAACAAAGTAATTATTTTTTTGAGTAAGGGACTTCCTGCTCTACATCATAATTTATCTTCAAAACCCTATATAAGCAAGTTAACATCACCTCATTTACTAACCTGGCACACAATTGGAACCCCTGTTTAAACTAACATGCAAAAGGCACTGAAGGCTCCCAAAATATTCTTAGAGATTGTGTACATATAATAGGGTAGACACTACTACTATTTTGAAGCACTCAACTATGTTCATCAGTCTTCCTTCCTCAAATCCAACACACAAAGTTCCCACTTCTAATACTTAGGAAGAGAAACATTATATCCAACATGATATAAGAGGTTCAAGTTACCAACTATTTGCATTCATATAGATGTTATATTGGTTTGGAGATAACATTTGAAAGTTCTGGATATAGTATTTATTATGGAGCTAGTAGAATTGGTCTAAATCTAGCATTTGAATTATTCTAGACTTAGTATTTGAATCGAAGCTTTTAGTATTTTTGGTATGGAGCTCATGGTGTAATTGGTCGAAAGCTTGGTTAGTTTGGTCGTGATCTTGTGGTATGTTTGGTCTAGAGTTGGAAGTAATTTTTTTTTTTGAGCCAAAAGTATGTTTAGTCGGAGTTGAATATAGTAGAAATGGTCTAGAGATGACTATGATAGATTGGGCCATCTCTCCAAGGTGATATATATATATATATATATATATATATATATATATATAGGTTTTATGACCATTTAGGTCAACTAACTCTTTTCTATTTTAGAATTAATGTTAAATCATGGGATGACCCATGTCCTAGTAAAAATAAAATATACATGTATAAAAGGATATGTAGTTCAAAAGAAAAGAAGAGGATGTGCATGAAGTAGTGCATGAAGAGAGCAAGTGTAGTAAGTGGAGCAAGTAGGTGTGGAGCTATATCATAAAGAAAAATTATTAAATCTCGACATATTTCTTGATGGAGAGTGGAGTGAATTATTAAGATATATCTTTAAGTCTCAAGAATATTTCTAAGTGTGGAGTGTAGTGCATAATAAGGACATATCAAGTAAATTTATGAAGAAGAGAGGAATAGTAAAATCCTTAAGACTCCAACAGATTTTTGAAGGAGAAAACAAAGTTGATTATTTTGAGAAGTTCTTGTTGTTTTCATACATTATATGAGGTGATTTGGAATTTGGTGCTTCCTAAGTAAGAGATTGGTATCTCTTACTAAGTTGGTTATTAGTTTTGGTGATAGGTGTTTACAATAGATTCGTTCCTATAAATTTAGGGGAGTCAAGACTCTTGTAGGTTAGTGCCTAAAAACTTATTGTATTTGATTTGTGACTAGATTTTTATAGTCGTTCCAAGTATTCTTTTCTATGTGGTTTTATCATGAAATATTTTCCACAAAAATCCCATGTTTTATAATTTTTAGATCTTGTATGATATTTTTACTATGGACATTAAATTTTTTAATAACTACAAATTGTTTTATATTTATTCACCCCCACCTCTCAAGTATAAGTGTTTGTTCTTCAATCAAGATGTATAATCTTATCCTTCACCTTATATGTGGTCTCATATGTGTTTAGAATAGATCTATGTAACTTTTTACCTCTCCCTCTATCTCCAAGATGATAAAAAGAGATAGGTTTTATGATCATATAGGTTGATACTCCTCTTTTGTGGCATTAATTTTAACTCATGGGTTGACCCATGTATTAGTGTAAAAGAAAAATATACATGCATAAAAGAAAATCTAGTTAAAAATAAAAGAAGGGGATGCGTATGAAGTAATTTGTGAGGATAGGGAGTGGAGCGAGTGGGCATGGATCTATATCATGAAAATAAAGAATTAAAGATCAAAACATTTCTAGATGGAGAGTGGAGTGAATGATGAAGATATATTTTTAAGTCTCGAGTAGAATTCGAGTGTGGATTGCAATGCTTAATAAGAACATATAAAAAAAAATTACGAAGAAGAGAGGAATGATATAATCTTTAAGAATCAAAAATATTTCTAAAGGAGAAAACAAATGTGGGTTTTCTTAGAAGTGTTTTTCATTTTTATACATTGATCAGTTGATTTAGAAGTTGGTTCTTCTTAAGAAAAGAGATTTGTGTCTCTTACTAAGTTGGTGCTTAGTTGTGGGGATTGGTGTCTCTAGTAGGTTGGTACCTATAAATAGAGGGGATTGGTGTCTCCTATAGGTTTATGCCTACAAAATTACTATATTTAATTTATGATAGGATTTAGATAGTAGATCCAAGCAGTCTTTTCTCGTGGTTTTATTCCCAAAAAGGTTTCCACATTAATCTTGAGTTTTATAATTGTGGTATCTTGTATGCTTTTTTATTTTTGATACTTACATTTTTAATAAGTGAAAACTGTATTATATTGCTTCACTACCCCTGTTATTATAAGTTTGTGTTCATTATTAATGTGTATAACCATATCCTTCACCTTATATTTGGTCTTATACATATTTAGAATGGGGGTATGTAACATTTTACAATGTACTATACCTTTTTGTAGATAAAGGAATAAAATCCTTCTTCTTACTCAACCAAGAAACCAAACTATTCCCCAAAAAGAAAGATCCTCCAATTTTATTCTTTCTATCATCAACATAACCAACCCAATTTGCAATTGTATATGTAGTTAGAGTGAAATATTCACCTCTTAGATACCAAAATCCATAATCCAAAATGCCTTTCAAATATTTAACTATCATTTTGACTGCTTGCACATGAATTTATTTTGGTGTTGCTTGAAATTGTGTTACCATGCTAACTGATTGCATAATTTCTGGTCTTGATGTCATCACATATAATGAAATATCAATCATTGATCTATAAAGAGTCTCATTTTCTTCAGGATACTGATCACCCTTGTTCAATTTACTATTTGTGACCATAGGTGTACAAACTAGTTTACAATATTCCATTATAAACTTCTGCATTTTCTCCTTAATATATTTAGTTTGTGAAATAAATATACCTTTCTCAGATAAAGAAATTTGTAAACCAAGAAAGAATGGCAGTTCACTAAGCATGGACATTTCAAACTCCTGTTTCATTTCCACAACAAGCTCGTAATACATTTTTTCACAACTTCCTCCCAAACTGATATCATCTACATAAACTAAAACAATCAGTTGATATTTACTTTCAGTTTTGATGTAAAGATTAATCAATAAATCCCTTTTTGAAACATTATTGTTGTGGATACTTTTCAAGTCTTAAGTACCAGGCTCTAGGGCTAATTTTAGTCCATAAAGTGTTGTCCTAAGCTTGTACACATATTATCTATCATATTATAAGATGAATCCTTTTGGATGTTAAATATAAACTTAATCTTCCAAATTTCCATGAAGAAAGACTAATTTTACATCCATTTGATATAATTAAAAAAATTTAAAACAAAAAAATGCCAAAAACATTCTAACAGCTTCTATACATGCATATGGAGCAAAAGTTTCTTCAAAATCAATACCTTCAACTTGTGCATAACCCTTACAAACTAATCTTATTTTATTTCTTAGCACTTGTCCATCTTCATTCAGTTTATTCCTAAAAACGTATTTGGTGCCAATCACATTTTTATCTTTTGGTCTTGGTCCAATTCCCTAGTTTCATTTTTTGAAGCTGATCTAGTTATTCTTCCATAACTCCAATCCAATGCTTATTTTCACTTACTTAAAAAGAGGTTCTAGCTTGGGTAGAAAAGATAGATCTATATGTTTATTATACTCTAATGTTTTTATCACCTAAATTTTGTTTTTATGAATGGTTATTTTGGGCAAATCTGAATCTTTTTGATATCCTTTCTATCAACTACTTCCTTTTTTTCTTCTTCTACATATTCATTTCTCAATTCTTTTGGATAACCAATTTCTTATGTCTTATTCTTTTTATACCTGATATCATCCACTTTCACATTTGCACTTTCAACAATCTTGTGTGTTCTCATATTGTATCATCTATAAGCCTTGCTTCTTAAAGAGTAACCAAGAAAAATACCTTCATCAGATATGGAATCAAACTTACCCAAGTCTTCATCATCTCTTTTTATGTAGCATTTGCTTCCAAATACTATTAAATATTTTATAGCTATTGGTATTCCCCTCCATAATTCATAAGGTTCCTTGTTGTTATTTACTCTAATTTAACCTCTATTCAAAATGTAGAATGTTTTGTTAATTTCTTATCTTGAAAACATGTATGATAGCTTAGAGTCACTCAACATTTCTCTAGCCATCAATTGTATAGTTCTATTCTTTATTTATACAACTCTATTCTTTTTTGGAGTCCTTGTAGTAGAATAATGTCTCCTTATTCCATGATTATAAAAAAATCTTCAAATTCAATTGAAATAAAATCTTTTCCATTGTCATATCTTAAACACTTGATTTTCATATGAGTTTCATTTTCAACTAAGGATTTGAATGTCTTAAACTTCTCAAACGCTTTATACTTCTATTTTAGGAAAGTAACCTATGTTATTCTAGAATAATCATCAATAAATAATATTAAATAGAAATCACATTGCATATTTTGAGCTCATGTACGCCCACAAATGTCTATATGAATAATTTCCAATATATTTGTTTTTAGTACTCCTTTGTCTTAAAGTTAACCAATGTTTGCTTCCCATGTTTACATTTCTCATAAAGATTTTTATTGGTATAGTGATCTTTAACATATCTCTTGCAATATGTTTGGAACTTGTTTTCACTAGGTTTTAAAATTAATATGACCCATTCTTGTATGTAATAACTAGCTCTCGTCTACTTTCCCCATGCATAAAATTTCTCATTTAATCTTGCTGAGAATGTAAAAATTATTAGTTGTTTTGTAAACATTAGTAACTACCCATCTTTTACTTGCCTTTTTATCTAACAAACTTCAAGATGAAATGTGAGAGTGTATCCTTGATCACTGATTTGACTCACACTCATAATATTATGCTTCATTCCTTCAACAAACAATACATTTTTATTTTTTATTTACCATTGTTAAGGTTAATAGTTCCTTTACCTAAAATTCTTGTTGTAGCGTTGTCTCAAAAATTCATAGTAGTTCCATTAACTTATTTCAAGATGAGAAAATTACTCTTATCTCCTTTCATGTGGCATGAGAAACCACTATTAATGTACCATTGATTACCTTCATTTTGTGCATGAAATGCAGTTTGGAAAACCATGGATTTTTTATTTTTTCTTTTCTTTCCCCTATTTCTTCTTACAAAAATTTTGCTAGTTCAACCTTTTCATTTTCCATGGTTTCACCATTATTATTCTTCTGGAATATTCCACAAACCCATTTCTACAAAAATGTGTTATATGTCCATAGTTTTTTCACTTATAAAATATAATATCATTCTCTTTGTAATATGATAATGGGGAAAATGAGTCATAGTTTCTTTTTCAAACCCCATAATAAATTTTATTCTTGTTCCATCCAAGTTTTCTTGCATGAATTCTATAATTTATTGCTTTATGAGTAAAATGATTAAATGAAAAACAATAACCATATAAAGATTTTTAAAACCTAATCATATGATGTTGATTAACTAAAATTAACTAAGTGGGGATAAAAAGAGTTCATCTAAGTTGTGAAAAATTGTAAATAAAGTGAATAAATACAATAAAAAAGTATGCAAATAATCTATGCAATTATGTAAAATGAAATACTAACCCTAATGTGTAAGAAGGAAGAAGAAAAAGCTCTGCTGATTCGATGAAATGACGGAATGGTGTCGTAGGTGTAATTGGAAATTATAGAAGCAAGAATGATTGTGCAAAAGTCCCAAAAAGGGTGTAACTTGAGGATCTAGTTGGACTAGAGTGCCTAGAAGAGGATTGGGGTGCATGCGGTTGCTTTGGTCTATAATCCGGGCTCCCTATTTTGTGTAAAAGATATGAAATTGGTTTTCATAAGGTTGATAGGTGATCTAAACCCCTAATTATGTGTCGCATCAAGTTGAGTGTCCCATGTCAGATGTCACCAATAATCCAATTTGAAGGAAAGACACGTAAGACCCCAAAAGAATCATCAAACCCTAAAAATAAAAATTCATATGAAGGGGTCAGATTGAACTCAACTACCACAATGAGGGACTTACTAATCGAGAAAAACACTACATCTCGAGAATCGGTGTAGTTCGATTTGCAAGTGTGTGTGAATATGCCCTAGGTTGCTCTTGTTCCAGTCACACTTTGTAAAGTAGTGAGCAATAACTACGTGTAGAAGATGTAAAAGAATGTGTGTATGGAATATAATAGAATCCCTCCCACTATGAAGTGTGATGCATATGTCCTATCCTTGTGCATTGATGATGAAGCTATGTGGACACAAGTTATTTCCAAAGTAATAGATGGATGCAACTCTAGATGGAGTGATAGTAGTAAGTGATGCTAGGTCCCTCATTATGG
Source organism: Taxus wallichiana var. yunnanensis (assembly GCA_018340775.1). NCBI lineage: Eukaryota > Viridiplantae > Streptophyta > Pinopsida > Cupressales > Taxaceae > Taxus > Taxus wallichiana. The sequence goes on along the minus strand of CM031241.1, from coordinate 91,738,406 downwards.
TCTCATAACTGTAGATTTATAGGGTTCTCTTGGTCTAATTTTGTAATTAACCCTAGAAATACCAACCGAATGAAAGATAAAGATGTAAAATGGCTAGAAAGAGCCCAAAAAGTGGGAGGATGGCGAAGAAGGGACCAAGGCACCCCTGGTGGGACTACAGGGCCAACCGAAACTCCATAGTAAATTTGGTCCAGATTATTACAAATAATCTAACACAATAATATTATTAAAACACACAATATAAAATTTATAAACTGAATTAATTTGGGATGCCTTTACATATATGAAGAATACATTATATAGGAGGACGTTCTCCTTAATACAAGGAATCAACATCAATCATCAACAACCCACATATCTCTCTCCAATCCATACAATCTCTCAAACATATCCCTAAGATATCTCTAGCTAATCTCTAGGATATCTCTCACACTAAAATAGCTACGTGAGTTGTTCTCGCAACTCACCATTAATAAAACTATTACAACTATATTATTAATATGTGTTTTGTAAACTCATTATTAATAATATTACATTTTATTTAATAATGTTACACAATATTTTGGTAACATTCACTCCCTTATTGTTAACATTATTAATTCCCAATATACACTCCCCTAATATTGACATTATAGAAACAACAATCACACTTCCTTCGCAGCTTGCCACCCATGCATGCTCATGATCTGGATGGTTTTTCAGGACAGCCAACAACCTCAACAAGGATGGTTTTACAGGACAACCAACAACCTCAACAAAGGATGGTTTTATAAGAAAACCAACAACCCAAATATCATGTTGCTACTTTTCCTTTATGATTTCGTCTATCCACTATGTCTTTCCTTTGAGGAATCATGTATGAACCACCTTTGCTATTGAATGCAAATTGAATAGAGGGAAAATTAAACATTGAGACCATGTTCCAGATTTCCCCCTTAATGTGAACATTTCACTTATTCAAATTGGAACTCGAAATCATAGTGCAAATATGAAATAAAAAGAAAACACAGATCCACACATACGCCACCACGACTTCATGCAGCCCCATCGTTGGTAGGACCGATGAGAGGCCATTGATTCACCTCAGCCTCCGTCCAAAATTTCACCTTTGCTTAACTCAGCAATATGTAATTTTGAAGCTCATTTACAAATTGTACGTCGGGTAACACCGATAATACATCTGTAAGGCAATTTTTTTTTAATTTTCTAGAATTTTACAATGAAACTTGACACAAATTGTCTAATTCTCAAAAGAATTGACCTCCTTATCCATTTCTTTTTAAAACACATAGACTACATAAAAAATAACTTCTCTAAACTAAGAAACCAAACCTATAAATATTCCAGACCTAAACAATTTTAAAAAAATACCCCGACCTCTATTTTATTTTATTTTGGTATGCAAAAGGACGAGTACATATTCTAATGGTGGTGAGCTTCTCTGGAGTTGAGACATGAGATGATCTACATGGGTACGCAATAAAGTAAATACATAGTTGGCAAGTGTTAAATCATCTCAAATAGCTATATCCATCACCGTATTTGGAACATATGCAATGAAACGAATTAAAAATGCAAATCAATTTTGATGTGTGTAGCTCTAAACTCGAGATCCGACTCAAATGAGGGAATCAGATTGCTCAACAAGATTTGCATGGAAATATCATTAGTTCCGGTGCACTATACTCTGCAGTAAAATAGAAACTTATAAAACAAAACACATACCAGGAAATGACTACCGTCCCAAGGTGCAAATCCGATGTAACATAGAGATTTGTTTGTCAATGCAACTTGAAAATACTGCACTAAATATGAGTCAAAGGTCGTTTTCTTCCGAGATGGTGACTAAAACACTAATGGAGATCCGAACCTGGGGATCCAAAGGGGAGCCACGGTTGTATTGCAATTAGATATCCTAAGTATTTGGTAATACTGAGTCATGTGGAAAGAGACTCTCCACGATCCTCAGACCATAAAAAGATATTGTGAAACCAAGAAAGTAGATGAGAATGAAATTCAATGTAGCTATGTTTTGTCCATTGTACCACCAGTATAATCTATTGTTGAGCCCGAGTATGCCATGGAAATAGCCAAGCTATAATTGGTATTTAGAAGGCCAACAACGTCCAGAAACAATATAGATGAAAAATAGATCTGCCCAAAGGAGTGACTGGAGACCTAATGTAGAAAAATAAATCATAAAGCGTCCCATTTCTTTTCCTAATATTTTTCCTTTTTCTCAATAAACCCCATGTTGCCGGAATAACTTGATTGATGACTCCAACTCTTCGTACAATAATTTTCTACTCAAAAGGAAACTCTACCCTTTTTGTGTAGATCAACGGAGATCTCAAAGACTTTTGAATGCTTCAATGAACCAAATTTGACGCTTGATCCAGGTTTGAGTACTAACGCCAGCCAGATGCAATATAAATTTGTAGGATCAAAGAAGGATATGACACGACCTGGGAACTATTGCATTGAGGGATCATGTGAATGACAGACTAGAGGATAACAAATACAAAAACTAAGCTTACATTACAAATACAAAATTTATGATAGAATAAATATCTCATCAAATGGGGCAATCCAAATGTATACATGCCCCTCACACACTTTCATAGAATCATCTTTTCTCTGATACCAAATAATAAATTTGGTCCAGATTATTACAAATAATCTAACACAATAATATTATAAAAACACATAATATAAAATTTAGAAACCGAATTCATTTGGGATGTCTTTACATAGATGGAGAATACATTATACGAAGGATATTATCCTTAATACAAGGATTCAACATCAATCCTCAACAAACCACACATCTCTCTCCAATCCTTACAATCTCTTAAACTCATCCCTAAGATATCTCTATCTAATCTCTAGGATATCTCTCACACTAAAATAGCTAAGTGAGTTGTTCTCACAACTCACCAATAATAAAACTATTACGACTATATTATTAATATGAGTTCTATAAAATCATTATTAATAATATTATTGTTTATTTAATATTGTTACACAATATTTTGGCGACACAACAAGATTACTAATTTGGGCTTTTGATTGAGGCTAAAATGACGCGGGATAACAAAAGATGATTGGGCATGTGGGTATAAGAGATCAGTAATGAAGAAATATAAACAAAACAAGATGGCCAAAAGGTGGGTGTTAAATAGTACTTTCTTCACTTAAGAAACTTCTAAATAATAGTATGAGACTGGAATAAATAATGTCTAAAGTGGGTTATTTTGTGACTAAATGTTTCCCCCATTTTATGTTGGTGAGCGGAAAGCTCAGTAACATAAAGAAGATAGAGATGTGTACCTGTTGTTCATGAAGAGTGTAGTAGAAATGCACTAAAGGACCATAAAAAAAACATGAAATGAAAAAAAGATGGATGAGCATGGAAACTATAGATGAAAAATGGGTAAAGAAAAAGTGATGAGAGTGAACCTAGGGTAGAATTTTTGTGTAGCTACTTGTTGGTTGGATATTTTGTCAAGATGAAATATGAGGTTCAACCACAGTACATGGGATTGAATCCCTCCTCAAAGATAGGTGAGGCTACCTGTTTATTACTAATCTAAAACACAATAGAAATAATGCGTACAATATTCACACTAATCTAACCATTGGGGTTAGGATAGAATCCTGAAAGCCACATCCACAATAATTGGAAATATTGCTGCTTTAGAAATAAAATGGATTAGAAAGAACACATCGCAGAAAGGGAAACAGTGGTAACGTACTTTCTTCCTAGCAAACACAGATCACGAAATAATCATATGAGTTCTAGATAACGAATGTAATGCAGTGTTTGAAATAACATAAAATAATTGAGAACACTAAACCAAGAACAGTTTAAGATCCTGAACATAAGAGCAATATCTTAAGAGAGATGAATCTCACAACACAAAGTTTGCAAAAATGACATCGATTCCTATTCTTTGAATGATTGAAAGAAAACACAAAGTTCTTCTTCTACACAAAGGTTCTCAATATTCCAAAAATCTCAACCCTTTGGAATGCATAAGCATCCCTTATTTATAATAAAAAGAGTAGAGAGAAAATAGGATAAATCCTAGAAAATAGTCTTTTAACAAGAGTCCTATTTCGCTTGACTCTCACGCAGGAGACCAAGTCAAAATTTACTTCCTATGTGACGAAACAGAAATGAAAAAGACATGTCAATTTCAAGATTGAAATGACATGTTGCATCGTGACTTAGTCTAAATCGTCGTCTTTCTCTTCCTCATCTTTCTCTCCTTCTAACTGAGCCTGTTTGTTTCGAAATTCTTGGAATTTCGGATTATACCTTGCATCTCATTCTCATCAGGCGCGGTGGAATGATCACTCAAGACTTCACATGTTTCATGAGTGTCACTAGCATTTCCGGGGAGCTTTCTCAACCTTTTGTTAAGTTTTCTTAGGGTCTCCAAAGAATGTTCAATCTTTACAAACCTATCAATGATTTCCATGCCAAATCCGTGAGTTGGTTCATGCTGAATTGATTCTTGGATTTGTTTGAAAAGATCATCAACTGGTAGGATACGAATCTCCACCCAACACTTTTGCATAGATTTTGATCAGTTCTTCCTCTAGGTCACTCTTTCCATAAATTAATTGATACCTTGATTCTCTCAATTTTCTGCAATCTCGTTGAGAATCTTTATTCTGAATTTTATGGCCTTGGTTAGCTGGAAATTCTTATCCGCATGTGGGAGGACGCCCTCTTCGACCAAGATGCATGATGGGATTTTCTTCAGCACCTGGAGAGCTTCGAAAGTCAACTCCAGGTGCCTATCTCTTGAGAGAAATCATCATCCACCTTTTCCCCATTGCTCTGTATATTCTCTAGATTACTTCTTTCCCCTATAGGAGCAGCGTTTGGGTCCATTCATTGACCACTCTCCCCTTTTCATTAATCTTCTCGATTATGGGTACTGATGAGAAATTGAACCTGACATAAATAGAGGATGATGGTACGGACTCAAGGGGTTTTGAGAGCTTAAGTAATACTTCAGTCAACTGCTCCACCTTTTCTTTAAGCTCATCCTTGTTGTCCTTTGTTTCCTTTAATTTCTGACATAGCACGTTCATAGCATCTCGTGCATCTTGTTGTGCTCCTTCTGCCGTCACCTCTCCTAGAGAAACCCTAGTTATCTGATAATCAGAGGCCACTATGTCCTCTTTGGTCTTGTCTGTTGGAGAGTGGCTATCTCTGCAAACTTATGTCCCGAAGCATCCACTAAAACCCTCGAAACTGTTTTGGGTTTCTTGGCTGACTTAGCAGTAGGAGCCTTGAGTGAACTAAAATCAAAGGCTGGTATGGGTACAACCACCTTCCTTTTCCTTGGAGTTTTCTCAAGTAACCATTGAGGCATGCCAGAAGGAGTAGCCACTGTTGTAGAAGTTGGTGTCATACTTTTAGGTGGAGGGGGATTCACTGGTGGAGTGGGAACAGTCATTAGTGTGGTAGTAGATTCGGTGAAAAGAGGTGTAGGAGGGGGCATATCTATAGTTACTTTGGTCCCAATAGAGAGGGGTGAGAGTCCGGAGAAAATGCTGGCCATGACCGATGAAGTGGATGGGGAAAGAGGAGGTAGAAGTGGTTGTGAAGTAGGAAGCACAGATCCTGACGCCAAAGCCTGGGATGCAAGAGATAAAGTTACTTCTGTTGGGTAGTCAGCAAATGGTGAAATTAGGGGCTGACTCACCTCTCCTTCCAAAGAAATTTCCCCTATTTCTAGTGGTGTTGGTGATTCTGGCACGTTCACCATTTCAACTGGAGTAGCAGTTGAAGGGGTTTCTTCTTCTCTTCTCTTCTTGACAAATTTGACCTTTATAGGTCCCTTGGAAGAGCTTTTGTCCTTTTCCTTTTTGGAGGGCCCCGCCTCCAAAGCAACCAACTTTGAAAAACTATATTCTTTGAAACTCATCCCCAAGAGGTGAGCCATGCCTTGGTGTGTGTGAGAATCGGGGATGATCTATCGGTAATAGAGGCTTTCTCACCGATAGACCAATCAATAGGTGGGAAAACATATTGATCTTCATTCAGTCCATCATAGGAAGGATCCAAAACTTTCATTATCGCCAGTACCCTTTGGAATGTTGGCGAGCCCGAGTGTCTGAATGTCTACAAGTGTCAACCTGCTATGATCTTTCCTTCGGATAGCAACTTCATCACGTAAATCAATCTAGATGTCTTCTATGCTTACTATGTGCAGTGCGAGTTCCATATGACTTGAGGACTCCTCGAAAGTCAAACCCATCTTTGGGCTTCATGTGATTTTTCAACTTATCTTGAAGCTCGTGTACAATGTTCTTGGCTTTTATCACCATTGAGCAGGTATACCTTCCAATAGAAATTGGGAAGGATACGGCGGCCTTGTGTTTACTCTGTTGGAACTTGTGAAAATCCAACAATTGCCTGACCAACTCCATCAAGATTAATTTGTCCCCTGGATATCTAGGCAAACGGAAAGGATCACCCGAGTACATGACCACCCGAAGGTAAGTGAACTTCTTGAATTGTAAGAAGACACAACCCCATTTCAAAACTTCAGCCCATGCCTCATCAGAGACTCTTGTTTTCCTCAGTTCAGGGTTTAACCTACAGATGTTCTCATAAAAGAAGGCATCATTTACCCTTCTGAATTGGTCTTCAGACCCTTTTCTTGTTAACTAAGGAAAATACCGATAAATATGTTCCACTGTCTTGTTCCCCTTTGTGTCCAATCCGGGTAATTCCTCATGTCGGCTGCTGCATAGGTGACATACGAGGACATATAAAACTTCCCAGTAGACAAGATTGTTGTCATCTAAGAATCTATCTCGTTACTAATAAGGGTACCCCAATCAATCCCCTGTTGATTCTTCTTAATGATGATCATGAATTGGTACATCCATCCTTGGAAAACATTTGATTTGGGGAAACCAAAAACCCGGCTCAATAGAGTAATGATATCATTGATTTCCTGAATGAAATCACTTCTAGGAACAAGTCTTGGGAACCTGGAAATAGCCGGCTTGGCTTTGATTAGGAACTTCTTATTCACGTGTTTGATATAATCTTCCTGATCATTGTCCCAATATTTTTGGGCTGACTTGAGATCTATGTCTCCATACTCCTCAAAGTTAGGTAGCTTGAGAAGGTCATCAAAGTAACCTCCGTCTAACTTGATTACGACCTCTCCCACCTGATTTTTCACAGAATGAGAAGCAGAGTCATAATTTGAAGCATAGGCTAAGATGAACTCGGGACACTGAGCAGACATGGGGAAACCTGCTGTAAGAGGGAGACCACTGCCAACTATTGATTTCATCCATGGGGTTTGGGAAGAACTCTTGACTCTATTCCAAAAGTATTCCATATCTATGTTTCCGAGTTCTGTATCCCGGATGTCATAATTACAATCAATGTAGGAAGGAGACTCCACCTTCCTAAATTTATACTTCATCCTCCCTGAATTTTTCATCTTATCCTGTGATGGACTAGGATCTAACATGAGGAATTCCAAAGGAGGAGTGAACTGATTGCTTCTGATTTAGACACTTCAGGTTTGAGGACCTGCTTAGCAATCCTAGAGACCTGAAACACTATAGAGAGTATCAGAGATTAGTGGGTGTTAAACACTTGGAAAGTCCCGACAATCAGTTGAACTTGTCGGAAGGTATGAGATTTCCGCCACTCTGGAAAACCCGCAACACTAGAAGATGCCGGGAAGATTGGAAATCCCGCAACACTGGAGGATGCCAAGGATTTGGAATGTCTGACACCTTGGATTTCCCGACAAACTGCAGGATTTGGAAGCTGTAAAACACCCTACGAAACCCGAAAAGAAGGAATCAGGTTTTTGTCAGGGTAAAACATATAAATTCCTCTTCATTGCTATGAATCTTTGATACATTATTCTATTGTCATAACAATGGCATATTCCAAGGAATAAAACTAAGCTTTTCAAGGGGAACCCTAAAACACAAACTTGATTGGAACACAACCCAAAAAAGGAATAAATAATCAAAACCCAAAACCCTAACAAGAAAGAAAGAGGGATTTAGGAAGATCATCACACAATCCTTCCACAAATTTCACAAACAAAGAACAAAGGGAAATACCTTCAATCAGATTGAAAAATGATAAAAAATGAGCAACGCAATCGAGCACAAAGGTGAGTCAGTTTCGGGGTCGAAGACACATGCACAAAAATCCACGAGGTAAAAAGTACATCTGGTAAAAATGACATGGAAATCCGAGTATTTATAAGAAATTTCACATTTAATACACTTCAGTTGACACATGTGTCAACTACCCGACAACTTCGGCATTAATGCCATGTCAACATGCTTGGGATGTCCGAAACCCGACACAAAGGATTTCATATTAATTCGGGTTTCGGGTTGGGAAACAAGCGACATGAAGCATGATGCTTGATGGTTCTGAAAACCCGATACAAAGGAGTGAATCGGGTTTCGGGAATCGGAAGACATGCGACATGAAGCATGTTTTGACTAAGGCATGTTCGATGCTCAGAAAACCTGAAAACTCGAAAGACTTACTTGATGCGGGTTTCGGGTTTGAGGATCATACAACACGAAGCATCCAAAAATCATGTTGTCTTGCAATGGAAACACAAAAACCTGATTATCTCAGAAAAAGGGCTTTTTAGGAGATTTGAAAATTTCCTATGGTTAACACATTTTAGTGAAATCACAAAAACGGGATAACACTACTGCGGTGTGTAGTCTACCTACATGGTTAGTAAATCATGAGTGATTTTACGTATTATATTTGTTGACATTGTCATTGTTGCTACCCCCATTTCTTTGCTTGTTTCTCATACGGTTGGACCTACAAGGAGAAAATGATCAAGTACTCAAATATGTATGTATGTAAGTGTAAAAATGCTATGTAAAAGACAAATGTAAAATTATGTAAATATAAAGTACAGATTAAATATAGAGCTTGAACCAGATTTAATAAGAAAAAATACACCGGAAATAGAATAATGGAGTTTTGATATTGAAAACTTCCGGGATATATTACACTGAGGATTACATACATATATAGGTAAATGACATCCTTAAAGTAAGGAGTCAACTTCTATCCCTCATATCTCTCTCATGATCACTCAGCATCCCACAAATCTCTCCCAATACCTATTCTCACTCAACAAACCTAGAATCTCTCTAAGAGATCTCTACGAGTTGTCACCAACTCATTATTTGCACAATAATAATAATGTTCACAATATTAAAATATTGCTAACATTCACTCCCCTATTGTTAACATTATTATTTCCACACATACACTCCCCTAATGTGAACAATGTAGAGAAAAACATTCACACGTCTTCTACAGCTTGCCTGCCTCTGCATGCTCATGATCTTGGTATGTTGAACCTCTGTTCACCAAATACGAACCCCTGTTCGACAATAACGGACCTCTGTCCTAGGTACGAGCCCCTGCTCATGAACCTCTGTTCATCCTCTTCAAGAAAAACATGATGCTGCTTTTTCTTGTGCTTTTATCTTTCTACTATCACATATTTACATCAGGAGGTTATAAAAGGAAATACAATTCTGAACAGGAATGTGACATCTGTTCTTATTATAAAACACACAATAATGAAATCAAACACACAACTGAAATACTTGGCCACCAAATCAATACCGCGGCCTCGTCGATGGTGCCTGACGAGAGGTCGCTGATCAACCTCCTGCCTCCGTTTCCTCCGGCCTCCATCAGAATATCCCTGCTAACTCAGCAGAAAGTATAGTCGAGGACGATACGCGTTCCCTATCGCGATACAGGGCGGGGTCGAGGGGCGGAGCCCCCGAAGCCAGGAACGGTTTTCATTTGCATTTTTCCTTAAAAATGAGTGTCGGATTACACCGAAAATGCACTCATTTGTCCTTTTTTTTTTTTTTTTTTTTTTAACAACTTTTCGACTCAATTTTGATGACAATAGAATGACAACAAACAGATACCCTAAAAACAACTATTTTGACATTTTTAATGACTCTCAAAGACACTAAAAATAACTCAAGACTTCAAAAATATCAAACCTATTGTATATCGACTAAATAAGTTAAAACTCGCATCGACCTTCTAAAGACTACAGACTCAATCTTGAATACAATTATAATACTAATTTACTTATTGACATTTACATAGACAAAAGGAATTTGATTACCCACAACTCTATGCACTAACTATTAACATTACCCAAAACATGTTAATGGAACTAAAGACCGACAATGGACAATGATCAAACTATATTATAGACTATCAAACATTAAAATTATTGACTATCAAACATTGCCTTTCAAATATAAATTCTTGGCACGAGATAGGGTCTTGACCAAGTCTTCACGTTGCTTTGGTGTCGTTCCAGGTTTGATCACAGGAGGACGATTCTTTGCATAATACAGCTGTCGCGTTTTGGCAGTGAGTGCACAGATTTTCAAATACAGCTGTACTGTATATTCAACATAATACCAGGTCGACTCGGTGGTTACTCCAGTGCAAATAAGTTTCTACAGAGCAATACAAATCACAATGCATTGCGTGCTGCTGACAGAGGTTCGAGTTGCCAAGTGACTGCGCTGGGAGAAGAAGAGATTGAATTTCTTCTCATCAAAACGTCTCCTTCAGCTTTTGCAATGGCGTCTCGAATCCTTGCATGTGAAAAGCTCGTGATATGTGCCACGTAGATTGCAATGATGTAGGAACTTTGACAGATCCACGACTGCAGAAAGCACAAATGACTATGAGTGGAGATGGAATGAATGCGTGGAAGACTGCAATTGTCGATGGAATTGATAATGGTTCCGGTAGAGAGTCCGAGTGCACTGGGTATGATCACCAATAGAATGCAATTAGAAATGGTAAGAATTGAGTCACGGACTTGCGGTGCCTTTGCCAATCAACACAATAAGACCAATCTAGAAGAGCATGCAGAATACGAACTGGGCAGGGTCGCAGATCCCTAATGTTGGAAGAGCTCGCCAGGTTAACACATAGAACCCATCAATTTCAACCACCTCATAAATTCATCTCTTGACAAAAATATGCATCCATGCCGTCTCACCAGAACCGTGTTGATCCAAGACGTAAACCATTAATCAACCATTATGCTGAGGAACATCGCTGCTCTGATACCAAATATAGAGCTTGAACCAGATTTAATAAGAAAAAATACACCGGAAATAGAATAATGGAGTTTTGATATTGAAAACTTCCGGGATATATTACACTGGAGGGATTACATACATATATAGGTAAATGACATCCTTAAAGTAAGGAGTCAACTTCTATCCCTCATATCTCTCTCATGATCACTCAGCATCCCACAAATCTCTCCCAATACCTATTCTCACTCAACAAACCTAGAATCTCTCTAAGAGATCTCTACGAGTTGTCACCAACTCATTATTTGCACAATAATAATAATGTTCACAATATTAAAATATTGCTAACATTAAAAAGTGTAAACGAAACATATGCACATGATCCATGTTGAGAAAAAGAGTGTCGAAGGATATCTTGTACTATGAGTTTTTAGGTGATCTCACGCCATGGGCCAAAGAAGTGTAAGAATCACATGCTCTATGTCCTCCAAGCTCTAATTGGTTCCCTAAATGTGTGTGAAGAGATCTTTGTATCGTTCTAGTTTTTTAGGTGTCCGAATGCCACATGCCAAATTAGTGTAGGGAGGCATACCCACTATAACCTCCAAGCCTATAACTACTTCCCATAATGTTAAGGACACCATGTCCTATAAAATTCATTGTGTATAGGGTGTGTATACTTTTCTAACCCACTTGTTATGTATAATTGAACCGCACCAGTGTAGACTATTTATGTTAGTATGAAAAATCCCAAATGATGCCCCACTTTTTGGGGGTGCATGCGACATCACCGATACGAGAATGCGGTCCCAAATATGAATAAAACCATGAAATTTATAATTGTACCCTTTAGGGAAAAGGGAATGCACTTGGTAGAAACCTAGGTGCACACAAACAAGGATGGTTAGCCAAAACCAATGTTAGTATGAAAATGTATGCATGTAAGAGGATAATGTGTAACATACGTAGACAATGTAAAAAATGAAAAGCATAGTAATGTAAACACACAAGAACAAATAAGTCTCACAAAGAAGGTCACAAAGATGGGACATTGCTCATGATGTCATAAAACACACAAGTCCATCATGGATGAAAACAACAAACACATGTGTACACCAAGCATAGGGCAAGGTCCACATACAAACAATGACATGACATTACAAGAAAAAAGAAGTAGTCATGGAAACATGTAATCCTATAAAATAAGTTTTGCACATGGAACACCCATTAGCATGTTAGAGAAATAACTAATATGTCAAAGCGTGAATAACCATTGAATGTAATGTTCTAAGTACAAGATGAAACAATAAAACCTATGAGAAATGAATGTGGATGCCCCCACTAACCAAGTGTAGGAAGGGTAGAAGCTGAGCATCCGTACTACATGTGAAGGATCTATATATGTGATCTCAACTAATCCTAACCTGGGCCTATCCAAGGGTGGAAGATTCACTGGCATGAGTTCACTATGGTATACGGGGTTTCCTTTTCCCATCTTCCCATCCCCATGTGTTTGAAAGTGCCCATAATAAATCTTCAAATTAGTGTAGTGTGATGGGTTAAAGATTTTGGTGTGGGAACTAATAATGCCCTAAATCCTTTTCCTAATTTGTGTCAACTAATTTATGGAATCCCATTATGGTATTTTTATGGGACAAATAATAGTGGAATTTCTACCCTAGGAGGACCTATTCATGGAGTGGTGGCTCATATGTCATTCAATAACTTACGACTGAGGCTATATGATCTTAACAAGTGGAAAAATAAACATTGGAGACCCTTTGCCAACAGGAAAATGGACATCTCCACCTATTATAAAGTATTTTTAATTGTTGTTTTTATATATTCGACAATAGAGATGAGACATATCAAAATAATATGTTGATTTTAGGACAACATCTACTCATGATGAAACAACGGTATGCAAGGTTTAATCCCCTCATGTAAAATTTCAACATAAGATTTATCTAGGTGTGGTTGCCTCACCTACCATTTCAATTTTGGAACGTGTCAAGATTCCCCACTATTGGGAACACCATGTTGAATTTCTCCTTATGTATCCTACTATGATGACATCCTCCCACATAACTTATGCACTTCTAGTTAGTATTTACATATCATATGATCCCCTAAAAAAATGAGACCTGAAAGTGGAGTGAAGTCATGGACACAAAATCTTAGTTACGAGAGTATCCCCTTTCGATATTGTAATTATTTTATATTAATAAAATTTGTGTATTTATAAATAACTTATATGGGTTCAAGTAAAGGGGAGAATCTAATTTTAATTTGGGTACTTGTCTTTGGAATGCTACATCACTAATCATAAAAGTATGGAGTCTTGAGTAGAATATTCATTCCTTAATCTTGTGATAATGTAATAGTATAAAGATATGGTTAATTACCCTATAGAGGATAAGGGCCAATAGGTGAACATGGTCCAAGAGTTTACATGACTATTGATTACACAATACCCAATAGTTGTTATAGTACTATGTACTAGTTATTTATTTTGACATAATAATTATGTATAATAACCAATCACATCATGACATGTAAGACGTCTCACCCATGTACAAATATAAATATTTCAATATTCAATAATTTTCACGTATGTTCAAGTATTGGTTTCCACCATGGTTGTAGCGTAACTCAAATTCATTATTTTGAATCAATTAAAAAATATGGATTTCCCTCCAATTGAACATTCCAAAGAAAAAATATAAGCTAACACAAATTTGAACTACTTATTAGTGAAAAAATCAAAATCCCATAGGATAAAATTTGTATTTTTTGGACCCCTTAACTTAAGGTGTACCAGTACCATCCCCTCTCCCCTAGACACTAACCCAAAACTTGATCCTATTGACCCATACATGATAGAATGGTATTTTATTTGTAAGGAGAAATTACCTCACAATTAGGTGAAGATGGTTGGTATGGTATCAGTGATCTTTGAGGAATGCCTTTCAAAGAGGATTTTTTTTGGGACACTGGAGAGGAAGAAAATGAGGTTAAGGTCTCAGTAGAGGATAAGGAAAGACCCTTAGGACTGATAGAGGTTTCCTCAAGGAGTGATACATAAATTATTCTTCCCATATCTCTAGAAGAAGAGGCATGGTTAATGGTGGATAAGAAGAGGAAAGGACAAAGAAATAAGATAATTGAACATGTTCAAACGACATTGCATTATAAAAAGAGAAGATAAGTAGTCCCACTAATTTCTGGTGGATTATTCATTGCTCCTATAGACAATATTATGCCTTATGAATTGATGTCGAAAGTGGTGGATGTTTAAGGTTTCTTGGATCCCTTTTATAGTCTAGAGTTGGTGAATCAAGTTCGTTTGATTTTTTTTATGTTTGAAAGGAACAATAAAAAGATTACTCCAAGCCACAATCTCAGATGAAAATATCACACCACATTATATTTGTAAAGTAGAAGAGCTAAAATACCATAAATGGAAATCCATCATAATCCATAATGCTCAATACATTACAATACAATGACTTGAATTATTCAATAAGAAAGATGTACATATATGAGGAGGGAATTGCAACTAATACCTAGATTAGTGGTGAAGAAATCCCACTAACTTATACTAGTAGTTAAGTTGACTCCATAAGACTAGTAAGCTAACTCCACATGACTGAGAAGTTAACTTAACATAACTAGTAAGCTAACTCCACACAACTAGAATACCTAAGCAAGCTAACCCATAAAGTGTAGGGCTAACACAAGTGTAAGAATTATCCTAATAAATAACTAAAAGGATAAATAATAACCTACACTAACACCCTCCTGTAAGCATAGCTTAGGTGGGTGGAAAATAAGGTGGGTCCCAACAACAAGGCTTGATGAGGTACCCACGTACAACAACTGGGAAAATAGACACTGCAATGTACCGAAAACTAGTACTAACAAAGTAGAAATAAAAATCCCACTGCAAGACATCCCAAGAAGCTTAGCTCCAAAAAACTCATACAATGCTGAAGAATTTTAGTGCGCATTGTGGTATAAATCCACAAATCGATCATAGAACTTAAAAATAACTTACACTAAGCTTCTCCAAAATAGCTCCATGTAAGGAGACTGTCAATGGAGTGATGTCAAAAATGCAAAAAAAAACCAAACATAATTTGATCAACTACTACAAATAGGTGTGCCAGGATCCAAGAACAACCAAGGCAATAAGGCAAGGACACAAGATCCAAATAAATATGAGTGCTATGATCCAAGAAAAGCCAAGATAGCAATTCAAGGACATGAAAAATGAAGAATCAATATCAACACCACACCCTTCCATACTACTAGATGAGTAGAGTGATACCACATATTTGTATGAGTTGCCAAAATCAACTACTCGAACACTGACAAACTAACACTGGGCTTCACTAGAATAGCTCCCCCACAAGAGAGATTGTCAACATGCCAAAAAAAGTGTCGAAAATACAGATCCAAAATATCTCAACAAACAAGAGAGATATGAATGTATACACTCCTAGATACAAGAATGAAACAACAAAAATTTAGGAAGTTAGGCTCAACCGAAATTGTGTCCATAAGTGATCACAACACGCTCCCAAATTTGGAACTTTATAATTGAGTGCATGTAAATATTACAATGAGTAATAATACATTTTACATTTGAAATATGTGTTTAAAAATGTCACCAATGCGTAGATCTAAAAAAAACACAATTTCAAAAAAGATATCACCTTTATCTAAGAGATCAAAAGTTATGAGATCTAGAAGGTACACGTGACACCCAAATGTCCAAAGGGTAAAAGAGTGCATCCACACGATACATGCTTGTGACCAAAGGATAAAATCCTGTGCCCAAAACCTAAAATGTCTAGAGGGTAAATCATTGCATCCAGAGGGTACACGTTAATATCCAATGGATAAAAGAATGGACCCAAAGGGTATAAATCTGCGTCCAGTGGATAAAAGACTGCATCAAAAACTGAAATGTTCAAAGGGTAAATGAATGCATCTAGAAGCTACACATTTATATTTAATGGATAAAAGAATCCATCCATAGGGTACAGGCCTATGTCCAGTGGATAAAATACACCGCATCGAAAAGTGAAATGTCAGAGGGTAAAAGAATGCATCCGAAGCTACACACTTATATCCAATGGATAAAAGAATCCACCCAGAGGGTACAAACCTGCATCCAGTGGATAAAAAACTACATCCAAAATTGAAATATCTAGAGGGTAAAATAATGCATTCGGAAGGTACACACTTATATCCAATGGATAAAAGAATGCACCCAGAGGGTATGTATCTACATCAAGTGGATAATAGACAACATCCAAAACTAAAATATCTAGAGGGTAAAAGAATGCATCCAAAAGGTACACACTTATATCCAATGGATAAAAGAATGTGCCTATAAGGTACATATATGCATCTAGATTTGACTGTCTCAAAACATGGTCAAGTTCTACAAATCGATTCTAGGGTTTTGACACCTTCCAAATCCAATGCCACACTCTGTTTTGCATAAAAATGCATGCTATAGAAACTTGTTAACAAATTGCAAATACATAAAAATAATAAACCCTTGCTAAGAAAAACTTACTGATTGATATCTACATCATTTATAGCTCGGTACCATGAAAGGAATGATAATAAGATTGTTCCAAGCTGTGATCTCAGATGATAATAGCACACCACATTAGATTTGTAAAACAGAAGAGCTAAAATACCATATATGGAAATCCATCATAATCCATAATGCTCAATACATTATAATACAATGACTTGAATTATTCAATAAGAAATATGTACATATAGGAGGAGGGAATTGCAACTACTACCTCAATCAATGGAGAAGAACTCCCACTAATCGAATCTTGGTAGTTAAGTTAACTCCATAAAACTAGTAAGCTAACTCCACACAACTAGTACACCTAAGCATGCTAACCCAACAAGTGTAGCGCTAACACAAGTGTAAGAATTATCCTAATAAATAAATAAAAGGATAAATAAAAACCTACACTAACAATGATAGGGTTTCAAGTGGGTTTTAATGTCTTATATTTAGTTGATCTATAAAGGATTTGAATGTCCTTTCAAGTCGATAAAAAATACAACAAAAAAACCCCTAAAATATATTATTTATAATTTAAGTATAGTATGTAAATGTGCAACATTATATGGACATATCAAGAAATAAGAAACCCTTCTTTAATACGAACTCCATCTCTTTCTCTGGTGAATTGATGTCTAGATGTAAAAGATCATTTAAACATTTATTTATACATTTATTAAATTGATGCCAATGTCCTCCACATATTTACATAGATAGATGTATGTGTTGTTTTGTTTTATCTCAAACATATTTTTTATCATTGTGTTTATTATATATGGGGGATTTTTCCTAAATAAATGTACATTTAAATCACAACATTTCATCCTCATAAATTGGTGTGAGGTTATGAGACATGTAACTAATTTAACATTTATCTAGTTAAATGAATTAACTTGATATTAAAATTTAATTTAATTATATTTATTTAAAATTAAAAATTATAATGGAAGTCTTATAAATATTTAGGATTCATTTTCATTAATATGTGAGTCTTCACATAAACTATACTCTCACGACTAGGCATTGAAGTTGAAAAACAAGTGTGTGTGTGTGTGTGTGTGTGTGTGTGTTATCAATTCATACTCCATGTCAAACACCATAAATTATTTTATAAAATTATAAATGTCAAGAAATAAGTTGATTGATATTTTTCATGTTTTTCAAAAAAAAAACAAAAAATAATAATTTTTAAATACAAAAAAATACAATAGATTGTTTATTATTATGATTCGTATTTATATTCTAAATAACTATAAAATTTCATTTTTTTATGTCGAGAGGTATTTTATAATGGAAATTAGGAATATAATGGATTTAATTGTTTTCTTTTATTATTGATATTAAATTTGACATTATTTGAACCGTCACGTGATTACATGACAAATTTATCTGTAAATTTAACTTCCATTAGACTACCAGTAATACAATTTTTTCATTTTTTTTGGAAAATTCAATTTAATAAATAATAATATCTAACAATGTTCATAATAAGTGTCTCAAAAATGATATCTATCGACATATTTTAAATATATATTTATAAAATATCTTGCTAATAGGTCTTCCAACATGTACATGAAGATATGTGTTGATGTTTACTTAGAAACTAACATTTACAATGTTTTGTTCTTATAAATTATAGTGCCAATAGTTAGTTATTGAAAAGAACACTTTTATATTAACCACAAAAATATGTAATGTTAAACATACAAAAAGCGCATCACACCCCATAATGTCAAGGGTTTAATCAAATCAAGTCAAAAAGGCCTTGAGCAAGGCCAAGTCACCTCAAAGCACCTACATTAATAACCAATAAGTGATAACTTCAATAAAAAAATAGATTATTAAAATCAAGTAGAAACTGAAAAAATGGAGGTAGGTGGTGGAGGAGGAGGTGGACTATCGTGCTTATCATCCCAACCCAAACCAGAAGGATGAGCCTCATTAGAGATAGGCTCCCACCTATCTAAGCCAGTTTCCAGATTTGGTTGTTCACCAGGATCTTATTCATGCCTACAAGGAGAAATGACTAAATCTAGCCGAGGGAATCGTCCTTGAGAAACTCAAAGAAAACAAAAAAACCAAAGAGAGAAGACACAATTGAAGGTAGCCTTGATCAAGGGGACATCCACTAAAGAGGAGGAATCCAAAGAAAATGGTAGGGAACCCCATGCTTTGGAGCATCGGGGGCACCCGAATGATGACATAGGGAGCCAAACCCCAATGGTAAAGGATAGTTTGGAGATGCTCCATCTCTAAGTGTAATTTTTTAGCTTGGTTTTGAATATGGAGCATAACAATAGAAAAAGTAAAGAGACATGACCAAGAAGAACCCAAGGAAGAAAGAGACAATTGCATGTTATGCATATCACTTTCAAGAAAAAAAGGAGCTAATAGAGAGTAACCAAGGAAGGTTTGTATATGTAAAATGGAGTATGAGTAGGCCAATTCAAATAACACAACCAAGAAACACTAGAGGAAAGTCCTATATTTTGTAAATACTATTCAATAATGTGGTTGATTAATTATCAAATAGGAGCAACATATGTAGGAAGAAGATGGAATTTTAAACCCAGAGTCTCCCAAGAAAGAAAGGAACGAGAGTTCTTAAAAATAATCCCCAACAAATTTAATCCCCTTTTTGAAAAATCAAAGAGCTTTAGCCTAAATAGCCAAAGCCAAGGGCTAATCCTAAAAATAAAAAAGAAAGGACCACCAGAGAGGGAAATAATTAAGAGAGATGTCGGATCGAAGACATTTCCAACCCAAATAAGGTGTGGTTTGAGAAATTTCCAAGCCTTCCAAATACTCCAGGGAATAAAAGTGCCCTTAATCTTAACTAGAACAAGGTAGAGAATGAGAGATTAAAAGTTAATACCCTTCCAAATGATCTTGACCAATGGGACACCCTAGAAAATAACATGCCAAAAGAGAATGTTCCATGCTTCATTCCCTTCTAGGCTACGCAAGATCCATTTAGCACATAGATCCCACCCCTAGTGTTTAACATCAATTAACCCTAGTCCACCAGATTTTTTAGGCATAAAAAAATCTTCCCAAGCAACCATGTTAAACCCCTTACGCCCTTCAAGTAGTGACCAAGGAAAACCATGTAGAAGCTTCTCGGGTTTGACATAATAACCATTGGATGGATTCCAACATGAGGGGTAACATATATGTGTGGCAGCTAGATCCTTAGAGAAAATTTGAAATTTTCCTACTAGCAAAGTTGGTTTTGTGATTGAAAAATAATTTTTACATTTATCACGGTAGACCACATAATACCACAACTGGACTATAGTATCCACGAAAATAAAAAGGGATACCAAGAAATTTAAATCATCCCCAGGATGAATCCAACTCCATTTCATATCAGCTAGCCAAGCAGGAATGGGAGACCGATATTGTTTATACTACTGAGTTTTCTCCCATTGAATAGTAGAACTTGAAGCAAGAATGAAAGTGTTCAGACAAGTAAGAGCATGATGAACATATTGATCATCCTTCAAGAGTGTGAGAAAAGAATCATCAAAAAAATAACCATTAATAAGTTGCTAAGTAGAAGAAGGTAAATAAATACCTTTCAATAATACTTGAGAAGCATTATGAGTAAGAATATAACTAAATCCTTTAGAGCCCAACACATAAAGGGAAGGGACAAGGGGAAAACCTTTTCTATTCGATCTGAAAAAAATCAAACCTAGTAGATTGGGAACCATTAATAGTAATACAAGCACCAACATTTTGAAAGAGAATTTGTATAGACCTAACAAGGTGATGTCACATCCCACAATTTGAGTCTATTTCATCATGATTAACTAAAATATGAAATAAATTGTTATATTCTAAGTTATTCTAGACAAGTAACAATAATGGAATAAATGATATAAATTGAATGAAAATGCTAAATAATTTTAATTGATATTTAAATGAAATGAAATAATGAAAATGAGAAGGATAAGATACTAACCTAAAAATTAATTACCTCACTTGTGTGCTAGAATTGAATAGGCTACTTGTGTGGATTAAATAGAATGTGAAGGTACTACCCAAGAAATTATAAAGAATCAAGATCGGCTGAATGGGGCACTGGGAGAAGAATGGGGCACCTGGGAAACTTTGTTTGTAGTTTTGGTGCTCTGGTATGAAAAAAGGCTCGGGATCTGAATCTAATAATGTCACTAGGTATTTGTAATATCTCTATCTTTATCACATAGTTGTCAGAATATCTTCGCTATGTCACTGTAAATGATATATGAAGATCTACCTGTAAAACCCCATACAAAGCATCAAATCCCTAAAGAAACAAAGGTGTATATGAAGGGGTTAGATTGACCATAGCTGCAACACTAGTAGACATACAACTAAGCATTGCACTACATTCCATATCCAATGTAGTTCTGTGTGCTTATGCGTGTAATTATGGGCCTAGGGTTCCCTTGTATCAATGAAACATAAGTAGGGGGAAGTAACTAGATGTAAAATGCAAATGGTGGATGGAATATAATGTGTATGTAGGGGGAAATAATTAGATGTAAAATTCAAATGGTGGATGGAATATAATGAATACAAATTTTCCCCTATGCTTGCATGATGTAAATGTAAATGATTCCTAAATGCAGTCCTTTGCCTTAGTAGATAGTTAGATTTTGATAGTAGATAGTTTTTCCATTAAATAGTGAGTATGTTATGTTTATATAGTGATATCTTGTTTAAATTTTAGCAGTAATGACCCGACATGTGGACTAGTACCTAGGGTAATGAGAGGGAAAATGAGAAAGACTGATCTCGAATAAGTAAATTAGACCCAAGTGTTACGGGGACCAAGGCACCAAACATTAAGGATCGAGGCACCCGTGGGCACCCCAAACTACCCTAGGAAACCTAGTCAAATACTAGAGATGATAAATGACTAAATAATGACATCTGATACTCCTTGAGAGATGACTAGAACTATTTAAATAGCTGATGACTATACAAGACAAATGACAATGACGACATTGACTAATTGATGATAGGACTAGGAAATGTGTTATTAGTTAATAGTTTTATTACATGAGATTCATATATATAAAATAACATACTTGATAGTATAAATGTAATAGTAAGTGCATGGTTTTGTGACAACATTTACCACCACTTTATGTTGTTGAGCGAAAAACTCGATAATATAAAGTAGACATAGATGTGTACTTGAGAGAAGTAGAAGAAGACCAAGCTATAGTAGAATGCATAGATGTGAAGTAGGAGCATACTAAAATAAAAATAAAGCGTTGCAAACCATGCATCAACGTGGTGATCCATGCAACGTAGAAAGAATCGTAATATCATGATGAAGTGCACTAAATGAGAGTGATGATAAAAAATGTGAGATGATTGATATTTTTGAACGTTTGTATGATGATGATGAGATGGGGTAGGGAGTGATTAGTTCCCGACCCAAATAGGTGTATATAAATAAACAACCAAAGGATTTGGGCATCCTATTTCCATAGGAAGAGTGTAAGGAGAAAAGTGTGTTATTCTCCGATCTCTAACTAGATCCTCAAGATCTAGCCACTGCAGATAGACTCAGATAAAAGACTTTGTGGTTTTCTTGATCTAATTTTTTTCGATCAAATAGTTGACCCATATAGGAGTAGTATAGGAAAGTCACTCTTGTCTCTACTACACGAGTGTCACCGCAATGTGGTAGCTTTCAAGATAGGTCATCTCGAAGTAAACAAAAATGTATGATGGCTTCTAAGTTAGGTCATCTAGAAGAAAACAAAAATGTGGAATAACTTCATAAGTTAGGTCATCTGGGAATAGTGATGAATGTAATCTTCTAAGTTAGGTCATCTAGGAGGACAATTGTGTTGAATTATAATAACTAATTGGTGTGATTTTGATTGTTAAATGTTTGAACATTTTGATTGATTCATTGATTTATTGTTTTTCTTAGATACTCATAGAGATATTTTAGGCTAGTTACCACCAGGTTAGTTCATTAGGGAAAATAAATAGAAGTTGGTTAAATATCACATGAAAATATTTTTAATTTTTTTTACCCTAGGTTACGTCATTAGGGGGAAGTGATGAAATGTCGCATACAGAAAAAGTGTATGTTTATTGACTCCATATTAGGTAATTGGGGGGAAATGATAGTGAAATATCACGCGGTAAATTAGTAAATGTTTTGGAATTATCACATCGGTAGTGTTTATGACTCGCATGGTGATGCAAAGGTAGTTATAGGATTACCACAATGAAATTCCTCCCTTTTGGAAAAAGGGGAAGTGATGATAAGAATGAATGCTAAGCCAAAAATAAACACGAGATATATAGAATATGATATAAAATGAAAAAATATGTACTATAATAAATAAAAAGGAATGTCAAAGAGAGATAACATACATAGAATGTGTTAAATATGGTGGTAGATAGAATTCTAAAAATAATTCCACAAACGTGGTGCAAATCGTAGTAGAAACACTCAAGATATGAAAAAAAAGTGTAGTGTGTATTATTGGTGGTAATAAGCACGAAGTAATGACTTTAGTAAAGTAGGTTAGAAAAAAGTAACTATAAGCAGTGAAGTGAAAAAGTGGTAGGTCACTTTATTTTTGTTGCACGCAATTATGAGAGTGAGTAGGAAGTGAGTGAAAAATCCGCAAGTTAGAGTGAAAATTCCTAGTTGGTTTGAGAGGGTGGTGACTACCGCAACATCACATACTACTATGGAGGTTGTAAGTGCGTTGCTTTTTGAAAATAATGTATGGTGTGGTAGGTTTTTTGGTTAAATTTTTACATATTTTTATTATTTTTATTTTCTCAAAGCATTTTAGACCTAGACAATAGCGGTGAGGGCACTAGTGACCCCGAGATAGAGCACTTAGATATAGGCACTCTTGTCCTACTCCCGAGTTCCCTAGTCTATAATGTGTGCGATTGATGTATGGTGGTGAAAAAAATGTGTGTATTATGATGAGAGGGTGTATTTGATTTTGTAATGTTCTCTCGAGACTACTTTTTTTTCATTTTGTGGTGTGTAAAGGGATATCCACTTGAGGGAGTTCCACGATGGGCATCATATGACTACGTTTCTTAGAATGGGGTTGTTGGTTGATTATTGGGATATGATGGACCCTATTGGCTTACGAAATGTATTGCGGATGGGGATGTGCCCCATAATATGCCCATGTTGATTGCACTATGTGATAGATGGTGTGCCGATACATGTACATTTTCATTTCCTACGAAAGAGATGAATGTTACTCTAGAGGATGTATATCACATACTTTGATTTCCATTGGCTAGGAAGAGAGTACGGGTTATGATTGTAGAGGATATGGAGCGACCGATGTGAACCACTATATGGTTTTTGTGGGGACTTGAGTAACGTCCCGAGGCTGTATCGTTTAGATGTTATATTATGGTCTCGAGGTTCCACGCTTACAGAAGTTCATAACATGATTGTGATTTTTTCATGTATAGTTGTAGGAGGAGGAGGTGTAGGCATATTGTATAAGATACATGACATATGCTAGTAGATAGAGGAGGATGATACTAGATACGTGTGGTCACGGTGTGTGTTGGACCACCTAAATAGGGACCTATACTAATTTACACATGAGGAAGATGGTGGTGGAGTATGAGCCACTACACTATTGCATGTATGGGCATATGAGCATATAGTCGTGTTGAGACCAATTTGAGGTCCATGAGGAGAGTGCATTAGGCCAGAGATCTATGCACGGAGGTGGATAAATATTCATGGTAGAAAGATGGAAATAGATACCTACAGGGCACTAATAGATAGGATGGGCTCGAGGCAGTCATATGGAGGCCATATTGTGATTATGGAGGATGGATAGAGGATGTGGTAGAGTTGCGGTGTATTCAAAGGATGATGTGGCTTGAGGATCGATTTTTATTTGTGGCTGAGATTTTTCAGGTAGAGAGAGTATTACGTCGATTCGAGAATAGCTCAGGACATGCCCCCAAAGCCATATATATGGTTGAGAGATATTAGAGAACCCAGGAGGGTAGGAGCTAGACTAAGGCCCACAAAAGAGAAATTAGTACCACTG
Source organism: Taxus wallichiana var. yunnanensis (assembly GCA_018340775.1). NCBI lineage: Eukaryota > Viridiplantae > Streptophyta > Pinopsida > Cupressales > Taxaceae > Taxus > Taxus wallichiana. The sequence continues at coordinate 91,713,596 of CM031241.1, read as the reverse complement.
GGGCTAGATGAGGTAGAAATGATAATAAATCTTGTAGACTAGATGATGCAGGTGGCATTGAGGAGTACTACACATAGTGCGAAGCTCATCAATGGGTAATTTTGTTCCCATTATTTTTAGGTCCAACATGGCTACCACATGTAGGATGAGGAGAGGGGAAGCACATGTCCCTGACCCTATAGCAGAAGCTTTTAGCGGAGCATATTTATTTTTAGTTATATACTTTTTATATACATCTATTGTTATATATCATTGTCTAACGTGTTGTTTATTTTTTTTGTATGTGATGCCTATTGGTAATTGATTTTTGATTCATCCATCTGCACATTAACACAAAATGTGCTAACTAATGTGCTTAGTGGAGGTATACTTGAGCACGTGGATGATAGTGAACATGCCCATTTAGTTGAGTCGGTGGACAGAAGTGGTGGCATGTATTGTGTTGCTAGGTGAGAGGGATGAGGCACGTGAGGAGACTCGATGAGCCCGAGAGGTGGTAGGTGGTGGTCCCTAATAAAGAGCAGAGAATGAAATAAAGGCCTTAAATAAAAATATAATATTCGTGTATATTAGACATAACATTTGGCTATTATATAGCCATGGAGGTAGGCAAACTACCTCCTATAAACTAGGAAACAAAAAACCCATTTATAATATTACAGTTTAAAAATTAACAACACATTAATAATGTACACACTAACGAACATCTTTCGTATATTCCCCCTCTTAATGTGAACATGGGGAAAACCTATCTTTGTACTTGCACATACTTTCATGATTAGGTGATTTTCATAGGACAATCACAAACCCGACGAATGGTTTTACAATGGTTGGCCACAAACCGATACTAGTGGTTTTCAAGTGGTTTACAACAAACCACATCATGATGTGTTAAGTACTATTTTTAGCCTTAATCAATATCTCACTACAGGGAATAATATAGGAAACCCAACCCACCAAACTCGAACAATAGAACAAATACTGGAGATATTTCACATTACCGATTCTAAGAATCCCGATTCTAAGAATTGTAATGTTCTTAGTTACAACCACTATTGTTGATCACTACGCCACTCAATCTGAACAAAAAATCAAAATTCCAATCCCACTTGAAGTTTCCCTTGATTCTAGTTGTTTTAGGCTTAGAATGGAAATCAAACATTTGTGTCATGTCCCCCCACAATGTGAAATTTCCACACATGAACACTAAGAAGAAAACTGTATGAAAGTACATACTATTGAACGGATCTTGCTAGTTAGATCTTGCTGCACATGGTCACCATTGCATGTGAATGTATTCACAAGTGGACCATCTTCAGAGGATCATGTCAGTTAGAGGATCACTGACAATCATCTATGCTCCAAAACATCTCTTTTCAAATATCCACCAAACACCACACAAAGCAATAAGAACACACAAACTGAAGTACACTAAACTGAAAAGCATATATTCACGCTATATAAATGCCACCACATCTGCTATGTGGCCTCGTCGTTGGTGACTGAAGAGAGGACTCTACTTGTGCTCCATCCTCATGTTCCTCCATCCTCCAGTGTGACACTGCTACATCAGAGGAATGTGATCATGAAGCTAAAGTTTACATATTAGACGTTGAGTTCCAACGATAATACGTCTATGAAACATTTTTATTTATTTATTTATTTTTAACAATACAAAAAAATCCTAGAATCACATATATTAACAATGATTTTTTTTTTTAATATTGAATACGTGACTCTTACTATGACAAATCCTAATGTTTATATGGAAAAACTAAGCATATGACACCAATAACTAAGCTCCTTTAGTACATGATTCATACCTTATTAAACACATTGACTTAACTATCAAGTCAAAAACATTGTAAGGACCAAATCTCTAAGAGGCGCTAATTCTCATGCTAATTTAATAGTTTATAATTTTTCGTAGAAGAATCTTCGTAGAAGAAGATATTGACAGGTATATCTAGAGACTTGAGATCCATTCACACTGAGTTGTAACTGATTCTTCATTAACCCAAAAACTTTGGTTTCTCTAGACGTAAGCGTGGAGGTCTGAGATGACAGATATAAATGGAGAAGAGTCATGGTGAGGCCACAAATTATTGATGCAATCTGAGAGAAAATAAACCAAGCTCATTCCAAATCCCACAGTCAAGGAGGGAAGACGTCAATGCTCCAAAAGAAGGTCACGCCTCTGAATTATAATAATATGCAAAGAAATATATTTCAAGTATAGTTTTCCTTCATGATCTAACAAAGATATTATGATGGAATATAGGAGGCGCTGAAATGACTTTTTTTATGGCTACGCAATCGTGAATCCTAATAAATTTGATTATGAAAGCGTTTACATGAATGGTGTTGAAACAAATAGATGTAGATAGTAATAATAGTCCTTAGATCTGCAACAGTACAGAAATGAATCACCTTAATAAAATCCGCACAAATCTCAATCTATATGTCTGATTGGCATGGGAAGTTCACAATGCCTGAGATGTAGCAGAAAGAAATGATTATTCAAGTTTCCTTTGTGATCATAACTCAACAGAGGAGATGGATTCTACAGCACTGGTAATAGAGAAATAACTTGGCATAGTTTTACTTTGCTGGACGCCAAGGGGAAATGACAACACATATAGAATATCAATCTATATACATCCAATTTTAACCAAGAAGAAGGAAACACGTTCTCAATTATCTATCACAAATTACCCTCCCTTCCCACCCCCAACACACTATTACTCCATCTAGACGTGACTGCTAAAAAAATAGATATGAATACCAGGCTTTGATACCAAATAATAACAGAGCAGCAAGATGCGGTGGAGGATTTAACATAAAAATATAATATTCATGTATATTAACAAAATTATTAGCTCTTATATAGCCATAGAGGTAGGCAAACTACCTCCAAAAACTAGGAAAAAATAACCCGTTTATAATATTACGGGTATAACAAATTAACAATATATTAATAATGTTTGTGCTAACAAATGTATTTCTTAAAGGTCCCTTAGCACAAGATGTATTTGTACGATATGTAGATGTACATCGCGAGTGTTATGAGAAGTCTATGGAGATTACCTGCTATGGAAGTAGGTTGAGTGATATCGAGGTGCGAACAACAATGTCATGTTGGTGGAGAGGCATCTAGTTCTAGGGCTCTTGCAGTACATGAAAGTGACATTGATGATGATGTCTGATATGTACTATGGCATACAATGTAGGGGATTTTCCCAAAATGAAAATACATGTTTTGTTATGATGATTGTATTTGAGATATATGTATGGATGCATGTTTTTATATATGATAATTTTACATTGTCATGGATTTGTGTTGCAATATGGTAGCTAATGTATGATTAATGTTTATTGTATTTGTGGTTTATTATTTGATTAGTTTAGATTCACATTATAAAGTTCATAAGTGTAATCAAAATGTGTATAGTGATGGTAATAGATAACAAATGTAATGTGATTGATGAAATTTTTATCTGTAATGTGTAGTTAATGTAATGATGATAGTCTAATAGATGTAAAAATGGATGATGTATTGTATAATAAAGAAACCTATTGTGATAAATGATAATAGAATGTGATCATAGAATGTTATTATGAAGAAAGTTTTAAGGGGGAAGATATGCGATGCCCCCAACATGTGGATGAATAGGCTCATTTAGTTAAGACCCTCAATAGTCAAGGACGATTTGTGTAAGCAAGAGTGTGTCATTAGGAAATTATTAAGTGTGCTAGATGAAATGAAGAAGCACATGATAAAATGTTCTTAGATCAAAACCCTCAATAGTCATGTAATAACCGTAAGAAAAAAAGTATGTCATTAGGGGGTAAGGTGATAGCAATCACCTATCAAATAAAAAGGCAACACGAAGTGGTGGAAGCATGTGGGATGGAAGCAACATGAGTGTATGAACCAAACTGAATGTCATATGAAGTTGTGCTATGATGTGTGAGAGCAGAGTGCTATGGGAGCCAATAAAAATTAGTAGCATAATGTAGAAAATAACGTGAATGTGATGGATGAAGTGAATGCAATGGATGTGATGGTATAATGGTGTATGGACATTTTGGAGAACGCGTGTGAATAATAGAATTTGGTGGAAGTACCATAACCTGAGTACCATGTGTAGAAGATGAATCAACTGTAGGAGAAACTATTTGACAAGGTAGAGGAGAGATGGATTGATCATGTGAATGAGAACCAAAGGAGATGAGGCGCTTATCCTTTAGCTGTTGTAATCTATCATGAAGGGCAATATAATCATTTTCCCTATGGAAATTTATACTATGATAATTACAATAAGGTTGGTCATGATGATGTTGTAATCGGTGTTGTGGATGATGTTGGTTGGAGGGTAGGCAAATTAATCACTCAGTAAGTAAAACACGTAGTACATCATGTGGTGGAGCGTGATTTAAGAGAAATGTAAAGGCTTATGTGACCTAGGTGTAGTGGTATGAGGAGTATCCTATCATGGAGCCAAATGAGGATTATGTTTTTTTGGTGGAGTGGGTTAAGGTTGTTGAGTTTTCTTGTGAGGAAAAGGTGGATATTGTGTAGGATTTTCAACTGAGGCACCGACCGAGAACTATATGAGGTAATAGCCGTAGAAATATGTGGCGGATGTATGATGTGTGATGAGGGAAAACCTTATTCTAGGTTAATGATTTTATAAGATAGAAGAATGAAAGACTCACATGTATCATATTGCAATATTTTCTTGAATGGAGGAATCAGGCCATGACAAAGAATGAATTTCTTCTCTAGATCAATAGGTTGGAATATTAGCTGATGTATATAAGCATTAACTCATAAGATATAATCCTTGATAGGTTCAGAGGATCCTTAATGTAAAGTAAGTATGTGATCATAAGTTACTCTAGGGTCATTTTTGATGATGAAATGATGGAGGAAAGCATCCTCCATCTCATAGAAACATAAAAACATGTGAAATTAGGCATGATAAAATCTTGAGGAAATGCAAAGTTATGAATCTTCTTAGGGACAAGGTTACCATGTAATGAATTTTTGTCAATAGAAGCATAATAAGCCCTACTTTCTAAAGTGAGGGAGTGAACCTGAGATTGTAGCTAACCTATGACATGCATGAGAGAGATGATATCTTGTGAAGGAATGGTGGAAGATGGAAACAATGTATTAAGTGGTTGTAACTTTCCATTATGGGTGATCATAGGAATATCAAGAGGTGACAAGGGAGATTCTAATGCTAAGGGAACACTAGGAGTAGGTGCCAAGGAAGCTATAGTAGGTGATATAGATGGAATATCCATAAATATGGTAGGAATAGCATCAAAAACACCCTTAATAAGTGAGGTGACCAATGGATATTTATCTATATGAGAGTATGGAGTATGATACGTAGATGATGTAATAAGATGCAATGAAACAATAGGAGAAAAGGAAATGATAGATAGATTGTGGTGGGTCATGGACAATGTTAGATGTGATCTCATGAGAAGGCAATAATGGAATAGGTGAGTCACACTCAGTAATATGGAAAGAAGGAGAACCAGGAATTTCAATTGCCTCATCTTCATCAAATAGAAAAGCATATATAAGAATGTCGCTAAGAATGCCATTAATAGGATCATCAACATAATGTGAGGGAACATGCAAACTAGTAAGATATGTATCATGAGAAGAAATTTTTAGTGCAAAATCATAGCACCCCTGAATGGCCTCATATGTGAGTGGGGCATCCGGTGTGACTTGCATAACATTGGACCATCTCTCAAGCTGTGGGACTTGCGGACTTGAGATGGCCCTCGGAGAAAGTCAACATCTTCTTCCTAATCCTAATGCTAAACTACTTCTAAGGAAGGAAATGTGACTATCTACTCCTAATCTAATAATGCCAAGGAGACAAGGAGAGAGAGAGCATGAAAATAAAGGAAATCCTACACTACAGAGGTGATAACACCAAGAAAAGGGGGGTGTTGATCACAATCTCAGCTGCCTAAAGTGGAGAGAGGTGAGCAATGGAGAGGATGGATAGATGCATCATAGACCAAAGATAAAGTTCACACAGAACACCACTTCAAACCCATTAAACACAACTCTCAAAACCTGCAATAGACATCAGAAGTATGCACAGTATACCCTGCAACGATGAGAGGTAAGAAGAGACAATAAAATAAGCAAGGATGGACAAAATGCATCATGAAACAGATTTTATTGCTCCAAGAGTTCACATAGTACATCATCAGTGGGCAAGAGGAAAGAAAATGCCATTACAGAGCCAAGAGAGGAGGCTTAAGCTCCACATTCGACCCTAGGGAAGAAAGAGAGAGGGAGGTAGGAGAGAAAAGATGACCAACCTTTAGAAATATGCCCCTCCTTTACAATATATAGAAGAATGAGAGAAGGAGAGAGGGAAAATTTAAACTTTGCTTCAACCACCCCTACAATGCATTGAATTCACCTACTCCAACCACCCTAGAAAGCATTGAAATTCACTTGCAACAATGATGGTTTCCTGATAGAGCCCATGCCTCCACATGTTGTTCCTTGCTAGGCAAGAAAGGAGGCTCATTCTTCATCATGGTGGTAGGTGGGAGACTTGAAAACCTCGAAAATGGCAGACCGAATTTACCATTCTTCATTAATGGTATCAAATGAGTAGGAAGCACCGAGAGCTTTCCAAAATGTCCTCTCCCGCTCAATTCCGAGCTTCCAGTCAAAATATATGGTTGTCTGAAGGTGCTTTGGGTTTGGAGTCTATCCGCAAAATATCCAAATGGCAGCCCTACGTGTCTTAAGATATCACCCCCTCCTTCCACTCTTGAAGTTGCACCGAACTAAAACGTGGCATCATCTGCAGCCTTGCTTTGTTTCCTTTGTGATTTGGCCAAGCCCCTCCTATTCGGCGGAGTCCTACTTCTGACCCGAGACATGTGGAGCACCAGCGCTCATTTGGAGACTCCCCTTAGATCATGTCCTTGAAGTTTTGCTTGAGTTGACGCATGGAGACTTTCCTGGCCTATCCCGAGCTCAAAATTTTCAATGGCCGGTGAAACATTTCTCGACCCTAACTACATGGTGGTCTGGCACTCATTTGGAGACTCCCCTTGGATCCTACCCCTGAAGTTGTGCCGAGATGATGCATGGAGGCTTCCGTTGGCCTGTCCCGAGCTTGGAATTTTCAACGCCAAGTGAAACATTTCTTTAACCCCGACTACCGGTGGGCTTGTGCTTGTTTGGAGAATCCCCTTAGATCCTGCCCCAAAAGTTACGTCGAGCTTTCTTGTGGCTCTTTCCGTTGGTCCTTAGAATTTTCAACATCTAATTCAGCTTCCCTAGCCTTGGACACATGTAGGTTTTGCGCTAGTTCAGGGACTACCTTTGGAATTTACATTTAAAGTTGTGCCGAAGGGACATGTGGAGGCTTCTGCTTTGGCTCTTCTATACTTAGCCGATTCAACGACCGGTTCTTCCTCCCTTTTTTACTCTTACTACATGGTGATCTTGCACTGCCCAGGACCCTACTTTGGATTTACCTTTGGAGTTGTGCCATTGGGACACGTGGAGGCTTCCGCTAGCCTATCCCAAGATTGGAATTTTCAACGGATGGTGAAACCTTTCTCGACCCCGACTATGTGGAGGGTTGGTGCTCATTTGGGGTCTCCATTTTTTCATGCTTTTAAAATTACGTCGATCTAACACGCCGTGCCTTCCATGAGTTTGTTCCTTTTCCCGATTTGACTCATATGCGAAGTCTAAAAACTTCAAGCCCTTTCTCTAGATTTTCTCCTATCGAGTTTTGATCTCCTTTAAGATATTTGCCCTCATTCGCCGATTTGTGATCCTCCATTTTCGAGCCCGCTTGCCCCTTGATTTGGGATCGATTTTGAGCTCGTAGGACTGATTCAACCCTCAAATTTTTTTCCTATGCAGGTCGTGTTCAATCAATTTTGTCTCGAGGGGAAAAGCTGGATAACAACAATTTTACAAGTTTTATAATCATGAGAAGGAATTATATCAATGGCTAGATTAGAAGAGGAATCAATATGCACAAATGAAAAATTATCAATACAAAGCAAGTAATCAATAAGATAATCATCTAAAGTTTCCTTTGAAATATCAGAAGGAGGATCAAAAGTAGCCATATAAAATGGTGTACAACGAGTAAAGGCTATTAGATCCTTAACAATAATAATACCTATAGGAGAATCCTATAAACGTGTAGGGAAATATTAGTATCCATCTAGAATTATTTGTTTGATATGATTAGGTGTAGTGATAGGAGTACTATATACGGGTTTTAGTTCAACAATGACAACCTCATCATATATAGGGTTAAAACCAAAATGAGAGATGATGCGAGAAGAAGAAAAATATCATTATCTATTAGGGTTTGATTGGATCCTAGGGAAAGATATTTGATAAAGATGAGTTCACCAAAATTATTAAATAAAATATGAAATAAATAGTATATTCTAAGTTAATCTAGACTAGTAACATTAATGGCATAAATGATATAGTCCGAATGTAAATGCTAAATAATTTTAATTGATATTTAAATGAAATGAAATAATGAAAATGAAAGGGATAAGATACTAACTTGAAAATGAATTACCATACCGTGTGGTATAATTGAACATGCTGATGTGTGGAACAACAAAATGTGAAGGTGCTACCAAGAAATTGTAGCTACTAAATATTTGACTTGACTAGGGTGTCCGGGGAGGATTGGGGCATCTGTAGTTGGCTAGGTATTTGAGGTATCTCTATCTAACAATTTTCTAGGTCTTTGAAGTATCTCTATCTTTATCACATATATCTCGCAATATCTTTGCTTATGTCACCGTAAATCTAATGTGAAGATCTACCTGCAAAACCCCATACAAAGCATCAAAACCCTACAAAACGCAAGATGCTATGAAGGGGTTGGACTAACCTTATCTACAACAATGGTGGAATTACAACCGAGTGTTGTACTACACATTCTGACCCAGTGTATTTCTATGATCTTGTGTGTGAAATATGTGCCTAGGGTTACCTAACATCAATGAAGCAAAAGTAGGGGCAGTAACTAGATGTAAAATGAAAATGGTTGATGGAATAGAATGAATACAACCATTTCCCCTTATGCTTGTGTGATGCAGATGTAAATGATGCCCAAATGCATTCCTTTTCCTTAGTAGATAGCTAGATCTTAATAGTAGATAGTTCTCCCATAAGATAGTGAGAATGTTATGTTTATATAGGAATCTCTTCCTCAAATTTTGACACTAATGACCTTACATGCATACTTGCACCTAAGGGAATGAGAGGAAAAATGAAAAATATCGAACTCAAATATGTAAATTATATCCGAGTGTTCGCAGGGACCAAGACACCAAAAATTAAGGACCGGGGTGCCCATGGGCACCCCAGTAATACCCTAAGGGCCTTAGCCAAAGACTAGAGATGAAAAATGACTAAATAATGACACTTGATACTCCCTACGAGACGACCATAACTATGTAAAAAACTTATGATTTGCATACAAGACAAATCACGATGACGACTTACTAATTGATGAAAAGACTAAGGGATGGGTCATTAGTGAATATTGTTATTACATGATATCCATATATAAAATAACATACTTGGAAGTATAAATATAATAGTAAGGGCATGATTTTGTGACTACACACCGTAGGAAATAAGACATAAAATGAAGGGTGTCTTACAAGAGCTATAAAATAAGTTGTGGCATAGTTGTATATGCAGTCACACGATGATGTGGATATATTAAAAAGTATGTACAAATTACTTGTAGTTACATGTACAACTACGAAACAATGTTTGTCATTTAACACTCGTAATGCACATGTAATTTACAAAAAAATGTTGTTTTTCTTTTCGTTGAATGTACTTATCTTTTTAGGTGTGTTGATTATGTGAGAAGCGAATAGATCGGTAGAAGAATGGAGAGTAAATATATCTCTACACATTGTATTATTATGGAGAAGCATGTATAATTTATAGGAGAAATAGTAAACAACATTCCCTTAAACTGGAGGAGGAAGATATAAACGAAGATGAGAAAATAAAGGGTTAATATAAAACAAAAGCACCTAAAAATATAAACTATGCTATGTATGCCAACATTCCCCCCTTATTACATTATTCTTGCAAATGTGATCTTTGAAGAGATCAAATTTAACTTTTCCAAGAGCCTTGGTGAGAATATCACCTACTTGTGCTTTCGTAGGACAATACTGGAGCTGAATGTGATGGTTCGAGATGTTCTCTCAAATGAAATGGAAGTCAATTTTAATATGCTTTGTTTGTTCATGAAAGACTAGATTTTGCATGAGCTTCAACACACTATGATTGTTGCAATAGAGAATAGGTGACTATTTTTCAGGAATTCCTAGGTCATCTAAAATGTGACGTAACCATATCACTTCACACATAACTCCTCGTGCAATGTGATATTCTACCTCTGTGGATGAGATAGAAACAACATTCTTCTTCTTACTTATCCATGAGATAGGTCCAGATCCAAGATGAAAAATGTATCCTATGGTTGACTTCCTATCATCAATAGATTCGACGTGGTCCAAGTCGACATATCCCTGTAAGAATAATTGATCATTCTTCTTATATTCCATACCATAATCAGTTGTTCCTCAGACATATCTCAAAACATGCTTTGCTACATTCCAGTGACATTTATTCAGCTCCTGCATGAACCTGGAAAGATAATTGACAACACAACATAGATTTGAGTCGGTATATGTCAAATAGATGAGCCCTCCAACAAATTACCTATAGAGAGTAGCATCTACTTGAGGTGAGTCCTGGAATCTTTAAAGTTGCAAGCCTTTCTCCATGGGAGTGGATATAGGTTTACAATCAAACATTCTGTACTTTTCTAGGAGTGTCTTGGCATACTTTATCTGGGAGACAAAAATGTGATGCTCCTTTTGCCATATTTCCAAGCCAAGACAAGTAATGTAGTAGCCCCAAATTTTTCATGTCAAAGGTTCTTTTGAGATCATTCTTTACAATATCAACCTGATCTTTTGAACTTACAGTGATCACAAGATCATCTACATATACAACAAGAATGAAAATTTCTTTTCCTACCTTCTTTATATACAAATTTGAATCGAGGGGCTATGAGTGAACCCATGCTGCAAAAGGTGATCGTCGATCTTGATATACCATGCCCTTGGAGCTTGTTTCAGTCCATACAGTGATTTGATGAGACGACATACCTTCTTAGGATGCTCTTCATCAACAAATCCTTTAGGTTGGGTCATGTACACTTCTTCTTTCAGATCACCATTTAGGAAATCACTCTTGATGTCCATCTGTTGAAGTCTCCATCCTTTTTATGCTAGTACACAAACAACTCTGATGGTCTTGATCTTTGCAGTGGGTGTAAAGGTTTCTTCATAGTCGATGCCCTCTTTCTAAGAATATCCTTTTTCTACAAGACGTGCTTTATGTTTTTCAATGGATCAATCTGCCTTATATTTTATCTTGAAAATCTATTTACAGCCTATGGGTTTATTTCCTACAGGCATATCGACAAGTTCCCATGTTTGATTTTTCTTAAGTGAGTCATATTTTGTATCCATGGCTTCCTTCCACTGAGGTTGATTGAGTGCTTCACGAACATTATCTGGCCCTGGAGCTATTAAGCAATGAACTCATGAGTGCAAAGTTTACCTCATTTCTTGTTTGACTCCTTGTCTTGACTCTGGATGATGTATCTTGGAGTTGTTGTGAATGTGAGCCTGTGATGGTGCTTTATACCCACTTCGGATGAGAACTTGGCTGATTTTGAGAAGAACATTGTCGTTTCCATGTGGATTGATGTGGAGTCACATTCTCCAGTTCTCCTAGGTCAACAAATAGCTCCCCTGGAAGCATTTATTTTCTCTCAGTAGTCTCCTCTGGCTCATCATCTGATTCAGAGACTAGTTGTTGAGAGGTGGTTAGAAGTGGATCTTTTGTTGATACTATTGATTCAAAGGATGACTCATCACAGACCACATCTTGACTCTCGTATATTTTATTTGTCTCAGGATCCATGAGATGATATTCCTTCGAGGCAGTGTTATAGTAAAGTAGGATACATAGGAGTGTCTTTGGCTCAACCTTCTTTCTCTTTTGAGCTAGGACATGCATGTATGTTGTGTAACCAAATACTCACAAGTGAGAAATTGATGGATTTCTATCACTCCATACCTCTTCTGGCATTTAATTTTGTAGAATCTTTGTTGGTCCCCTATTGAAAAGATATATATTTTTTTATATTGCTTGGACCAATAGCGTTCCTCTAGATTTGTTGTTGTTAGCATGCAGTGAGCCATCTCCATCATTGTGCGATTACGTCACTCAACAATGCCATTTTTTGGGGTGTGTAGGGAGAAGTTAGGTTCTAATTTATGCCTTGTTGGTTTAGGAATGCCAAGAACTTGTTTGATGTGAATTCCCCCTCAATCTGAGTGAAGTAGAAGAAGAGGTTGGTCGGTCTCTTTCACAACACGATGATAGAAGTTTTGGAAATGTTGAAGAGCCTCACTTTTCTTCTTCAAGAAAAACACCCACATCTTGTGAGAGTGGTCATCCACGAATAGTTGAAAGTACTTGTATCCTGAAAATGAAGCTAGGCAGAGGGCCATTCAGATTGGTATGAACTACCTCCAGACGCTTCTTGGCATGGAAGGTACTTGTCTAAAACGAATCCCTGTGTTGTTTTCCTACAAGACAGCTAGGGTAAATAGGAAAGGAAATAGACAATTTGGGTAGTTCATGGACCATTTATTTTGAACTCATTTGGTGCAATGAACTAACTGAAGAGTTTCCATATCTAAAATTCCATAGGGAAGTTGATTCTATTGTAGAAGTAAATAAAGCTACTGCAGAAGATGAAATAGTATCTAAAGAAAATAACTTATCTTTTACAAATGCTCTAGCAATAACCATACCTTTTCTGGAGATTAAGCATGATTTAATGCCATTTTGGAAAATAAATTCTACCTTCAGGTGTTGATTCAATAGTTGAGTAACTGACAAGAGGTTGCTAGTCAAGCCAGGAACATATAGTACCTTTATAAGTGTACATTTTCATGGTCCTAGAGGAATGGTGACATTTCCTATTCCTTCTGCAACATAATCTTTTTCATATGCTATCCAAATTCGATCTCCAGTTGGTTGGTCGTGTAGTGAATCAAAGAAAATCTTGTCACCTAACATATGTTTGATTGCATTTGAGTCTATCAACCAGACTTTCTTCGTGGGTTGAGAAGTTTGAGAGATGAGTAAAAGGTTCTTACCACAATGAGCTCCTTATGATATATCCTCATCGATTCATCATCTTTCTTTGTGCTACGATATGTCCCTTCTACTTTCTCTCTAGTGGGGACATTTTTTGAAAATTTTAAAATCTTCATGCCCTAATGTGTTTGTTTGAATTAAAGACCCTCGTTTTGAGCTATTATACCAACAGTGATCTGTGTTGTGAGTGTTGGTTCTGAAAATGTGACACCACCTCTTTGAATTTTGATCTTTCTACTATTGTTTTTGTTGCGCTTGATTTGTCTTCTCTGGGGGACCCTTCTGATTCTTTTGGCCACGGTATGGCTTTGAGAACAAGGATTTATCTTGAGACTCCTCTTGGGATGAATTGATGGCCTCTTCTGCTATAGCAAATTCACAAGTTCTTTGAATGCCATTGTTTGTTTAGATACATTTAGTTTCATAACGAACACTCGAATTGAGAAGGGAGTGCTCTCAAGGTGATCGGTATGAGAATTTTTTCGTCCACTATTTCACCGAGCACTAATAACTCCAATCGTAGCTCAACCACATGACGTAAGAACTCCTCAACTTTCTCATCTGACCCCATAGAGAGGGTGTGTAGCTTTGACTAAAGATGGAGGATCTTAGTCTGATTTTTGGCTTCATAAATAGTTGCCAACTTATCCCAGGCCTCCTTTGGTTTCTCTGCATTCCAAACATGTGGTTGCACATCGTCACTAATATTGAGCATTATCAGCATCAAGGCTTTGACACTAGCCATCTCATACTTTATTAATTCATCAGGGGTTATGGGAGTGGTCATAGATCTGGTCACAATGCCCCATAATCCTTCAAACTGAAGGATTGTCCTCATTTTTGTTTTCTAGGCCGCAAAATTGGGCCCTTTGAGAAACTAAGCATTGGAGAGGAGCAACTTCGGAGAAGACATTTTTTTATATAAAAATTTAATAAATAAAAACTTTTATTTATTTAATTAATTATTTATTTCAGGAGAGATTACAAGTTTGACTCACTGATGTGAAGTACTAGCTCGTAGATGCTCTCGATATTCATGTGCTGAGAGATGACGATGCTTAGTGGGGCATTCTTCTTCATCTTCACAATCGGTGTTGTACCTAGCTTCTAGCTCTTCCCGAACTCACTTTGCTTGGTAGCTGACATCGAAAAGGAAATATTCAAGAAGTCCTTATCGAACAAGCTCGTTGAAGACTAGATTACCGGTGTTCCAAATCTCGTTCAGCAAAGCAAAGTAGAACCCGGAGCTCTCAAGAGCTTCTTCATGGTGTTCTCTAGCTTGTGAGTTGATGTTGTGGCTTTTCAGTAGTCTCGATCATTTTTTTACACTTGACATTCAGCGTCACTTTGAGAGACCCTTCGATGTCGTGGTAGAGGCTTCTACACTATGAAATATATGGCCTTTTTTAAAATTATAGTAGGAGATGTTTAGGCTTCATGCAACCAAATATTCTCTCCTCGTGTCACTATAACTCTTTATGCAGACATGAATAGTATTTCTCTTGCTTTACGCACTTAATCTCCGCTTCACGTTGGTCTTATCCTCTTTCATGGTTGGCACGTGTAGGTGCTTAGAAGGAGGGAAGATCCAATGTCTACATTGGAACTATGTTTGTGGGTGAGTGTAAGGTACAAACATCCAAAATAAAACTTTTCATGCAGGTCACTCTACCAAGTGAATGATAATTGATTACTCTTCTGCCACGTTTTTCATGTAGAGAAACAATTCTCTGTAATTGATGGTTTCTTCCACATATTTATTGTCTCCAATTTCTCATGCCAGTTTGAATGGATACCAAAATTTCAAGATTTTCTTCCTTCCTCACGTCCCAACATCCACGTAGCCTCCTTCCATGTTCATCTCTTACACCCGGTTGTTGCAAGAGTTTCTATCTTTGTAAATTTTTGTTTTTCCTCTTCTTCATGTTTTGATAGTAATCGAGATTCAATTGAATTCAACGCAGGTTTGGATGGTATGCTCCTCCACGCCAATCCAACACACAGGCTCCTTCATGCAGCAACAAGAGAAAACAACTCAGGGGAAAGACTCTACACTTCTTCACATCCTCCTAGATCTCTACCATGCCAATTCAAGAGATTGGTTTGTCTTTAAATGGACATATCTCGGAATTCTCGAGAATCGAAGCTGTTACCTCTCTTTTCCACACGTTAGAGGAATTCTATTAGTGCTACGATACAGAATGTTTGAAGTGAATATATTAGTAGAAGAATGGAGATTAAATATCTCTCTACACCTTGTATTATAATGGAGAAACACGTACAATTTATAGGAGAAATAGTAAACAACATTCCCTAAACCTGGAGGAGGAAGATATAACAAAAGATGAGAGAATAATGGTATACAACAATTAAGAGAGGATAAAGGGATAATATAAAAGAAACACATGTAAAAATATAAACTATGCTACGTATGCCAAGCATGATTAAGTACATGATTTTCTTGTTTTATTATTGTATAGGTAATGAATAGTGTTTTACACCTTGCTATGATGTGATACTTACTTTACTAAATGTAATCAAAGCAATTGGATATTTTCATGGTTCTTGTATATGTCATTGATAATATTATTTAACTTTGTCTTGCTAAATATAATGGCTTATAAAGGAGGACTGAATTCATACATAGTTGCATTATATTATTCATCAATGATTGTATAGTATGAGGAATCTTTACATAGTTGCAAGAGTATTATATTTGTATGGAAACAAGGTTTGACTACATAATGACTAAGTCTCTCTCATGGTGTGCATGGTCATAAAGCGTAAATTTTAAAGAAGTATTTATCATCGCTTAATGAATATGAGTTTTGTTAAGGTAACAATACTTATTTAATGGTCTTATTAAGCAATTGTAGATGACAAAATTTTTCCACCAACCATAACCACCTCCTTGATACTTTCCGTGAAAAATACAAATGTTATGACTATTATTTTTGTATTTGTTGAAAAATATATATATATATATATATATATATATATCTTTGATTAAACGTATGGGAACCCCATGCATGAAACTTATATATTGATATAAATATGGTCTTCAACAAAATACATTTTAGAGTTGATTAATTAATAATTGCAAAGTGGTCATCAACCCCATGCAAAGTTTGTTGTTTAATAATTTTTATAGGATAGCGAAGCCCTTCTTAAATGTTGTGAATTTTGGGTACATTCATCTTAAGATATTCTTAATATGATTATTAGTAAAAATATCTGCTAGGACCATCTAAGTGGGTTAACACTCACACTACTATCTAAGTCTTTTTATCTGAAAATATTTCATGTCTATCGAAGGGCCCTTGGTTCAATGGTGAAGTTGTTTGGCTTTGATAAAGCCCACTAGGGATCAAGTCTTGCTAAGTGCAAGGCCTGGAGATACCCAACCCAGAGAGTCAAAATGGTTAAGGCCAGGATCGTGCCCTGGGTGACTTTGATGGTGTGAATTCCTCTTACTTGTAGCTGTTTAGGCTGAAGGTGCTCACTAGTTTAGTTGTACGCTTACTCGTAATTGTAAATACGTTATATGCTTCCTCCGAAGTATGAGCAAATATTTTGACAATCTAAGTAATCTAGTCCCCATTGAGTGCATTACTCATTAAAAAAAAAAATTTTACTTCTATAGTGATGAACACCATCAAATTTTTATTCCTCCATGCATATCCTTTATAACTCAAGATAGTTTTATCTACGTTAAACAATATGTGTGGAGGTTTCCTATGAGAGTCCCTGCTCTGTTCGAAATTGTTGAATTCTTCCATCTGTTTTGTCTCTTCTGCTAGATGAGGTTCTCCTTTCCTCATTTACTTATGTATTATTAGAAGAAAATTCATATTGATATATTTATTGTTTGGTAATAGAAACCTAGTTGCAGAAGGGTCTTGATAAGGAATAACAAGGTCAATAGAATGAATCAAAATAATTTGATTAAAGAATTTTTGTTTGAGTATAAGAAATATGAAGTATTATCTTCTATTGAATTATTTCTAATCATGTCTAGCTAATGCTTGATTCAAGAACACTTGACTACATGAAATTTTAATACATGATATATCAATTTGGGTTTGTATGTTTTTATTGATAAGGAACGTTTAATGGCTCTGCAAACTTTTTGTTAGGATAATGGACTGTTATCTCTCGAAGTGCACCCTTGTTGAGAAGAACAACAGGGATCTACACTTTCTTTATCTCTCGCTTTCGTAGATATAATGGAAACACCTCAGGTCTATGGGTCTACCTATTATTTAAGTGAGTCTCCGGTATCAAGGATGGTTCCTTATTGATGTATCTCAAACTAATTTTTGGGGTTTTGAGGGTAAAAATATTGTTATAACTGAATTGAAATGGGGTGATACACCAAAACTATTGAGAGCTTTGACTAAGTATATGGACAATAAAATTGAGAACAAATTGTAGATGCACGAACCAATGGTTTTCGACATAATATTAAGGAAAAACACTTATGTATTGAGGGATGAATAAAAAAACTAAAAACTAAACATGCACACTAAGACTATGTAGAAAATACTAAATTTGTAACAAGGTAAGATGATTAATCAGGGAATTAACATTCACAATAATTAATGGAAAGATACACACCAGTGCAAATAATTGGAAAGGTAATAACCAGTTCTTATTCAAGGGAAAAAATGGAAAAAATATGCTTCAACACTCTTATGTCAAAAAATTCTTCCTTGTGCCTTACTAGTGCACAAAAAAAGATATAGCAAAAATACTTGACCTAGCACCTCCTAAAAATAGATCATGCATCTGTACTTGCCCATGCATGTTAATTTTAGCAGATTATCATGAATAAATAAAGGAATAAAAATAACCATGTTTTTACAATGAGGCATTAATATTCTTAGTTACAAAAACACTTAGTCAAAGTGAGTTGATTGCTCTATTTCTAATACAATTAATAAACTTGAGTGAATAGTTTTGGATAATATTAGCCATTTTCTCATGGTGCAAGTCTCCGCCAATGTGTATGATATTTTTCTTCTTGTTGTTGATTAAATAATCATACTTAATCATTGATGTGACACTGGGATATTCACTCACTTGCAAAGGAATTTTTGTCTTCTTCTCGATATGTCCTCTAGCAATGACATGTAAGAGATACTTACGAAAGAAAAAAATAATGCCTTTGTTCTCCTTGGCTTAGCAAAAATAAATCACTCCCACTATGGGGACCACTCGTGAGCACGTGCAAAAATAACATCCTCTTTTTGTAAAAAATAAGGTTCTTCGATAAAATTAAGGTAATCAAGAAACAAGGAAATCAAGAAACAAGTGATGGAACTTTTGGCAAAATGAATTATCCATCCAATTCAACTCCTTGTGGTTCGGCAATTATTTTGGTGCCAAAGAAAGATGGCACATGGCGGATGTGTTTTGATTTTTGTGCCTTAAACAAAATCACGGTGAAAAATCATTACTTTCTTCCTTGTATTGATGATTTAATTGATCCGGCGACCATTGGAGGTCTTTAACATCCTCAATCTGAACTTTGGCTTCACTTTTGATTTTGCTATGTGCTAAGTATTTGCTGGTTTGACTCAAGATTTGATTCTTTTATTTTACAACTCAGATGCCATTATTGATTTTTCAGAGATTGATTCTATTTATTTTTTTAACCTTTACAGATATTTGTGGGTGTGAAAATTCAGTGTATCTATCATTCTTTTCTCTTTTTGAGATATTTGCAAAGTTTTGGGGATGATCGCCATTTCTTTCTTATTCAAAGTTATGGTTTTACAATTTGAGGTGATATATTCATTATCTCTGCTAGGTTTTTGTCTTTTTCCATACCCTTGACTTGTTGGGTTCCACCATTTCTGAATAAAGCTTTTGGGTTTTCTTTACTGAGAAAGTTCTGTCTACTAGTCTTTTTGACTTGTAGATCTAAGATTCCTTCATGGATTCGAGCTATTTATTTTAAAAAACCATGACTGGAACGACATCTTTTGAAAAAGGCCGCCATTACATTCTTCAAAGGTAAGATTTCTTTCCCATCCAATTTTAGTATTTACTCAAAAAGAAATATGAATCTTGTTCATTTTGTAAATGCCCGGTTTGTGCTTGATCATGGGGCTCAGATTTTGTTTTTCCTGGTAAGTTGAACATGGTGTAATTTTTCCCCTTTTCCCCAAATGGGGTCGATGTTTCTTTAAATACATCTCAATTTGTGTTGAAGCCTTCACTGTTGTTTTTTATTTCCGATCTTTTCCCCTTGTGCATCGATTTTTATACCCATCTTGAGTTGGCTTTGGAGCTCGTTCTATTTATTATTTGAATAATTAAGGGTTTCTGCTCATTTTGAGTTTTTCCAGTGCTCTGAAATATTCCGAAATCGGGTTGTATGTATTCGCCTGATATTGCTTTTGGGCATTAAAGCTTTTCTCAGATGGGTTTTCTTTTGTTCCAGAAAGGTGCGAAGGGGAAGCTCTGTATTGTGCTTTCATGAGTGCCTTACCTTAGATCTGTGTTTGTTTTTAATTAATCTACTTTCTACCTTAACTGGGGTTGTGCCTTTCATCATTCACTATTTGTCTTTGATGAGCTGCAACATGCAAAAATGGACTATGGGAGAAAGCTCTCCTTTATAACTCTTCTTGTTGCTACCTTTTTCTTGCATAATACTTGCATCCAATGCCTTATAGCTGTAACGATTTTATTACTCATGATGAAAATGCACTTCTTATGTATAATGATCATTCAATTTTGGAGAATTTATCTCTTGAAAATCAGTGTGTTGATCTTGTTTGATTTTGCTTATCTAATATACAATATTGATAACTCTTGATTCTACTCAACGATCCATGCTTCCCATGCTTTACAAAATGAAAAAGTTTATCGCTTAAATTATTACTTTTATATGCACATTCTTCTTAAAACTGTGCACTGTTGGATACTATGCTCTTTTGATGGCACAATTTGATGTTGAATTCGAGTTCTCGTCACTACATACTTACTCCTAAAAATATATGCTCTAATTACATTTGATCTATCCATGGCTCGGCTCATCCCTTCTCTATAAATATTTTTTGTTCTTGTTTTCTTGTTGATGCTACAAACTGGTGGTTCTTATCATGCTCAAACTATGCTAGTAAATCATGATGGATCAAACACTTCTGCAACACTTCAATGATTACAACTCTTGAATGATCTATTCTTTTACTTATGCATCATAAAATCTTCAGATAGCTTATATAATGAGTTGATTTTCTTATTTTATTATCTTTGAATAACACTTGTGCCATTGAAAATGCTCTCTTTCATAAAAAAGGAGAATGAATGCTTTTATGATCAGTACTTAGAATATTCCACTCTTATGAACCATCATGACTGTAATGAGTCATTAATGTTGCTAAATTTGCCTAAGTATTTGTCATGTGATCTTTAATCATTGCATACTTTTTCATTTATACTACTAAATAACATAGTATAGTGATTGAATGTGTTGATGACCAATGACACTAGAACCATCCTTTCACATATTGTAGTTGTAACTCGTTCTCTATTTAGTTGTGTTATCTATATGATTTGAGTTGCTCGATAATGTACATTAGTAATTTTGTACTTGTATCATTTGATTTGCAATTGCTTATCTCTTCCAATGCATAGTTAACAAATTTGTTTGCTGAAAAAAGAATATTTTACTTAGAAACATGCATTCTAATCTTTTATTGAATCTTGTCTATTTGATATTCTGATTTGAGATGCCAAGTTGAGGTTGTTGTTCATGTTGAAACAAAGGCACAAAATCCTCATTTGTATTTTCTAATATATTTGAATCATCGTAACTTGATTCTTGCAAAATTGAAATAATTCCTCTTTTAGAACTTAATAGAGAAAGGAAATTTGTCTTGTTATAGTTTTTGATGGATCCATGAAAACCTCATGTTCTTGTGTGATGAGATGTATCTAGAAGCGCTTCCTTGAATTTAGTTTTCACTAATCATTGCTCTTCCGTAAAGTAACACTTATTTCATCGTGTACCACTGAAATTCAAACTTCCTTTGAGAACAAGTAATGCATGGCTGTAGCCGGCATGATATATGAGAAAGATCATTTCAATTGACTATGAAATTGATTCTTACTTGATGAAGATTTCAAGTTGTTAACAATAATGTGCCGTATATTTTATTTTTTACCTTCAAACTGTAATGTATACTTTTCTCATACATTGAGGTACTTAACTTCCTATACTTGTTGTTTTGATTCCATTTGTTGCTCAACATTTCCTTCTATAAGGTTGTGGCTGGCCTTCCTTGTTTCATCCTGAGCTTTGAAATTTACATCCGAAAGAATGGTAGAAGGGATATGTCGTTGGACTTTGTTCTTCTTTGAGTCATTTAAACATCTAGGATTTTAAGCGTAACTTATTTGTTTGAATATTAATTTGTTTATTTAATCTAAATGAATCTTTGGGATCTTGAATTAATTTATGTGACTTTATTTCTGAAATATCATGAGCTGTAATTTTAAGCTTGAAATCTCATTTCCAGTGATGCAAATTGTACTTAATACTTTGATTGTGTCATGATTACTCCTTTGATACTCTCGATTATGAATTCATTTTGTACCTACACCTTTTAAATGCATGTTTTTATGAAATTGGAAGTATAATGAGTTGAATCAAACCTTGAGCTAAAAAAATGACATCCTTCTTCTCTTGTTTTCAAGTACAAGAATGCGGTTTGCGAAGGACATTCATAGTAACAACTCATAAGTAAATGGAACACCTCTTCAAGGAAATGACAGGTTTCCTTTACCTCATTACACTTTCAATTTCATAAGTATATGCATTCCTTTTCCTCATTTATTTCTCATGGCTTGTGTGAGAAAATATGCACAGTTATTCCTTATGAATAAATGAAATTATTTTCATGTAATGAGATGTATATCTTTCCTTTCTGTACTTTCTTCATTTGAATGGATAATAAATGAACTTATACAACTCAATACACTTAAATAATTCACTTAATCATGGAAATAAATTAAAATCAAATGTACATTTTTATGCTCATTGAAAATGCAAGATGTTTGTAAAACTTTACTTTCCATGCTTCAAACCCGCAACTGCGACTACTATTTCAGAATGTAAAGGCTTGTTTATGCCACCTTTTTTGCCTTCACCAAGGCCTTGTAGCAGTCTTCCTAGGCTACTGCAATGTCTTGTTGAAGAAAATATATCGAGAGGTGGTATACACAACGAGTTTTCTTCTAGGAAAACAATTTCAACTATTGATTTGATGCATGGCATTCTAATTTTTCCATAACCAAACAATTAAAAATTGTATCCTTTCTCGAGATGGCTGACCTCAACATAGTCTAGCCTCTAACACATCCAATTTGAGATACTTAAAGTTTCGAGTTGACCTTTCGCATGGGGTGCAAAAAATGTCAACAAGACCTTTGATGTGGTAATTGTTGTATCAACAAATTATTAATGAGAAATGATAATTTATGTGATGACCTAACTGTTTTAAGGTATCGTTATTATCAAATGAATGAGATAAGAAATGAAGTTGATAAAAAACTAAAATTAGATGAGTATAAAAACATAACTAATATTTTTATGAATATCGTTTGTAAATAAAAATCCAAAAAGTATTCAATGTGGATTGGTATTAAAAGTGAAGAGTACAATTATTACAAGATGTCCTTACGAACTATTAAATGTTTAATAAAACAATAATGGAACTAGGGGCATAATATGTATTGAAGGAAGATAAGTAATTCTATCAAATTTAAATCATCTTCTAAAGTATGAAGTAATTTAAATCATAATGTTTCCCACGTAAAATCAGATTTCATAAGGTTCGGGTAATATGGTGTAATGAAATTGTAATATAAGCGAGAAATATGAAAGGGTTATCGGTATATGTTATATATATCAATAATAGTTAAATAAATGATTGAAATCAATTTTAATGTTTTAAAACACTTCAAAACATGTTTTCTTCTAACAGAGAAACATACACTTTAAAGGATTAAGTCGTTCGTCATATGAGAAAATCTAATACTATTTATTTGCAGTATGAAGGAAGATACAACACAATATTATCAAGTATGAAGATACATTGATGACTCGGGGAATTAGATCACATGTTCATGTCTGTGATAAATAAACTAAACAAACCTACTATTTGCTAATGAGCGTATCGATGTTTAAATGACGCTATGAAATGATTCAATTCTTGTACTATCCTAAACATAAATTTTTATTTAAAAGCTGTTATAGTTGATGAAAAATAAACTTAATAAGTAAGAAATGGAAATGAATCCTCGATACTATGAATGAGATAATTTTTGTGAAAGAAGGGACACATTTAATGTGGCTAATGTGTTGTCATGAAACCAAGCTTGTTAACACAATGCCCAAAACTATGGCCATAGTATTGTAAATGATTTGTTGCATTTTATGTAACCATTTTTTTAAACTATTTCATGAGTAAAGGTTGATACTAAGAAGATAAACATTATTCTCCATACGTTTAAAAGTTATAACCAAATGAAATACTGGGTATATTGGCTCATGTAGAGAATTGAAAGGGGATCATGTAGGATTTGGATCCTTACAGTTGCACACAATTATCATAGATTATCTGGTTGGATTCTAAACATTAACTAATGCGGAGATAACTTAACAATTTTTATAAAGGATGTTACTCATTTCGAGTGTAAGATAATTTAAGAGATTTAAAACTTTTGTGTGTTAAATTCAATAAAGGAATTAAATATTTGACAAAAAAATTCCCTTAGTTTGATGAAGCATAATAATGAGGTGTGACAAGCAAGGAGGAAACCCTAAAGATTGGCGCATAGGTAAGATGAAAGACCATTCAATTTTTTTCATATACTTTATCAAAATAAATATTGATAAATAAACCTTGTTAAGAGAAAAGACGAGCCCATTCCATACCTTCCTAGATGGCTATAATATTATCAAGAATATACATGTGTTTATTAAATCCATTTTTCTTCTGCTAATAATTAAAGGAAGAAGATTATAAATCTTGTTATCCAAACCCTTAGGAATAATCTTATAAGAAATATTAAACAAAGTAATGGGTCTCCAATTATAAATTTCTCCGGATCCCTTTCTTTGGGAATGAATTTGATATTTCTTTGATTGATTAGGTTACCCAAATATTGAGCCTCCAAAGCTTCCAAGTAGACATTTTGGAGATTAGAACAAACATTATACCATAGAGATTGATAAAATTTAGAACGAAATACATCGAATCCTAGAGATTTATCTGAATCCATATGAAAGGAAGCCTCTTTAAGATCAGAAAGAGATAAAGGAATATCACAGGACCACCCACGGGGTTTATAAAAATTTTAATCTACCACTTGGAGACATTTTAAAAGGCTCTCTTCCCAAGATTGTGTGATAATTTGAGAAAAAAAAAACCCATGATAATTATGCACAAAAGCTAAGAGAATCCCATGCATGGTGGTATTCCTAGCATTAACCCGAGATATTTCCTTGATCTTGTCTGAAGACTATTTGGAGCGCAACATGGAAAATAATTCCTTGGAAGCTCGGTCCCCAATTTTAAGGAAATGTAAGCAAGAATGAAACTACGCCCCACTGGCTTGGTAGGATTCATATACATTAAGAGTATATCGCTAATAGGCAACTTAGGTTTGCAAAGGAAAATTGAAAGGTGAGGCGTTAAGATCTTGTGAAATTCGGAGAGCTCACGATATGAAGCCCCATGGGCATGTTTCTTGAAGATTGAGGCCTACTTCTCATATATATGGAGAAATGTGGTGGTGTGCTTGATAGCATAATTCCACCAAGTGATCCATCTAGAGCCATCAAAAGGTCAATCAACTAGATTCCATACTTGTTGTATGTGTGAAACTCAGTATGAACATGTTTAAGATGATTGGTGTTATGATAAAATTGAGAAGTAACCTAGTGCTTTTTTGTAGGATCAGGCCATGTAATATTAAATAATATAGGAGAATTTTTCTATAGAAAATAATTTTGAGTGACAACAATTTGGATGACCCAAAACAAGGGAAAGATAGAAAAATTCTTTAATGGTCATGAGAAAGCGATCTAGTGCTGAACAATTCGATGTATTCCTTCTCTAAAATTAGAGCAAGTTAACTAGGAGGAAGAGGATTTGTGTTGAAAGGGAAGATTGGGATCAAAAGTATAATCTTGTGGTTAAAATAAAACCAAGCCTCCCATTCTTCCCAAAAAGTCCAATCTTGTGGCTGAAATAAAACCTAGCCTCTCGCTCCGCCACACACTAGCCTATAGGAAGACATTGAATCTTATCCTTAGGGATTTTAACCATATTAAATTCATCACAAATGATCCAGAAAGCCCATGGAAAAATTCAAAAATTTAATGCTAAAAGATCCTGCTTTCCCATATCATTGGAAGCGTAGATGTCGGTTAACCTAAGAATACTCCCTTAAAAATAAAAAAGATACCACACAACTCGATATGGGGTACGAGACTCAGGAAACCACATGCTTTGGGAAATTTTAGGAGCAATCAAGGTCATGAATCCACCACATCCAAGATCATAGTTAGAGGTATGAAAAAAGGTATGACGTCAACTCATTTAACAAACATTGAAATATAAATGTTAAATCCTAATTATAGAGTCACAACACAATGATATAACAATAAAAATATATATATGACCTAAGAAATAAGAAAATAAATTTGAAACCCTAAGTGTAAGATATGCGATAAAATACTTAGCTGATTTCACAATTAAACATGGACTATGTCGAACTAGAAACCTATTGAAACAAGAGGAATTATTGTCATAAATGAGCCCATAAAATTACATGAGTGCCGAGAAATGATGGGACTACGGATCTTGGATTAGGCCAGAGGTGCCAGGCATTGGGGATTGTATAGATGAAAATCAACACGTGACCTTCACCGCACTCGAATCCTTGAGGTCGTGCTTGAGGAAACTGATGTAAAAGTATGGATGGATAAATGATAGTGAAATGTGTGCGAAACAATATGGACAAGCTATCAAGGAAACAAAATGTCTTTAACTCGTAATAATGGAGTTTTCTCGTTAAGCACAATGAAATCCTCTCTAACTTGTATGGGTCATATGGATGGATTAGAGAGAATAGTAATGCAGAGACTCAGGTCAATATCAAGCTCTATAGAGATTCTATCTAATGATTATGGAATACGTAGAATGCAAACATGCACCTCATAATGATTTCAATAAAAGGTTATGGAATAGACAAGAGAGGCGGGAATCTATTAGTTTTATGGATGGTTGAGGTTTGGTCCAAAATGAGAGGGCTTGATGAGCTTCATTGTTTAGGATGCTCAATTGCCTAATAATTTCAAGTGGTAATGGAGAGGTTATAAATTCCAACGCTCTCAATATAATGTCAACATCTAGTTGGCTTTTTGGTTCTTTTCAATTTGAGGAACTGTTAGATCACAACCATAAATTATCTCTAGTTGTGGTCCCTATATGGTCATGCGGTATGATATAAAGTCTAGGCCTAGGGGTGGTCGGTAATCTATACACAGGGGTATTCTAGTAATTGTAAGCCTTGTCAAACTTATACATTCAAAACTAGGAGTTATTCAATATTGTTAGAATATAAATCTTTGGGGATCTAGTAACTTGTATGCGCAATCCTATATCTATGTTAGTGAATAAATATTATGAGTTTGGTTTTCAAACTATTAGATCACTTTTATAAGTTTTTTCTTGATTTTGTTCATTGATGGTCATGTGAATATTTAAATGATTTTAAGGGATTCTATAATTTGGTTGTCTTGACTAAAATTTGTATGCTTTGTCACCTTCAATTTTTTACACGTCTAATTGTTTAGTGATTGTTTGTAGATCTCTAGTTGTTCAGAATACGTTAAATCTAAAACCTTGATCAATATTTTCTAGTGGTACAACTATAATTTGTTGAGGAATTATTGGTTTGAATACAAAATCTCTAGGTTCTCTAGGCACCATAATTTTCATACAAACTATAATCGAAAAAAATTAATGAAGGAAACTAATTAAGAAAGGTAAATCTACACTATGATTTTAATATCTTTTAATATATAAACTAAGCAAAGCATTAAAAGCAAATAATCTAATAAAAGTAAATGTTTTTATTCTTCTATGATATTCTAGGAACATAACTTCTACTAAATAAATAAATCTATACAGATAACTAACACGATGTAGCTAATTGTCTATACAATTGTGTACTAAATCTAAAATAACTTTAAAATGAGATATTTTCCAATTAATCTATGATATATAGAAAACTTCATATAGATATTCTCTCCTTCAAATCCACAGGATAGGAATGATAAGATACATCACTTTGGGAGCTACTATGAAATATTTAAAACCTCTTTCGAAATTAACTACTTTTAAATGAAAGAAATTTGATTTTGCACTCTATTTGATATGATTTAACATAAATAAATCACATAAATGAAAGAAATCAAACAACAACTCCAACCTAGAAATCACATAAAAAGGTAAATCCCATTGTGTGATGATTTGTCCCAAAAAATTGTCTTTTTATTCTCTATGTGTCCACGTGATTCCCAGGAATTGGGAATGTAGAGGCACCAACAAGAGAAGGTTCTTGAGAAATGGAAACTTGAAGGCGATCTAGTTGTAATGTAAGTAGAAGAGAGATAACTCAAATGAATAGTTCTTTGCTATGAAATTTCTAGCATAATTTTTACAACAATACTATGTAAGATACGAGAAAACTTTCAGGCCCTTTGCTTGAATACAAACAATCAATTTATAGAAAGTTAGTTGTAGAGTGCACAAGCACACTTGGTACCAATGGGATGCCAAATAATCACATGAAGAGGAAATTAACTATGTAATCAACAATCATAAGTGAAAGAGGAGTTAAGCATGAAAAAATCAAGCCTAAATTTAGGAAATTTGACTAAGAAATGCATTCCAAAAATGAGCGAAGTTGAGTTACATGTGTTCAAAGGATGAGTGAACATTTTACAAATTACACACGAGACTACCGCCCAATGCAAAGTGGTGATTACAAGACCACCGCCCTGCTTGGGTGGTGGTTAGAAAACCACCACCCTGGAAGGGTGGCGGATTTGAAACTAAAGGCCAAAAACAAAGGAAAAAGAAACAAGAAGCTGGGAAAAAGCATGTAGAGGATAAGTAAGACATACTAGGCTACAAATATAAAATGCAATGTGGCTTTATGAGTTTGAAGACATTTTGAAAAGACATGAATCATCATTAGGGAATTTTTGTGAACATTTCGATAGTGTAACATGCGCAAAATTTGGTGTGTACATATTGACCTCTCAAAAAAGTGTTATAGCCTTGAAGAGGCATCAAACGTAAAGTCCGAGTATGGAAATCCCAAAATGGGGAGTTAGAAGATATACCTGACACACCCGTGTGTCGAAATGTCACTTGTCTAAGCTCCCAAGTTACACTGTAAGACAAAAAGAGAACTCGAGTGCAGATAGATAAAATATCGAAAAATAAATGAAAAATGAAAATGATAAGAGGACTTACCATTTGTGTGGGGGTAGGAATATACTTGTGCCAATGCTCCAGCCCTATGATCACATACACTCAAAACGAAGTTAAAAGACAAGATATATATATAACTCATTTGCACATATCCTATTGGTGAATTTTGAGCTCTGGGCCCACGCTAACCATTTTGAATGAGAGTGCAGTTGAAATGACCATTGCGATGAGTTTAAGAAGGCTCCGAGACCTAGAAACCCAACAACAAAGAAAAAGGTTAGTTTTTCTCTATTATTCATTTTGAAACCTAAATTGTAAAAATTCAAAAATATAAACCTAGGGGGGATATTTTTAAAATTTCTTGTGTTAGAATGATCCTTAGGGAGGGGCACCCATGGGGTAGTATTTTATTTCATTAAAAAGGTCTTTTTTTGAATTTTTTTGAGTTTTTAGGGATAAATGGATGACCGTCGTATTTGGATAGGATCGCTGCCCTACATAGGGTAGAGGTTACGGGATTGTTGCCTTTCTCGGTGCTAGTTACAAAATCACCTCCTAGTAAGGCATTAGTTATAAAATCACCGCTCTGCATAGGGTGGCGGTTTTTACAATTTTGGGGCAGCGAGAAAATTTAACATGTTTAGACTATTTTTTTGGATTTCGTCTTGTTTTGGTATGTTTTTTGAGCTTACCTATGTTATTAGCTCACTCTTTTGTTGATTTATAAATGTAGGAGTATTATGTCCACCGAAGTAGAGAGAAAGAGTGTGATTGGCTACCAAAGTGATACTCAACCAATTGACACGGGAAAAGATAGACACACTAAACAAAGAAGGGATTTAGAGTATCACACGGTACCTCACATTCATTGACCTACTAGTCAGATTTTGTGTAACATAATATCTTATTGGGATACATACCTAAACACTTTCTAGGTTCTAGGAGTTAGGGACAAAGTGGACCATCGGTCTTGAGGATGTATACATGATACTAGGAGTTCCCATACTTGGCCGATGATTGACACTTGAGAAGATGGGATCTACCAACATGGCCAAAATGTGTGCCACCTACTTGGGGGATGATGGGGTGTCACCAAGAATTAAAAATGTGTGAGGTGTCTTTTTTTCCCTCGTGCTCCTATCCTTGTACTCGTAAGGTCATCATAGGTACCTTGGCCTCGCGGTAGATACAGGATAAGGGCGGGACAATTTGGCATATTATTGGGCCCCGATAGTGATGCGAGATAGAGTAGTATAGGCATACCTCGATTGGGGAGAAGATATACTAGGAACTAAATACCATGATCTTTATTAGGTGGTCAGATTATAGGACTAGTCACCTAGTCACCCCACCCTTGTGATAATTTCGATGTATGAGAGGTTTATCCCCTATCAGATGGGAGTACCAATTCAGGTTCAAGGGGCTATTAGGGCCAATAGGGGGATTAGGATGTGAGTACTTAGGGTTCCACACTAGCGGTGGCTACCATTATCGCAGATGACTTGGTTGTTATGCCCTATCAGGACATGGAAAGATTATGGGGGCTAGATGTGAACACAATGTTTTTTTGTTCCACCACATGCCAGTTAGTTGACAAATCATCCAGAGTGGAGACCCATCCCTTTGGTAGATTTATTCAAAAATTTGGACTTCCATATATTGATGTCCTTCCCCCTATGCAAGTTGTATGTAGGAGTGTCGGGAAACTCGGGGTGGCCCTACGGGTGATCACGGTTGGACAATTGTGACTCCAAGAGTCCCTATGAAGTGATATGGGTTGTTCGTACTCGTCAAGAAGCTAGAACTAAACCGTTTATCCTACTTAAGGACACACCCGCTCACAACAGGATGAGGACCAAGATATTCTAATTGACATAAACTACAAGGTTGAGGTGGAAATTGATGAGGAGACAGATAATGGAGTAGGAGAGGAGGCCTATGTAGTGGGATGGGATGACAAGGAGGAAAATGATAATTAGTGACATTACACTTAGGAGATATCTAGGGCTGAGAGGGAGGAGGTTGATCCAGAGATGGAGACATTAGTTTCTAAGGATCCACTTCCTCGTGATGGAGGAGGAGATCAAGAGTCGTCATGGGATAACATATTGCCTCAAGAGGAGAGGAGTATAAATTGGAAATTGCAATAGTAGCACCAATTTTACCAAAGTGGATCCTACGTGGATGCCTTGGGATCCGAGTATGTAAACACCTTTTCAAGAATTTGTTAGATAGAGACATTAATTACTATGTATTGTAGTTCTATTTTTTAATTTTTTTTTGTTTTCTAGCTCACCATTGTTTCCTTGTTTTGCACCAACCGCTCAAGAGTGGTGAGATCTTATTCATCGGGTCTACATAGATACGTTGCTACTCCCTATGTGGAAGACCAAATTGAGGTTATTTGAGGATGTGGGATAGCCTTTACAGTGGCTACCATGATAACATTTTGCACATATATGGAAGACAAAAGAGACCATTCTTAATATGAGGATGATGGTCACCTGGGAATGAGACAACAGAGAGATTGATGAGGTGGAGGAACTCATGCAATGATACCACAACTAGTGTTTTTAATAATGGTCACTCACAAGACTCGGTGCACTCACAACGCTAGAGACACAACAGATTCCTAGAGTCGGTGTGCACCTTCTTAGAGGTATCATAGAGATTAATGGGCTATTGGGCCCTTATTTCTTTGTTGCAATTTTTTGAGGAAAATATATGATTTTTTAGTTGTATTTTCGGGCTTATTGAGAGTGATTTGTTCACACTGGCATGTGATGGCATTGTATACAAAACTCATATATATATATATATATATGGATATATTTTTGGTTCGGATATTCCTTGCATAGAGTAAAATTTCATTTGTGGTTTTCTTTGCATGTGTATTCTATGCTTTTCAGAATGTGTGCAACGGATGACAAATGCTAACAGAATGACATTTTTTTGTTATTTTGTAATACTGATTTTATATGATTATGCACACACATCATTGTAACGATGAACTATAGTTTTTCAAGTAATGTTTGGTACTTCCTTTTATATTTGTAATGTGTTGTGAATAATAGTATGATAATAAAATGAATTTAATCCCCTCATAACCCCATACACCTCGTAAGATGTGAGAGCTCAACACCGAGATCCATGAGGGACGTGAATTGTATGAATTTGATAGAGATGGAGGTTGTGAGTAAAAGACATGATTTTTACATAAACCCAATTAGGAACCTAAAACCTAACTCTGCATATAATTTACTACACAACCCATAATTTAATTCTTGCAAGTTTATTTACACTTAGACCCGTAGATGGCCTCTTAAATGACATGATCCAGTTTTAATGTTTTGAATCTCTTTTGGAACATGCATATCTAATTCATTTTTCTTGGGATTTTAAAATTTCAAAGAAATTTTATTCGATGACTTTGATTTAATTTATTAGCTTATTTGTGAGTAAGGGAAATTCGTTCCTTTCCCAACCTCATGCCACCAAAGTAAGAGTGCGGGATCAACACCAATGGTTGGTGGGGAAATTAAGTGTGTAAATAAAAAATTTGATTTGTTTTGATTTGAGATAAATACCTTTTTTTTAATTTTTAAACTTTAATTTGTTATTTTGGGAAGGAAAGCTTGCCCCTAGTATCAACCCCATACAACCAAGTAAGATGTAACGGCTCAACACCAAAGGTTTGATATAGGTGAACAAGCATTCGGGTGAAAATGTTTACAATGATTTTGTACCGAAGAGGTTTTCTTAGGGAAAGATATGACATCACAAAGCTTCTAGAACTCACTATGGGAAATAAAACTATGCTAGAAGAAAACTACAAAGAACCTTAGTAGGATTGGTGTTAATATTTTGTCTTATCTTGTTGAACTAATGAATTAATAAGAAGTGTTGAGGATAATATCATGAATATTTGAAGAGATATAATTTGAAATATTGCCAATGTTTGGTAGAATGTTTTGACATTTACTTGAAAATAAGCTCTTTGATTAAAAATTTTATATAATGAGTTGACAGGTGATAATGCAATGCAAATGCAATGGTATACATATGAAAATGTTGGTGGATTATGTATTATACCTTTTCAAATGAAGATAATTAACAGATTCACCAAATTATTCACCCTCTAGCATACCTGGGAGATATGCCCCATTGTTGTAGTCCTATATGAATCGATATGGGCCCAATCACTTGGGCCTAAAATTCCTTCCTTAGCTAGTATTATTATCTATTCAGTTGTCAAGTCTTAAAAACAAGTCTCTCTCATATATTTCATGCTCATAGACTCTTTTGCTATATTATCGAGCCATTTGGTCAACACGGGCTTTATGTTGTCGATCAACATTGAACCAAGCTTCATCGAGACTTTATAATTGAGAGTGTCATACCTCTCGGTAGCCTTCTTCTCCCAAAATGTCTTGTAGTGAGATGCAAAGACTAGGTAATTCAACTTCTAGTGGTAAAACCTCTTCGAACCAAATACCAAAGAAAAAGGGTTGTCCCTATTGGAGTTCTTATTGATGTTTGATAGGCCCACAAGGTTGGAAATAGATTTAAGTGCCAATCTCATTTGTTCTCCTTGACAATTTTAAGGAGAATGGAATTTATCATCTTGTTTATAGCCTCATCCTTTCCATTCGCTTGAGGATAATAGAGAGACGTCGTGTGGTGGTTTATTTTAAAGTTTTCACATTGTTCACACACTTCCTTATTTTTAAAAGACATGCCATTATCGGAGATAATGACTTATGGGAAACCGTACCTAGAGATAATCTGGTTTAGAATGAATTTTACTATTACGCAACCTGGTATAGTGGTAAGAGGCGTGACCTCTATCCACTTCGTGAAGTATTCCATGGCCATGATTATGAATTTATGGCCATCTGTTGATGAGGGAGAGAACTTCCCTATCAAATCCAAGCCCCACATGGAAAAGGGCCATGGTGTTGCAATCGATTGTATACCCTGAGTAGGTATGTGAATCTCATGAGAGAACACCTTACACTTGTAAAATTTTTACAGTATTCTCTGCGTCATGCTCTAATATAGGAAAAAATTAACCCATTCAATGTATCTTTCGAGCGGTAGTGTGAACTCCAAAATGGCCTCCACACACTTTGCTGTGGTACTCATAGAGGATATTTTCAGACTCGTCTTCATCGACACATTTGAGAAACATTCTGTTAAAGGATCTGTGATAAAGGACTTGTTCTAAGATTACATATTTATCAGCTATGTTGCGTAGTCATCTTCTCTATTATAATTTTTCCCCTTTAGGGTATCCCTAGTCTATAATGAAATTAATAATGTTGGTATAACATGGGCATGTAGTGATGGGGGGTTAGGTTTCAACATAATATATGCATTCATTAGGGGAATCCATGTTAGCTAAATTTCCAACATCTAATGGGTTTTAGCTAACTAATC
Source organism: Taxus wallichiana var. yunnanensis (assembly GCA_018340775.1). Classification (NCBI taxonomy): domain Eukaryota; kingdom Viridiplantae; phylum Streptophyta; class Pinopsida; order Cupressales; family Taxaceae; genus Taxus; species Taxus wallichiana. The sequence goes on along the minus strand of CM031241.1, from coordinate 91,679,306 downwards.
TGCAATGATTTGTCCTTTGATAGACTTTTGATTAACAAACGTTAACTCAAACTCACACATTAGAGTTATGAAATGTCCAACCTTCTTGGATAACGAACCCTATGTTAGAAAGGTTCACAAATGACCAGTCTTGATAATAAACCTTGTTTCTTGGTTAAGAATATAGTTTCTTAACTACTTTATTGCAAAAATGTAGTTAGACATTCTTTATCTTCCTAAGTATAATGTGTCTCGTAGTTGAGCAACGTTCGATCGATGAAATAAATTGAACACTCTTGTTTGTCATCATCCTCTTTAGCTAACATGCAAGCTAATGAGACATCTGTGGCTCTTGAATATAATATAAGATGACGATCTAAATTAGGAGGCATGAGTGTAGGGTGCAAGAGTAAGAATCATTTTACTAATTCAAATGCCTTGTGACACTCTTCCGTCCAAATGTTACAGTAATCCTTTTTTAATAAATTATTTATTAGGTAAAGTGTGAAGGTCAAGTTAGGAATGAACCTTTGGATTGCATGAGCTTTCCAAGGAAATACCTAATTCCTTAATCATCTAACGATGGGATTATTTCTAATACTACTTGGAATTTTGCGGGATCTACATCAATGCCTCGTGAGGAGAAGATGTACCCCAACAACTTCCCTCCCATCACATTGAATACACACTTTTTAGGATTCAGTGTAACACCATACTCGATTAGATGATAGAGTTTGATGCGAAGCACCTCATAGTGATTTTATATTTTCCTAGCCTTAGCTAAAAGGTTATCAATGTAGGATTCCACAATCTTATAAATGAGATCATGGAATATATAAGTCATGGTGTGTTGGTAGGCTACACCCAATTTCTTAAGTCCGGAAAGATCACCGCTAACAATATGTTCCCCAAGGAGTGACAAATATGGTCTTCTCTTAATCTTCCTTAGATATTTTTATTTGATTATACCTGGAGAATCCATCCATAATGGATAAAAACTCATAACCAGATGTTGCATCAACGATGACATTAATGGATGCAAATGAGAAGTCATCTTTGGGATATGCTTTATTAATATCTTGAAAATCAATACGAGATGTGAATTTTTTCATTCTTTTTAAGAATGGGGACAATGTTAGACACCCAAATGGAGTAGTCAATAGGTTTTATGAATCCCACATGTAGGAGTTTCATTACTTCCTTTTTGACCATCAGTGCCACTTTTGGCTTCATTAGTCTAGAATTATGTTTGATGGGTTTAGCATTGGGATTTGTTACCAGCTTATGAACTTACAAATGGGGAGAAATTCTTGTCATTTATTTGTATATGGAAGTATAGGATTTCGAGTGCCCCTTAAGGATTTTTGTATGTATATATACTTCTTCAGGAGTTAACAAGGAACCTAAAATTAATATTTTTGGATCTTCCTCCATCCCGCTATTAATTTTGATTGTTCCCTCGATCAAAGAGGCATCACCCTATTCAAACTAAGGAGGGGCTAGAGGAAATAATAATGATCCTTCCTCTTCTATTTCACAAAATTCAATGCCTTCCGAGGAGGAAGGATCCATCGTATGATCTCCAAAATAGGAGGAAGAGTGAGGAACAAGAGAGCATCCTTTCTTATGATGCGCATGATGTAAATCTATGTAAGTGTTAAGTTATCCTAGGATAGCCTCATTTTTTTCTGCTTAACCTAGAGTGGAGAGATGATTATCGGCCTCAACATAAGCCAAGATTGGGCTTATTGGAACTTTGTGCACTAAGGGTTCTACACGAACCGAAACTGTGAAGTTGGTTTGTTCTAACTCCCCACTTGGATAGAAGTGAGAGGAAGAGGTAGCTGAAATGTGTGAGAAATTTTTTCTCTCATGGAGTAGATTCAATCGAAATTAATTCAAACCCTTTTGTCAGATTAAGCATCGTAGTTTTGTAGAGTTATAGGTGCTCTGTTGCATAGTCTCATATACTTCTAAAACCTAAATAACATCTAGCTGCAAATAATCCAACACTCTTATATTACAAACATTGATCCTCTTAGCTACTATGAGGCCAAGAATGAGAACCTCGTATTCTACACCATAATTTTTGCACTAAATATTTAACTTGAAAGTGAAATGCATGACCTTCCCTTCCAGAGAAGTAAGGATCACACATGCCCCAACGCTGAAGTGGAACTTTACTCCATCAAAGTGGAGACTCTAATAGTTTATTAGAAAGATAGATGTTGGATTGTTTTAGTATCCTCATCCTTTAATTTTATTACTTCCACCATACAAACCTCATCAGCCGGAAGAGATCCGAGTCCCAAGACATATTCCATGCCCATGGAATCAAATGGAAGAAGAATGGGTAGTTCATTCTCCAACAGCTCGAAAATATTCATTGTAGTTTCCATAAATACTATCTCCATGATAATGCTTTTTTCCTTGACTACAAGAATGCCCTCGATCAAGCCATTAGTTTTTAATTCCGTTATAGGAACTAGTTTTATTTTAGGTGTTGAGATAGCTGGTTTGTTTAATTGATTTGCAGGAGATCAAACTCGTAATGAACCCCTTATTTCTTCTTGATTAGCTAGGTGTATGTCAAATGGTTTTGGGTCACCTTACACCACAAAGACCTTCCCTAAGTGCATGAATCTTACTTCTTGAAACAAAGTAGAGGGAATCACCTTCATGTGATGTATCTAAGAACAACCAAGGGTTATATTATAGTTGATTTCCGATCTATAATATAAAACTCCATTATAACCGTCTTGGGTCCTGGGTGACTTCAAACGCTATAGTTCAAATTAAAGTTACTTTGAGGCTATCATAACCTCTCAGCATGTTTCTCATTGAAGATCAGTTGGTTTCTCCATAGCCTAACTTCAGGAGAAAAGAGAAGGGGACTATGTTGTTGCTTCCCCATCATAAATCATTGTGCACTTTACATAGTTATTGAGATCAAAACTTGTAAATATAATGTCGGATCACCATTACATGTTATCTCAACATCGTGGTAATATTACCGATATTGAATACAAATATGAAATCCCTTTTTGGTTTCCCTGGAGGATGTATATCAATATCTATATGGTTTATTTGTGCTTCGGAGGAGGAGTAACATTGATTAGATGACCAAGACCTAATGCTTCTAACAAATAATCTCTATGAGCGAGGGAGTTATTCAAAAAATCCAATAAGGAAATGTGAGAAAAGTTATTTGTTAGGTAATTAATCAATTCATAATATGCTACTAGTTTTGAAGCGTATCACAAATATCATCCAATATATATGAGTAGATTGGAATTGGCTATGAAGAATAGTCTTTGGTTCTAGTGGCAACATTTATCTAGGGCTCATTTTCTAGGTCTACAAAGCCCACTATCGATTCTACCGATGGCCATCCAAATCAGGTGCAACCGATGCATTTAATGAAGTCAAATCTTCATGATTGTTGTTTCCCAAAGTGGGATTCTCTGTTTGATCCATTGGGGTCTAACTTACCATTATTGGGACGTGTTGGGAGAGGATCATTGATGATCTTGAGTTGAATATTTTTGAGGACATATGCCCCATGCAAGTGTTTTTATTTGGCACTATAGAATTTGCTAAGAACATATCAATGATGAGTTTTATTTGTTCTTTGGGTAAGCATTGTAAGAACTTGTTAGTATCCCGATAAATTTTGGTGTCATGTCCTCGGGAATCTCTCGAAAGTCTCAATATAGGTCAGGATCATAATCCCGAGGTCTTTGGGTTGCACTATGTTGTGGCCCAAAGTTACTATTATTGTTCAACTCCTACTTATTTTAGTTGACATTTAGAGGCCATTTCCCTTTATTTGGAAATTGATTCGGATACCCGCTTGGGTACAAGCTAGGGCCTTGGGCCTGAATTTTTTATTTCTGTCATCGTTGTTGTTGTTGTTTCTTTTGTTGTTGTGGAGGATGATTGAAGTCCACAACATTGATCTCGGGAGTAAATTTTTTGTTCCTTTGATTTCTACAATTATTGTTGTTGTTAGCATTATTTATAATTTAGGTATTAATATCGTTGGAATTTTTAGGTTGATTGATAACTTCAGTCGATTGTAACACCAAAATTTTTGTTTAGGATCTTGGGTCCATAGTTTTGGTTCTTATTATTAGGGTAGTTTTAATTACCTTGATTGGGAGCGATCAACTTCATGTTTAAACCATAGGTATTTTGACCATTGTATATAACCACTTGATCGATGCAGAGTGCACCTTCCAATACTTCTTTATAGCTCCTAGCAGAACTTCTCTGGACCCCTTCCTCTGTTTCCCGGTTAAGAGAATGAAGAAATAAATCACACAGTTCTATTTGATCCATGTTAGGAGCACTTGTTCAAGAGTAAAGAACATGTTTCCATTTCTGAATGAAATGAGAGGTAGACTCATTGTGCTCTTGTTTAATAAGGAGGAATTCCTTGATTCCTATTCTTAAAAGTTTGTTCATGTCAAAATCCTTGATGAACTCCAACACGAGTTATTTGAAAAAATGAATCGAGGCCTCAGGTATCCTCTAGTACCAGACAAGAGCAATACAGTTTAGAACTTAGGGAAGATTTTTACAATAACTCGCATCCCATGGGAGTATCTCTTGAATGGACATGGCATATGCTTTGATATGCATGTTTTGATCCCCTTACCCTTTCAATTTTTGAAGGCATTGAAAAGGGAATTGAAGCATGACATCCCTTATGTTAAATTAAAGGGGTTCTTTTAGATACTCATAGCAGGTTCCTATTGTGTAGGACTCAACCATTAATGATCCTTGTGAAGGTGGAGGTGGAATCGGTTTTCAATAAGGTGAAATGTAGACATTTGTTGGGGTATAATGCATCCCGTATTATTGACCATATGGACCATTGTAAGAGTAAATTTTCCCTTATGGTGGGTTAGAATACATATGTACGTATGGGGGAACATCACCTTGATATAGATTTTAAGGTACATAGTGAGGAACATTGCATTTCCATTTGGGATGGAGTTTTATAACGGACTTCCGAATGGTTCTTGTTGTGGATATCTCAGATGCAACATGGGGGAATACCCAAGGTACCTAACCCTGGTGATAAGATCCATAGGACTAGGAATGCTCATGTAAACCAGAGGATTTGGCGCAGATGGCATCTAGCCATAGGTCTACAGAGGTTGGTGAATCTTCCCTTTCCGACATATGACACACTAATTTCTTTGGGAAATTGTAACTCCCTAACATTTTTCATCAATGTTGAGATAACCTTGTTTGATGATAGCATGGTATTTTTCTTTAGTGCATAATGTTTAACCTTGGTAGGTGGAAAAAGCATATGAGATCCCACTATAAATTATTCATTGTTTTGCCACCCCTCTTTAGGAGCATTTTCCATTATGGGAGGGGTAGTGGTGTTGTTTTGAAGTAAGACATATACATGTCCTTACGATATTTCTAAACTTTGGTTCATACTTTGGAAGCATTGTTTTCTTCAAGCGTAATGTACTAGACACTGATTTAAAAGTGGGAGTTACTCATAATGCTTAATAATATGCAGTCCAAACAACACCCAAGGATAAGATATTGACTCTCTGGTGAATGTCACGTTATTGGAGTCCGATTTGGAAGACGTCTTTTGCCATTAAAATGGTCGACTATCGGGCTCGACCTTTTTCCGTTTTTTTCTTCTCCTAGGCATGTAAGGAACTGCATTTGAAAAATTAGGGTGGAATTGGTTGGAAAATTGAAAAAGAGTGATCTAAAAGAGGAAGGAGTTGAATGCGGGAGATATTCGATGAGATCTCGCCCTCGAGCACTGGAAAATTTTGCAGATCTGATTCTAGGAATCATAATCGTGATCATGGCAAACACTGGTAGCACTCAATGTCTAGATTTTGGGGGGAAATGGGGCTTGTTGTAAATGTTATAAAAGGCACAATTTCATCTTGCAAATGGTTTGGAGTTCTTTGGAGTGGTCAAGGATTGATTTTTCTAGTAGAAAAAGCTTGATAGAGCCCATCCTTTTTTAGAAGCCATCTAAGAAGCCTGTATATCTCTCTTTGTGTCAAATTTAATCGTGTCAAGGTGGTTGCAAGTGTAAAGCCATTAAAAAGCTTTGATATTTTTATGGAAACTCTCCCTTGTTGATAAATTTGATCAAACTTGGGTTATTTTGTGTTAATCTTGAGTAAAGTGTATTTATTTCATCTCTGAATACAAGGAGTTTTTCTTGTTTCTATTGCAATCTTGTACCAAAGTCTAGTCCAATCACACAGGTCTCAATCATTTTGATAGTTTAGTGGCATCTGCAATTCCATTTCTTAGAAGAGCCTTCATCTGGGAGTGAGATAAATTGTTTAAAATAACTTTTCTTTAATTTTGTTGACATAGATTATCTATAAGCTTCTGGGTGTACCTCAGGCCTGATTTGGTTTGAATCTTGGTGCTTTATTGGGTTTTTTGACTCGAGCCTTTGTGATAGAATCCCTTAGGTTGTATGAAAGAGTGCTAATCTAGGCCTCCATTGAAGCACATATTCTAGTTGAAGAAACATTTTTAACTTTTTGTGACATTTTTTTGGTTGAATCTTTCCATTTTGCATAAGCTCTCAAGGATCTGGTTAGTCAAGTTCATCTTGTCTCCCTCCCACCAAAGAAATTATTTAAAAACATCTAATCCTACCCATACTACCCATTTTTTCTCTATATACCCACACAAGACCAAAACCCATTTGCTAAAGTATGCAGAATAGATCAGGATTCCAAATGTCTTTAGTAACCTTGACCTTGTGTTGAAAATATCTCCATAATCTGGAAGTGACAACTCGTGAGAGTCATATTTGGTGTGTTGATCATATTTTCCCAAGGTCTTCTCTATAAAATTTATGCAAAGGAAAGGTACATGTATCTCCTTTCAAATAAGAGAGGTTACAAAATAGGTTCTCTTACCTTGGTTGAAAGGAATAACCTAAAATAGTTAGGATAAGATCATATCGTTTTAAGGTGCAATCCATCTCTTAACAAATCCAAGTAATAAAGGGACAATCATATTTCCTCCCAGGCTAAAAAGTGACATATATTTATGATCTAGTTTCCTCTAAGCTCCCCGTTAAATATGTGTTGTTGCATGGCTTGAAAAGGAGAACAAATTTGGATACCAACACTAGTGGTGCCGTTCCTGGGGATATTTTACAAGTTATTGAGAAATGATTTGTTCATTGTGATCCAGTTCATACTTAGACCCTGGTAAACATTTCTTGTATGCTCTAAAGTGCTAGAAATCTATTTTAAATATTATCCTGTGTTCGGGCCTGTATGAAGTTTCAAGTTATAAGTGTTATATGCAACTTTTCTAGTCTCTACAATTTTTGCACTAGTATTCATTGATAAAATTTTGGTAAAGGAAGGTCAGAGCTTTCATTTCTAGTTTATAGTGCTAACAGACATTTGACAGAGCATATTTTAGTGCATTTTCACAACTAAGGTGGAAATCCTTAGTGGCGACTCCCTGTTGATTTGATTTTGATAAGGACCAATGTCTTAAACCTCTGTCAAGTAAGATTTGTTACTAATATTTGCAAAGACTGGAAGGAAGAAGATCTTTCTTTGCTAGGGATCCTTCTTGGACACTATTTCCAGAGCTAGAAAACCCAAATCAGAAGGAAGAAAATCCCGAAGAGTTGTGGGAGAACAAGAGTCAAGAAGAGGTATTTCCATTGATGAAGGTGATCAGCCCATCATTGAATATTGCCACTCATGTGACTCTTAATCAGGTAGCCTCTTTGTGGAATTGAATTCTCTAAGTTGGAGAAGGGCCTTCATTTCATTTTGAAAAATTTTCTTCACATCATGCACTTGTCTTTTGTGAAGTTGATAGGGATTTCCAAGAAGCAAGGCCTTTAGAGGGTGTCCATTTTGAAAGCTACACTCCTATGTTCCAAAGACCCTCTACCCCTTATCAATTTTTCACCCCCAAGATCACCTCCTTGAATCAATATGGCTCAGCCCCCACCTAGACCTCCATTTTTGTAAACACCTTTGGACCTATAAATTTTGTGGGAATGGTTGGTTATCCAAATGCAATACCTCAAGATGTAAGGAAAAGACTACCAAAGTTCCAGGGAAACAATGTTATAACTGGTGATCAACATCTAAAGATTTTTCTCAATATGATGGAAGACTTTGAGATTGAACATGAAGATGTATACATCAAATTGTTTGTTCACACTTTAGAAGAGGATGCAAGGGACTGGTATAAAGCATTTCCAAATAACTCTATTGATTCTTGGACTGAAATGAACAATGCATTTAGATTGCAATATGGTGATAGGATTGACCCTAGGTTTCTTCTATCAGAGTTTGAAAACATCAAGAAGAATCCCAATGAGTCAGTACATGATTTCAACACAAGGTTCAATAAGACTTTGAGAATATTTCCTATTAGAATAAGGCCATGTGATGAGTCATGTTTAATCAAATATACTGATGCATTTGATAAAAATGATGCATATTACTTAAGAGATAAGAACCCTACTAATTTGAGGCAGGCCTTCACCATGGCTCTGCAAATAGAGAATGACATCGAGAAAATTGGAAAGCCTCCAAAAAGGGAGGGTGTAAAATTGTTTAACCTAGAAAAGCCTCGAGGCTAGTAAGGTTGCTGATTTGTAGGAGATTGTGAAAATTTGGTAGGGGATGTCAAAGAAATATCCTACAAACTACCCCAAGATGATAAAGGAATTGGGCGAGCTCACCAGTCAACATAAGTAAGAAGGCCAAGATAGATTTACAAATCATCAAAGATCTGATGACAAAGGCAAAGGACTGTTGGATTTGGGAATAGGCAGCCCTGTGCCGTGGAAAATAGAATGGTGCCCGATCCTTTGGCTACTAGAGTTGTTGTGGTGCAAACACATGTGTCGTTGATTGGTGTGAAAAATTTTCATGCCCCATGCTACTTATGAGGAATATTAGCAAGAAGAAGAGGAAGATGATGATGATGTTTGCATGATGGGTTGCTCCTCCACTCACAACAAGGGGAAACCTCAACTGAGGTAATAAGTGCTAGAACTGTTGCCACTTTTTGGGACTACATTCATAGGGTACATATTCTTCCTCTCTCTCATACCTTAGAAGTAGATACTGTACAAGATTTTGAGTTTCCTAATGATGACTTTGAATATTTGAGGGCTTTAATTATAAAGAAGTATGATGGAGGAATCCCATCTAAGGAAAAGAGACAACCATCGATGAATGTTGTGGTTACTCAAGAGAAGTAATATAACACAAGAAGTAAGGTTGTTAAAGGGAAGGGGCCTCTAGTCAAGCAAAAAGATCCCTTACTTTCAAACATTCCTGAAGAGGCCCCTAAGAAGTATGCATCTGCCAAAGGCCCTACAGTTCCAAGTAAAAATCATACCCCTCCTCATGCTCAAGCTATCAAAAATCCTGTACCACCTAATGAGTGTATTAGCTTTCCTTCTAATATTGCCTTGCCCAAGAATGTCCCATATGACATTGCCCAAGTTTTAAGTCAAATCAAAGTCTCTATTCCAATTGTTGAGTTGCTTAGGATTCCTGAGCACAAAAGGAGAGCATTTGAATACTTGGGATTGAATGAAGAGAAGACTGCCTTAGGAAGAAATGTAAACATTATGGAGAATCCTCCAGTCATTGAAGAGTCATAGACACCACCAGTGTTGGAGGAACTAAGTGAACCACCTGAGGTTTATTTTGGGACATCCTTGGTAGACTCTCATCGAATGTGGATCCATTCTTCACCACTCGAGATCATCAAGTATAGGCTGCTCCATAACTATATGTTTGACTCAGGGGCATCATGCAATGTCATGCCTTTGGAAGTCATGAATGAGCTAAATATTAAGGTAATAATATCATATGGGAAGTGCACTACCATGGACTCCAGAGAAGTGCCAGTAGTGGGATGTGTGAAGGGTTTGGTGGTGCATCTTGCAGCCTATCTAGGTAAAAATTTAAAACTTGATGTTGTCATAGTTGATTTCCCAGCCAAGTGGGGCATGCTACTATAAATAAAATGGGTTGCAAATGTTGGTGGGAGTGTCCAGATGGATATGTCCTATGCCACCATTAAAATTGAGGGCATCCTTGTCAGGTTGTATGGAGAAAATAAAATGTTGCACCTTATTGAAGACCCCAATAATGCATCCTATGAAGTATTTTATACAAATGTTGATGTTGATAACTTTGTAGGATTTGCTGATAGAAAGGAGCACAAGATTGAGGAATGCAGATGTCTTGAGTAGGCAAGCTCTCCTTGGAATCTATTATTTGATGGAGCTTGCTCCAAATTTTGAAATGGTGTTGGTGTTGTTTTTCTTTCTCCAGGTCAAGAAAAATTTGTTTTCTCCTTCAAGATTAACTTTGAGTGTCCTAACAACATTACTGAGTATGAGGCATTGCTGTTAGGTTTAAGAATTGCTTGGAAATATGGTTTCAAGGACATTACTGTTAAGGGAGATTCAGAGCTAGTTGTCAAACAAGTTAGAAAACTATATGCCATAAAGAATCAGTGAATGAAAAAATACAAGCATGCAGTTTGGGACTTCATTGAGATGTTTGATTCATTCAACATAGTGCATCATGATAGAAAATTTAATGAATAGGCTGAAAAGCTCAAAGTGATGGGGTCTCGGTTTGACAACTATACAATGTCCCCATATTGTGAATATGAGGTTAAGGTATTGACAATACCCCCTGTCCTTGATAATATTAAGCACCGTTAGGTTTTTGATGATGATACTCGGATCAAAAGATTTCTACAACATAAAGGGAAATTTTGTTATCAGTGCATTGATTTGGAGCCAATATCAAGTAGAGGGAAAGGCAACCTTGTTTGGCAAAGGCATCATTTAGCTAAAGAGCAATACCATTCCTAGAGGGTTGGTTGCTCTTGATTCCAATTTTGATAATGTTGAGCCCATTATTACGGATGCATGGCGGACTCAAGGGATATTGAGGAGCATGACCTTGGCATAAAGGAGAAGCCAAGGAAAAATTGATTAGGCAATAATCTCAACAAGGAGGAAAAGCAGTCATACATAAAATTTTTGAAAAATACCACGATTACATGGCTTGGACCTATTCTGAACTCAAAGCATACAAAGAGGATTTGTTTCAACATGAGATTCCATTGGAGCCTAATACAAAACCATTTAGGTAGAAATAGATACCAATCAATCCACTCTAATCTCTCAAAATGCAAGAGGCTGAAGAAGATAAAAGATGGAGGGATTATTTAGCCCACTAGACATTCTTCTTGGGTTGCAAACTAGTGCCATCGAATGAAAACTAGTGATATTAGATTATGTGTGGACTTCGGAATCGAACAAAGCTTCAATGAAGGAAAACTATCCTTTACCAAACATGGAACACATGCTACAATTAGTGACTGGTTCTGAGTTGCTCTCTACCTTAGATGGTTTCTCTAGTTACAACCAAGTTGTGGTGAAAGAATCAGAAAGGATAAAGAAAACCTTCACTACTCCTTGGGGAACATATGTGTATGTCAGGATGCCCTTTGGTCTGATGAATGCTGGAGCCACTTTTCAAAGAGCAATGGATGTTGCTTTTGTTGGTTACATCAATGAGTTTATTGTTATTTACCAAGACGATGTAACTGTATTTTCTAGGAAGAGAAGTGATCACCTGCTGAACTTGGAGAAGATGTTGATAAGATGTAAAGAATATGACATCTCACTCAAACCAAAGAAGTGCCATTTTAAGTGTAGAAGGTAAAGTTTCTTGGTCACATTGTGTCACAAGAAGGAGTGATGATTGATCCAGAAAGAGTAGAGGCCATCAGTAAGGTCCTAATTTCAAGAACCAAGAAAGGAATTCAATCCTTCTTTGGGAAAATAAACTTCATTAAAAGATTCATATCAAACTTTGCTGTGTTGACCATCCCAATCACTTCCATGCTAAAGAAGGACTAGGTCATCAAATGGGAGGAGACTGTCATAAAGATTTCAATGGAATCAAAGAGGCACTGAAGCATGCCCATGTTTTAGCAGCCCAGGACTATAAGAAGCCTTTCCAACTATTTTCCTTTGCTTCGGAGAACACTATTGCTTCTGTCTTGCTTTGTAGAAGGATGTGTTATCCAAAATTCACCCTCAAGGGTCCCCTCGATTTTTTCTAACTCCCCTATCCAAGAAGAAAAGAGAAAGTTCGAGAAAAGGTGAAAAAGTTGTAGAAAACCAACTTGGGCGGAAAAATCATGAAAATGGCTAAGTCCTAGTCCTTGCAATAGTCGGGACATTTGGGACATCTCTGGGCATGAATCACCGAAAGGTCCGAGAGGCGTCTGAGCAATTGGGATGAAAGGACGCGCAGACGTGAAAAGGCGAACCGGCCGAAAGTGAAAAAATTTGCCAAGTTTTGTTATCGCGTGGTTTGGGACAACCGGGACAAAAGTACGCGGAAGACGTGGATCGGCCGGTTTGGCGCAAGTCAGTCCATTTCAGCGGTTCAGAGAAATTTGTCCCAGGCAGCCCGGGACAGTTGGGACAAAGGTACGCGGTGGACGTGAACCGACCGGTTCGGCCGAAACAGAGGACTTTTATCTTTGGGGCGGTTGGGACAAAAATACGCGCGGGACGCGGATAGCCGAAAGAGCCGAGAGCGAATGGAATCTTGCCACGTGTCTTCACCACAAATAGGAATAAGGAAGCCCGAATCAGCCGAAGGAAGAGATTTTTGTCCGGGACAAGCGGGACAAAGGTACGCACGGGATGCAAAAAGCTAAAGCGGCCGAAGGCAGAGAAGAAAAGTCAACATTTGACCCGTGAAACTTCAAATGGCCATAACTTTTGACTCCGAGCTCCGATTTTCACAAAATTGGAATTTCTTATTTTTAATGAGGGTAGATATATTTAAATAAGAGAAACATATTTGGCTCCAGTCAGTTAATGCTCATTCCCGTCAAATGACAGAAAAGCGCCTGCTGTGCCCAAAATAGTGGCCGCACTCGAGAAGACCATAACTTTTGCATTTCTCAACGAAATCACACAAAATTGGTACCGTTCGAATCATGGCTCCGAGACCGACACATATAAATCAAGAAATTCCTAATTTGGTGAGAAATAGATGGATATTTTTAATAAAATGTTTCGGGTTCATAATGTGTTTTATTTGGTAGTTGGGAGTGCAATAAAGAGGCACGGTCATCATTCTTTCTCTGCTGCAGCACATGGGACAATATGGGGAGCCTTTTACAAGTAATATACAATCATTTCACTCCATTTAATACCTCTTACAGGTGGTTGAAGGACAGATTTCAGGATTTCCATTTTTCCCTCTCTCTCTCTTCTCATCTTTTCTATAAATTGGAGTGTTGGGCTCATTGAAAAAGGGTAGTTTTCAGATAGCAAAGCTCTGTCAAAATTGATTTGTGAAGCCAATGTGCTGCAAGCCCTTGTAGTGGACTCCTTGCATGGTGATCCAGGCCCTTATCTTGTAATAGATTGAACTGTGCATATCATGAAGCAATAAAATATCAGTTTGTGGATGTATCTTCCCCTGTTGTGTTTTCTTACATTCTTCTTGCCCCTTTAATCTTTCTACAAGAATATTGTGTCTATTATTATGTTCTTGCAGGGATTCATTATCATTGTGTATGCTTGGAATATTGTTGTGAATGCATTTTTCTAGATTATAGAGAACTTTCATCACCTCTTCTAGTGTGCACTCTGCCTCTGTATTTCCCACATTTGGAGACTACTCTCGCACCCTCCTTTTTTGGTGTATCACCACTTTAGTGTAGGATTTCATTTTATGCATTCTCTCTCCCTGGTCCCTTGGAAATTTAGATTAGAATAGTTAGTTTCCCTTGCATTAGAGTAGATTGTGGCAGGTAGTTTAGGAGCAAGAACCAGCTTTCTCTGGAGGTCTATCTCAAGTAGCAAGTCCCACAACTTGGAGATAATACCCATGCTATCCAATCACACCGTGATTTCAAGCATATGCACTTGTATAAACACAAGGGTGCTGTGATTGATGATAACAGGATGATGAAGGGGCCGAGAGGCCAATTACCTTTTCAAGTAAGGCATTGCAAGGGGTAGAACTAAAATACACCATTATGGAGAAGCGGACATTTTCCTTGGTCAAAGAAACAAACATTTTCAAGCCTTACATTCTAAGTTCAAAAGTTGTTGTTTATGTTCTGTACGTACCCAAAATTGTAAGGTATTGTACTACCGGAACAACGTAACAGTGCCCCAATGATGATATAGGTCTCCTCGCAAGGTGTTCGGGATCCGGAAAAGCTCTCCAAGTGTGCGTTAACATCCCGCATGCCCCGCTTAGCCCCCGCGTGCTTTGTTTTTCCCTTTTCCTCTCTTTTCTTGGCCTTTTTCTCTTCAGTGATGAAACCACCGCCCTGCCTGGGCGGCGGTCTCGTGACCGCCGCCCTGAATAGGGCGGCGGTCCTGTAACCACCGCCCTGCTCAGGGCGGCGGTCCTTTACGTGTTTTCTAGAAAGCTCTTTTAACACGACTCACGTAATTTCAATGTTTTACCAGCTTTCTTTCACTACCATAAGCTTGCATTTATGATTTTGGTTCCCTGGAATAGTGTTTTGCCATTGTTTATAGTTTAAGAGTTCTATTTGGTTTTTACCTTGGGTAAATGCAAATGCTATAAATAGTTGGCTTGTGCTCAAGCAAATGGCCCCTCAAATTTGCCTTTGAATTTCTCTTTGCAATAGCTTAGTCTTTCATTTTGCTTAGAGTTCTTAGATTCTTTCATTGCATGCTTAGTTAGTATCGTTATCTTTGTTAGAAAGCCACATATCCATCTTGTGCAAGTGCTATTGAAATTTTTATCCAATCCATTGGAGTAGAATAATTTGTTTTCAATAGGAAGCCATTAAAATTTACAGGTTTTGTTCTTCAAACAAGATAGTTTCAGGTTCTGGACGCTTTATGTTGCATGACTCGCAATAAATCCCGCTAGGAATTGCATAAGCCAAGCTTTATACTCTTGCGCTATACCTCTCCTACTCGCACCGTATTCGATCCGTATCCTAAGCTGCCTTTATCCCAATATCTACTTGCTGATGCTAGCATTACACGCTTTTCTCGGATCCACATGAACACGAAGGACCGAGGAGATCACACCGAGGGGACAAGATCACACACACCATCGATTCACCACCGCTATGTTATGTAGAATCCGTGTTCTAGCTTTCAAATTTCTAGTTAGAAACATATCAAATAAAGTAGCCAATCACTTTATTTTAGTCAATTCTACTCTCAATATTGCCAGGAAGTGTGGGGATTGATAGTTTCGAGAGACTATGATTCACTCCTCACTTCGAGGCAGGATCGAGAGTCTTACAAATATATTAGATCAATTATTTCATTATTTAGAATAGGTTCACAATTGCACAGACAAATAGCTATACTCGGTTATCTTGTTTGTTTTAATTTCGTCATTAGATTAATGGTCAATTTCTAGATATATTAAAATAGTTGCTCTTTTAAATTCGTTCAAATAGTTCATCAGAAAATACAAAAAGAGAGAAATCATATATGCTATAAATATACTTAACGTAGTTAAATTTCACTTTGCTGCATTTAGTTTAAATTATTTGTTTTGTATGACAGTCACGGGACCTAGGGAGCCTAGAGAATACGTATTTAAGCCAATCATGCCACAACCTAATCTCATCACAGCAATAATTGACATAGATCAAAATCTCAGGATCCAAGTTTTCCGAACAACGGTAAACTTACAACAAATCAATTCCCAGTTGAGCGGATTAAACATAGAAGACGACCAAGCATACACGTTTTGGTCGAATCAACCAAACTACAGATTACCCTAGGTAAACATCCATATGACTGTAGGAGGGCTTGAAAGAGAACAAACCTTTGGTTGTGATCCTTTGGTCCCACAGCCAGGTGCAGGAGACACTCTCACAGATATAGATACCAGCTTAAGAATTCAGGTTGCATGAACGCCTGTAAGATATTATGAGAAAATCACACAGTTATTGATTCTAAATATAGAAGCTAAGAAAGCATACGATTACTAGATACTAGGGATTAGGGGTTGATTCCGCATATGACCATAGTAGGTCCGTAACAACCACGAATCTATGGTTGTGACCCAAAATCCCCATGACCTAACGAATCCATAGGTGAATCGGACATAGACGCTGGCCTACATACACTAGTATTTAGATCTACTCCACTTCCACCTATCATCATCGAACAATTATCCTTGCTAGACACAGTAGATAACAAAGCTAGGGAATTCTGGACTAGGCCAGAGAATCGCCCATAGAGATAACTATATCCATCATTCATTTTATGACCCTGTCCTGGAGACATACACGAAACTATCCCAGGTCATTTTCCACGTATTCCACAACCCATAGATCGAATCATGCCAGAGCTCGATATTGATTGGAGCCTTCGAGCAGTCATCCTTGCCGATCGATCTATCACGCCAGTTTAGGTTAGGAGGGCCTTCTTTGCCTTAGATTCATAAATTCCACTAGTGTGTATTGAAGACATTAGATTGCCTAACTAGTTTGTCTACATCCCACACATATTCCATCCCCACCGGCTGTCTCGGCATGACCTCGGGAGGTCGGGTGCGAGGAAGAGCTACTTGTAGATTCCCAAGCTCGCTTGTCACTTTTCCATCGTATAAAATTGGTGAACCCGACGTGAAACAAACAATTGTTTCACCTTCTATACCTCATTAGCCTTCACATCAGCTTCACCAACAAAATTGGTGAACCCGACATGAACTTTCCTACTTTCTGGTTCAAAGTCATTTTTTTACCTCATTAGCTTTTACCATCACTTTCGCTCCTACCCATTATTCTGCGGGTATTCATATACCCCCGAATATGTCGGGGTTCGATGCATGTGGCGGACCCCTCTTGGGTCTTGAGGCATACTATGCCCAATAGAATAGACCATCATCACCCTCGCTCTCAGTATGGGGTGATAACTACTCAACTAACTAGTTGACAACACAAACTCGAGGATCGATATAACTCATCTTTCCAAACTGAGGAGTTGGATCAGCTCACTCAAACACAACAAATAGATCCTTCACGCTCGAACAATATGACTTTCATAGGAGATTCTGGTTCATCTCCTCAGATGTTGCTTAGACCGCAAATTAGTAGACAATCAGACCCATACCAGGTTTTAGATGATGAACGTTCGGTACATCATGCCAGGAATGAACAACGCTCCCAGAGTATGTACCCACCCATAGGGAGTTTACAAACACAGCCTGAGGTCTCTTTTCAAGAAAATACCTCTATGCCACTGCATATAGGAAATACCCTCGGGAAGCTTGGTAATATAATGATCAGTTCATAGCGGGGTATCATAGACCTATACAACATCAGAATATACAACAAACGCCACCAAGGAAAAATATCGTGACTTCACAAAACGAAGTCATTTCAACGCTAATAGAAAAGGTTGAAGGGTTAGAACTTGCCCAAGCAAGTCAAAATTCTCAATTCATGCAAGCAGGAAGTTCCAATCCTCCACACCATCCTAGCTAGGTAGACCTCCTCACGTGAGTAGGCATGTTAGGCATGACTCCTCAGTACTCACAACAAACGCCAACTAGACCCACCATCCCTAACACCACTCCTCCCTGGTTTAGTGCAAAATAATCCCTTCCTGGATAATACTCCGTCATACTTAAACATGTATTCCAAATCACCACAAGGGGATATGTTCTCCTCTCTCGGCATGTTTTCTCAAACATAGGGGTTTCCTTATGCCCCTGTATATGCGTACACTACGCCATATCAACAACCCATTCCATCACCGCTAACCCAACAAGCACCATCAATGGTCGAGACTTACGCAATAGGGACTTACTCAGAATATTTGAAACAACCCTTGGATTTCACCATACGAAGCGTCATGCTTCCAAGACCTCTTCTAATTTACCCAAATACAAAGGCGAGGGAGATCCGAACGCACATATCAAGGCTTATGCTACAGCCATTCGAGAACTACTCCCATGGGATGGGGTTGTTTCCAAAATATTTCCCAAGACCTTGGAAGGTATCACTCTCGATTGGTATTATAGAATAATTGAGGCTTCCATTCATTCGTTTAAACAACTTGTGTCGATTTCATTAAGGCATTTGACATGAACAAATTATTAAGAACAAGAATCAAAGAATTCTTGCACATTAAGCAAGAACACAATGAATCACACCCATTTCATCCAAAGGTGGCGTACGGTTCTTTATTCTTCAAAGAAGTGCTCCCAATATGGATCGATGGAACTATGTGATTTATTCCTTCATTCTCTTAGCAGAGAGGTGAAGGAAGAAGTCCATAAATTCCCACTAAAAACTTACGACGAAGCACTTGAGAGTGCTCTTCGAATAGATCAAGCAATCGATTGGCGGTGGTCATGAAAACGTATGGAACAAACGGAGGTTAATCACCTCCAACCAGAACACTACAACTTATCCTACTACCACGAATGTCAATCAAGGACCTAAAATCCTTAATAAAAATCGTGGCGTAACAACAGATGGAGTAACCGATCAACCTAAGAAGGTAAATGTTGTCAATACTTCATCACAAATAAACAATCAACGAAACAACAACTTTACCCCAATAATCAATGCAGTGGATTTCAATCATCCACAACAACAACAACAAAGATGAAACCCTACACAGGGTTCAAGCCAAAACTCAACTAGTTATCAAAATCAAACTCAAAATCAAAAACAGCAAATGCAAAACTTTAATAGCAACGGTTTGGTCAAAGTTTTGGGCCACAATACGCACCAAACCAACAAACTAGGAATTACAATCCTAATTCATATTGTGGTTTCCACAAAATTCAGGGCCATGACACTAGAACATGTCGTGATTACGATAAATTCATGCAACGCTTGCTAGAAGAACAAAGACAACTTTTCATAGACATGTTCTTAGCAGATCCTGTGTCATCGGCACCAAATACTTTTATAGGAGCTATTTCCCCTCAAAACGCACCCCTGAAGATCTTTAATGACCCACTCCCAAATCACGATAACAAAAGGCCAAATTTAACTGGGACAAACAAGGGTGTAATGATAGGAAACAATGATCATGAAGCCTCGACTTCACTAAATCCATCAGTTGCACCACAATTAGGAAGTCAGCCGCGACCCAAGATAGTCGGTTTAGTAGAGTTAGATGCCGAACTACCCATCGAAGCTATAACAAGAACATGAGAGTATTTCTCTCAGCCAAGTCCAAGTCACCTGCCAGGAACAGATAAGATCCAACAAATAGTAGTAAAACCCATGGGTGCCTATGATTTAATTAACGATCTAACGAAAACCTTCTCGCACATTTCGTTTTTAGACTTACTAAAGAACTCTCCTACCCACAGGGCTGCTCTTTTAGAAGCATTGGGTTTAGGTCATTTAATTAACATCACTCCACCCCCTGAAACACAGGTAAATCATATAGATTTTGATATTCATCCTCCGGGGCAGCCGGATAGGGATATCGAGTTCATTTTCAAAATAAACAAAATGCCAACAGATGCTGAGATTGCACGCCGAGGTGATCCAGCCTTACATTTGCAAGTATGGGTTTATAACAACTATGTAAAGTGTGCGATGGTAGACGATGGGGCAATAATTAACATAGTCCCCTTCTCTTTCCTTCAAAAGCTAGGGTATGGGGAAACAAATTGTTCCTCCACTCGAAACACTCTAAGAGGCTATGACAGCCTTAAAGCCACTTTAATTGGAACTATAATACTACCGGTCACCTTAGGACCCAAAACCATCTTGACTGAGTTTTATATTATAGATCGGGAAACTAACTATAATATGATCCTTGGCCGGCCATGGATACACCGTATGAAGGCAATCCCTTCTACACTATTTCAAGAAGTAAGGTTTTTACACTTAGGAAAGATATTCGTAGCCAAAGGTGATCCAAAACCATTTGATATACACCTAGCTGACTTAAAGAAAAGACCAGGCGTACATTCAGAGTTTGAACTCCCAACAAACCAACTTAATAAACCCACTGAATCAAAACCAGAGGAAAAATTGGTACCTACAACGGATCTTGAGACTATGAGTCTAGTCAAGACAATCCCAGCCTCAAAAGATGAGGCAAACATTGTAGAAATAGTATCGTTAGGAACTACTGCAAAAATTGTTGAATTGCTAGAACAGGATCTACCAATGTTCTTACCATTCGATTCAGTAGGCATAGGATATTCCCTAGGTGTTGGTTCTCTTCCAGCAGAGGATCTCTACATGGTGGAAGTAGAATGCGCAAACACAACAAATATCCCAACGTCCATACTCCCAGCTAAATATTGGACTCTCCATTTTGATGGAGCTAGATGTCATTATGGAGCTGGGGCAGGTGTAATCCTTACTTCCCTGAGGGAAAAGTCCTACCATTTGCCTTTAAACTAAATTTCGAGTGCACAAACAATGGCGCTGAGTACGAAGCCCTCCTCCTTGGCCTCATCTTAGCTAAGAGAATCGGTGTTGATAACATCAGAGTGTTAGGAGACTCACAATTGGTAGCAAACCAAGTCTCTGAGATATATGAAACCAAAGCCGAGCACTTACAACTTTACAAAATAGTTGTATTAGATTTAAGCAAGGAGTTTGACTTCATATCAATTGAAGCAATCCCGCGAGAACAAAATCTTCTCGCTGATTCTATAGCAACCTCGGCATCACGCTTCACTCCAAACAATGAATTCCAAGATACCCATTTCATGGTGTCCCTTCGTACCGAACCATTGGTAAAAAATTATTGTCAAAATCTCTGTTAACAAGCAAGGATGAGAACAAATTTACTATCCTAGACCACGTTGATAGTGATATGGCAACTTTGAATTACTTAAACACCTATGTGGCATTACATCTCTCCCATCACAGTAGATTTACCTTTGATCCCGCATTCATCTTCCTACTTCGGGAATCCCATGATGGAACTTCCCCCACAAAAGGAACCTAGCATATACTCAGTAGAAAATGGGGATGATTTGGACTTACCTCCAGCCCCACCTGAGTTTGAAGAAGGTAACGCCTCTTTAATCGAAGAAACAATTGATATTAACATCGGAACGGAGGATGAACCAAAGATCTTAAAACTAGGATCCTCGTTAACCCCAGAAGAAGTAGAAATACACACTCAAATCCTCAAAGAACATCAGAAGGCTTTCACATTTAGTTATAAAGAAATGACAGGAGTTGCACCGCACATTGTACACAACCTCGTCACTAAATCAGATGCAAAGCCGGTTAAACAAAAATCAAGACCAATGAAGCCCAAGGTAGCTCTCATGGTAAAAGAGGAAGTAATAAAACTCCTCCAAGTAGGATTCATCAAGCCAGTTGATTACTCTCAATGGGTATCTAATATCATTCCCGTTCTCAAGAAAAATGGGAAGATACGCATCTGCATAGATTTCTGAGACATTAACAAAGCGTGTCCTAAAGACAACTTCCCATTACCATCCATTGACGTCATTGTTGATGCGACAGCTGGATTTGAACTCTTGTCCCTCATGGATGGGTTCTCATGATACAATCAAATCAAAATATCTGAACAAGATCAAGCTAAAACCACGTTTATAACTCCTTGGGGAACCTATTGCTACATTGTTATGCCATTCGGTCTCAAGAACGCTGGTGCTACATACCAGCGAGCTATGACATATATATTTCATGATCTAATTCATAAGATTGTGGAATCCTATGTAGACGATTTGTTGGCTAAGGCCAAGAAGCATTGTGACCATCCGGAAGTGCTCCGCGTCATTCTTTCACGCCTAATGGAATACGGAGTCACGCTAAATCCGGAGAAATGCGTCTTTGGTGTAACAGGAGGGAAGCTCCTAGGTTACATTATATCATCACGTGGGATCAATGTTGACCCAACAAAAATTCAGCTGTCCTCGAAATGGTCCCACCTTCGGATGAATCTAGAATCAGGTCATTTCTCAGAAAGCTTGGTGCAATCCGGAGGTTCATCCCAGACTTAAGCTTCGCCATCCATCCAATCAACAATCTACTCAAGAAATATTATAGTATTGATTGGACCAAGGACTGCAATGAAGCTTTTGACGCAGTTAAGCATTTCCTGTTATCACCACCTACGCTAATGCCACCTAAGCTAGATCGCCCGTTAATTTTATACTCATGAGCTACCAATGTCTTGCTAGCTTTGTATCTTTGGCTCAAGAAGATGATAACAAGAGGGAGCGTGTGATTTATTTCATTAGTCGAACATTGCTCGACTACGAAATGTGTTATACACAGGTAGAACATGAATGCCTAGCCATAGTCTTTGCTACCAAACGCTTGAGACATTACATGCTGAACCAAGAAACAAGGACCATGGTAAAAACGGACCATTTACAAACTTTTCTCACACAAGGGTCCTTGTCTAAGAAGGCTAGACATTTTATAACCTTGATGGGGGATTCGAATTAACATTCATGAATCAAAAGTCCATTAAGGGACAAATCATCGCGGATTGGTTAGTTGATAACCCGTTAGACGGAGGCAATCTAGTAGACCTAGACTTTCTAGATGAATGTGTATACTACATTGAAACCAGACCTCCTATCTCTGAGTGTCCTTGGTACACTGATATCATTAATTATATCATGGACCATACGTATCCAGAAGGGGATACACCGCAACAAAGACGACGGTTACACATTATTGAAGCCAAATACATAGTTATAGAGCAAGTTCTCTATCGAAAAGCGTTCAATGGAATGCTCCTAAGATGTGTAGACACAGAAGAATCCAAGAAGATTCTACATGAATCTCACAGTGGAATGTGTGGAGGTCACTTCGGTGGCCATGCAACCGCTCGTAAAATACACCAAATGGGCTATTTCTGGCCCACTCTAGAACATGACACGGTAGAGTTTCACTGCGCAGTGTCATAAGTGCCAAGAGTTCTCCCATGAGATCCACATGCCGGCACAAGCTCTACAACCAATTGCTACTCCATGGCCCTTTTCTATGTGGGGTTTCGATTTGATAGGTAAATTATCTCCCTCGTCTACAGACAACCATAATTTTATAATCACGGCCACCGAATATTTCACCAAGTGGGTAGAGGCTATGCCTATTACTACCGTCATCGGCATGTAATCGCTAAGTTCATTTTGAACCAAATCTTTTACAGATACGGTATCCTGCAAGTCATTATCTCAGATAATGGAACTTCTTTTAAGAATGACGAAGTTTTGAACTATGCAACAAATTTAAAATAAGCCATCATACGGCTTCATTATATTACCCTCAAGCCAATGGACAGGCTGAAGCGACAAACAAAACATTAAAAGCCATTCTCCTTAAAATGGTGAAAGAAAACAAACGAGATTGGCACTTGAAGTTATATCCGGCCTTATGGGCCCACCGAACCTCAATAAGAACACCAACAGGAGTGACTCCTTTCTCGCTAGTATTTAGGGCAGAAGTAGTTCTCCCACTTGAGGTTGAAATACCCAGTCTCCGTATTTCATTACAAGGGATTCTAGATGAAGACGCTTACAGAGAAGCACGTCTCTCCCAACTAGAAAGCCTAGATGAAGCTAGGTTAGATGTTGAATAGTGGCACAGAGTCTATGCTGACCGGATGTGCCGGCAGTATAATAAGAAGGTCTATGAACGTGACATATATGAAGGTGATCTAGTTCTAAGGCTAGATAGCCGGATCGACAAAAAACCGGCGAAGGAAGGAAGTTCCGGCCCAAATGGTTGGGCCCATACCGAGTCATGAAGGACTATGGAAATGGTGCATACCTCTTATGTACGCTGGAAGGTGAGGAATTTGGTGAAACAGTCAATTCCCTGCACCTCAAACGATTCTACGCGTAAGCAACTAGCACTACTTATAATTATATCTACATTGCATCTTCATATAGATTAGGATCATTTTGTCCGCTTGTTTCGTACAAAAATTGTGATCAAGGAATTTTGTTCTCAAAGCAATTCATTACAAACTCATGATGTTGTTGGCATAAAACACTCTAATCATACTTCTCTATTTCCATGATATCATCAAACTATCTCGAAATCGTTTTATCAAATAAAGCTAGATATGACAAGGTCTTAATGATAACCATGCCAAGATCTCGGGTTTATTCTCACTTTTGGTTTCTTCTTAGGATGGGTGTCTTGCCTATGGTCTGTTCTAGAAGCTTCATCGTGTCACATCTATCCCGTATATATGTCTCTTTGGAAATAAGAACATGCTGACATTTTTCTCAAATAAGCAAGTCAAATATAGAATCAAACAAAAAAATTTAAATTTACACATTTCCTTGCCCCACCAACCTTCGGTGATGAGCTTGCGTCTCTTACTAGTGACGTAGGGTTGGGAAAGGATGGAAATTCCCTTACTCGCCTATGCCTTTCCCATTGTGATAAACCCACACTTCTTACTAGTAGCATGGGGCAAAGTGTAGGGGGTCCTCTTGACAAACAAACGTAAAAGGTCATAAGCAAACAATTCAAACCTTGAAGCTTTGAGTAAAAAACAAATGAATCAGATGTTCAAAATTCCAAGAGAGTTAAAAGCCTAAAAACCCAGATTTTGTCTACTATGTGGCCATCTATGGATCTAAGTCTAGATAAACCGCAAAGCAAGTTGCATCCCAAAAACTATGAAGTCACTCGAGTGGAGTAGGCTTGTAGTATCCTAATTTGGTTCCGCCAAAGCTTTGTCTATCTTTCATCACTATCATTTCAACACATTTCATAACTTGCGCCCTTCCCAACTCTTGGTGATGAGCCCTCGCATCTTACTAGTTGCGTGGAGTTAGGAGTAGGGGAAAGTTTATCTGCTCATCATATCGGCTTATCTTCACCACTTTGCCAAAACAAATATGAAGTATATAAAATTGCTTGAAGAACCTAAGATTCAAAATCACATTATATCTGCATTATCATATATCAACATCATGAAATACAAAAAGAAAGTAAAACACTTGCATCATTTGTTCTCCATTGCATACATTTTAAAGAGCATACAAGCATAAACATCATAATCTACATGAGGAAACTAGAAAGGAAACAAAGCCATAAATGCCAAGGGTTTGATCCAAAAAGAATATATATATATAAATGATCAATGTTTCTGTACAATGCCATCATGCGCTGAGCATGGTCAAAACGCTCAAAGAGCCCGGGATATACAAAAGAATATATCATACAAAATATAGGAGAGCCAAGTGGATTCTCAATCCCTACGAGACCCCTCTAAAGGGACACGCCCACGCCTACGACTTCGGCTACACCGGACCTCCGAGTGTATAGAGGGCACGGGATCCTAAGGGGCAGCCGCAGTCTCACCACGAGAATGACTCCTCATCAAGTGCTTAGCTGTCCCTATACCCCGCTAGCTCGTATGGAGGATCGATACCATCCTCGGCCACATGCCGGACTAGGGCGAAGATGTCGGTATGTCTACCAGCTGTTGAGGGCTCCCGAGCATCCATGGATAGCTCTGTGTGGGTCCTCTCCATGGGAATCATCGGGTATCAAGTACATACTCTACGAATCAAGTCCCGCCACTCATCGGCGGTCTCTGCAAACAAAGGAGAAAACAAATTAGAAACAAAACAAGAGATTAGAAATACAAGATAAAACAAAAGGAGAGATAGCAACTAAAACGATCCTAAATTAGACAAACATTAAAAGGGGAGAGGGTAACTTACTCGGATCACTAGGCCTCCAGGATGGATCTATAGGATCAGCACCTACCACAGATGTCGCCGCTGACTGGGGTACTCCTCCTATGGCTGGGGCGACGTAGCGCCCGCAACGGACTCATCCTCCCCACCATGGCCCTGGGAGAGTGGCTCCTCTGAAACCAGAGTAACTCTCTCTGCACTCTACTCGGCCCTCGCTGCCTACATAATATCCTGAGTGTCATGCCACTCAGGATCGATGTCCTCCTCAGTCTCCTCCTCTGTCTCTCCCCCTGTAAACTCCTCAGACTCAGAGTCTATCTCAATAGGGTCATCGCTGCTATGGGCAGGACCCGCGGCAATCTGAAGCAAGGGTGCCTGAGGCACACCGGCTCTCCCTCTGGCACGTACTATCCTCCTGGCTGCAATAGGAACGCCAGGAGTAACCACTATCCAACCCCGGCCTCTAGGCCCCCTCGGCCTCTCGGGGATCGATCAGTATCAAGCGCTACCAGGGGAAGCATACCCATGTAGGGTAGGCCAAAATGCTGAGGAACTCGGCCAAAGGGGTGTATCTCCACTCGCCCCACTCTATCAATAAGTTGCCTGTGGTGGAGTAGGAGATCAAAGTAAGAGCCTCCTCGCCCCATATACCTGCCATAGTCTGATATGGTGTGGCCTCCATGTCGGTAGTAGTCAAAGAAGCAACCGGCTGGTGAGGTGCTCAAGCACCGACATATCTGTCCATGTAGTTTCCCTCACAGCCTCCAGGGATCTGTCACCTCTACACCTCTACCATAAGGAATGAAGTGCTCATAGACCCAACTCATGACTAGGGTCGGGTGGCTCAAGGACTGCCCCTATAAATGGACTACCCTGTATAAATCATGGTAGGTAGTCCCAAGAATATCTGATCCCCAGGCATATATCCGGCCATGTCCCTCTATCTATGTAATAATGGGGGACCAGCAATATAACAATGTGTCTCCTCCCTTGTCCCCGATCAATCTCGAGGCAAGGATCCCCATGATAGCCTGGTGAAGCAAGGGGATGGGAAAGCTAGGAATGGATCGAACTCTAACCCCCTTCTTCGACCCCGTGGAGATGACTGCATCTCCCATATAAGTAGCCCACTGTGCTATCTGGGCTCACGAACCTGCTGTCTCAAGGGTGAGACGTCTCCCAATAATCGGGACTCCCAGAATGCGATAAACATCCTCCAAAGTGATAGTCCACTCACCGTGGACCCCTGGTAATCGGAAGGTGTTCCGATCAGCATCCCAATAGGAGAATAGGTCACAAAGAATATGACTGGATGGCGTAACATGGGGCACGCATGAGATGCGTAGTATCCTAGCCCTCTGAAGAGTGTCCTCCTCATCCTGTGAAAGGGCATCTAGTACTCCTGGGAGCCAGTCACACTCCCTCTCTTGGCTCCACCGGATATACTCCTCTCTCCTGCATACACCCAAAAACACACAAAACAGAGCAAGTTAACATCCGAGTAATACTGGAAAAATCATGAAAACATGTAGAAATGCTAAAAATGCAAAAACAATCTCAAACAAATGTTCTTTTGGCATTCTGTGCGAAACTACCGCCCTAAGCAGGGAGGTGGTTTTGTAACCGCCGCCTTAAGGGCGGCGGTCGTGTAACCGCCGCCCTGAACAAGGCGGCGGTCGTGTAACCACCGCCCTGGGCAGGGTGGCGGTCGTGGCCCAAAAACACACGCGGGGTTTTAAACCTAAAAAGCCCAAAAAAATGACAAAACAAGGCCTACTCAAAGTAGGTGCCCCCCCTAGATGGACCTTTTGAACCTAACATTTTCAAAAATTACCACCCATGACAAAGATTTTAACATTTCAAAATTAAGGGGGTAAAAAGGATAAATTAAAGAAAACTATATTTGTGATCTCGCGGGTCGATGTTCTCGCACGCGGAGGCATGATCGCTATCTTGACACAGACATTTTGACTCTACTCACGCAAGAAACCGTCACCATGGGTTCCAGAGCTCTGGAATCAATCAAATCAACTCATGCAAATGAATAGGAAAATGGGCCCACTTTCATATATATAATACTGATTCGTTTTAAAATGTCCTTTTTCACGGGTTTGGAGTGCCGATGAAGTAAGTTCTTATCCCCGCACAAATGGTACATTCTCATTTCCTATTACTTTAGCGTTTATTTTCCAAACTATTGTGTCTATCTGCACTTGAGTTCTCTTTTCGTTTTGAAGGTAGCGGGAATTTTGGACGGCGTCATTTCAACACGCGAACGTATCAGTTATAACTTCTAACTTCCCATTTCGGACCACCATACTCGGACCCACCGTTTTACACCTCTTCATGGCTAAAACGCTTCTCCGAGGGGGTAATATGTACGTACCCAAAATTGTAAGGTATTGTACTGCCGGAACAACGTAACAAGTGCCCCAATGATGATACAGGTCTCCTCGCAAGGTGTTCGGGATCCGAAAAGCTTCCCAAAGTGTGTGTTAACATCCCGCATGCCTCGATTAGCCCTGCGTGCTTTGTTTTTACATTTTCCTCTCTTTTCTTGGCCTTTTGCTCTTGATGTGACGAAACCGCCACCTGCCTGGATGGCGGTCTCATGACCACCACCACGGACAGGTGGCGGTCCTGTGACCTTTGCCGCCCTGCTCAGGGCGGTGGTCCTTTACGTGTTTTCCAGAAATCTCTTTTAACATGACTCACATAATTTCAACATTTTACCAGCTTTCTTTCACCACCATAAGCTTGCATTTATGATTTTGGTTCCCTGGAATAGTGTTTTGCCATTGTTTATAGTTTAAGAGTTCTATTTGGTTTTTACCTTGGGTAAATGCAAATGCTATAAATAGTTGGCTTGTGCTCAAGCAAATGGCCCCTCAAATTTGCCTCTGAATTTCTCTTTGCAATAGATTAGTCTTTCATTTTTCTTAGAGTTCTTAGTTTCTTTCATTGCATGCTTAGTTAGTATTGTTTTGTTGTTAGGAAGCCACATATCCATCTTGTGCAAGTGCTATTGACATTTTATCCAATCCATTGGAGTAGAATAGTTTGTTTTCAATAGGAAGCCATTAAAGTTACAGGTTTTGTTCTTCAAACAGGATAGTTTCAGGTTCTGGATGCTTTATGTTGCATGACTCGCAATAAATCCCGCTAGGAATTGCATAAGCCAAGCTCTGTACTCTTGCACTATCCCTCTCCTACTCGCATTGTATTCAATCTGTATCCTAAGCTGCCTTTATCCCAATATCTACTTCTGTTGATGCTAGCATTACACGCTTTTCTGGATCCACATGAACACAAAGGAACGAGGAGATCACACTGAGGGGAAAAGATCACACACACCATCAAATTCGCCACTGTTATGTAGAATCCAGGTTCTAGCTTTCAAAGTTCTAGTTAGAAACATATCAAATAAAGTAGCCAATCACTTTATTTTAGTCAATTCTACTCTCGATATTTCCAGGGAAGCTGTGGGGATTGATAGTTTCTGAGAGACTATGATTCACTCCTCACTTCTGAGGTAGGATCGAGAGTCTTGCAAATAGATTAGATCAATTATTTCATTATTTAGAATAGATTCACAATTGCACAGACAAATAGCTATACTCAATTATCTTGTTTGTTTTAATTTCGTCATTAGATTAATGGTCAATTTCTAGATATATTAAAATAGTTGCTCTTTTAAATTCGTTCAAATAGTTCATCAGAAAATACAAAAATAAATAAATCATATATGCTATAAATATACTTAACGTAGTTAAATTTCAATTTGCTGAATTTAGTTTAAATTATTTGTTTTGTATGACAGTCACGGGACCTAGGGAGCCTAGAGAATACGTATTCGAGCCAATCGTGCCACAACCTAATCTCATCACAACAATAACTAACATAGATCAAAATCTCGGGATCCAATTTTTCCGAACAAGGATAAACTTACAACAAAGCAGATTG
Organism: Taxus wallichiana var. yunnanensis; assembly: GCA_018340775.1. Taxonomy (NCBI): domain Eukaryota; kingdom Viridiplantae; phylum Streptophyta; class Pinopsida; order Cupressales; family Taxaceae; genus Taxus; species Taxus wallichiana. The sequence continues at coordinate 91,649,646 of CM031241.1, read as the reverse complement.
AACATAGAAGACGACCAAGCATACACATTTTGGTCGAATCAACCAAACTACTGATTACCTAGGTAAACATCCATATGACTTGTAGGAGGGCTTGAAAGAGAACAAACCTTTGGTTTTGATCCTTTGGTCCCACAACCCACGCAGGAGACACTCTCACGAGATATAGATACCACTTAAGAATTCAGTCTGCACAAACGCTGTAAGATATTATGAGAAAATCACACAGTTATTGATTCTAAATATAGAAGCTGAGAAAGCATACGATTACTGGATACTAGGGATTAGGGGTTGATTCCGCATATGACCATAGCAGGTCTGCAACAACCACGAATCTACGGTTGTGATCCAAAAATCCCATAGTCTAACAAATCCATAGGTGAATTAGACATAGATGCTGGCCTACGTACACTAGTATTTAGATCTACTCCACTTCCACCTATCATCATCGAACAGTTATCCTTGCTAGACACACAATGCCTATCGAAGCTAGGGAATTCTTGATTAGGCGAGAAAATTGTCCATAGAGATAACTATATCCATCATTCCTAATATGACCTGTCAATCGGAGACATACACGAAACTATCCCAGGTCATTTTCCACGTATTCCACAACCCATAGATCGAATCATGCTAGAGCTCGATATTGATTGGAGCCTTGAGCAGTCATCCTTGCCGATCGATCTATCATGTCGTTCAAGTTAGGAGGGCCTTCTTTGCCTTAGATTCGCAAATTCCACTAGTGCGTATTGAAGACATCAGATTGCCCAACTAGTTTGTCTCCGCATCCCACACATATTCCATCCCCACCCATTTTGTCTCGGCACGAACTCGGGAGGTCGGGTGCGAGGAAGAGCTACTTGTAGATTCCCAAGCTCACTTGTCACTTTTCCATTGTACAGTTCCCCACACCATGGTGAAGGACATCTTGTCGAGAGATGAATGTATCAAGTAAAAGATGTAGATGGGTGAACAAGTTGCAAGAATATGACATGGAAATCCAAATCACGAAGTTGGTGAGAGGTTTGAGCTTGGCTAAGCTTATGGATGAGAGATACTTGTAAGCTGTTGAAGTAAATGAGGTTGAAGAAGAAAGGGCATGTGTTTTTGAAAAATTGATGAGTTCTGAGTGGTACAAGGATGTGATTTTCTATCTCAGACATTTAAACTACCCTGAATACTTAAGTAAGAACTAGAAAAGACTTATTAAGTTGGCCTCCCAGAAATATGTTATTATTGATTATGGGTTGGCATGGAAGAACCCAGAGGGAGTCCTCTTATGGTGCATCACTGAAGATGAAGCCCCAAAAATAATTGCTAATCTCCATGGAGGAGTTTGTGGGGGGCACTTTGCTGTAAGAGTCACAGCACACAAGATCTTGAGGGTTGGTTATTGGTGGAAAACTCTTTTCAACGACACAACCTTATTGGTTAGAAGATGTGAGAGTTGATAGCATTTCTCTTAAAGAATGAAAGCTTCAGGCTCCCTTCCTTTATAGCCTATATCAATTGAAGCCCCATTCAAGAAATGGGGAATGGATTTCATTGGTGAGATTTCAGACCCTTCAAGTGTTGGCCATAAGTGGATTCTTGAATAGCCACGACTACTTTACCAAATAGGTGGAAGCAATCCCCACCAAGAAGGATACACACCAAATTGTCATGGATTTTGTGCTAAACCATATTATTTCCAGGTTTGGAGTACTGTCAAAATCATAGCTGATAATGCCATGAGTTTGAGCCAAACCCCCAGTAACAATGTGTAAATAGTATGGGATCAACTTGACATATGCCTCAAATTATAATCCCCAAGGAAATGGATAAGATGAGTCTAGTAATAAAAACTTGTTTAAGATTATCGGAAGAACATTGGAGCGAGAACAAGAGAAATTGGAGTGAGCAGTTGAAATTTGTTGTTCGGGAAGATAGGAGCATTGTCAAGAGGGTCACCTTTGGAAAGATTCCATTTGAGTTGGTATATAGGACTCAAGCCCTGTTGCCCCTTCATATGCAACTATCTTCATATCAATTCATTCAACAAGTTGGAGGATCATGAGGTAAGTCCTTATGATGCTCACATTAACCAGATTGTTGAGCTTGATGAAGAGAGGAGGGCATCCCACCAAAGGCATATAAAGTTCAGAGAAAAGCTAAAGAAATTGTTTGACAAGAAGGTCACTCCCAGAGCTTTCAATATTGGAGATCTTGTGCTACTATGGGATAACAGGCATGAAGATAAGGGCAAGCATGAAAAATTTGACTCATTATGGATGGACCCTTACTCCATTAACATTAGAATTGGTGAACACACCTTCTTCTTGAAGGATTTGGATGGTGAATTTCTCGAACTACCTGTTAATGGCAGGCATTTGAAGCATTTCTTGGATTGATTCCCAGAATCAAGGTAAACACCTCTTATACAGTGTATATTTTGTTGTTTGCATCTTGTTTTTGTGTTTTTGCTCATCCTGGTCCTTGGTGACCTATTTTTTCTGGTTTCTTTGTTCGTTTTTGGAGATGGCTTTGTTTCTCTACTCTGCAAGCTGAATCTGTCGCCCAATGGATGTTTTTGGCACTTGGTCTACTTTTGTTCTTATGGCACTCATAGGGAGTGCCCATCCCGAGTCGGAGCTGATGTTGGTGCTCAAAATAGTCTCGCCCCATTTGTGCCTTTGAAAATTTATTGATTTACGGCCTCTGTCATTTTCTACTTCCCCGTGTTGTGCTTGGTCAATCTTTTTGCCATTTTTAATCTGCTCTGGGTCAAAGATCATGTATGGGTCCATATTTGTCTCCTCGTTTCTTTGTTCCTCTAGAAAAGGTCTATAATTTGAGTCTCCCATTCTCTGTTCCTTTAAAAACTCACATTTTCCCATTCTCTCTATTCTCCATAGTCAATATATGCTATTCTTGTCGTTTTTCCCTAGATACTTGAAGAAAAATGAATTGATGTGTCCCTGAGGAACGTATTTGAGCCTTGTAACATTTCTAAACTCTTTGTCCTTGAAGAAAATTTCATTTTCAGGCTCAAATGGTCATTTTTCTGTATTTTACGATTTGACGGGCATTTCTCCGGTCAAATTTACATCCTTGCATCAACAGGAGATGTGGCATCTTTTGGTTGGACGCGGCTCAGCTAAATACTTCAAAAATTCTATGAAAAGCCTCAACTTAAAAATTTGTCCACGTGGGTGAACGATGCTCATTTGAACATTTACTTTTTATTTTGGCCTTGGAGTAGCACTGGGAGGACACATGAAGGTTTGGTGGAAGAAAGACACATGGAGGCTTCCGCTAGGTCTTCCCATACTTAGTCTTTTTCAAAGAAAAAAATTGGAATTCCGGGACACTTGGAGGAATCACGCATGTTTGGGGACTCGGCCCTTAGGCTCCATTTTGAACAATCGCCAGGAGGACACTTGGAGGCCACTACTCACTTTTCATTTTGCTTGGACTTGTTAATGGACGAAGGAGAGCGCCTCGGAGCATGACACATGGCACCTTCCGCTGAGCTTCAAGCCTTCAAAAAAAAAAATTGTCGAGGTAGGACACGTGGCGAGTTTGTGCTCATTGGGGTCTCAAATGTTGGGAACCATCTCAAGATGCACCATTATGACACATGGTAGTTTTAAAAGTCAAAGGGGGTGGGGAGGTAGACCATCGGGGGCAACTTAAAAATTTTTCCTCTTTGTCTCAAAAGGGTTAAAATATCAAAAAAAAGGCCCGCAAGCCTGACAAAAGAAAGGTCAAAGTTTGTTTCAAGTCAAAGGGGAAGGGAAGCGAGACCATCGGGGGCAACTTGGAAAGTTTTCCTCTTGCATGCAAATGACTAAAATCATCAAAATAATTTGCAGAGCCCGATGGAAAAAGGTCAAAGCTTGCTCCAGTCAATAGTGGAGGTGTTGGCTTTTGGAGGAAAAGTAAGAAATTTTCCCTTTAAGGGAAAAGGAGTTAAAGGCATAAAAGGAACCAGGATTCCACTGGGAACCACATTAGAAACTAGAAGCGAAAGGGTGGAGCTCCGGGGGAAACTTGGAAAAATTTACTTTTTCCAAAAGGGGTTCAAATGGTAGAATTTGTCTGTGGTTCCTTTTGGACTCACCTTAAGACATGTGTCAAGCTCATTTCTCAACGCAGAGAGGTGCGGGGAAAAATGTGAAATTTTTTACTTTTTGTCAAAGGGTCATAAAAGTCAAAAGGAAGCCCCCGAGCCATTTTTTTAATCTTCCACATGGGGCCTAAATTCAAAGTTGAGATCAATGGCGGTTGTGTGTATAAATCTGATTTTTCCCCATTTTTTGTAAAGCTTTTGGAAGTGTGAGTCTTCATGATTTCTTGCTATTTTCTACATACCGGGTAGAGAGGGGAGTTAATGCTGATATCTTGAGTTTGGTGGGAATATCTCGGAAGACATCTTTCACCACTAAAATGGTATGACTATCGGGCTCGATCTAGTTTTCTATTTTCTTCACCCCAGCATGCAAGGAGCGGATTTGATAGATTAGGGGCGGAAGTGGTTGGCGAATTCAAAAAGAGTGATCTACCGGAGGCGGGGAGTTGAATGTGGGAGATATTCGATGAGATCTTCCCCTCGAGTAAGCGGAAACTTTTACGAGATCGATTCGAGAATCACAATCATGATCATGGCAAACACTAGGAGCACTCAACATATGGATTTTGGGGAAATGGGACTGTTGTAAATGTTATAAAGGGCACAATTTCATCATGTAAATGGTTGGGAGTTCTTTTGAGAGGTCAAGGACTGATTTTTCTAGCAGAAAAATATTGACAGAGCCCATCCTTTTTGAGAAGCCATCTAAGAAGCATGTATATCTCTCTTTGTGTCAAATTTAATCATGTTAAGGTGGTTACAAGTGTACAACCATTGACAAGCTTTGAGATTGTTTTGGAAACTTTCCCTTGCTGATAAATTTGATCAAACTTGAGTTATTCTGTGTTAATCTTGAGCAAAGTGTATTTATTTCATCTCTGAATGCATGCAAGTAGTTTTTCTTGTTTCTGTTGCAATCTTGTACCAAAATTTGGTCCAATCACACAGGTCTCAATCCTTGTGATAGTTTAGTGGCATCTGCAATTTCATTTCTCAGAAGAGCCTTCATTTGGGAGTGAGATAAATCATTTAAAATCACTTTTCTTTCATTTTGTTGATAGAGATTATCTGTAAGCCTATGGGTATACCTCAAGCGTGATTTGGTTTGAATCTTAGTGCTTTATTGGGTTTTATGACTTGATTATTTGTGATAATTTGAATCCCTTAGGTTGTATGAAAAGGTGCTAATATATGCCTCCATTGAAGTACATATTCTAGTTAAAGAAACATTTTAAACTTTTTGTGACATTTTTTTGGTTGAATCTTTCCATTTTGCATAAGCTCTCAAGGATCGGTTAATCAAGTTCATCTTGTCTCCTTCCCACTAAAAAATTTATGTAAAAAAATCTAATCCTACCCATACTACCCCTATTTTTTCTCTGTATACCCACATAAGAACAACACCCATTTGCTAAAGTATGCAAAACAGATCAAGATTCCAAATGTCTTTAGTAACCTTGACCTTGTGTTGAAAATATCTCCATAATCTGGAAGTGACAACTCATGAGAGTCAGGTTTGGTGTGTTGATCATATTTTCCCAAAGGTCTTCTCTATAAAATTTATGCAAAGGAAAGGTACATGTATCTCCTTTCAAATAACAGAGGTTACAAAATTGGTTCTCTTACCTTGGTGGAAAGGCACAACCTAAAATAGTTAGGATAAGATCATATCCTTTTAAGGTGCTATCCATCTCTCCACAAATCCATGTAACAAAGTGACAGTGAAATTTCTTCCCATGATACAAAACGACATATATTTATGATCTAGCTGCCTCTAAGCTCCCCGTTAAATACGTGTTGCTGCTTGGATTGAAAAGGAGAACAATTTTGATACCAACACTACACACAGGGGCGGTCTAGTAATCATAACCTTTTTCATCTTCTACATTAAAAACTAGGAGTTGATCAATCTTTTGAGAAGACCATACTAGGGAGCTAACAACTTTTATGTTCAATATCGTGTCTATGTCAGTGAATAAATCTCTTGAGTTTGGTTGGCGAACTATTGGATCACTTGCATAAGTTTGTTGATGATTTTGTTTCTTGATGGTAATGTGAATATTTAAATAATTTCAAGGCAATCTATAATTTGGTTGTTTTGACCAAAATTCATATGCTTTGTCATCTTCAATGTTTAACATGTCTAATTGTCCATTGATTATTTGTAGATCTCTAGTTGTTGTAATACATTAAATCGAAGACCTTGATCAATATCTGCTAATGGTACCACTAGATTTGGCTAAGGGTGTTGGTTTGAATACAAAATCTCTAGGTTCTCTAGGCCTGTAATTGTCATACAAAATGTAATGAATCAAATTAGTGAAGCAAGCTAATTAAGCAAGGTAAATCTACACTATATTTTGGTATTTTTCAATATATAAACTAAGCAAAGCAATAAAAGAAACTAATCTAATGAAATTAAATATTTTTTATTCTTTTCGATATTCTAAGAACCAAAATTCTAATATAAATAAATAAATCTATAAAGACAACTAGCTAGATATAGTTAATTGTCGTGAAATTGTTTACTAAATCTAAGCTAACTTTAAAACTAGAACTTTTCTAATTACTCTATGATAGATAGACAATTTCCTACAGATATTCTCTCCTTCGAGATCCACGGGGATATGAAAGAGAAAATCCTTCACCAGAGCTTCTATGAAATATTTAAAACCTCTTTGGAAATTAATTAACTACTTATAAACGAAAGAAAACTTATTTTTTACTCTATTTGGTATGATATAACAATAATAAATCTTAGAAATGAAATAAATCAAACAACTCCAACTTGGACTTCAAAGAACAAAGGTAAATTCGAGTGTTAGAAGCAAAATGGGTAGACAGGGGGATGAATCATTCCATACAAAATTTTAATTCTCAAATCAGATCTAAAACTTAAATTTTTAACCACAACAACCACTTAATCAAGCTTTAATGTGTGTACACAATTAACCACATATGAAGCATGTAACATAGATACAAAGAAACAACACAAGAACACCAAATTTAAGTGGGAAACCCTTAAGGGGAAGAAAAACCAATAAAAAATATTCTTATATTAATAAGCTTCAAATTTAGTGAGGCACCAACGCCACAAGGAGCACCAAACCCTAGTTTAGTAGAGCACCAACCCTACATGGAGCACCAATCCTTAGATTTTGTGAAGTAAAAATTCCAAAAGGAGGCTCAACCCCCAATATTATCAAGCACCCATTCAACCACCTTCAGATGTGTATATATAATTTTTCTTCTACCACAACTAATAGAGATCAAATATTCAGCTCACACTTCTTCAATCAAACCCTAGGTGATCACACTTCACAAAACAAGCTCATAACACCTTAAAAAATCTTCAAACTCTTGCATTCATCTTATATAATTTTTCTTCACCTATAACACACTTGTTTCAACTTCAAATCATCCTCGAAATAACTTGTAGTCATACCTCACCTAGGTTGCTCCACCTTGCACACACTCAACTAGTTCATAAAAGCACCCAAAACATGTTTTTTATATGCAATTCATCTTTCAAACTTAGGCCCAAAATTTTCCCTCCAATTGGTTAGATGAAAACATTAAGTAAAAATTATAAATTCAAAATAAAACATCTACATATGACCCATATAGGTCAGCCTAACCAAAAACATTATTTCATGTGCAAAAATGGCTCAAAACCCCATGGGCACAATCTTAAAAATTCCCTAACATGAGTCCCATACTTTTTCATGACCCATTAACCTTTACATATGAGTAAAAAATCATTAAAAATTCATACATGGTCACAAATTTAATCAACCAATCAAAATATTTCATTTATTGGGCCCATTAATCTTTGTAATTCTCAAAACAATTGTTTCCTGCACCCTTGAACACCCTAGAAACTTCATAATGCCACCAAATTTATTCTAATTCATCTAAAAATGTCATGTAACTACTAAAAAGAATGGAAATACCTGTAGAACACTCTTGAACTTGTTTCAGGCCTTGAAACAACTTCCTCTTCAAACTATAGAAAGATTTACGTTCACCAAAATAACCTACCAAAAACACTAGTTTCAAATGTCAGCTCATAAAAACATTTATACATATCATAAAGAATTATAAATAGTATCATTTGATGCAAAATTCATACCTTTTAATGTTATATGTGATAGGAGGCATAATCCAATCCATCTAATGCCTCAAACTTTCACAATTTCATGTCCTATCATGAAGCGCCAAACTGTTTTTGTTGAAAGAAAGCCATACCATTTGAAATTATCATGAGGAAATTGATACATAAATTGAAATATATATGAATACTATTTCTGAAAAAACTTGAATAATCTTCAAAATCATTTTGTAGGTCAAGTTATCATCAAAACATTGAACATTGCTCCTTAAGGACCCAAAACTTCCCTTTAACGATCAACTGTTTGACCCCAAAACCATAAACATTCATAGAAATGATTAGAAACCTTCATGGTAATCAAATAAAACTCACATTAGACACACATGATTATTTTTTCATATCACTCCTTCGGACCAATTTGCCCAAATACCTTCTTCCGAAAGCTGTTATTTTCGTGTAGGGCCCACATATGGTCATGACCTCAAACTTACATTTATGGAAATATGTTTAAGTCTAATAAAATATCCAATAATCACATTTTGTATTTCAATTAAAACTAGGTCAATATAATTTGAATCCTTTACAAACTCGTCCTAGCTAGGGTCTTGTTATGGTTTTGGACCTTCTTAACAATCGTTCATAAAAATGTGACCATCAGTTGACCTCATTTTTCTTGAAAAACTTTTTAACTACCCTTATAAGAATACCTAAAAGTATCTATGTCCCATAAAAATCACATGACTCAAAATGAGCATCTGAAGTTGCATTTTGAGCTAGAAATGCACTAGAATCCAACTTTATCTCACCAAAACTTGAATATCTAAAAATTTCCTTTTCAAAATCACCTAAAATTTTGTGTGAATCATCATGAAACACTGTAATAACTATCCATAATCACTTAATGACCTAGGTATGCTCAAAAATATCTATCCAAAACAACTTACCTATGTTTACATGTTTGTGCCTCATAGTGTCAACTAGTACCCACCGAACCAATGCAATAACTAAAACAACAACCACTAAAAGTGACCAAAAAAAGATTATAAAACATAAAAAATATGAATGCATGATCCATAGGGATCCAAAAAAACACACCACTTCATTAGTTCCATAAGCACTAATAAGGAGAAACAAGAAAAGTGAATAAAATGAGGTAAACAGAGATTTTGGAAAGAACCATCGTTCTTTGCGAGAGAGGTGGTTTTAGAACTGCCATGTCCCTGAAACTACCATCCAGCTAGGGTGGTGGTCCTTAGCGCCATTACGCTCGTGGCGGTGGTCTTGACACTTTTAAGTAGAAAAGAAGAATGTTATGTGAATGGACGTGAATTTGAAGCATCCAACTATGTCTCTTCCCATTCCATTCCCTTTCACATCCTCCAGTGCATGGGAGGACATGGGAAGGCCTATAAATGCATGAAAGGAACAAGAGAATAGGATTTGAAGATCTAGAGAGATCAAGAAGCAGAGTTTAATGAGAGTAGTGAGCAAGATCTTCAGTGTTGGAGTGGAATTGTAGGAGCAAGGTGTAGAAACAGAGAAAGCAAGTAATTGGAGAGAAGGTTTACATTGTTTCTTCTTTTCATACTTATTGTAATATGTAATTGTCTATATTAGACCAATAAAAGTGGGAAGAAAGAGCAGTTTCCCTTCCCGATTGGTTTTCCTCCATTGGAGGTTTCAGGATAAAATTGTTGGTGTTGAAGTTTTGAATTCTTTCCTTCTCTACAATTTCCTTTCTATAGCACTAGATAATCAGTCACGAAGCTCTAATTTTTCAAGAAAATCTATCATTTTCTAAAGTTGAAAGTAGAACAACATAATTGTGTGATTCGTAGAGTTCCAAAGTAGAAGTTTCTGAGATCATTTTTGTATCAAAGATGATTATATATCCAAGACTGTGGTATTTAAATATTTCTTGTGATTTTGTATGATAGTGACAAGGTCCAAAGGTGAAGAATTTTTACCTTGCGAGCCAGATATTTCTACAAAGAAGTGGAAATAGAGAATTTGAGCTCAAATGGAGGAAGAGAACTTGGTCCGTAGAGTCGAGATGCTAGAGACCATGATGGATAGATTACATAGAAAACAAGAAGAGCTTTCAGATCTGCAAAAGACAGCTTTGGTTAAGCAAGATTCCATGGACTCAATGGTTCAAGCACTAGCCAAAAAAATTGGTATCAGAAAGAGCCACGAAGAGGAAGAATGGGAAGAGCATGAAGAGATGCCAATTGTAAGTGAGAAGGTAAAATATGCACATACACCTTTTAAAGTTGAAACAAAAGTGGAAATAAAGAATTTTAAGGACAAGTACATGTAAAATTACTTGGATAAATGGCTAAAATAGTTAGAAGTTTACTTCAGTTTGTATAATTTCACCGAGAGACAAAGGATCACCTTTGCATGTCTCAAAATGGAAGGCCATGCTCTGGTCTTGTGGGAAACCCATCTAGCCACTTATGATAAGAAGAAACATCCTATTGTCGGTGCTTGGAAAGGTTTTAAAGATTTTATTAGAGATAAATTCTATCCTATTTGCCATAAGACTGACATGATGATTAAGTGGCGTACTTTAGATAGGGCATCGGTCAAAGCATGTAAAACTAAACTACGGAATTTCGAAGACAAGCCATGTTGCTTAGGATGGACTTGGAGGATGAGGACATTTTGATCAAGTATTTGGGAGGACTTCACACTCACCTTTGGAGGAAGGTAATATCCACGAAGCCCAAGGATATAAATGAAGCTTATAAATAAGCATACTACATTGATGACGAGAAGAAGCAAGGAGAAATAGAGCCAAAGGAGACCAATCATTAGAACAACACAACAAAGAACAAGGGAAGAAAAGTATGAGAGGCAAATGGAAAGGTAAACATATTGTTACTACTTTGCATACTTGTAAAGATCCTAAGAATTTCTGTAAGAATTGTGATTTAAATGGACATACCGACGCCATATGTTTGAAGTTACATCCGAAATTACACCCAAAGAACTGGACCAAGGATTCCAAGAAATACATGGCCACCTTTGTGAAGACAGAAAGAGAGGTGGAGATTAAGGATGATTAATATGTAGACGAGAGGCTAGTATGCATTGCCACTAACATGTACGGGGAACAGAAGAAGAAGAGATGAGTAATCTATTTCAAATCAAAATCAAAATCGGGAAGACTAAAGTAAACACTTTAGTAGAATTTGGATCTTAGTCAAATTTGATTTCTCATGCGGTTGTAGGACAACTTGGTCTAGAGACTTACGCGCATCCACATTCATACCTTTGGGGTGGGTGAAGAAGGGTGTAGAAAAACAAGTTACAAGGAAGTGTAACTTACGGTTTGGAATAAATACCCAATACATTGATGTATTAGAGGCTAATATTATTCCACTTGATGCATTTTACGTTGTCTTTGGAAGCCCTTACTTGTATGCCAAGGATGGTGTGTTCATGAGGGAGAAACGATACTAGATGGGTCAAGGATGGAGTCAGTTTTAACATCTGGGCACACCAGAGAAAATCAAAGAAGGCTATGGTAAGTGCCAACCAAGCACCAAGACTTATTCAAGAAAATCATCAGTTTTGTTTACTTTCATTGGAAGAAAAGAAAAATGGATGTGAGAGCACAAATATTTCTGACCAAAGGATGGAGAATTTGGATAGCACTTGTCATTTTTATAGAAGAAGCCACCATAGGAACTGCTCATTCAAGGAGCAAAACAAACTTCCACTATGTAGTCACTGTATCTACCTACAGATTCATTGGACCTGACCGTGGGGCAACAAGAAGAAGAGGATATACAATTAACGGTGCAGTGGCGACTATAGCAGATTATGTACTTAGAGAGGATTCAACCAATCCATCTCAAGAGACAAAGACAGAAAGGACCAAACCACTACAGTATGGGACCTTTGTCATACTTGAGCGAGTTGGAGAAGAAACCTTTAGGCCACACTTCATGCGAGATGCACATGAGAGCAAGTTGCGCAAGAGCTCACGTCCACTAACGCCATATATGCATGATAAAGAAGGAAAGACATAAAATTTACCTTCCAGAGAGGATTGTACTTGAGGAAACTTAGAGGTGGATGTAGCACTAGAACAACCAACCAGAGATCCACAAGAGTCTTGGCACATGAGAGAAGACACCAAGGAAGACCCAGTGGTACTCGAATGAGCACGAGAGGGAGTTGATTCCTCTACCACTCCCCCACTAAGATTTTGTGGGACAAAAATCCTCCTAAGCAAGGGAGGTATGATCCATATGGATCCAGAAAAACACACCACTTCATTAGTTCCATCAGCACCAAGAAGGAGAAACAAGAAAAGTGAATAAAATGAGGTAAACGGAGGTTCTGGAAGGAACCGCCACTCTGAAAGAGCGGCGGTTTGTAACCGCCACCATGCAAGGCGGAGGTCCTAAAACTACCACCTAATCGGGGTGGTGGTTCCGAGACCTTGGCCTGCTCGGTGGTGGCGGTCCTAACACTTTCAAATAGAAAAGAAGAATGGAATACGAATGGACGCAAATTTGAAGCGCCCAACTATGTCTCTTCCCCTTCCATTCCCTTTTACATCCTTGATTACGTGGGGACATGGGAAGACCTATAAATGCATGAAAGGAACAAGAGAATAGGATTCAAAGATCTAGAGATATCGAGAAGCATATTTTCATGAGAGAAGTGAGCAAGATATTCAGTGTTGGAGTGGAATTGTAGGAGTAAGGTGTAGAAACAAAGAAAGCAAGTAATTGGAGAGAAAGTTTACATTGTTTCTTCTTTGCATACTTATTGTACTTTGTAATTATCTATATTAGACCAATAAAAGTGGGAAGAAAAAGAGTTTACCATTCTCGACCTGGTTTTCCTCCATTCGAGGTTTCAGGATAAAAATGTGTTGTGTTGAAGTTTTGAATTCTTTCCTTCTCTGTAATTTCCTTTCTATAGCACTAGATAATCAGTCACGAAGCTCTAATTTTTCAAGAAAATATGTCATTTTCCAAAGTTGAAAGTAGAACAACATAATTTTGTGATTCGTAGAGTTCCAAAGTATAATTTACTGAGATCAATGCATGTTTCCATGAGCTCATATGGTTGTAAAGCACTCTATAACACCTCCAAGCAAACATACCTTCTCCCAATGAGCACCTGTAACATGGTGAACCATCTATAGTAGTACCATATCAGTATTGTGAGATATCAAGCACCCTCAAATCATGGTAGATATCACACTAACATGAACACCAAACATCCATGAAGCTCATTACACAAGCAATACCTCCTAAGAACTTTGTATATGATTGTTAAGGCAAGCATGCATCATTGAATCTCACTATAGAATTTGAAACACATTTGAATCAACATGTTAGTATCGCATAAATCATGATATCATCATGCTATGAGATCCAATTTGTCATTAATGTGATTTTACATCAATAACAACACCTATTAGACCTATTTATGCCTATATGCCAACATCCAGCTATGTGATGATTTGTGCCCTTTGTTTTGTCTTTTTATTCTCTATGTGTCCATGTCACCCAAGGAATTTGGAATACAAAGGTAGCATCAAGAGAATGTGGTTGAGAAATGGGAGCTTAAAGGCAATCTGTTATAATGCAAGTAGAAGAGAGATGATAAAATTGAATAGAGTTTGGTTATGCAATTTCTAGTAGGATTGTTGTAGCAATACTATGCAACATACACAAATTTCTCGAGAACCTTTTCTTGAATACAAGCGATCAATTTATATAAAGTTAGATGTAGAGTGCACAAGCACACTTGGCAGCAATGGGATGCCAAATAATCACATGAAGAGGCAATTAACTATGCAATCAACAATCATAAGTGAAAGAGGAGTTTAACATGAAAAAATCAAGCCTAAATTTAGGAAATTGGGTGACAAATGCATCCAAAAATTAAAGCGAATTTGAGTTACACACATTCAAAGGATGAGTGATCATTCTATAAAAGTTTGCATAGGAATGATTCCCAATGTAGAGTGGTGATTATAGGACCTTTGTCCTACACGGGCAACGATTACAGAAGCGCCATCTAGACAGGTGGCAATTTTGACACTGAAGGCCAAAAACAAAGGAAAAAGAAGCGGAAGTTGGGACAAAGCATGCAAAGGCTAAGTAAGACATACTAGGCTACAAATATAAACTACATGTGGGTTTAGGATCTTGAACACCTTACGAAAAGACATGAAATATCATTGTTGACCTTTTTATAACCGTCATTAACAATGTAGCACATGAAAAATAGGGTGCATACATGGAGCTTCAGTAGGAACATATGACTATGAAAATGGCCGAAGATTGATTTCTTATTTTTCTTTTTGTATGTCACTACCATTTTTTTAATCACCTATATGCCACACTATGCTCATGGAATTCTCCTAAAAACCTATAAAAATAAAGGACAGTTGCAAAACCCCATAACACATCAAATCTTAAAAATAAAAATATGCAAATGGGGATTTTTGACCCCTGACGGTCATTCATTTGATTGAACTTATGATCTAAGAACTGCACTACATTTCAAGCTTCATGTAGTTCTGCGTGTGTGTGTGTGTGTGTGCAAAATCAATCCCTAGGCATATCTTGTGTAGGATGCACTTCATAGTGAGAAATAACTAGATGTAGTAAATGTAAGTTGATGTGTGTATGGAAAAATTAAATTCCCCTTCTATGAATTGTATGGAGAAGAGTTCAGTCCCTTATCCCTTCAATGGATGATAAATAGATTCTTTGATGATCTTGAAATGCCTTTGGATTCAATATTAGGTAATCATACTAGATGCGTAGAGCTTAGTCCTTTATTATGATCACGTAGATTTGTATTTATATTATTCCTTGTTTGAATATCATAATTCATCACTAAAAGGCCGACCACCAAGAAAATAATATGCTCAATGGCTAGACAAAATCCACAAAATGCAAATAACATAAAAATAGGTTGGTGGCATGCATAGGGGACAGGAGTACTTGGGAACTGATGTCTTGGCTTAGCGCTAGTGTCTAGACTCATAAAAGATGAAGTATCAAAAGTCATATTGGGAAATGGGGTCTATAACACCAAGAAGGAAACTAGAAAGTTATAAAAGAGGCCAAAGACAATGGTCAATTAGTTCTTTTCTCGCTTAGGAACCATAAAAATAGTGGTATGTGATCGGGACCTAGAATTTTACCCAAAGTGCATGATTTAGTGTCTATATTTTCCCCCAAATTATGTTTTGAGTGAATGTTTATTAATGTAAAGTAGATAAGAGATGCTACCGATAACCATGTAGATCGATGGTGAAAAGTGTATTGAGGAGATAAGAAAAAGCATAGATTGATAACAAAATGAGGCTTGGAAGCTAGAGAAGAGGTATTGAAAATGAACCTAGGGGTGAAAGGGTATGTGTATGTTTCATGTTGAACATGTTGTGATGTCAATTGATGCTTGATGATGAGATTATTGTTTCCCGGAAGGAAGGACTGTAAAAGAGAAGATCAAAAGAGTTGTCAAATAAGTGTATATAAAAAATTTGATCCAAAAGTGTAAAAAGTGTGAAAATAGTATGCAAAAATGTGATATGGAACATCAGAACATGATCTATGATGAGTATAAATGGAAGAAATGATCTTGTAAATGATGTAGAAGAGAAAATTTTTTGGGTGATCTCACACCAAGAATATTTTTTTCAGGAGATCTCATGCCAAGTGCATGTTTTTTTGGGTGATCTCACACCATGGAAAAAGAAGTGTTGGGGAGAAAGGTCTAGTGTTATTATCCAACCTTGAATTCTTCCTAATGATTTATATACCACTATAAATGGTGTGATCCTAATTTGTTCCTGTTCAATATAGTTCAATCCAACAAGAAATAGAAAAAGGAGATAACATGCATGTTGATTGCTAGAGGACTATGCCTATTCTGTGAAAACCATTGTGTAAACTGCTGAAAATTGTTCCAATATGAGAAAATCACCGTAACTTATCCCTATTCATAGGCTCCGGGAATGCTTTTGTGTGCCCAAGTACCGAGGTATGGATATCTACACTATCATTTGTGTTGTGTTGAGGACCCAAGTCGATTGCGGGTTTCTTTTGTGACTAAATACGGTTTTGTTTTTGTATTGAATTGTGTTTTACTATATTTTTAAATTGTTGTATGTGGTGAATGATTCACCCTATATACACCCCTCATTTGGGGTGCATGCAACATCGCTAGGAGTATGTGTCCCGAGGAGAGGACTGAGCAGTTATATGAAATTGAGGCCCTACGGGGAAGGGAATGTACATGGTAGAAACCAAGGAAAATAAAAACAAAGTGGATGGAAAAAAATGTTAGTGCAAAAAGGTAAACACACATATATAGAATAGATAATGTAAGCTAACAAGTAAAGAGACATGGGACATTTCTCACAATGTCGCAAGACAATCGAGTACAAAGTGGCGGTGGTATACCATGTGCACACAAGACAAATGACATAGCCCGTAAACAATGAAAAACAATGGAAAACTTTAACAATTAAGATATCTAACAACCATGGTAGCAAGGAGTTCTGCAGAAAACTTTTGCACATGAAGCACCCATTAGCATGTTAGAAGGATAGAAAGTATGTCAAAACGTGTATGATTTGATACAATAGTTTGCTAGTATGAATAAGAAATACTATAAATCGAATAATAACACACTGTGATGTGTATGAAAGTAGATGCCCTAGGAACCAATTTGGGACTAGTAAGAGGTACAATGCCAAGCATCCGTGATACATGTGATAATATGTGTAAATTCTGCATTCAAAACTAGAAGGAAAGTGAACACACATGTGTATATAGAAAATATAATGATATATAATGTATCCATCTAGCATAGTAAGAAATATATATCATTTGAGTATAAACAAACAAGAACAATGTGTAACCAAGATATGTAGCATGCTATGAGTGAGTGAGATGGAATGGAATGCAATGTGAGTATGATAGGATTAGTGTCCTCTCTCGAGTGAATGTGAATGAGCATGTACGAGATTAGGTTCATTTATAAATTCCCACTAAGCAGTTGAGAATGAACCATATAACAAGAGTGCGTCATTAGGAAATGGTTTGAATTGTGTGCTAGAAAGATATGATCATCAAATTGTAGAGCATAGAGAGTGCATGAGTATGGTGAGATTAATTTCATATTTAGACCCTCAACATTTGAGTATGAACCTTGGAATTTGATTGCATTATAGAGTAGTGTGTCGTGATGAATGTGAGCAAGAAAGATGTGCCATGAATATACCACGTGTGAAATGTGTAGTGTGTATGATGCCATATTCATGTATATAGTGATGTCCTTAACAATCAAATGTGAAATATTACATAAGATTTTTTTCATTAGGTACTAGTAAGATGAGTAAAATAACCTACCAAATATGAAGAGGGCACGGAGGAGTGGTGGAAGCATGTGAAGTAGTAGCAACATGAGTGTATGCGTTAAAGCGAATGTTAGATGAGATGGTTACAATGATGGGAGATGTAATGGCGGGAACCATAGATGTCGATGACTTAGGAATCCAATGTGAATCGAGTAGCATTGTGAGGCGGATGAGATGGTGCATTTGTGGATGAGTGAGGTGAAGGTTGTGCATGAATAATGACTTTAGGTGGTGGATGAATTACATTATCAAAGTAGCGATGACGCTTTTGTATAATTCAAGAAACATACCACTCATGAGAGCAAGAACCAGAGGAAATGACACCCTTGTCTTCTAATTTTTGTAATTTCTCGTGAAAGGTGCAACATTCATTATCACGATAGCCATTAATGTGATAATTAAAATAAGGACGATTTTGTTGGTGATGTAAGTGATGAGGAGGAGGACCTCGATTAAAAGGAAATTCAATTAAGCTCTTATCAAATAGAGCATGAAATACATCATGAGGCTTATCAACATGAAAGAAATGCAATGGCTCTCGAGTAGGGGATGGCGAAAACTTAGGTGCATAGGGAAGAAATGGTGGATATGGAGGACTCTTATGCATCGGAGGGGAAGGAACATGTTTTCGAGGAGGAGATGGAGACCTTAGTGGATTCTTAACGAGATGGAAGATGAGAAGAACTAGGAGATGATGCAACAATAGAAGGAGAAGAAGGAGGATTTATAACATTTGCAGTCATTAAATCTTGTTCTAGATCTATAACCTTATAGTATAAAAGTGTAAACGATTCACATGTATTATATTGTAATCATTCTTTTAAAGAAGGAATCAAGCAACGACAAAAGATAAATTGCTTCTCTATATCAATAGGTTGAAATACTAACTGATGCATGCAATAATTGAAGATTAAAATGTAATCTAGAATAGGTTCTTTCTTTCCCTAATGCAAGCTAGGAAAGTGATCATATGCGACTTTAGGACAAATTTTAAGCACAAATCCTCTCATAAAAGCATCTTACATTTCACAATGTGTGTTGATAGATCCAAAATGCAAATGAGTATATCATTAAAGAGCATCATTAACAAGACTATGACGAAATTATTTTTTCAATAGCTTATGATTTAAATAAGAAGCTATAACTAAATGATAATCCTTAAGGTGTAGATATGGATTACTAGTGCCATTGAAACATGAAAATGTAGGCACGTTGAAATCCTTAGGAAATGTTGGATTATGAAGTTTATTTGGAATACGATTTCTATGAAAATATTTATTATCAATAGAAGCACAATAGGATTTTTTTAAGAGTGAGAGACTAAACATAAGATTGCAATTGACCAACAACATTCATGAGTGATAAAATATCATGTGAAGGAATCATAGAAGATGTGAGAGTACATTGAGAGGATGAAGGTTTTCATTATGAGTGATCATGGGAATGTGAGATGGAGAAGAGGAAGATGAAGATGATATGGGCACACTAGAAGAATATGCAAAATAAATAAGAAATGGTACACTAGGAGAAATATAAGAAGAAACATGGATATCATCGAGAGAAGAAGAAGAGGAAAGAGGTGGAGATGAACATGGAATATTAGTAGAAATAATAACAATAGAATCAGAAGAAACCATAAGAGGTGAGCTAGTAGGAATGGAAGAATCATCATGAATTCCATTAGAAATAACCTTAGAAGTAGATGAAAGTGGAGTGGAAAATTCACATTCAGCAATCTTAAGAGAAGTAGAAGGTTCACTAACATGTTCACTCTCATGAATATAATTAGTATCAGACAAAGTTTCACATGCAAGTATTTTATCAAGCGAGTCATCAACATAGAGTGAAGTAGGAGAGTGATTATCATGAGATGTATCTTTATGTTATTAATAGAAACATTTTCAGAAAGAGAAGAAGCATGAGATATAGCTTAACATTCAGCCTAACTTATATGAGAAATAACATAATGCAGATGTATATAATTATTTTTATCTATAATATCATAATCAAAACCAGTCATGTAATCAATAATATCATCATTAAGAGTTTTAGTAGAAATAGAATAAGGCGTCCGATTACCTTGGTGCCTATGGAATAACAAGGATTACATCCAGAAATTTTTTCTCGTTAGAAAAAAATCTTGAGTGCAGAGCGGACAAAACTAGTAGGAACTTTGTGTTCATCGCCAACAAGAAATCTTTGCACAATTTCATCAAATTGAACATTGTGATAAAGATAAATAATCTTAGCCTCAACAACCTCATCAAGGATAGGATTGAAAATCACATGATGCATAGATTTCATAGGAGAGGTAAATATACTTTTATCCATTAGGGTTTATGGATCCTAGGGCAAGGAGTTATAAGACAGGGGTTCACCAAATGGTTTAGAAAATATTGAAATATAAATGGTAAATCCTAATTATAGAGTAACAATGTAATGAAATAGTAATAAAGTACAAATCTAATCTAAGAAATAAGAAAATAAATTTGAAACCCTAAGTGCAAGAGATGGGTTAAGAGACTTAGTTGATTTAACAACTAAACCTAGACTTTTCGAATTGGAAAAGCGCTTTAGAAGCAAGTGGATGATTTGTCATAAATGACCCAGAAAATTTTCCAAGCATCAAAAATCTTTGGGACTAGGGTGCCTAAACTCAGTCAAGGGCGTCTAGGTTTAAAGGACCTTTTGTAGGAACATCCACAAAGTGATTTCCTCTTTATCACTTTTATGTCATTTCCTTCGTGTTTAATTGCATGTATGTCGCACTTGCTGCAGAACTTATCTAAAAAATGTAAGGATAAAGATTACCTACAACACCCCCAAACACATCAAATCCTAAAAATGAAAAGATGAAAATGGGGAGTTAGTGACCACAGCGGTCACCTGGACTAAGTGAACTTACAATCCGGGCACTCTGATACATTTTAGAATTCATGAATTTTTGTGTGTGTGTGGGTGTGTGTTTTAAATCATTCCCTAGGTGATTTTTATGCAATATTCACTTCATAGTGAGCGAGAGATGAAGAAAATTTAAGTATATGTGTGCACGAAAAATGAACTTCCCTTCCTATAAAATATATGTAGAATAACTTAAGCCTTTCTCCCTTTAATGAATGTTAGATGGATTATTTAATGCTTTTGAAATGCCTTTGGATGCAACCTTAGGTGATAGCAATATATACTTAGAGATTGGTCCTTTAATATGATCACATAAATTTGTATTTATATGATTCTTTTATTTAAATTTCATGAATAACCACTAAAATGTTGACCACGAAAAAAATAAGATGCCCAACGACTAGAAAAGACCCAAAATATGCAAGAAAGATACAAAAAGGTCGGGCGCACCCAAAGGGGGGTGGAGCACTGAGTCTTTGGCATTATTCTTTGGATATTGGTGTCAGGACTCGAGAAAATATAAAGTATCGAGATGTCAAAGTGGGAGATGGTGTATGTAAGAAAAAGAAGGAAAGCAGAAAGAAAAAAAAAAGGCAAAGCCAATGTTCAATTAGTAATATTCTTGCTTAGGAAACATATGAATAGTGGTATGTGATCATGACCTATAAATGTACCCAAAGTGTGCGATTTAATGTCTACACCGAGATAGTAAAATTTGCGAGTGTAATAGAAATCTAATTAGCTTGACTTCTTGTTGACACAAAATTTGCATGTGGAGAAAATGAAGACAACTATACCTAACTAAATAACACAGTCGGTTTAGTAAGACCATGTATATTCCAAGAATAAACAATTATTAAGATGAATATAAGTACATATTCCCTCATCATCCATATGGGAAATGATAGAAAATCGGTTATGAAATGAAGATACTAAGGTAAGAACCGATGCAAGATATCCTAAATCCCAAGGACAACATTGTTCTTGCACAAAATCGAGGGGATGGGATACGAGAGAGGGTAATTCAAGTTTTGCGCAATAGAGGTGAGTCGTCCACAAAAGGATTCTTAGGTAGGGCTAAAGGAGCCTTGGGAGGATTCGGGGAAGCTTAATAAAGGAAACAACAAACACGGTTAATAGTGTGTGGGAAGGAAAAGGCTTGGATTTTGTAGGCTCAGCTTGTTTGACAGGGCCGTAGACTCAAAATCACCATTATTAGAAAGCTGTATGATAAGTGGGAGCCAAGGGTTTTGAAGATTCTGAGAATTACCCTTTTAGTTATTAATAGTAGTACAACCATCAAAATCACTAGTGACATTAAATATTTTCAAAGTTTTATTGGCGGAAGCAACACTGCAGAGTCAACCATAAGAGGACACTCATGAATCATGTGCTCAAACGACTGACAATAAA
Organism: Taxus wallichiana var. yunnanensis; assembly: GCA_018340775.1. Classification (NCBI taxonomy): domain Eukaryota; kingdom Viridiplantae; phylum Streptophyta; class Pinopsida; order Cupressales; family Taxaceae; genus Taxus; species Taxus wallichiana. The sequence goes on along the minus strand of CM031241.1, from coordinate 91,627,701 downwards.
AACAAGTATTAGGTAAGTTGATATAAAGAACCCTTTGAGAGAAATGGGTGTCCCCAATCTAAATATTCATGGTTTATTTTAAATCCTTTGACAAATTAATCTCAATGCACACACGACATTGAGGACGAGCATGAAAAAATTTGGGTTTCTCATTGTAGATGAGCCTCCCCAAGGGTTTGACTAAGTCCCCAATAAAACCCCAAAGTGGTAAAGGGAGTCCTAGAAATTCAATCCAAATAGGGACTTTGAGCTTGGCTTGCTTAGAAACCTGAAAGTCTTGGGTCAGTGCAAAAAAACAACCAAGGAGTTGCGGATGAACCGAGTACCATGGTTAATAATGGATTTCAGTGTTACGGATTAAAGATACAAAAAAAACCTTTTGTGAGGTTTTTAACTCCATCGCGTTTGACCTCGTGACTCTGCCAATGGTTGTATACCCATTATTTCAAATAGGCTCTTAGGGGGACTCGACCAACAAAATATCCAACTAGGGTATAATTTTGAAACCAATTACATGCATTATAAAAGAATGTAAATCAAGAATATCATCAAGTAAAGGATTATTAGACTTATTACCTTGTCGAAAGCCTTTGGGGTGAGCTTTCGTGTTTTCATTGGTGCCATTGCTATCAATTAGTCTATCAATGAGCCCTGCATCAGTAGATGAGGGAGTCAAAATGGAGACCATTAAAAGGTGTCATGTCGTCGTCCTAAGGGCGGACTAAAAGACCCACATAACAATATTAATGAGCGAAAAATCCTATTAGAAACTTGAAGAGATACTTATTTGATGGCGGCACGATTAACCATGTGCATGAACAAACAACTAAGACCTAAACCCTAACGAGCTCTCCCATTCTAACTTCCATAAACTGTTAGGTTTTAAAATGTTTGACGTGTATAAGCGGCCTGTCAATTGTTTTCAATTAAGCAAACTGAAAACGATTGAGCATCAACTAAATCCTTATTATTTTTAAGAGAGATTCATTACCCATGTCAATTATATCCCCATAAACATGTTTTTAAAAATGAAAATGAAACTGTAAATTTGTAGTTCTTTTTTCCAGTATCTATAAAAGCATTTTGAGTTATTCGCTTTGTTTATTTTGTTGGGTTGTTCTCTCCACAATTTTCACTTTTGCAGGGATTAAGGTATTAATATATTTTTTAAAATATCATTTAACTTATACATATTCATCTAATTTAAATGTTTATGTATGTGAAAGTATCTCACAAATCGATTGGGAAATGGTATATGAGTATGACCTGAATAATTATTTGGTAAAATTTGAAGATTGCCTGCTTTTCCATTTATTTGTCCAGTGTTGGAGTTGTATATATGTGCTATGATTATATAACTATGTAGAATTTATTACGCTGAAGAGGTTCTCCAAAATTTATTTAGGGAAGGACAATCAGTTGAATTTGACATGCACGTAGATGGTCGCAAATAAGACGGTGATTATTCCATCGCTTTACCATTGAACCGCCATCGTTCCATCCATGTCCCTGACAAATCTTGATTCCCTCTGCATATTAATTAATGGTGCAGTGGATAAATCTGCAGCCAAAAAGTGTCCAGTCTGATCAATTGAACTTACCAAGATATTGCCAGCTTGTGCCAAGTTGGAGCTTCACATGATGTGGAAGTTCCACGAGTAAAATCTCGATCGGGTCAATTGCCTATAAATGTAATTCCACAATAAAATGCCAAATCAGGGTGCTTGGTAATGCACTTACAAATTATCATGACATATGATAGGCTATAAATCTGAGATTTTAGACTTGCGTGTCATACACATGCTAGTTACAGGAGCATCCAAAAATTTGAAACAAAGACTGCCACATCATAAGAAATTCACTTGCATCTAATTTTTGCAGTAGTTGTTTCTAATTTTTAGCTCTCCAGGTTAGTTACCTCTAAATATGGCATAAAAAGATATATCTGAAAATATTTTTCCAAGAATTTCACCTCTCAAAATTTTAATCGGACATTTTAGATATATGTCAAAATATGTAAAATTTCAAAATTTTGGGATTCATATTGTAGGTTAAGGAACGCATGTAATCTTCTTGATCCACCGTTTCATTCCATCATCAGGGTGAAAATATCTTCCCAAAGCTTTCACCTTTATAAAAATAAAAAATATTATATTATAATGAATGTGCGCACTATATTATATTATTGTTGGTGTCGATCTATACGGGAAGAGAAAATCCACTTTTTTTTTGGGTATCTCCTTCAATTAAGATGATATTTATTTATGATTTCATAACAAATAATATAAACATGCCAAATAAAGGATTTCATATCAAATTAGCAATCACATGTAAGTGCACAATGCAAAAACAAAAAGGAATATGGCGGAGGGGATGAGAGGCCACACAACCTGAATGGATGACATACATTTTTAAATCATTGTATAATAATTTCAGAGATATCAATTCAGTGTAAGAAAATTGGTGTTGTACTAAGCAAATTTGAAGATGAATTTCCAAGCTTAAAGGAATTTAAATGTGTAAACAGATAAATTCTTCCCTAGATATGTTCGTGGCTGGAAGATTTTTTTTGTAACTCCGTCTAAATTTCCATTTATGTCCTCATCGAGTATCTCGAAAAAATTGTTGTCTTACAATAAAAACCATGACTTTTCGACCACAACCGATATATATATTTTCTACTTTCATTCATATGCACTCATGTGAAAAATGCAAGTGAGTTTATTAAGATAAAGCAAAGCACATAAAACAAGTGAAAGAATAACTCCATAATACTTAGTGTTGCAAGGACCCCATCACTTAGTCTTATGCTTCCTAGCAGTTGCGAGGACCATGAGCACAAATGAAAGCATGATCTTCAGCATTTGTAATAGATTTGGGACACAAATTATAGAGGAGGAACGCAGGCGGAGATCACAACTATATCAATGGGCATGAGGACATAGAAAATCTTCCTTTTGTTCATATGTTCATTCCCGAGAGAGGCTCATTTACCAATGATCGTGTCTTGCATTTGAAATTACTCGAGCTTAAAAATAAAAATTGTGCTTGGAAATTACTACATGAAGTAAGTAGTGTCATTGGGTTTCACTCTTAGCCTTGATAGAATTCTCACCATTTTTACTAGCCCCTTTAATCTCGAAATGCATTCTATAAAAATGTTAGACGACTAGGTAAATCACATGAAGCGATATTATCTTTGTAGGATAAATCTACATTTTTGAATAGGTGAGAGATATGTGAGTATTTAATTCTCATCTTTTAATTTCCAACATTTGATTCACATATATGTTTTACTTATCAAATTAAGCGATTTCAAATTGTAATCCTTAGTGCTATGAAACAAAAAAATAACAAGCTTGATAGTTGAAAAAAATATACCTTTCGCTAATATATCTAATCACTTAAAGGCCTCAATTATCGATGGTTGTTTGCACAGAACCTATTTTCCTATAATTCTTGAAACAATTGCAACTTGATAAAGGCTACAAATTGTTGCAAGGAATAACAATTTAGATTGTGTTTTCGAACTCTAAACCTTTTTGAGTTTCCCCATTTTCCCTCTCTTTGTGATATTGAAATGATTAAATACAACAAAAATGACAAATAATATTTGGGTAAGAACAATATGATCCATGGAATGGACATGAGTCTTGAGACATGCAAGAGGGGTATTCATTTAGTCAAATTGTAAGATGTTTGAGTCTACCTTAAAAGATTTTTAATATTCCCTAAAATATACATCTTTACAACCCATTTTTTTAATTGAATGGATCTAATAATTTAATTGACTCCCAACACTAAATTGTAAGCAATAGATTTACAGAAATTTATGCCTTCGTCTTAATCTTTATCATTTCTCTTCAAATGTTATGAATAAATTGACATGTCAATTTTTACAATCATCCAAATTCTTTAACTACGATCAATTATTGAATTTTTAATTTTATTGTTGGGTGTCATTTTATCAAGAATGTTTCAGAATTTTTCGTTTGGTCTATTGGGCTTCTCACTAGGCTCTGTACGCATGATTTTTATTTAAACACTCAACAAAAATAATGGAGTTGAAGATACACTAATCCTTTCTACATAAAATAAGGATTAATTAAGGCATGATAAAATTCCATTCATTTACGTGTCGTATATATCAAATTAAAAAATTTCGCAATCAAAAACATTGTTGCCACGAAATAAAAAGATATTAAAACTTGATTGGAAGATAGAATATACTTGAAAATTGCATTCATGCGATTATTGTGAATGAAACCCACACTATAAAGTAGGATGCATATAGAACATAATCCTTGGATTGGACCAATTTGTTCTATGGAATAGGTACAAAACATTAAAGTTTGTAATCTCCATCATTTAATACCTGAAATGTTATTCATATAACCAAATTATATTTCGTCTAGTTTATAACCTTGAAGTTGGAAAAATAAAATGAAAAATACAAAGTATAACCACCAAATTATTTCTATTATACAAATGAGAAGGGGACTTGAAATTTTCGATAAGAAGCAAATGACGTCGTTGGCTTTTGTACCTTTGTTATGATGGATTGTCCTCTTTTTTGGCCTCTTAAAGCACAAATTGCACTCATCTTAATAATGCAAGTCGGTTTGAGACGATACCAAATAGTACATAAAACAAACAATATTTGGATAGAAAAATTCAAGTTCGTAGTGTGGAGCGTGCAAATATTTAGTTCCCTCTATTTTATTTCCTAGATTGCATTCACATCTTTACCATTTCTAATAAATTGAACATTGCTCACTTGAAATTGTTGATGTTGTAAATAAAATATAGTAACCACTGATTTTATGGTAGTCACTACCTCATTGTGATCTAACATGCCCTACCACATGTCCGACTCATTATCAAATTTTAACATCACATCTTCCGGAAAGCTTAACGATGACCTTTTGGTTACGTGTTGCGAATTAACATATGGGTTTAAGCTTTAATCAAGGAGGTACTCAAAATGCAACTACTACAACTTTTTAAACAAAGTTTCTCAAAAGTGATGGGACTTAAATCGTAAAAAACACAAGTTTTTACGAAGCAATAAAAATGCTTATTCGGTTCACACGGTTTTTGAAGAGTGAACTTGAGACAGTGCTTATCGAATTTTTAAAAAATATAGACATTTCTCTAAAAACTAAGAACATAGAATTAAATATTGTTTCATTCAATTATACTCTCATCTACAATCGCACCTTTGGTGATATTATGAGAAATACATGAACCTTTTACTAAAAACAATTTACGTATTATAACACATTTTTATGTATATGTGTAAAATTTATTTTATTGTATAATAAATTTCAATTAAAAATCAATTAATAAAACATATTGAAATGATTTATTTTAATACTAAATTATAAAAATAATAATAATAACAAAAATAAATTTAATTTTTAGTATAGGGTACGTGCCAACTTACCTAAGACTTTATAACGTTTTGAACGACCTCACCTAACAACAAAATTTCAGTGAGCTATAGGAACGAAGAAATTTAAACTTACAGCAATATTTTTCCAATGCTACCTATATCTACACAAAAGACAAATTTAAATGATTTAGATTTCAAAATATAAAAATGTTAAACTTTTGAACCAGCATGTAAACAAGTATTTCGATTAATTGTTTCATCCTTCACATATTTTTAAAGCCATATCGAGTGCATCCTTTACACACATCTGTATCATGTAACTTTCATGATCTCGCATATCGCAACTCACGTTTTTCTTAAATTTAGTACGTTTGTTCGTTTTTTTTTCGAATTTATTATTGTATACTAATTATTTTGCACATGCTATATTCAAGGGCGCTTTGTTTTCCGCGGGCTGTTATAAACCCCATGCCCACACCTTTTTGCAATGCTAAATTTTTAGGCCATAAATTTTAAATATCTCCAATTCAACTTTTAAAACATATACGAATATATTGATACCATGCTTGTTTAAAATTTATAAGATATTATTATTATTATTACCACTCAGATTTAAGTGCGGATATTTTTTTCATTATATTAGATTTTTTTATTTTTTTGGCTGATAGACTTTTATAAGTCAAGTCTCTTGAAATTGTTGCAATAATTATTATTAATGTTCATTATTATTTATTATTATTATTTTCATTTCGAATAAAGCGTAGAAGCTGGAAGGGAGTATGCATATATTTATCACAAGGGATTCATTATATAAACTTATGTTATATCCCATGTGTTTGTCGAATAATAAATAATACCCATATTTCTAAATATAAATATCAATATTCTATTATTAGTACTCTTTCAATAGAGCATTTCAATTATTAAATACCCCTTATTATACATATATCTAAACTATCCATTTTCCCATTACATTTTAATTCCCCTTTTTATTTCTATCTTTTAAATGTTGGATTCAATGTATTACATTTTTAAAGCAGTCAATTTTATTTCCACTTATTACCTTGATCAAATTCTTTTGGACTCCAAAAGTACAAACCTTTATGTGTAATTTATTTTTCATTTCTTTTATTTTCTACCTACGGTTGTCACACTAAACAAACTTTGTATAATAACATGAAGAGTCATATGTGGTTGTATTCTTGTTGGTTAAATATATTAATTTTCATAAAATTTATTTTCTTAAAAAATTATATCAAATGACAAAATAAATACTTTATTGATGACATTAGTGATTATGTGCTAGCTATTGGGAATTCCTTTGTGTTATTACTCTAGAAATACATGTTGCTTCTCATAAAAACATTCTACTTTAGAAAAAAGCACACAATGATATGTTAGATAAATTTTGACTAATATTTAAAATTCCTATATAATCTCATGTTACATGCAATGCTTGAGAATTCCTTGCGATATCTACCATAAAATCAAAATTACCAAGAAAATGTCTAATACATGCATCCCTCTCAATTCGACCTAAATTGGGTGAAACATATTTACCTCACGAGTCACAATATATACATGTATCCCATAGCTTAATGACATTAATAAGTTTTTAGTTATAGTATTATCCAATTGACATTTCAGTTAGATTTTTGAATTTGGACAACAAGCTTTTCAGTTTTTTTCTCATATTGAAATGGAGTTTAACATGGCACTAAGTAATAAAAAACAGTTCAACTACAATAGTTATGGATCTGCTCCTAATAAAAATTTGCATAGCATTCACTCTCACCATTCAATTGAGGAAGATGATATTCTCTTATTTGCTTGATGTTGACACTACAAAAAAACAAGCCATTTTTACACAACTATTATACAATTTAAGAGAGTTGTAGAATATATTTAGTTCCTTCATTTTTATTTACCATTTTCAATTATTATAGATGTTTAAATTATAGTTATAATAATTTGTAGACTACTAACAACTCCAAACCTTCATCAGAGAAAATCCGCATCATTTAGATAACAAAATTAAATTTTAACATAATTTTGTTTATTACTTTAGACTTATCAAATATATAAAGAAGGCTAATATAAAACTATATTAATGTTTAATTCTACATTAAATAGTTTGAAAATTCTACATTGTCGATGATTTAGAATTTCAACATTTTAATGAAGATATTTATAAAACTAAAATTCTTTTGAAATTCAATATTGTTACCTAAATATGTGTTTATTGTATCCTATTTTACAAAATTATTAAGACATTTTTAGTGAGAAAATGCAACATTAAAGACTGTGGAAAGTTACAAATGAAATTAAAATAATATTTTTGAGAAAAAAATTGTATCATATTAACCGTATATATATATAAAACTAACAGAAAAAAATAATGTGGAATGTGATTGTTTTTTTAGTAACTCCCCCTCTGAATCTGGTGGTATCGGAGTGGGTTTTACATTAAGATGTGATTTAAAAGAAGGTTGAGGTTCTTTAAAGCAAAGATAATATTGGTTTGTTGATTAGTGAGTTGCATTGAGAATGGAGCCGAATTAAGGATTAGGAGAGCCCTAGACAATAAATGAAAAGAACACTCTACTTATAATTTTATTTAATATTTTTTTCTATAAAATTAATAAATAAAATATATGTACATTATCGTATTTTAAAATCTACATCAATGATCATAATAATTCACTAATTTAGAACTAAGTTGTCAATACGTTTTGGATAAAGATACGAGATACAAAATATTTGATACATGGATATGACAAACAAAATTTTTGTCCTAGATATGACGTTGTATCTTGCCATACTCTCTGTGTGTGTGTGTGTGTGTGTGTGTGTACTTTAAAAGACATAAATTCCAACCTAATAACTAGGAATTAACCAAATATTATGCATATGAAAAACAAAACAAGATAAATAACAGCAAAAAACTACTCATAAATTCTTTAAACCTATTCACAAGCATCCTCCTTACCACATCTAGTTGAGGTGTTTATCACATTTGTAACGCCCCATTCGGCGTGTACCCTAGTCCTAGTCGCAAACTTGTGCTTGATAAAGCTCTTTGTTCTTTTACGCATATGAGTATAGTCTCATCCTTTGTGGTACAACTTTTAAACATTAGACACCTACTTAGAGTTTGAACATTTTTTTTTCCAGTTGATATTCCTTTCAAAACGTGGAGTTTGTTAGTTGTCCCTCATTGCAGATTCTTGAACACTTGCTTTCAGTTAGTAGAAGTTGCAATTGAATTATTGTACAATACCCCTAAGATGAACTGTAGACCAACTATTTCCCCGTTGCTTTGATTTGCGAATGATTCCTTATGAAATGTATATCTCTTTCTTATGTACAAGCATGCTCTAAAATATGAAAGTGAACCGTAGCTACAAGTCCTTGATTTGGCTATAACCTCTGTTGTATATGTGTGATCCTTCTAGAAATCTCATAGACTTGTAGTTGTCACGGTCAGCTTCATCTCCTTCTTGGCGTGGAGGGTGGAGCTATTAAAGTATGATGTGATGGAATCCTTGCTGGTGGCCGCACCCACTGTTTTCCCTGATTTGCAAATCTTTTGTTTTCTTTTTCCTGCTCACGCAAGAGACTTTGGTGGCCGCACATGCTCATTCATTAAAATGTTGACTTACACCTGCTGTTCACGTGGTCTACCTGTCGTGTCTGTCCAACCACGAATGCTTGTTTTGCACTCCATCAAATGCTGAAACAGATGAATTGCTACAGCGTGTTCTGGATAGTGGATTCATTAATGGTGAAATGAAGGTCTGTCGCCCTGATGTTGCGAGGGTGGGTGTGGGTTCTCAAAATCATGCTGTACAGGTAGTTCAGTGGAGTCGCAGGCTTTTAGAAGCTCTTCTTTTGTTGTTCCTCTCCTTGCCATGGCCGCACAGGCTGTTTTGCAATGATTTTCCAGCTGACGGGTCGTGTTTAGAATGGGGCCGAATGTTTTGTTGTTAAATGCTTTCAATGGTTGCAGCCGCCTGTTCCTTCCTCCCTGCTCGTGAAGTTCAGAGTGAGTTAGTGTGACAGCTGCCGCAGGGCGATCCCAGGGAGCCGTTGGTGTTGATCCTGCTGTTCTGGTTGCACGCGACCACAGTCGTGATCAGTTGTTGTAAAATCTTGCAGCTGTAGTAGAAGAACGAGATAAAGTTTTAGTTGAGCTGTCTTGCCTTTTCATTTTGGAAAGTCGCTTCCGTCCAGGTGGTGAATTTAACATGGAAGAAGCTCGATCAAATCTTGAAGGCAGTTTTAGGGTTTTGAGTAATCTTTCAAAGCTGCACCGGATTTTTGAAATCACAAAAGGAACTAAACTTTGAAGTTCAGTGGTAAGGATGTTGAATACTTTTCTCAGTGGTTGAGCAAGCAGTATGAGTTGTCTTTTTTTTGTGCAGAGTTTATGTTTTGAGGTTTTCAACAAATTGGTTAATCAAACATGAAGGAGATCCTCAATGTGCTCAAAGCCTTTTCAAAACACAAAAAAAAACCCGATAACAGAGGTCTGTATCAGTTATTCAAGAAACCAGGTAAAAGTTGAGTCTATAACAGCTTAAAGAAGATGCTAAAGCTCTGGAATCTTGCATAATGGCAACATTATCTTCATGAAGTTCGAATCATAGTCGGGTAGACACTAAAGACAGGTATATCTCAATAATGGGAAGTAAATGTTGTTCATGCTTCTAAATTCAAACTTGGGTCAGTGTTAGAGAAGCTGATGAGTCTCTATTGAGCTCTAATTCCTCAAACATGCTCCTAGCTCGATGAAGAAGTGCAAAAGACAGTTCTTGTCTTTTGACATTCCTGTCTCTTGAACTTGCTAGGAAAGGTGAACTGTGACAGTGAGGGTGTTACAGCAGACCTGATGAAATTTATTTACAAAGAGTCTCTATTGAGATCTTACTTGTTGTACGATGTAACTCATGGAAGAGAACCTCATAGAGGCGGATCTATTTCATATCAGAATATTCATGAAACACAATTTGCTCTGCTATTATATGAGCTTCTTCAACGTGTCACCAAGTTGGCAGGCATAAAGTTTTCTGTTGGAATAATCACACCTTACAGGCTGCAGCTGAAACGTTTGCACCGAGTGTTTGATGTTGTCCTCAATCTGATGAAGGAAAAGGTTTATTGATTATCACGGTAGATACCTACCAGAGCCAGGAGCATGATGTAATCAGTATATCTCGTGTCCGAGCTTCAAATCATGGGGTTGGCTGTAGCTGTTTTTCACCGCGTGAATGTGGCGCTAGCACGAGCTCACAGAGCACTTTGGGTTAAGGGCAAGCAACGGCATTGAAACAATCATATGCATATGGAGATGGCATTTTAAACCAGGCATGTTAAACCTGCCCTTGCAATCTTCTGCTACCCTTTTATTATGTCATGAATTGAATGTCATTTTATTTCTTTTATCTGTTATGGCATTTAGAATGGGCTTCTGCTTTTTCCTTGTGAATCGACCCTGATTGAAGGAAAGGAAGGACTGTTGGGAGTTGTTTGTTTTTCATACCCTGATAGCAACTGTGATAGCCTGTATACATTCCTTTCTGCCTCGTTTTTTTCTTTTGAAATAAAAGAGTAACTGCCATGTGATAGCAAAATAATGGTTGACGTTTTATACTGTGTGTGTTAGATCTTTAACCTGGGTGTTTCCTGCTTAATTCTTAAAATTCGGGTGACGTTTAGAGACAATAGTGAACAATGGCCATTGAGTTCGATTTCTAAACCAGCAGTAGCAGATATAAACTTGAGCCTTGAATAACGTTAATGGATATTTGTAGATTTGTCGACTCATGGCCAGTTTTAGGCTAAATGTTTGTTTGTGTCTTGGTAAAAGTTTTTCTTGGGCTGAATCTGTGTGTAGACCTCGCATAGTGAGCATGATGTTTTCTTAGAGGCCTACGTGAGTGAAATTTTGACTGCTCAATACAGATCCTGTGACATGAGTCACTGTATCATAAGATAAAAGAGTTCAATCGAACTCTGTAGTGGCAGATGCTTTCTTTGGAGCGACTATGAGGATAGGTCGAGTAGACTGTCGTGAAATAGATGGGTGTGCCCAAGCTATTCATATGTTGGTTTAGAGATGGAAGAGAAGGCTTAGTTCGCAGGAAGAGTATTTTTCCTTGTATTCCTCCTTCGCTGACTGTAAACCTTGTGATTTGTGACTCGAGTTGGGTCACGGTAGAGGATCTTGTGTCGATTCACTTATGTTTTCAACAGACTATCCCTTGCTTGTTTAAATTCAAGTATCGAATGAATTGGGTTTCGATTAAATCCAGTATGTAGCTTAGCAAACCTTCAATAATTCAGGTAGGGATTTTATGAGTAAGTGTTGACTGAGGCATGTATGAAAATAGAATGGTTATCTTACTTCGAATTGGGTTAGACTTGTATGAAAATGGAAAAGTTAGGAATCAACTTAGTTACATACTTTAGTGAGCTAAGTCCTTAACTCTTACAATGATCATACGAGGGGTGGATTACGGGTTTATTACTGATTATGTGATGTAAGATAATAACAACCTTTGGTGAAAAGACTTCTTCTTGATCTTTTCTGTGTAATCCAACTATAGTTTTTGAATGTAATTTAGTTGGATAGAATCTAATTTATTTAACTTCTTGAAGAAAAAGAATAAGGTTCGGTGAGAATTACTTGGTATGTTGAATCTTGATTCGGTTATTGTGTTGTGAGTATTATATGTATGTTGGTTTATTGATCAGTGAAGTTAACTTTAACCTTTTACTTGATTTGTGTTCTTATATGGTTGGGACCTTTATTCTTCCTAAAACATGGATGTGTGTTAATGCAATCTTTTACCAAGCAATTTTGAATATGTTAAGTCATTTGAGTGATCTTTAGCCTTTTGGTTAATAATAATAGAATGATGTTTGGGTGTTAGATTTCAATCACGTAATTCATAGGATTACATGACTGAAATCTCAATACTCTCAGCCTTGTTGTATTTCACCAATCAGGTCTTACCTTGAATAATTTTGGAATATCTGTCTTACTTGAATAATGGGATTCCTCCTTGTTGGCTGGTATAAAGCTCTTTATCGTGTGAAACATATTGATTAGTGGTTTGTGATTTGACCCATTCTTGAATTCAGAATTTTTCCTTTCATGATATTATAAAATGTTAGCTTTATGTTCACGATGGGTAGTCTTAACATGCTCGATTCTAGCGAAGCTGACTCTAGTTAATATTTGTGCGAGATGGATTATGCGAGTAGACTAGAGGAAAAGAGTTTTAAAGGTTCATCTCGTACAATTTATGAAGTTCCTTGTAAAAATGTCCAATGTGTTGTATATTGTGTAACATTGCTTGTAAAGAGAGTTTATATGACCTCTTGCCTGGAATTGTTCGGAGAATTATGTGAAGTAGTAGTTTTGTCCTTTTTTGTATTTTGGCTGGTAACTCTTCTTAGTGAGAAATAATATTCAATCTCTTCACTGGCATAAGCATTGTAAAACTATGATCTTGAGAATTAAGTGATAATTTAAATCTTTCTAAGACTTTGTATTGATGGGTTATATGTAAGCTTTAATGGGGTGGCTTTTCCTTACAGAAGTTACCTAAAAGTTTTATTCAAAGAAATATGTTGTCGTTTAGATCCCCTTGTAAACAAACAATACCTTAAGTAATCAAGAGTGAGACCATCCTTGCAAAGTGATTTTATATAGCGTGTTATCCCTAACTGAACTAGTAAACACTACTCTTTTGGTGAACGCTAAAGACAAGTTTAATGGAAAACAATGGTTAGATTCTAATAAATTTAACAAGTAAGAGAAGAAAGTTTTGAAACCACTCAATTTATCTCTCAGCCTATTTAAAAGTAAGTAGCTTCCTCTTGATAAGCTCTTTCGGTGAAGCCTAGGTAAGAGCGCTATTTAACTACGTATAAAACCTCAAGCTTCAATTAAACCTCAGTAAGAACTAATGACGTCTTAAGGGTGAACTCATTTGACCTTCTTCCTTTAACTTTATCCAGGGTACCTTGTAATTTTCTCTTAAGTTTGTTGAGTGTGAACCGATGTGGTCATAAGGGCATGAACGAGTTCCAGTAACGTAAGTGTGAGTAGATGGCCCTGTGGAATTAAATTACCATCTCTATCAAATAAATATATAAAACAAATAATTGTTATAAAGGAGAAGACTTTAAGTGAACTACTGTACAGTGTATAAGAACATAACTCAGTTGGTAAGATGTTTTATGTGAATCATATATTGAACCCTTCTGAAAACTTAAGTCATGAGTTAAAGGGTGTCTTATCAAAATAAATAACCACTAATCATTTCTGACTGTGGCTTGCCCTAGCTGTGAGAGTGTCTTGTGGTTGGGCTTCTATGTTATTCTGTCCAAAATAAAGAAAAAAGTATTTTATCCTTTTGGGTGTGAACGTTTCCGTGCTAACCTTGTGGTCATCCCCGTAACAAGTGGTTCCCAGAGTTGGTTGTAACTTTGTGACGACATGTTGTGTCGGGTTTTGTGTCGAAGTAAGTCAAAAAAAAAAAATCCTGTCTTTTACTGTGTTGTGTGTGTGTTGGTTATTCGGGTCGTTACAACATTTATCTCATTCATGCTTATTTTTGTCCTTGTTTTTATGGCTTCCTTTGGTACCTTCCATAGAATAATGTTGTTGTAAAAACTATAATTTATTTTTGTAATGATGTATTAAATTTAAAGAAGAAAAAATTAAATATATTAAAAAATTAAATAAAAATTGTTTCGAGCCTAGAAAGCTTGACCTAGAAATGCACTAGAAATGGTTAGGAAGATCTTGATATGGCTATGTACATATGTAGACTTACATGTCCGTACCCCTAACTTAGCCAATTGTTTCAAGGTGTTTTTAGGTGTGTATTTAGGTTGTACTGTATTGGACCTATGTTTCTTACCCAAACTAGGTGCCTAACGGTGGCATTCAAGTAACCTAGATTAAGAGAAATTGGTATACATAAGGAGTAAAAATATCCTAAACAATTATCAAATAAGGAAAATTAATGATCCATGGATGGAGAGAATTAATTACAAGAGGTTCTCACATGAAACATTTTTTTTTTTTTTTTATACAAGGTTGGTTACTCATCTAATTTACCAATATCAAGTAGGTGATGGGACTCAAACATGAACAAAACACTAGTTTGTTTCAAAGCAATAAAGAATCTTAGGTAGCTCCCATGGTTTTGTAAAGAGTGGTATTGTTACCAACCCTACTAATTATTTACTTCAATTATACTTACCTCTACTAGCTACACTTAGTACATTATAAAAATACATGAACCTTTTATGAGATAAAATTTCATACCTAAATTATCTAGAGCTACATTAGAGAATGGGTAACAATACCAACAAAATTGTATGAGCTTGAAAATACACATATTTATTTTTACTTTCAAAAATATTATAATACCTTATTATGTGTATGCATGAAATTTATGTTACTTTATAATAATATCAATGAAAGGATCAACTAATATTAACTTCAGTAAATTATTTAATGTTAAGTACTAATAAAAGTTGAAAATAATGAAAATTATCAGATTTAGATGCCCCTTGACTTTTGGCACCTAGATAGTTTCCTAGTCCGCCTAGGGTTTAATCCCCCTTGATTGAGAAGTTAGAATGTCACCAAAAAGAGTTGCTAGGGTAGGTGTTAATATGGTGGATGATATTCTAGAAGAAATCTGAAATATGAGGTTATGACCTGATGTTAGACTCACAATAATAGAGGAAATTAAGAGAAGAGGAGAAATTACGAGGAGATGTGAGTGATAGAGAGGAAGAACCAAAAGCTTCTCGAGAGCATAAGGAGAGATTGAGTAACTATAAAAAGGAAAAATAGATATTTTTATCAAAGTGATAATGGGACAAAGCTCCAAATAAAAAGTGGAGATTCATGTCAATGCAGGCGTTCTTAATGGAGAAGAACTTGTTGACCGGATTAAAGAGTTAGATAAAATTTTTGAATTCTGAATAATACAAGGTGACATTTGATTATACAAGACAAAAATAACATGCAACACTTTGATGAGATTTCATATAGGATGAGAGGATAAAGAAAGGGAAAAGGGAAATTAAATCCTAGGATAGGATGGTAGCAAAACTCGAAGGAAAATTTCTACCTAGTGATTGTCATACTAACATGTTTAAGAGGTTGTATAATCTAAATAAAAAAGAGATGAGTGTCAAAGAGTATACAAAAGAATTTAATAAATTGACCATTAGATATGGTCAAGTGGAAGAGGATATGGAAAGAATATCTAGATATCTTAATGGGTTAAGGTACAACATTCAAGATGAACTCATCTTAATAAGCCCGGGGACCATAGAAGAATTCAATCGAGTTATATCTAAAGATAGAAGCCAAGTTGAGTAGGAATAAAATGCAGCATACGAGAGGTAGAGGTAGATATTTTAGAGGTAAAGGGGAAAAATAGGGTACAATAGAAGAAAACTCAAGAATAAGCATCTCTCAAGATAAAAAAACTTCAAGAGGTGGTTACTCAAGAGGAGGTTATTGTTATAAAGGAAGAGGTAGCTTTGAAAGAGCAAGAGGAGAATATTTAGCAATGTTCTTTAAGTGCAATAAGTTTCTAGACATAGATCATATAAATTCCTAGAGAATCCTCAAACAAATGAATGTAAAATGAATGAGGCAAGATATAAGGTGGTGCATGCTTTGATGAAGAAGAGATTTTAAGATCACCATCACATGTTGAAGATCCTGAATTGGAAGAATCTTTGATGATGAGAAGAGCGATGATGTAATAAAGAAATGAAGCGGAAGAACCAGACCAAATGAATACTTTTTTAAGAACATTTTGAAATATAAGGGTAAGAGTTGTAAACTTATATTTGATAACAGGGCTCATTTTAAGACACCTCTAGGAAATAAGAGGTGGAAAATACACAGTGAATATCCCGAAGGCTGGTTTGAGGTGAAAGGTGAAATTACCAATTTTCTAGAATAGAATTTTCGCCCACTTTTTTGAGCGAGAGAGGCTGCGAGGTTTCTGGAGACATCGACACCTTGTTGGACTCGCGTCAATAAGGCTTGTTGATGCACATCAATGAGCCTTGTTGATATGTGTCAATAAGGCTTGTTGATGCACATCAATGAGCCTTATTGACGCATGTTAACAAGGCTCGTTGACCCTAGTTTTGTCCTATAAATACCCTCTCGCCAGTCATTTTCACGTTTACACTTTCCGGCTCTTGAATTTTCTTATATACAGGAATCCATTATCCGGTCAGGTACAATCAAGCTCAAGGACAACTACAATGGTAACTACAAGTGCATCCCAAGCTCAAGACAAAAATCAAGAGGAAAATCTAGTCAACCCACAAGCCTTATCCATGGGAAAGATACTCTACAGGAATCCTTTGTGCCCCACATCCAGAATGTTTTACAAATGACTTCAGAATACAAGGATTTGATCGATGCATGTGAGTTTGGTGGGCTTATTAAGATGCCCCATTTTGAAACAAACCAAGATATTTTGAACTACCTTCTCTCCTCGTACAATACAGAGGACAACCACGTTTAATGTTCGTGGACGATGGCTAATTGTTTCAATTTGGTATCGACCCAGCTGATATTCATCAATTTATAGGCCTCCCATTCAGAAATTTACCCTTTGTTACAATGAAGGCAACACTCGTTGAAGATGATAAGAAATATCTCGAATCGAATTTCGGTTTCCATGTTGATTGTAAGTGTAAATTGTTTTCATTCGTCATTTTTATTCAATTTTTGATTTTGATACAATTTAAATTTATATTAATTCCAACTATTTTTTGGCATTTGCAGCTCATGTCAATAAATTCAGACATGGTGTGGATATGCAAGCAATTACACACCACTTTCTTGCTACTATGATTTCCTTCTTTCAATCCAAAATAGTTTTGCAAGGTCATTAAATAGATATACCAAATTGGGCCATTGCATACATTGTTACAACTATCACAAAAAAAAATTGATTGGTGCACCTTTTTATAAAAACAAATAAGAACTAATATTACAAATTCAAAGCTTTCAGAAAAACCTATCATTTACTCCACAAACTATCTCCTTGGCCTTTATTACGAGGCACTTTTAAATTTAAAAGACAAACCAATTCCCACTTGCACGAGATGAGGCTTTGATGAATTTTTCAATTCTATTTGAACAACAAAAGGTATAAAATATAAAGTTTGTATTTTGACATTACACTGACAATAGGTATTAACTATTTATTGTTTGTAGAGAAGATTTATGGAGGCCCTTCCCTGAAAAAAGGTTAAATCAAGAGGTAGAGGCTAACAACACATTGAGGCGTCAAGAGATTCACAATCTGAAATGGAAGCTCACTCATCTCCAAACCCCCAACCGTTTGAATTCATTAAACGCGGAGAAGGAATACCATTACATGTATTGTTTACAAATTCCAAATTTGTATTTTCATTTTCCCATTTTTATTTTACCCTATTGAATTGACATAAAATTGTATGTTGATGACATTGTAGGGACTTTGGACCATACGTGTGTTTCTCAAAGTCAACCATCTTCCCCAACTCACTCAGTTCAGTTGCATGCATTTATGTCTTCTCAACAACCACCTCAGCAATCCCAATAACAAACAACTCAAAAACCACCAATTACTACTCCAACACGGCCACCTCAAGCACTGCGACAAGCTACCCCTCAATAATAAGGTACAAGTTTTGAATAGTACTTCGTTTAATTTTGTAGTTTTTGCATTGTTTTCTAGTTTTTCATATGTTTTTTCTTGAACTTTTCAGCACATTGCAGTCCTCCTCCTTACACAAACAAAGCGGAACCGCCCCTCTTCCACCAATAATATTCAAAATGCCAACCAGAGGATCAGGAAAAAAGAACATTGGTAAATGCATGCCAATTGCTTTGGCCCCTAGTGGGACACTAAACATTGCCTCCTCGTTTGAATTCCAACCCTCTCACTTGGTGGCTTGCCTAGCGCAATGGGCATATCGGTTTTAAATAATATAAATTTAGATGAAGATTACTTGGGCATTGATAGCAATGACCCAACTAGATTTTTCAATACACGTGAGATGATTCAAGGCCAATAGGTATACTTCTATTTCAACATAATTTACCATATTGAATTACATTTCACTTTAGATTTATTTGTTTGAATATTGATTTATTTTATCACAAACAGGATCAAGCCACCCAAAGGCGAAACAAGTAGCAGTTGATCAACCCGAAAGCCCCCATACCTCTCCAGCGAGATCATCTTCATCAGATACAGATGGTGAATAGTTGCTACCTTTTCCTTTAGAGAACTTAATTGGTTATGATTGTCAATCCCATGTCGATGAGTTTATTCTACCTCATATCAATCAGCTCATAGAATGGGAGAGAAGGGATAAAGTAATTATCAATGAGATAATAATTCATTATGAAAATTATTGGCAAAGGGATAGTTTATACGTTGCAGTCCAAAATCAACCTGCGAAGATGGATTCCTTACTTACCCAAGTAAGAAGTGGGACTATCATGTATAACAACAACTATAAAGATGACATTTTTGATAAGACATTAAATGAATTAGAAAATATTAGTCTTGAGGCCCGAGGCATATTTTAGCTTTGAGAGAGATAGAGTGGTCATAATTATTATCACTTTCAAACAATATTTTTTGTTAATTTAAAGTTTTCTTATTTTAGTAATATGTTGAATTGACATCACTTTTTTGTGCATTTGAAATATGAAAATTTGAAGAGTCAAGCAAAGGTTTTCCAAGTTCACTTGGAAACCGCAAAGAACAGTTTATTCACAGTGAATAATTTGAAGGAAAATATTGTTTTGGTTAACAAACAAAACAATACACTGAAGCGGATAATTAAATAGCATGGCTTTGACCTTGAAATTTTATTCAAAACCAAGGCAGCTGTTGATCCAAATTTGCTATCCCATGGAGATGCAACAAAACAAGAAGAAAGAATTTTAAAAATCTAGACAGTGCTGCGGAAGATCTCATAAGTTTTGGGATTATTTCTACCATTGGGGAAAGGGGTATAGGTAGAGAAGCCATTGGGGAAAGGAGTACATGAGTGGAAAGGGGTACAAAAAATTGAGGGTTGAAATATTTCATTATTGAGTGTGGAAACTTGAAAAATTGAATCTATATTTGAAAATTTGAAACATTGAATGTGATGGTCATGGAATTTGAATTTTATTATCTGGATTTGAAATTTGAAACTTGAATTTGATAGCCTTTGAAAATTTTAAATACTATATAATCTTTAATTTTATAACTTCCTATATATTATGTATAGAATTTCTAGATTGTATATGGCGTTTATGTTTCTTCTCTACTTGTAATGATGATTGCATTAGATGTGGATGATGACATTACAATAGAATCAGTCTCATAGATATGGATTATCATGAATTGTATGTGGACGTAGATTTAGCTTCAAGCACGATCATGGAATCTAGATGATGATAATGGATAATTGTTTTAAGAAAATTTGGAATGTTGTACGACAAAGACATTTAAACGTTCTCAAATTCTTCTTCTCTATACTTGTAATGATATGATGACATTAGAATGGATATAGATGATGATGAATGATGATAATGGATAATTTTTTTTAAAAATGGAATGTGTTAGGACAGAGACGTTTCTGCACATTTAAAATAGATAAATAATTGTTTTAATAATAATTGGAGTGTCAAGATTATGATAATGATATGATGAATTTAATAATAATTGGAGTGTCAGGATTATGATATGATAATGATATGATATATATGGATGATGATGAATTTTATGTGGACGTAGATTTAGCTTCAAACACGATCATGGATGATGAATTGTATAATGGATCGTGGATTATGAATTGTATAATATGGAAAAATCTTCCTCTTTGTAAAATTCGATTGTGTGATTTTATCCCACAAAGTTTAAAAAATATATCAAATCATGTTGCAAATATAAAAAATAAATTAAACATAATTGTAAAAAATCAAGAAAGGTCATATGATAGGGTTTAAGTTACCTCTAGTGTTTGAGATGGCTATGAAATCATCCCTCGTAGTGTGCTAGATATTTGTTTCAAGAAAACTCAACACGAGAAATGGATTAGTAGATAGATGAGTGGTTTTCCTGACATCTTCAATCCCGAGAAGTACCAGCTTCCTCGGATGGATGTCAACCCAAGGTTTAAAAAAATAAAAATTGTATTTAAATAAATGTAAATATATATACCTGTAACATCTTTAATGATAACAAGAGCTGAAACAAAATTTAAGGTGACAAACAATAAAAGTAAGGTGAAGGAGATACCTATTTAAAGTTGAAACAATCCATTATCAATAGCTTCTTCAAACTTGATGTTCTCTTTTGTAGAGTGTGACGATGCACCAATTCCACTCTCAATGTTGGGAATAGTTATACTTGTAGCTGTATTATTCACACCTCTTCTTTTGCAAAGGGAATTCCAATGCACAATTTCTCTATCGAAAGGAAAGGTTTCCATGGAGTAGCGAGATACATAACACCTCATGCAACTTTCTAGATTTTTATCCAACTTGTTTCTTAGTTTTGATTTTATAAATGATAATGCACTAAAAACCCTTTCATCCTCCATAGACCCCAAAATCATTGTTTGGCATAACTCATATAATCTGAAATATTCACTGATATCTTCTTGTAAGATAGAAATTTGATAGATTCCTCACCATAACCTTGTAATAGCACCACTTTTAGAAGGTTCATCTAAATTTTTATATTGGTTCCTCATTGTTGTTGCAAAATTTATTAATTGAAACTTTAATAAATCACCATTCAGTATACCTTTGATTTCCATACCCTTGAACTTTGAATTCTTTGTGAAATGTTCCATTATTGTACCCATAGATTTATGTAAATGATTTCTTACAGAGTCTGCATTACCACCTTGATTATTAAAAAATTAGGATCCATCACACCCATTGCTTCAAGAATTTTATCTTTGGAGAAGCGTTCCCTAATTTCGATGATAAGGATTCGAAAAAAATTTAAGCTTTATTCTTGTTTCAACTATAACAGACTCAAAGAGATTACATGTCACGAGAACATCTTCTCATTCCGATCATGTATTATCTTGACATTTTTGCAAAATGTGCAGTGGTATGTCCCTCCCATTAACAATGATGCAGAGGTGATCGTGGATCTTAAATCTCAAATAGTTACTGGGATTTTTAAGATCTAATAAAGCTTTCCAATTCTTGAAAACAACGTATCAAAACTATCTTGGGAACAGTACAAGATATCAAGACTTTGAAATACCATTTTTCTCATCCATATAAAATCCACAATATAGATTAATCTCCCATGTGCATGCTTGATTAGTGTATTGATCTCCTGCAACATTGGAATAATACAAACCAATGTAAGTAATGTCTCCAAATAAGTTAAACGGAACAACAAGTCCCTCGCCCTATCAACTTCATGACGATATTTGTGCATGAAACCAACCAATGAAGGATACTCCTCACGAACTCGTATGCAGGTTCATACAAAGAGATCCATCTCATCTCAACATCTTTCAGAATTTTTTTGCCATCTATAATTCCAATTGTGAATTTTTGGAACTCAAGAAATCGCTTTGGGCTACTTGTCATATAGGCATGAAGTTCTCTTATAAGGTCTTCTAATTTAGCAACATTTTCATAGTTTCTTACCATTTTATACGCTAAATTCATTCTGTGGGCCATACAGTGAATTGGTAGCATAAATGGGGCCAGCGTTGTTTGTAATCTAACACATGACCCTATTGGTGACCTTGCGTGAGAGATGCTCCATCCGTGTCGATGCATACCGACTTTGTAGCAATTTCATAATTAGTCATTCCAACAATATCTTTCAAATGAGAAAGCGACTATTTTATGTAGGTTTTGGCATTACTGAGTTTTCAACCATTTTCATAACACCCAACATATGAGGTGTCCTTATATGATTTTCAAAGTATAGACGTGGATACATACCCATGCGGTGTTTTCAACTCTCTTGTCACTTCATCAATTGAAAGAGAGATAAACTTTGATTTTTTTACATTCTCTTTCAAATATTCCTTCTCTATCATCGAAAGGCATTTTTCCATTTCCCATCCACTACTTTCAGACCAATGAGATTGAGGTACATTTGACATTCCATTATATTGATACAAAACTTTGAAATCAAGGAAATCCAAAATCATTCTTCCTTTCTTTAGTATGTGAAATAAAGTAGAGAATTGTATGAGTTTTACATGTAGATTTGTTTGATTCATCTTACCAATTTGTGATGTGATCGTTCCTCCCTTTTCCATGAGATGTTTACATTTTTTCTACTCTGCTTCATAATCCACTGTGTATTTAACATGCATGCATTCTTTTTCATTTTTCCACTGTGTGTTTTTATTTTCTGGCCATCCGCCCTCAATTACTGATCAAATATTGTTAAATCCACAATGTTTTTCTATAGTTCTCAACCTCATTTGAAGTTTTTGTTGCTTTCCCAATCTCCACGTACATATATTGTATATGTACATTCAAATGGGATCTCTTACGAATTAGATGATTGTAAAGTTTCAATAAACAAAAATTTGGCTCCCAATCAAACTTGTATGTCCTACCAATGGTCGACATATTCTTTTCGTTTTCAATATTTTACTTTTTTGAGTAGAATTTGGAGCAATATCACAATCTCCTGTTTTCCTCTTTCATGAACTAGAATTTGAATCATGGCCAACTTGGCAAGTCTTATGGCACGTGGGTGCATTTGGTCACCTCCCAACCACCCTACCTGTCATCGGCATGGCTGTCTTGTCTGTCCTTGCGTGAGGAAAGGGGTGGAGTCCCATTTTTCCTTGCCGTGATCTCTTTTGATCCTCTTTCAATGCGTTTAGGTGGAGTTTGGGTGCATTCTTCTTGGGCTGCGTGTGGAGTGGGTGAGAGGCCAGTAAAACCTGCTCTGTCCAAGCGCCTTCCCTGCTGGCCGCGTGAGTTTGTATGGCCGTTTTAGATGAAGCTTCAAGCTAGCAAAGCAGACTTGTTGCCTTCATTTCCTTCCTCGACTGTTGCAAGGGTGGGCGTGGGTTCTCATAAAATCATGCTGTACAGGCAGAAATCCGGGGGGCGCAGAACAAAACTTCTCCTGGGAGTGCCGTGAGGAGGCATTTGGCCGTTTTCAGCAGCTACAGGGTAGAGAAGTAAGCTTATCTCCGAAAATCCGTGGCCCAGAGAGAGCTGGGTGCGACAGCTGCCATAGGGCGATCCCAAGGAGCCGTGGGTGTTGAATCCCGAAGTTCTGGTTGCACACGACCACACAGTCGTGAACAGTTATCGCAAAATCTTGCAGCCGTAGTAGAAGGACGAGATAAAGTTTTAGTTGAAGCCATTTTGAGCGCTTCCAATGAGCAGGTTGTCTGCTATGTTGTTATCTGTTCAGTGCGAATGCTTCCTCAAATTCGAGATTCTCCTACAAGATATTTTTATCAAATCCGATTAAGTGACAGTGTGACTGTTACCAGCAGCCCTGATGAAATTTATTACAGAGTTTCTCTACTGAAACCTTGCTCGTTCTTCGATGTAGTTCATGGAAGAGGGCCTCTTGGAGGCGGATCTGTTTCAGATCAGAATATTCATGAAGCACGTTTGCTTTGCTGCAGTTATGGCGCTTGCTTTATGTGTTGGTGACAGATCACACCCACAGGCACAGAAGATCTATGCAATGTTGAAGAAAATGTCTTGGGAGATGAAGGTAGTAGGATATTCCTCAGATCCAGAGCTTGCACTGAGTCATTTCTCCAAAACCGATTCGTGACAGTGAGGGTGTTACCAACAGGCCTGATGAAATTTATTTGCAAAGAGTCTCTATTGAGATCTTACTTGTTGTAGGATGTAACTCATGGAAGAGAATCTGTTAGGGGCGGATCTGTTTCATATCAGAGTATTCATGAAGCACAATTTGCCTTGCAACTATATGAGCATCTTCTACGAGTCACTATGTTGGCAGGCATAAAGGGTGCTGATGGAATTATCACACTTTCAAGCTACAGCTGAAATGTTTGCACCGAGAGTTTGATGCTGTCCTCAGATCTGATGAAGGAAAAGGTTTATTTATCATTATGGTAGATGCCTTCAGAGCCAGGAGTGTGATGTAATCAGTATATTTTGTGTCCAAGCTTCAAATCATGGGGTTGGCCTTGTAGATGTTATTCGCTGCATGAATGTGGCACACGAGCACGAGCTCAAAGCAGGGAATTTGCGATTGAAGCAATCTAGTGGTGGTCACCTTAATTGAGGATGCTAAGTCTAGGGACTGTTTTATGGATATGGAGTCTATACCAAGAGATTGTTCTTGGTTGTAAAGCCATCTTCTTTTGCTTTGTCTCAGACTAGGGCTGCTCCTAACATGAGAGCACCAAGGTTAGGAGGTCCAAATTAGAAGCAATCAGATGCATATGGAGATGGTGGAGGTGTTTGGATGTATGACGAAGGATTAAGTTCATTTGCCAAAAATGGGGCCTACAGAAGTTCTAGGGCTGATCTTGGAGCGGTGTTGGGAGAATGATGGCAAGTATTTTAGACCACCCACCCTGGCTGTGAACTCCTACCTGTGCCAACATGAAGATGTTCGATGTTTGGGCGCCCAACGAGCTTGAAGAAAATGGATTTAGGCTTCGGTTCTTTGCTGCAGCCCCGTCCATCTTGTTATCGACTGCGGGAGCTTAATCAGGCACGATATTCTCTATACCATTAATTCTTATGCTGTTATTTAATTGAATCACTAAATAACTCTACTCTTCATATTAATGTCTCGTGTGATGGTATACTGTTTGGTTTCCACTTTCTTGGCTCGTTTGTATTTGTTTTAGCGTTAGAAATGATTGCGTTGGTTGAAGCCCTTATATTGTTTTACGGGTTTTAATAAATATTAGTTGGGTGAACTTTGCTCTTAAGTCTAATAAAACAAAAGAGGTGGGGTCTGTAATGAACACCCCTTAGTTCCTTATGTTGGTCTCACGATTTGAATGTTTTATCAAACATTGTTGTTGGACTCAACCTTACGATTCTGTTTTGTTCTTATTCTTGTTTCGGTTCGAGATCTTTAGTTCTCAGGTTATGTCGAGTATTTGCGAATTAGGGATTTAGTACTGCAAGTGCATTGTGTATAGGTGAATGATGCTTTCTGTCTCTATCCTTTTCTTTCTTTTAGTTCTAGTAACCCTTCCCGGTTGGCTTGGTGTGTGCTTAGCTTGATTGATTATCGATTTGAGCTAAGTTGATATTACTTTCAACTAGGTTAGTTGCTTTTGTTACTTGTTTGAATCGCTCAAAGAAATACTTTTATTCTTCGAGTGTCATGGTTGATCGTCATAATTTGATATCAATTCATGTTCACCGTTTGGAGATTGTCGTCTTTGGAATCACCTTCTCTCCCTTGGTAACTGTTGTATGTTTTGAGGAATGTAGTTGATCCTATGGAATGTCTTCTTTTGACGATACTCACATTTCTTTTGGATAGTTTAAAATGTCAGAGGAAATACTCTTCTTCGTACCTTGATTTTGTTTCACACATGTTGGAGGATACGAGATCTACTGGATCATTAGTGAGGAGTTTTTTTTCAAATCTTAAAATTGGGATGTGGGTTTTATGCGTAAGAAATTACTCTACGATTTGCTCCGTAAAGATGCTTAAATTTCATTCTCCTGTGACTTAGAGGTTGGTGTGTTTGGAAACTCATTGGTTGACTGGTTTTGTGTTATGATCGTTGTGATACGACCTCCTTGCTTTATCATTGTAGTAGAATGGTTATGCGTTGACCAAAAAGGTTTAAGTCAACTTGTTGTTGATTTGACAGATCCTTTGGAAGCTATGTATCTTGTGTTGTGTTCTTGTGAATGATTGAGTAACCCTCTGTAAGATTTATAATGGATATGTTTGGTCTTGTCAAGTTTGTCCTTTTTCTTAAGACATTCTCTTGATTAGAAGAAAGTCTAATAGAAGGATTGTTAGGATAGGATGTGACCCATGCGAGGTCATTTGTGCATTTCATCCCTTTTCTTTCCATTTTTATTTATTCTGTATTGACATAAAATTAACTGTTATAGGCACATCATCTTAATATTAATAAGTCATGTTGGTTTAGATATTCTCATGTCGATTGATTGTTTGGGATCTTCCAGTGGCATAGTGAATCCTTGGCTTGGTGAACTAACTTAAACAAATAGGGATAGATCACGTTTGAAATTAATTCTCTTCCTGTAATTGTTTTTGTTTCGAAATGTTATCTTGTTAATGACGGTCATTATTGTGATATGGGTGAAATTCACTATGATGTTTATTAAGCTTTGCTCTATGTGAAAATGATAATTGAATAGAGTTAGTGCCATCCCTTTTATTTAGACATTTTATGCTTTTGGACAGCTCTTTAATTGCTCTTGTTTAGACTCTTGAATTATTGTTTTCTTCTTCAACGGTGCTTTTCTTCCTTGAAACAGTTAGATAACAACATATTGTCTTAATGTTATAGCTTTTATCGTGCTCAGTTCTTGTGAACTGACATGTGCTAACAAATGTGCAGGAGGATTTCCTGAGTAGAAAAGAAAAAAAAAGAGAGAAAAAGAAACACATGTAGAAAGTGGATTCCAGCCTTCTTAGGAACTGTTGTTGTGCGAATGTTTTTCTTTTACTTTACAGCATTGGTATGGAAATTGTGGAGACTATCTAGAAGGCATTGTGTTATAATTTTGTATTGTTCTCTTGTAGGTTGTTGTTATCGTTTGAAAGTCAATTTGAGAAATATTATTGTCAATAAGATTAAATGAACTTGTTTTGACATGCGTATCCTTTGTTGAATTTTCACTTTTCAGAATATGATTTATCCTTGAATTGTCAAACCTAATTCTAATTATCCGAACTTGAATCATCTTGCATCGCTCTAGTTACCTTGGTCTTGTGTCGATTGGTAAAGGACTATGTTTTGGAACCTAGCAAAAAGAAAACAAGAGAAACAAATATACCTTGTGATCCCGCGTAAACTAATCAACAATCTCTTATTGTGGTAAATCCTCAGAACGGTCTTAAGGTGAAATCAATGATTGAATTCTTGGAAGATAATAAGATTATAATAAATAGAAGGAACTTGACTAAGAAACTCTTCGACCTATCTTGCCCATTGAAAAAAAAATAAACAGTATACTTATGTCTATCTCTTCAAGTGAAGCCCAAGTGAAACCTTTAATTTTTTTGAGTTAGACTCTTGCCCCAATGAAATCCTTTTTAACCACTAATAAGATCTTAATGAAGAATCCAAGTCTTAGACAGGTCATGTCTTGAATAAAATAAAATAAAATAAAATATGACCGCTTAAAAGGGGTAAAACATATATGTTAAAAGCACAACGTTGAAAACATTTGATGAAGTTAAGAGCCTTGATAAACAAAGCGCCTCCTAACCAATGAATAAGTTAATCAAGTTAATGAAGCAACCTCTTACCATTCAATAATTGGTTTACCTTTGTTTATTAACATTATCAAGGTAGGGGAAAATTCTTCAAAGGAGACATGACTTTCAGATTCTCCTATTATGATTCCTCTGCGAAAAGTAAAGAATGTAAAAGCACTTACAGCTAAAACATGAATCTAAAGA
Source organism: Taxus wallichiana var. yunnanensis (assembly GCA_018340775.1). Classification (NCBI taxonomy): domain Eukaryota; kingdom Viridiplantae; phylum Streptophyta; class Pinopsida; order Cupressales; family Taxaceae; genus Taxus; species Taxus wallichiana. The sequence goes on along the minus strand of CM031241.1, from coordinate 91,599,618 downwards.
AACCTTCTGTGGGAAGACCTTGTTGTAAGACTGCATACTTTAGATGAACCATTGTGTCCTTAGTGTGTGCCTCAAGTTTATCTGTAACCAGTGTGGGCCCGTGTTGTGGAAAGCATGTCTTTAGTTGATTGTATTCCCTAGAGAACTTGTGTAGTGTCGTATTATCTTCAAGTAAGTCAAAAAAAAAAGTTATCCGGTATTTCACTGTGTTGTCCTTGTGTTGGTAATTTTGGTGCGTTACACTTTGGTATCAGAGCGTAGGTTCATGCTCGAACCTATGGGCCGGATTGGTGTTGTATGGTGATGTTGCATGGTGGTGGTGGGGTTACATGATGATACTGCATGATGATGATGATGTTGCATGATGATGATTTATATTGGAAGAGTAATGTGCTTTAAGCGTGATGTGATTATTGTCGTAATTGTGATATTGTGAACGCATACGTGATGTGTATGTCACTCGGTGCGTATTTGTCATCATGTTGATGTGTTGGGGATGAGAGTATTCTCTCTCCTTCTTGTGGATTCTAATGAAGAATTCACGTGTAAATTATTGTTTGTGATGTGTGAAAAGAATTATAATGTGGATGACGTAGTGTTGGAGCATTGTGGCATATTGTGATATGTGGGTGTATCAATGTGTTGTATGACTAGTTGATGTTAAAAGAAACGAGTTGTATCATGATGTTTTTACCATGTTCTGAAGAAACGTGTGTACCACCTTGTTATGTTGCAATGTATGTTATGTTGTGATGTACTATGTTCATCGTATATATGACTGTGCAAATAGGTAATGCTTCATGTTGTGATTTTGGGTCATACGGTGAGTGTATGAACCCTATCGTATTGTGATTGCACCTTGGGTGCAGAATGTGGTAAAGTGATGTATTGCGCCCTGTGAATGTATGATTGTGATCTACCCCATATACCTACCATACGTGAGACGTTATGGTAGCTATGTGTGTACCACCATGGTGTTAGTGATGTAGTTATATGTTATGTTGTGAACCTTACGCTAACCGACCCTGAGGGAAATCGGTAGAAGTGTATGTTGAGAGTGAGGAATGGTGTACCATGGGTCAATAACTCGAGTCAAAACTCGGTTTAGTAGATTACATGTGACTCTTTCCTCTCTCCCTATGTGGTTGTATGTATGCAACCCTAGTGTATCTATGACTATGTTTGGCCTTGTCGAAGGGTGGCGGGATTGATATATATATTTTACGAGTGAGGCTCGATGTTAGAGTGTGCCAGACTCGTTGAGTACCCCTTTGGTGGCGGATAAGGCCACATAGTTATCGTAATGTGACATTATTATAAGTTGATTTTATTCGTAAATTGAGCTTTTTATTTTATTTTGCAAGGACCAGCATCTTTTCTTGATTGCAATGCTTTACAATTTTGGGCATTTCCTTGTTTGTGGCACTAACATGGGGATTTGATACTAACTTTGGCCATTTGGTCATTTATTTTAGCTTGATTTGGGGTCTTCTTTTAAATTTGGAATTTTTACCGCCTTGCCCAAGGCTTGTACTTTGCCACTTGGCACTTTGACTAGATTGTTGTGCTGGTTCTAATGTCGTGATGTGTGGAATAGGGTCATGGGATGCACCATGGATTGGTTGGACCTATGGACCCGCTTCGTTGTATGGGGGTACGCCCCAAGGGGTACATATGACTAGCGGGTTATTGAGAACTACGCGTTATTATGTCACTTGGGTTAGGAGTGTCCAAACTCGATGTGCCTTGGGCACAGAGAGACAACCGGCCTCCTTGAGGGAGGCAAAAGAGTTTGAGGGAGGCATAAGAGTTTGAGGGAGGCATAAGAGACTTGAGGGAGGCATAAGAGACTTGAGGGAGGCATAAGAGTTTGAGGGAGGCATAAGAGACTTGAGGGAGGCATAAGAGTTTGAGGGAGGCATAAGAGACTTGAGGGAGGCATAAGAGTTTGAGGGAGGCTTATGATATTTGTCTGTATGGTTGATGTTTCAGGATATATGTTGAGTTATTGTGATGTTTGGTAGTGGACTTTTGATGTATGTGTTACTCATGTCAGATGGTTATGTGTTGTGATGTTGTGGACATGTCATTGATTCCCTTGTGGACACTATGTACCTGTAGCATGGTTTGTTGTTATGTGAGTCTTTCATTGATGCAAATTGAGGAAATGTCTGGTGGATTGTAGTACTCTTTTGGTTGAGTATTTGGTATGTCAGTCATTGATGTGTGATGAGTACCTATGTTATGGGAAGTGTGCCTATTCTATTCTGTATTTGAGTAACCTTTTGTGGTGTAATACAATCTTGAAGTATATACTTGTGTACTTGTGAATCTGTGATGTCTTGTGAACCTGATAGGGTGTTGTGGTAGCAGTTCATTTTGGGCACCCACAATAAGGAATAAACCAAAACTCGTCAAAGATGAAATTTTAAAAGCAATTAAACTAAGAATAATGCTAATGGAAAGAGACTAATGAAATGATGAACAAGAAAGAACTGCCAATCTTCACAGAACATTAAAAGTTAAAACTTCTACCAAATGTTCCTAAGGCTACCTTGTGACCCTGCTTTAAATCAACTAAAATTTTAAACAATAGAGTGTACTCTCTCCTGTGTCTATTCTTGGTTGCTTACCATTTCTTTGCCTTTGTGTTATGTCGCATCGAGGACGATGCTTTTCTTAAGGGGAGGAGAATGTAATGCCCCGCTGGGCATTGGAGTCTTTTCTACCCGCCACCATGGCCAACCTGGCAAGTCTTATGGCACGTGGGTGCATTTGGTCACCTCCCAACCACCCTACCTGTCATCGGCATGGCTGTCTTGTCTGTCCTTGCGTGAGGAAAGGGGTGGAGTCCCGTTTTTCCTTGCCGTGATCTCTTTTGATCCTCTTTCAATGCGTTTAGGTGGAGTTTGGGTGCATTCTTCTTGGGCTGCGTGTGGAGTGGGTGAGAGGCCAGTAAAACCTGCTCTGTCCAAGCGCCTTCCCTGCTGGCCGCGTGAGTTTGTATGGCCGTTTTAGATGAAGCTTCAAGCTAGCAAAGCAGACTTGTTGCCTTCATTTCCTTCCTCGATTGTTGCGAGGGTGGGCGTGGGTTCTCATAAAATCATCTTTGTACGGGCAGAAATCCGGGGGCGCAGAACAAAACTTCTCACGGGAGTGCCGTGAGGAGGCATTTGGCCGTTTTCAGCGGCTACGAGGGTAGAGAAGTAAGCTTATCTCCGAAAATCCGTGGCCCGAGAGAGAGCTGGGTGCGATGCGGCAATGCCATAGTAGGCGATCCCAAGGAGCCGTGGGTGTTGAATCCGAAGTTACGGTTGCACACGACCACACGGATCGTGCGATTATCGTAAAATCTTGCGGTAGTAGTAGAAGGACGAGATAAAGTTTTAGTTGAAGCCATTTTGAGCGCTTCCAATGAGCAGGTTGTCTGCTATGTTGTTATCTGTTCAGTGTGAATGCTTCCTCAAATTCGAGATTCTCCTACAAGATATTTTTATCAAATCCGATTAAGTGACAGTGTGACTGTTACCAGCAGCCCTGATGAAATTTATTACAGAGTTTCTCTACTGAAACCTTGCTCGTTCTTCGATGTAGTTCATGGAAGAGGGCCTCTTGGAGGCGGATCTGTTTCAGATCAGAATATTCATGAAGCACGTTTGCTTTGCTGCAGTTATGGCGCTTGCTTTATGTGTTGGTGACAGATCACACCCACAGGCACAGAAGATCTATGCAATGTTGAAGAAAATGTCTTGGGAGATGAAGGTAGCAGGATATTCCTCGAGATCAGAGCTTACCTTTGAGTCATTTCTCCAAAACCGATTCGTGACAGTGAGGGTGTTACCAACGAGCGATGAAATTTATTTGCAAAGAGTCTCTATTGAGATCTTACTTGTTGTAGGATGTAACTCATGGAAGAGAATCATTGGGGGCGGATCTGCATTTCATATCGAGTATTCATGAAGCACAATTTGCCTTTGCAACTATATGAGCATCTTCTACGAGTCACTATGTTGGCAGGCATAAAGGGTGCTGATGGAATTATCACACTTTCAAGCTACAGCTGAAATGTTTGACACCGAGAGTTTGATGCTGTCCTCAGATCTGATGAAGGAAAAGGTTTATTTATCATTATGGTAGATGCCTTCAGAGCCAGGAGTGTGATGTAATCAGTATATTTTGTGTCCAAGCTTCAAATCATGGGGTTGGCCTTGTAGATGTTATTCGCTGCATGAATGTGGCACTGGCACGAGCTCGCAAAGCAGCTGCATTGAAGCAATCTAGTGACTGGTCAGCCTTAATTGAGGATGCTAAGTCTAGGGACTGTTTTATGGATATGGAGTCTATACCAAGAGATTGTTTTTGGTTGTAAAGCCATCTTCTTTTGCTTTGTCTCAGACTAGGGCTGCTCCTAATATGAGAGCATCAAGGTTAGGAGGTCCAAATTAGAAGCAATCAGATGCATATGGAGATGGTGGAGGTGTTTGGATGTATGACGAAGGATTAAGTTCATTTGCCAAAAATGGGGCCTACAGAAGTTCTAGGGCTGATCTTGGAGCGGTGTTGGGAGAATGATGGCAAGTATTTTAGACCACCCACCCTGGCTGTGAACTCCTACCTGTGCCAACATGAAGATGTTCGATGTTTGGGCACCCAACGAGCTTGAAGAAAATGGATTTAGGCTTCGGTCTTTGTTGCGCAGGCCCCATCCATCTTGTTATATCATTGCGGGAGCTTAATCAGGCACGATATTCTCTATACCATTAATTCTTATGCTGTTATTTAATTGAATCACTAAATAACTCTACTCTTCATATTAATGTCTCGTGTGATGGTATCTTTGTTTGGTTTCCACTTTCTGGCTCGTTTGTATTTGTTTTGGCGTTAGAAATGATGCGTTGGTTGAAGCCCTTATATTGTTTTCCGGGTTTTAATAAATATTAGTTGGGTGAACTTTGTTCTTAAGTCTAATAAAACAAAAGAGGTGGGGGTCCTGTAATGAACACCCCCTAGTTCCTTATGTTGGTCTCACGATTTGAATGTTTTATCAAACATTGTTGTTGGACTCAACCTTACGGTTCTGTTTTGTTCTTATTCTTGTTTCGGTTCGAGATCTTTAGTTATGGGTTATGTCGAGTATTTGCGAATTAGGGATTGAGTACTGCAAGTGCATTGTGTATAGGTGAATGATGCTTTTCCTGTCTCTATTCTTTTCTTTTAGTTTCTAGTAACCCTTCCTAGTTGGCTTGGTGTGTGCTTAGCTTGATTGATTTTCGATTTGAGCCAAGTTGATATTACTCTCAACTAGGTTAGTTGCTTTTGTTACTTGTTTGAATCACTCGAAGAAATACTTTTATTCTTCGAGTGTCATGGTTGATCGTCATAATTTGATATCAATTCATGTTCACCGTTTGGAGATTGTTGTCTTTGGAATCACCTTCTCTCCCTTGGTGACTGTTGTATGTTTTGAGGAATGTAGTTGATCCTATGGAATGTCTTCTTTTGATGATACTCACATTTCTTTTGGATAGCTTAAAATGTCAGAGGAAATACTCTTTTCGTACCTTGATTTTGTTTCACACATGTTGGAGGATACGAGATCTATTGGATCATTAATGAGGAAGTTTTTTTCAAATCTTAAAATTGGGATGTTGGTTTTATGCGTAAGAAATTACTCTACGTTTTGCTCCGTAAAGATGCTTAAATTTCATTCTCCTGTGACTTAGAGGTTGGTGTGTTTGGAAACTCATTGGTTGACTGGTTTTTGTGATGATCGTTGTGATACGACCTCCTTGCTATCATTGTAGTAGAATGGTTATGTGTTGACCAGAAAGGTTTAAGTCAACTTGTTGTTGTGCAGATCCTTTGGAAGTTATGTATCTTGTGTTGTGTTCTTGTGAATGATTGAGTAACCCTCCCGTAAGATTTATAATGGATATGATTGGTCTTGTCAAGTTTGTCCTTTTCTTAAGACATTCTCTTGATTAGAAGAAAGTCTAATAGAAGGATTGTTAGGATAGGATGTGACCCATGCGAGGTCATTTGTGCATTTCATCCCTTTTCTTTCCATTTTTATTTATTCTATCTTGACATAAAATTTAGTGTTATAGGCACATCATCTTAATATTAATAAGTCATGTTGGTTTAGATATTCTCATGTCGATTGATTGTTTGGGATCTTCCGGTGGCATAGTGAATCCTTGGCTTGGTGGAACTTAAACAAATAGGGATAGATTACGTTTGAAATTAATTCTCTTCCTGTAATTGTTTTTGTTTCGAAATGTTATCTTGTTTAAATGACGGTCATTATTGTGATATGGGTGTAATTCACTATGATGTTTATTAACTGCTCCTATGTGAAAATGATAATTGAATAGAGTTAGTGCCATCCCTTTTATTTAGGCATTTTATGCTTTTGGACAGCTCTTTAATTGCTCTTGTTTAGACTCTTGGATTATTGTTTTCTTCTTCACAGTGCTTTTCTTCCTTGAAACAGTTAGATAACAACATATTGTCTTAATGTTATAGCTTTTATCGTGCTCAGTTCTTGCGAACTGACATGTGCTAACAAATGTGCAGGAGGATTTCTGAGTAGAAAAGAAAAAAAAAGAGAGAAAAAGAAACACATGTAGAAAGTGGATTCAGCCTTCTTAGGAAGGCCGCATGTTGTTGTGCGAATGTTTTTCTTTTACTTTGACATTGGTATGGAAATTGTGGAGGCTATCTAGAAGGCATTGTGTTATAATTTTGTATTGTTCTCTTGTAGGTTGTTGTTATCGTTTGAAAGTCAATTTGAGAAATATTATTGTCAATAAGATTAAATGAACTTGTTTTGACATGCGTATCCTTTGTTGAATTTTCACTTTTCAGAATATGATTTATCCTTGAATTGTCAAACCTAATTCTAATTATCAAACTTGAATCTTCTTGCATCGCTCTAGTTACCTTGGTCTTGTGTCGATTGGTAAAGGACTATGTTTTGGAACCTAGCAAAAAGAAAACAAGAGAAACAAATATACCTTGTGATCCCGCGTAAACTAATCAACAATCTCTTATTGTGGTAAATCCTCAGAACGGTCTTAAGGTGAAATCAATGATTGAATTCTTGGAAGATAATAAGATTATAATAAATAGAAGGAACTTGACTAAGAAACTCTTCGACCTATCTTGCCCATTGAAAAAAATAAACAGTATACTTATGTCTATCTCTTCAAGTGAAGCCCAAGTGAAACCTTTAACAATTTTGGTTAGACTCTTGCCCCAATGAAATCCTTTTTAACCACTAATAAGATCTTAATGATGAATCCAAGAGTTAGACATCATCATGTACTGTGGAATAAAATAAAATAAAATAAAATATGACCGCTTAAAAGGTAAAACATATATGTTTAAAAGCACAACGTTGAAAAACAGATTGATGAAGTTAAGAGCCTTGATAAATTAAGCGCCTCCTAACAAATGAATAAGTTAATCAAGTAAATGAAGTAACCTCTTACCATTCAATAATTGGTTTACACTTTGTTTATTAACATTATCAAGGTAGGGGAAAATTCTTCAAAGGAGACATGACTTTGATTCTCCTATTATGATTCCTCTGCGATAAGTAAAGAATGTAAAAGCACTTTACACTAAAACATGAATCTAAAGAAACCTTCGGTGGGAAGACCTTGTTGTAAGGCTGCATACTTTAGATGAACCATTGTGTCCTTAGTGTGTGCCTCAAGTTTATCGTAACCGGTGTGGGCCCGTGTTGTGGAAAGCATGTCTTTAGTTGATTGTATTCCCTAGAGAACTTGTGTAGTGTCATATTATCTTCAAGTAAGTCAAAAAAAAAAGTTATCCGGTATTTCTTTGTGTTGTCCTTGTGTTGGTAATTGTCGCATGTCAATCTGTAGCCCTATGGCGCGTCAAGCAAATTCTATCTCCAAAATCTAAACTAATAACATGCTAACAACAATATCTGGTGCTTATAGTATCCAAGTTCATGGCATTTGTAAGCTACTTGTGGTAGTACCGTAGTATACTACTTGGCAAATCAGCTAGGTTTTTATAGGAGATGTTTTCAAATGTAGGCAAAGTCGACCCTAAAAAAATATATACTATAAATTTTAGGCAAATAGGACACTGATCTGCTCTAAAAAAATTTCCTTTTCAAAATTTCCTAAAATGAAATTTTTTCCATATTATATTCGCCACTAAAATTATCCCTAGTTGATAATGTAAGTACTAATAATTTAGTGTCATCTCAAATGGTAGAAAATTTAGGACTGAAAATGTTGGTACATCCTAATCCTTATAAAGTGTCTTGGATCCAAAAGAAACATAAGGTGTTAGTACATGAATAGTGTCTTGTAGCTTTACAAATGTGAGTTATAAAGATAAGATGATTTGTGATGTAATGTCAATGGATGTATCTCATTTTATCTTAAGAATACCTTAGAAATATGATAGGAAGATTACTCATGATGGAATAATGAATGCATATACATTAGAAAAAGATGGCATAATTCACACCTTACTTCCTTTGAGAGAAGAAGAAGATGGAAAGAAACTTGTCCAAGTGTCATGATGATGGGTGGAAAGGAATACTTGCAACAAGAGAACAAAAATAGTCTTGAACCAATGGGAGGAAACACTGAAAATATGCACGGTGTGATGATAAACCAAGTGAATGAAGTCAATAAAATGTTGAAATGGCTCAATGGTGAATAGGAATTTCATGGAAGCATCCAAGAAAGAGGAAATAAAGAAGCTGAGAATGATGTATTTAAAGAGCTCATAGGAGAGAGAGGTGACTTAGAAATATTAGCAGAACAAGAACCAAGAAAATTGGAGCAAGGTACTAAACATGAGAGAAAGGTTGATTAATTATTTGTTGAGAAATAAAATCATAATCGTAGGAAATGGTTTGAGACAGTTGAGAGCATGAATAATCCAAGATTCAAGAATACAAGAGAGTAAACTATGAAAACGTGATTAAATATTATAGAGTTGGGATGAAGGAGGTTATAAAGGGGGCTATAATTCCTCTAAATTTTTCAGTCTAATGTTTCTTTTAGTGGTGTTTGTGTAGATGATTTAGTGGAAAGTTTTAAGCAAGTGGAGGGTGACTTACTTAAGGAGGAGTTACCATTATATGAACTTAATGACATAATATATCAAGAGAAGTTGGAGAATATTCAAAAGGATGATGTAACAACCATTATTGGTGAAGAATCACTTAATAAATAACTAAAGAAAGTGTGGATTCAAGAGAAAGAGGTGATGAAGATGGAATTCATTCCAACAAAAATAGCTACACAAGAGAGAAAGCTCATTAAAATCGTGAGCATGATTTTAAAAATCACGGATCTTATTATAAATACGGTGTACTCATGTCAAGAAATCATATATAGTCCCAGAGAAATATAAAATTCAACTAGAAGATAAAAACAAAGGATCCAATCTTTGGCTAAACAACATGAGCAGGGAGATCACGGATCAAACTTTTTTGCTCTTAGGGAGTTTAATTTAGGAGCATCATCTAGAGGATTACACAAATAAAATTTGTACTTATATACATGTTAAGAGGCATTTATAAAAATTTTAATAAGTAAAATTTCTTAAATTTCAAATTTTAGTTTAAATAGGACTTTCCTTCAAAACTCAAATTTAAATTTATTGTTCTTATAACCTCCTAATTCGAAAATTTTGGTCATTTTTGTGTCTTTTTGGTCTAGAAAGTGTTTGTAGGTTATAATACAAATCTTTAGTCATGTATTAAGGACATATAACATCTTATATGTGTTCTTGTTTTTAGAATTTTGCCTCTTTGTATAACTCAAACATGTTTAGTTGAGTTCTAAAGCATGGTTTAGTGCTATTTTGGAAGGTAACTATATAGTAAGTAGTTAGGGGTAATTATATTTTAGTTTCTAAAGTGAAATATCAAGAGAGGATATTCTCCTTTTGTGTAAATACTTCATGTAAGAAGGAATGTATGTAAGTAGAATGTGTGAGCGGGGTTTTGACATCAATTTGTAAAGAAAATGATAATGTTCAAGCAATATATTCTGATTATTTAATGGAGAGCATGAAATGATACCGTAAGAATAATATTTCCTATGATTAAAGACCCTATGATGATTGAATTAGGATATTTAAAAATATTTACATAACTCTAAAGCGGGTAAGTGGAGTTTTAAGGTTTTGGACCGAGAAATTCTTGGTTTCAAGCTAATTGTGGGTGGTTTTAGAAGGTGAGACTTGTTCCTAAAGATGTTAAATGGCCAATGATACTACTGGAAACCCATTTTTATCTTTTAAATTAATATTTGTCTTAAAAATTTCAAATATCCCCTCTTGAGTGCTGTGTAAAACCCTAATTAGGGTTTAAGGTAAATTTGAGTTTTCAAGAGTTTAAAACAATTAGAAAAGATAAAATTGTACCTATAGAGTCTACTAAACTTGATATGTACATTCGAATATATTTTGAGCCATGTTTATCCAATTGGTATGTGTAGAGGTATTCTTTACATAAAACCTTATTTTAAAGACATAATGGGCCTAATAGTGACCTATAATAGGCAATTTGAGGGGCTTATAGTGGTAGGTTGAATCTAAAATTTTGTGTGAAACTACAAATATATAATGGGTGTCTAAAATTGTGTATAGTTTTCTCTATGTCCTTATGAGTCTTCTCCTATAATAAGGTTCGTATGAAATCAAGGATAGAAGATAGAGGAGACATGTAAGAAGGGTAAAAAAAGCTGTGTTTATCTAAATTTCTTTTGGTTACAATAAAAATAGAGTTGTGAGAACATGAAGTTATGTTGGTTGGTGAATGTATTGGGATTCACAACCTTAGAAGAAGATATCTTAAGCCAAAACCATTTTAGGTGAATTGTAGAAAAGAGATAGTAAACCGGTAATAATAAAGAAAAGAAGAAATTTTAGGTTCTTAAGTTAATGAAGTAGTTTTATTTTTGAGTAAGGAAATTCCCCCTCTACATCATAATTTACCTTCAAAACCCTATATAAAATTTTTAACATCAACTCATTTACTAACACCCTTGCCACAATATTGGAATCACATTGGAACCCCCTTGAAAAATACATGCAAAAAGGCACTCAAGGAACCCTAAATATTATTAAATCTTATGTCGATATAATAGGGTAGGCACTACTACTTTTTGAAGCACTGAACCAGTCCAGAGTCTTCCTTCCTCAATTCCAAGAACATCAAGTTCTGTCACGCCTCGCTCAGCGTGAGTTTGAAAAGGACAAAAACATGACCAAACATCCTTGATAAATAAGATAAACATAACAAAGGTGGTAATAATTATTTTTATTTAAATTTATTTAGTTATTTTATGGTTATAATTACCTATTATTAAAGTAACACGACTAAGCCACAACAAATGGCAAAGTGACACCAAATTGCAATCACAAACAACATGGAGGATTAAATCAATTTTTACGTTGTTATTACAACAACACAATTGTAAACCTAAGAGATGGAGATTCAACATAACATCACTTCCACAAGATAATAAATTTGTGATTATTTTAATAATCATCAACAATAAACCTATCATGATGGTGATATGGTCAAAACTCCACTTGTGATATAACTTATCATTTGGGAAAGGTGGGTGGGTAAAGAGTTTAAAGTTTGGAAAGTTATAATGATTTTGAAAACAATCAAGGGTTTTGTGGGAATTCAAAATAACCAATATGATCATGGGTCCCATTTTCCCTCTAAAATGAGTCCATGCCCTCAACTATTAATACACGAAATAATAAAAGATGTAATTTATTTAAATATCCAAATTAAAGGAACCCCACCAATAAAATCTAAGCGAATTATAAAAATTAAGCCATTTAAATTCATTTTATCCATCAAGTCAAGATCACCCAAAATAGCTTAATTTGATAATTAATTTTACCATATTAAAACATCATACTAAATTTAAAACACCCCTTTCACTTAAGTTATATGCACGATCAACCATAGCCCTAGGACTTGATTTAATATGCAATGTAGGATTAAATTTAACATAAAATATAAAAGGGTGAGGATATATTTTCAAAACTTAATATTTTAATTCATTTATTTGTCCTTCTCCATTTTGGTTTCTCCGTTTTTGTTTATTTATTGTAGGTATGAAGAGATCAAGAAGAGCTCTTGAGAAATCAAGGTTTCAAGATCAAGCTTCTCTTTTATTCATCAATGAGATCACGAAATCTGAAAAATTGTATATTTACATTTTTAATGGTTTATTGTTTTTATTTAGGAGCTATAGTAACAAAATCAAGCACTTTAGACATTTTATTTATCTCGGTCTAATACTACTAGTTATAAGGTTCTTGGGTAGAAAGTAACCATTAAATCCCTTTCCTTTCGCCACCTTGTTTATTTTATTTTTTAATTTGTGACTTATTGCACCCATATTGCACCCATATGCCCAGACATTTCTGGACATCCCGCGTAATCTTGGCCTCGGTTGGGGCACCCGATTTAGTATTGGGCGCCCATGGGTGCACCTGGTCCCACATGTGGGCATCTTGATCCAAAGCACTTTCCCACAACTTTTAGGCATCTTCTAGCTATTTTTCATCTTTCTTATGGTTTCCCTTTTCGGGGTTAATTATGAAATTAGAGAAAGAGAACCCTATAAATATAAAGTTATGAGACCATAATGAGGGACCTAGCATCATACACTACTATCACTCCATCTAGATTTGCATCCATCTATTGCATTGGCATCCACATAGCTCTATCATCAAGGCACAAGCTACAACATCGTATTGAAATTCATAGGGGAGGGATTCTATTCTATTTGATGCACACATTCTATTACACTTTCTATATTTATCTATTGCTTGCTACTTAACAAAGTGTGACTAGCACAAGAGCACCTAGGGAACATCATGCAAACACACACACACACACACACCATAACTACATCTGGGTCTAAAATGTAGTGCATCAATCGATTAGTAAGCCCACTATTGTGGCAGTTGAGGTCACTCCAACCCATTCATCTGCATTCTTCTTTTTTAGGTTTTTTATGTTTGGATTTGTTTTTTCTTCATGTTAGAGTTTTTAGAGACTCCATGAACCTTGGTGTGACTTCAGAGTGACAAAAAATGAATATTTGTGATATTCTTCCAACCTAGAAAAATTTAGATCCTCAAAACTGTGAGGACTACAAAGCTTAAATTTGGTGGAGCACCGTGGCGCCTAGACCCTACTGTGGGCACTCTTGTCAATCCTTATTTGTGATGCATAATTTTATAAGCATGGTTACGACAGTTTGTACTTCCATTTTACCAAGTTTCTATCTCGACATACCCTCAACATCATTGTGAACCAACTATGTATTTTATTTCCTATATTTTTCAATTATGGTTTCCTACCTTTGTGCTTAGTTTTCTTTAATACACATTCTTCTTAATATTTCATTTATTTACTATTTTGCATAACATTAGATTAGTCTACAATATTCATATTTTAGTTAATAGATTTGGTGAACCCAACCTTCAAATCCAACTTCATTCTATGGATTTTCTTATCTTTTCTATCATGGCTCCCCAAGTTTCTCAAGTCTCTTTATCTACTTTACTTAAGATATATCCTCATTGCAGGGACATTTTGCAAAAAATAGCTAGACTGCATGTATCTGGATGATAATATGCCACCACACCAAATCAGTTCTATATTTGATCATTTATCTGATGACTTTAATCCTAGTGAGCCTCCATCTACTCAACCCCTATTAGATTCAATTCAAGCTCTACATGTTTTATTTCAAGACAAATTTAAGGCTGTGGAATCAACCATTACATCCCTTAGAGATGAAATTCAACATCTTAAGGATGTTTCCCAATCCATGTTTGTGCTCCTACATTTTAGTAGATGCAATGAATGTCTGCTACATGTCATCTAGCTAAACCTCAAGACATGTCATTTCCTAATCCTCTCATATTTGAGCATAATACTATGCCACATGACATTCTTATTCAACTCCTTAGTCATCAATTGATTACCCTACCACCTACTCATTACTATTCTCCCTATCGGTTAGTGAAATATCAAGGTCGTCCATATTGTAATTATCATCAAATCAATGGACATAATGAAAATGATTTCCATACTTTACATTGCATAATCCAAAGTCTTAAGCATCAAGGTCTTATTTCATTTAATGCACAACATCCTATTACAAAGGTTACACCCACATGGGCTCCTAAGGCTATTCCTTCTTTGGTTAGTCATGATCCACCTAAGCAATCACCTACAATATCCCCAAGTCAACAAATTCAACCACCTATCAAAATTAGTTCACAAACCCCTCCTACTAAGCCATCTACTACATTACCAAGTCAACCTAAGTAGTCTCCCTTGAGACTCAATGCAACTTGGCCTCCTCTCAAGTCTAAGCTTCAAACAATCACTTTCATCCCAACAACTAACCCTCCTACTAGTATTCAAGACACATTACAAACTCCACCACATCATGCTAATACTTCACAACAGTCCACACATGTTGTAATTGATAGAATTCCATCCCATACACTCCACATGCCTTCGTCATTAAATGTAAACTTGGTCTTTGGTAGGTGATGACCTTATGGATGACTTTTCACGCTCTTCTTACACACATTTTGGGGGCATATAACTTCACATTCCCCCTCCCACCTCACCTTAATATAGTCACACTCATCATTTTTAGATTCTTCTAAGTTCACATCCTCACATTAGGCATACTCATCACACATTTTAGTGTCATTACCCGGTGACCCAATCTTGTGCTTCGGTTGACACTTGACTATTGAGGGATTACATTTACATTGAACCCCAAAAAGTACACAATTGAAATTACACATTACACTTCATCACACATCACATGTTAAACATTCTACATTTTCCATCATTTTCGTTTTTACACCCCATGCCTTATGCTAGTTTCATACACCATTTTACATTATCATATCCTCGCATACTACATTATTTGTCTATCTACATACCATACATACTACACCGCGCATTTTCACACATATTCTACTAGTATTAATCACATATGCATCTACTATCACATTATCATGCATTTTACATTATTAGCCTATATACATCCCTTAAATTCCACTCTATACATTGTGTTTTCCACACTCTACACATGTTGTATTCCATTCTACACATAACATCTTTACATAATCAACTCATCACATGGTCGGATTTTATCATTACATATCCTACATTGTATTTTACACACATCTGTCTTAACCTAATGATGCATTTTATTTCTTCGGGCCATACTGAATGTCGAGGGTTTACAAATCAAATGGACCCTACACTAATCACACATTTACTATTCCACCTTTCATCATACGACATAACTATTGTAGTGATGTATGCTTTAGGATAAATAGTCACTGTTCCATCCATTTGTAGTGGTATACAACTTAGGTTACATCACCACTCCCTACTTTTCATCTTGTAGTGACATGTGCTTTAGGCTAAATCATCATTGGTTCTATCATTTTCTAGTTTTTACACCTTAGGGTACATCACCAAACCCTCCTTACATTTTATAGTGATATACGCTTAGTGTTAAATCATCACTCATCCATTCAATTTTAGTGATATACGCTTAGGGATAAATCATCACTCCAAATTTCATCTCATCATGGTATACGCTTAGGATATAAGGTCCACAAACATCTATTCTACATGTCGCATATCATCACCACTATGCATATACACATTTCCTCACAAAGTGCGCTAGACACGATACACACTACTTGACCATTTCCTAATGATGCACTCTCATTTACGGTTCATTCTTGACTTATAAGGTTGTAAATAAAATGAACCTCTTTTGCATACGCTTCCATTCACTTTGGGTCACATGGCCCCTATCATCCACATTGCATTCCATTCCATCCATCCACAACATGATTTTATATTTGTTTATACTCTTGCTTACTTTTTTTGTTCATGATCACTTTATTACACATGCTAGCTTGATTACTTGTATGTCATTTATCTATACCATAAACACATGCGCATGGACATATTTTCCTAGTTGGGATCGAGACAAAGGTTTCTTACATGTAGCATGGATGTTTTCCTTCTAAACTTCCTACACAAGTTGTTGGGGCATCCACACATTCATCTCTTCTAAGTTTTATTCATTCACTTTTCACTTAGCACTTTACATTACTTTCTTAAACACACTTTTGACATACTATATATCTCTAACATGTTAATGGGTGCTTCATGTGTAGAATTTGTTATGAAAGGATATTTTTTTCTATACTTGTTTGTTACATTTTCTTCCATTATCCATCATTCTCTGCTTTTTTTTGCAAGCCTTTTCCCTATGTTTTTGTGCACACTGTTTTTGTTGTTTGTAGCCATTATGGCCTTTATGGTCTTGCAAAATTGTGACTAATGCCCCATGTTTACAACCCACATTGTGCGTCATACTTTTCTTCTTATGTGTTGACATTACATTGCTTGGTAGCTTTTACACTTTTTACGTAGCTTATACATTGTTTTCTTCATGCATGTGTGTTTACACTTATCTTTGGCTAGCCTTCTTGTTTGTGTGTGCTTTCGTTTCTACCAAGAAATTTTCATCATACATATAGTTTACCCTCTTTTTGGGTCGCATGTCTCCTATCAGCAATGTCGCATGCACCCCCAAAGAGGTGGGCATCATTTGGGGGTTTCTACATACTAACATAAAGATTATAGACCATTTCAGTTCAATATATTTAGTAAGTTGGTTCAGACTAGTCTAAAAACCCTATACACATTAGCTTTTATAGGACCTGGTGTCCTTACAATTTCTGGGAAGCGATTATAGGCTTGGAGGTTACGGTGGGTGTGCCTCCTACATTACTTTGGCCGGTGTCGTCAAGCCATGCAAAAACTACGACAATACAAAGATATCTACACACAATTTAGGAAATAGTTAGACCTTAGAGGACACATAGCATTTCCTCCCTACACTTCTTCAGCTTCTATGGCATGAGATCACCCAAAAACTCGTAGTATCACAGGATATCTTTATGCACGCTTTCTTGATATGGATCAGGTCCACACGTTCCATTTACATTTATATCTACATTTTCCATTTAAATTTGTGTATTTTAATTTCATACACATGCGTCTTTTACATAGCACACATACATATTTGACTACTTGATCATTTTATCCTTACAAGTCTAGCCATATGAGAAACACGAAGTCAAATGGGGGCAATAAAAACCACAAAAATGACAACAATATAACGTAACACACTATAGAACACTTTTATGCAGATATATTACACTATTCGATAGCTACACACATGCATTCTACCATAGGTTCACTCTCATCACTTTTTCTTTGCACATTTTTCATCTATAGTTTCCACACTCCTCCATCTTTTTATCATTCCATGCTTTTGTCTATTCCTTCGGCATGCTTCTATTACACTCTTCATGGAAATCAGGTACACATCTCTATCTAATTTATGTTACCAAGATTTTCACTCACCAACATAAAATGGGGAAAAAATGTAGTCACAAAATCATGCACTTTAGAAATTTTATTCATCTTGGTCTCATATTACTATTTAGAAGGTTCTTGAGTAAGGAAATTACTAATTAAAAAATATTCTTTGGCCATCTTATTTATTTTATTTTTTAATTTACAACCTATTACACCCATATGCCCAACCATTTCTAGACATCCCACATTATCTTAGCCTCGGATGTGGTGCTCGGATTTATCTTCATGGCACCCATGGGTTCCCTAGTCCCACTCATGGGTGACATGATCCTTATAGAACTTTCCCACCACTATTTCGGCCTCTTATATCTGATTTCATCTTTACATTTCTTGTGGTCAACCTTTTCGGGTAAATTACAAAATTAGAGAAAAAGAACCCTATAAATATAAAGTTATCGAGATCATGATGATGGACCTAGCATCATACATTACTATCACTCCATCTACAGTTACATCCATTTATTACATTGGCATCAACATAGCTCCATCATCAAGGCACAAGCTATGAAATCTACATCACACTTCATAGGGGGCATGGATGTTGTTTTATTTTATGCACACATTCTTTTACAATTATAGATTTAGCTATTTCTCTTTACATCGAAAAATGTGACCTTAACAAGAGCACCTAGGGCACGACATGTACACACACACAGCAAAAATACATCCGGGTTTGAAATGTGGTGTAGTGCTCGATTAGTAAGCCCACTATTGTGACAATTGAGGTCGATCGACCCATTCATTTGCATTCTTTTTTTTAGGGTTTTGATTTTTGGCTTTTATTTTTCTTCATTATAGGGTTTTGGGTGAATCCATCTATCTTGGTGTGAATTCGGAGAAAGGTGAATATTTGTGACATTCTTCCGACTCAAATAAATTCAGATCGTAAAAACTTACGAGGA
The DNA here is from genome assembly GCA_018340775.1 of Taxus wallichiana var. yunnanensis. Taxonomy (NCBI): domain Eukaryota; kingdom Viridiplantae; phylum Streptophyta; class Pinopsida; order Cupressales; family Taxaceae; genus Taxus; species Taxus wallichiana. The sequence continues at coordinate 91,581,174 of CM031241.1, read as the reverse complement.
CTACAGATCAAGATTAGGGACCGGAACACCATTGGGTGCTCTAGTCCCTTCGTGGGTGCTTTTGTTTGTCCTTATCCGATAGTCACATAATTTTATAAGCACGGATTACAACATTTTGTACTTCCATTTTACCAAGTTTCTATCTTGACATACCTCGTCATCATTATTACCTAGCTAAGTTTTATATTTCCTTTATTTTACAATTAGGATTTCATACCTTTCGCTTAGTTTTCTTGTATACACATTGTACTTAATTTTTCATTTATTTATGGTTTTTATAGTATCGATTACTCTAGAATATTCATATTTTGGCTAAGCAAGATCCATAAACAACGAAAGATTATGAGAAATCTTATTTACTTTATACATAGTTGTACACACATTTTATCAAATTATTTATATATATTTCTCTTTATATATATATATATATAATAGTTAGTAGTGTTAGCGATCTTGTTGATAAGCATAGAAAAGGGACAATGCATATATAATAGATTGAATAGCCTTTTCGTAGGGGCGATGGCCCTTGGTTGTGGTAATAATGTGGAGGAATGGTTGCGGCCCATACCACACCCCAAGTTGTGGCATGTTCCACAACCCTTAATGTAGTGTATGGATCATGGGGATGGGTGGGACATCCATCCCATCCTCCCCGTCCACACATTTCTTTTTTATTTTAAATATATTCCATTCTCGTCCATATATGACATATCCACAACAATTTCATTTTTTTACAAGTAATAAAACACACACACACACACACACACACACACACACACACACACACACACAAGTATAGATTATCTGTTAAGAAGCATATTTATAAAAATTTCTCTAAATTGTTTTATTTAACTAAATTTATGTTTTCATTCTTGTAATACCAGTTCCATAATAAGTTGTACTATCTTGTTTAGTATAAAGGAAATTGTATGAATTTAATAACTATATACAAGTATATATGTATGTATGTATGTGTATTTTTTTGTTAATAAAAATCAATTCTATTAGATAAGCAAACATGAATTAAATAGAAAGATGATGATTTCCTTGATTTACAACTATAATAATTAATTATACACAAAGAGATGGATTATTTCCAAGAATTTAGAAAAGAATATCTTCTTGGTTTTTCAAACTAGAATTACACTAGAAGTTGAAAATTAAATTCGAACAAGAGGAGATATTTAGCCATGGAATATTAATTTGACATTTAAAAAAGAAAAAAATTAATCCTAACATACAATGCTAATAAACAACTGAAATGAATGCATATAATTTCCTTTCCTTTTGCACAGGATAAACACTACCAAAATGAAGCTACGATGTCTAGATTCAACCAAGAAAAGGATAATAATTCCATTCCATACATTTAATCATTTCTTCATTTCCTAAGTTAAATTATTCATTCCAAAACAAGAATAAACAAATAAGATATTAGAATGATGTATTTTATAACTTCCAACTTTAGGTATCCTTTAACAATCGCAACAACATTTCCAACCATGGTTTAAACTATTCAATTTACATGTCATAACAACTATAATATAATAATGTTTTTCATTTTCATAATGAAATAATATGTTAAAATGAAAGCACTACAAGCCCTCCTCACAAGAGGAGATAACATACCAAATAAATTTACTCAAAAACACAAATGATGTTACAACTCCAAAACTACAACTTTCCATCATCTAGGCCACTCCATTTAGCTCAAAAATAGCAATGAAAGGATCTTCAATTCACAAGAGAAATGTCTTGTAATGTCCACTTCCCTTCGGCACTTATTTTACTATGGTTTTGATCACGGTTGATTAGAGACTTAGACCTCGTTCGATATTTTGATAGACTACTAGTAGATGCTATGGATATTGTGACTATCATTACGTTTTGATGTTTATTCGGATATTATTAGTATGTTTTGATTAATGAGACATTTATAAATGATGATCTAGTGTAGTTTCATTATATATCGGCACTTTGGATTCTTGACCTATTGATTATGTTTTGATGTTCGGATTAGTCTTGTGATCTTTTTGAAGCTGGTGGAAATATTAGAATTGAAATGTTTAGAAAATTGAAAACGATTGATAGCATTAGTTATCTTTGATGATGATTTAATTACGTGATATGATGATGCTTATTGATTGATGTGCATGTATTTTATTTTTGGTGTATTTTATGTGGCTATGAGGCTGAAGAGGTATTGTATGATTTGTGCAGGTTATTTTATCATAACAAACAAGAGGGGGATAGGAGACTAACCATAGTGAAATATAAAATGGTTACAACGAAGGTCACCATGGTATCTTTATGTTCACTTATATTGTTGTGTGTTGTTAGGTTGTACAGAGGTCCCCATGTGGACGATGACCTCAAAATGTGACCATGAGCTATGTGTGTTTTTCCATTTTCCCTTTTTAATTATTTTTGGAGTATGTGATTTATTATTGTGATGTATTTCACTTTATTATTGTTAATTATGTTCTCTTATTTAAGTTGATTAATCATGTTAATTAATTAATTTGGGATGTGACAAAGGGGCATTTAATTGGGGTAGGTTGTCCTTGTGATCTTTTGATTTGAATTGGATTTTAATTAATTTGGATGTTGTGCACTCAACCCATCCCTCAAATCCCGAAATTTTACTTTAGAGCCATTTTTAGAGGCTTTTGAGATAAGTTAAGCTTGTCCTACACCTCTTAAATTCACCTACCAACTATACCTATGGGGTAAGGGCTCAAAATTAGACCCCATTATGTGATTTGGAAGGTAAAAAAGTGAAATTTATTACACTTTCTTACATGATCTTTTAATTTTGTCCTTAGAGGTATGGAGTGAGAGTTTGTGTGTGGAAGGAATTTGTCATATCCTCACCCACCAATTTATTAGCTCTTTTTATGTTTGACTTGGTGATGTGGAGTTGAGGAGAAGTGATGTGGCATCCTACATGGAGCCACCTCACCCTCCTCTCCTCTTTTTCTATTTATACAAGTTATTTTGATATTTTGGGGGTTACTTGATTTAGTTGTGCACTTGCATTTTGGATATTTTTGGGCTTGAGTTTTTGCTTGGAGCTTGTTTGGATTTGGGCTTAAGCTTGGAAGGATATTAGAGTTGTGATTGTGGATCAAAGGTTCTTGCAATGGCAAGGTAGGGACTTAAACCTTGCAATTTTATTTTATTATATGTGTGTTGTATGTAAAATGAATGTTTGTGTGTGTATGTTTGGGACTTGGGTAGTATGGCCTTAAGGATGGTGTAGGAGAAGGAATATGGGGATCTTTTGAGGGAGGGATAAGAGTATTGTTTGCATATTTTGGAGGGAGTTTGGGTTGGGTGTCCCAACTTTTTAAGATAAGATATTCTTACTTATCTTTGTATGAAATACTTGAGGGAGTGATAAGAGTTTGAGGGAGGGATAAGAGTTTGGTTGTGTTGTGTGGTGAAAATTTTTGGAGGCCTTTAAGGTGGACACTTAACCCATTGGGAGGCATAAGTGATTTCCCCATATTTCCTTGCTCCCTTGGCTTAGAGTTTCTCAAGCCTTGTTTTGGAAAAGTTACATTTTATTGATATTGTTGTTTTGTGCTTGTATGTGTGTTAAAATATTGTTGGCATGTGTGTTGTAATGTGGAAGCATTTGTGAAAGTTTCCATTGGTTGCATCCATTCCTTATTGCTTTATGGTTGGGGCTCGGGGCCAATGAGGAGGATGAATTTTCTCCTCATTGGAATAAAGGTTGGGAGGAGAGTGTTGCCTACACCCCTTCCATGTTTTTGTTATTTGAAGATGAAGTAAAGCTTGGAGTTGGAAGATTGTTCATTGGAGGAGGACATTGCATTTTATTCCCATGAAAGAAGTTTATTTTTTTGTAAAAGTTAATCATGTTTTTCCCACTTAGAGTGGAAGGCTTGTAAATCTTGTATTTTTAAAGGAGAGTTCTTGTAAAAAATTTTTATCAAAGTTGTAATGTTGTAAGAAGGAACTTTGGAATTGTATTGAAATGGAAATGTCTATTTTCAAATTTAAATCTTAACTCAAAATTTGTATTATGGATTCATTTTAAAAGAATAGTGTTCTTGTATGGAAAGTATATGTTGTTTTCCTTTTGTAGTATTATTGGAAAACTTCAATTGAAAAGAAAAATTAAAGAGTTTCATTTAAGTATGTTACTATCGTTGTTATAACTCTCTCATAATTGTAAACTAGACAAAATAAACATTTCAATGATCCTTATCAACCCAAGCAATATATTCACTTCATCTACTTGTTCTTAGTTGAATGGAAAAGACATTAGTAGATCTATCACACTTATATAGAAATATATAATTTTATATAAATTAATTAGGATTTCAGATTTTGTTATACATGTAAATTTGACCAATAAATTGTTTAAAATTTAATAACAAAAAGGGGATATATATATATATATATATATATAAACAAATTTTCATATTGATATTTTCCGATCGGCCAGCATTGATTTCTATACAAAAATACAGTGAGAAAATATTGGGCCGCCCATAGTATTAGTGGTGGTTTTGTATAATGAAAAAATCATAATGGGGTGGGGACCCCAATCCATATGTATAATATGAAAAGGGATGCGGGTGTCATCCCCCACCCATGCATTATTAAACCTAAACTCTACAATATTGGTTGTGGCCTCTCTTTTAACTTGCGTTGTGTTTATTTAATAGTCAACCAACCCTTTATATATATATATATATATATATATATATATATATATATATATATATATATATATATCTACAATACTGGTTGTGGCCTCTCTTTTAACTTTGGTTGTGTTTATTTAACAGTCAACCAACCCTTTTTATATATATTACACACACACACGGGTCACATTATTAAATTCGGACGCCATATATATATATAATCGGAATTTTTTTACCTTGTATTTTTAAAATAAATTTTAAATCAAATGCAATATATAAATGGGTATATATAAATATATATATAGACACGCACACAACCCTAGATCTATGTGTATACCTCATTTAAAACTAGAAATAAAATGGGGCAAAATGCCCATACCCAAATAGGGTAGACTCTCCATAATAATACAAATAACAAATAAAATGTAAAGCAAACCCTAGGAGAGGGATGCAAAATAACCCTTCAAATCTATGTGTATCCATCCAAGTGCAATGAGAAATTCCTCCATAGCTCCATGGCCTCCATTCTCCCAAACATACAAAACACAAGATGGATTAGGGAAAAGGAGTGAATAAAAGTCAACATAATGATATTTAGGGTTATATTGAATACCTAATATCTAAGGGCCCAAAAAGAATCAATCTAATGGTGGATAATCATTCCTACAAATTTTAAGTGTGACATTTTATGGGAGTATGTTTTAATTAAATGTATGTGTATTTGTGAATGGGACCACTTAGTTCCCTTATTGTGTTAGGATTAAATGGACCCTTGCTAGTATGGTTTAATTAATATGTTTTGGGGCATTGGACTATAGGAATTAGATAATGTTATGGTCATTATAGACAATGACCTAGGGGATTAATTTAACTAAAGGAAAAATATTAACAAATGTGGGGTATGGTTGTTAAGTGTTTAAGGGAAATAAATCTAAACCAAACTTAGGAATTAATATTTGATAACCTTAAATGGAATTAATCGAGTATATTAATGAAATTGATTTAGTCAACAATAATAAGAGAAATTAATGGAGACTTTATCAGAAAATTCTATCCCGAAATAACTTTAGGAATAGATTAATAATATTTAATTATTTATTTTTAGTTATGACTACCTTATGTACAAATAAAATTTCTTAGTGATAATTAATTAAACGTAGTTGATATTTATAACCCTTGCAACGTTTAAACAAAAAAAAGATCCCGCAAAATTTTCCCTAATAAATTAAAAGACTTTGGTAAAGTTTTGGGTGTCAAATTTTATGCGCGTTACATGTCTGGTTGACCACCCAACCAATTAGCATCATTACATGCCACGAAGGAGTCCAAGGTGGCATGCTAGCCTCCCCCCAAGCCCATGGGAAATAGGTAACACACCGGATAATGAATGGAATAAATTCAAATGCTAACACATCTCAAAACTTGTTTTTAACACATTAAAACACACCCAATTATGCAATGAAATTTAGCCAAGAAGTTTCATGCTTCTACTTGGGAAGAGGGGATGAGAATCCCATTTTGTGCAACCATAACACTATGCCAAAACAACAATATAACCCCTTATCTCTCCATGGATTTAACATCTCCTTATCTCTCCATATCCTCCCCTTATCTCTCCAAATTCTCCCCCAAGAAGGATTTTCAAACTTATATTTTCCTTCTTTGAGGGTAGGGATGAATTTCCAACCCAAATGGAAATCCATCCCTACCTACAAACCAAATGTAGGAGAAGTTCCCAAAAAAATAAAGAGGAGAAAATTCCTCCCTCTTCCCATTCAATCTCCAAAATCCCACACCCCTCAAGGGTGGGTGGAGTAAACTAGATAATCCAACACAACATTCAAACACCACAATTCAAAGTGTAAATTTAAAGAATTGAAACAAGGAGTTAGTAAGATCCTACCTTGCACTTAAACAAGCCAAATATAATAATGTCTCCCAAATATTTTCACCAAATACTTTCAAGAAAATAGGCCACTCACTAAGCAAATGAGGGATTAAGAAAGAGAACAACCACCTAATATAAGCAATCAATGAAGGTGACAAATGTCACCCTCCACCAAAATCAAATCTAATCCCCTTATCGCAAAAATGCACCAAAATAAAATGAAGGGAAAATCAAAATTAGCCGAAGGAAATCATGAGAGGATTTCCCAAAATCCCATACATTCCTAAAATCAAAGTTCTCATGTTATAAAGTGTTTGGTGAGTGGAAAAATGAGCCAATGGGCCTCATTTTCATTGAAAATATCCCACCCACTCATAGGATTAAGTTATAGCCTCTTTTTCATGCAAATGAGGTCCCTTACTTGTCATTTACCCTTCCTAAATGACACATTTTTCCCAAATCTGAGTTTGGGAAAAATGTGACATTTAAGAGGGGCAATTAGGCTCACCTAATCCATGATTAGGTGGTCTAATCCACCTAACCTCAACACATCATCCCAAAACCACAAAAGATGTTAGAACCACATGAAAAGGGTGTAACATTTAACATTAGCTAGCAATAAACAAGGGAACATAAAAAATTAGCAAGTAGCTAAGAAACATAATAATTCATTACTACAATAGAAGGAAAATTTAGGCTAACAAATCAAAACCAAAGAAAACCAACTTGTTATGGCACAACATGAGAAAGGGATGTCGTAATTGATAAGAAGAAGAGGTTTGGCCATTAGGCATTTTGTGCTAATTGGTGTGTGTTCCTTAAATCCCACGTTATTCTCACAATTAATTTCTTATCACTTCCCCACTCAATGAAAACCTCATACCCACCTAATATGATAACAAAATATGACACTATCATATACATCAAAATCAACATCCATATAATTCATACTAAACTAGCAAAGTATATCATAACATGAATCATCCACTAAATGAAATGATATAACATCATACATCAAATATGGATCCAATATCAATATAAAATCTTGTCCAAAATAACTCATGATATCATTGTCATAACATAATATGTGATAAATGAATAGTGGTATCGTGTGCCCCATAGACAACTTTTCAATAAGAGTTAACATCCTAATGCTAGCAATATGATATCATGAACAATGTCATATCAAAATAGTGTACTAAAGTAATAATATCCCTGTCAAATAACAATATCATGTGATAATGTCCCATCAAAAAAAAAAACCCATAATATCCATGACATCATGATAGTCTATATACAACGATTCACTCGCGACTAAAATAGGAACCACGAAAAGGTAAGCACTACATCCCCCTTCCTAAGCAATGGAATTCCTCCAGAAGTCACTAGAAGAGGTAAGGATAATAGGCCCACAATGGTGTCACATCCTCCCATGTTGCCGTCTCATCATACATGTCTCATCGAACCCTAACCTTGTCCAGTCGCACCGCTAAAGGGCCATCCTCCCTGTACTCTAGAATATGCACGAGCTCCAAAGTCCACTGACCTTTGGTCTCCACATGCAAGGCCTACCAATCCAAAACATGAGCTATATTACGAACATACTTCTGCAACACTGAGATGTGAAATGAGTCATGTGCAATGGGATGGGCATGTTGGTAGAGCTAGGAGATTGGAAATTAGACCAATAGTCTTTGCGATCTCAAAATTACTAACAAAACAAGGGGATAACTTAGAGCCCTTTCCATAATGGATCAGACTCTTGTGCGGACACACCCTGAGAAATACCTTGTCACCCACCTAGAAGTGACGATCTACTCTCTTCATGTCAACATATGCCTTCTAGCGTGCACAAGCTTGCTCTAAATGCTTTTAAATAAGAACAATGTGCTGCTCCATATCCTGAAGATACGTGGTACGAAGAACAATCATACAGTGTCCAACATGTTCTCCCATACAAATCCTGATAAGGAGACACAACAATGGACCTGTGAAAATTTTAATGTGAAAAGTCGACTAGATAAATATAGTGGATATTTTATATGGTCCACCCCACCCTTTTTCAACCCTGTTCTAATTGTCTCTTCATAGGTGGGCACGGCCTCGCTGTCTTATTGCTTTTGTTTCAGACCCGTGCCCTTTACCTTGGGGTCATGCTTACAAGTTTTTACCCCAATCCTATGTGGCTTCCCAGTAACAAAGACTGCAAAATAAATCTAAAATATATATAAACATATATGGTTTACCCAAACCTTGAATTTATTTCAGGCATTGGATATTTTTCTATATATGTGGGTATCCTCCAATCGGCTGCAGATATATTAACCTTTGAAATAAATAAATCAAATGAGTAATCCTCCCTTCGCCTTATAGATGATGTATAAGCCTTGGGAAAAAATGTATTAAATAAAATTAAGCAGAACTAAGCAAAACGTATCATTGTGCCTCCATGTTTGGGTGCCCCACAACCTGCAAGACACAGATAAGAAGAGAAAAGAGAAGACTAATATTGAAGAGTAAAAATTGAACATAGAGATATTTGGGGTTCTCATGCTTTACTTTTCATCCACGGCGGAAAAGATAAAAATCCAAAGGTCGTTATTTAACCTAGAATCTTCCATATCATAGAAAATCGTATTTTAAAGAAATAAAAAAACTCTCTCCTTACCTTATCACGGTGGAGATGGAATTTTATTTTATTTAACATTATATTCTTGGCGAGTAGGGATGCTCTTCCCGTCAAGCATAGCCTAGGAGATAAGTAAGGAGTTATATAGATTAATTTAGATACCCCTCTTAATTTGATGAGAATAAATAAGTTATTTTTATAAACATTTTGAAATAGTGTTTTATAAAATGGGATTTTAATTTCAATAACGAAATTTAATGGCTAGTAAAATATTATGTGTGTAAGTAATACTTGGAATCATTTTATGTATTGTGTCATACTGTACTAATAATCCTATGTCCTCATCTACTTAAACTCTCTATTATATCATATATAACACTTATAGAAAACATTAATTGCACGATTATCACCTTTCTTCCCTCATTCCAATTAGAATGATGGGAATTTTATTATTCACATTATTTGACATTTGTAATATTTAAGATTACCACTCAACCCAAATTGGACAAAAGATAAATATGGAAATACAATTTATATGAAACTAACCTCCCTGCAATGAAGCTCGACGACTTAGAATAATGACAACTAAGTTTAAGTCATATTATAATTATTATCATCCCTAATTGGGGCCATTGTAGAGAGTTGCACAATATATCATGTCGATGTTGATATTTTCATCATTTCCCTTATAAGCATAAATCTTTAAATGAGAATTTAAGCCATGTGAATAAATATGGGAATAGTTTGATGTGCCCTTGTATTTTTCAATAATCATGATATGAATTAAATTTCATCCCTTATCTTGTTGATCAAAACACCGAGTGAGATAAGCGTGGTTTCAAAAACATTTGTCCCAAAAATTTTACTTGTGATTTGGATGAATGTTTTGGATCAAAAAACCATCGGCATTACACTCTACTACAAATTCCATCTTTCATATTTTCTAGAGCGCATTATAATTATAAATCGATGTGGAATTCTCTAATTGATTGGATATTTATAAGTATTTGGGTATTTTTGTAAAGTTATAAACCAACAATAAAACGTTACCTTTATCAATTTCATAGTTTGTTAAAGATACAATTATATTTCATAAATATCGATTATATGTACTAATCAATTGGATCTTCACTAATCAATTGAAGGATCCAAAAATAATACTAAAGTTTGTGAGAAGATTAAAACACTATTACAAATTACGAGTTAAAAAAATAAAAATTATTGAAAAATTGATAGAACCGACTCACTTAGGGTTGTAATTCCCTGTTCTACGTTACACCTGTTCTTCCTGTGGCGATCGAGTGCTAAGCATGGTGTGTCGTTGTGCCTTCGTCGACCTCGATTGCTGACCATTATGACTATAATTGATAATTATTTTACAAGCTGTAAAATGATAATAATGATAATAATAATAATAATGACATTATGATTGTATTATCGATCAACGATTGTATTTTATTATTACCTTCTTTATATCGATTGTTATCGATATCATCCTCTGTTATCGTTAAACTATCCTTTTGATTTGTTTGTCGCTCCCGCTGATCGAGCCTCGTTGCGCAAATGAGGAAGAGTAGGTTTTGTGGTGGCGCCACGGTTTGGGAGTGGCGTTCGCGTAAATATTTCATTTAATCACTCAACCCACCCACTTATTCAGGAGATACAACATGGTCACGAGCCGACGCATGGCTAGTTAGCTTGACTGGGTGTTTTAGGCTTCAAGACTACACAAGCAATATTAAGGCTCGTGTAACCATTCGCTTATTGTGGTGCCCCTTTCCTTTTACCGCTGGGGCATACCTGAGATCCAGAAAAATAAAAATAAAATAGAATAACGATATAAATAGAATGAGTTTTAGAATAAAATAAATAAAAATAGAATAATAATAATAATGAAAGTAAAAATTTTGAAATAAATAAATTTAAAAAAATGGAAATGGAGTGGAGGGCATGGGAAGGCACGTGATTTCTTGGCAAGGTGCAGAGGTTTGGTGAATGTAATCAAGTGCTTGACCAAATGAAAGAATGGGACAACTTTTCAGAGAGAATTGAAGGCAGAGTGGAGTTTGCAGGCATGTGGGTGAGAGTTGGGTCAGTTTGGCAGGGGGCGCCCTCAATAGCTGTCACAGTCTCACCAAATGCAATAAACAATTTCCCAAAACCACTCAATTCTGGACCAGCACACTCCTAGCCTGTGCCTATACCAAATGTGGAGCTTTGATACAGGTTGTGGAGATCCATCAAAAAATAATTGAAAGGATTTTTGTCCGATGTTATAATCGGGAGTGCCTGATAGACATGTCTGCAAGATATGGACGCATAAGGCACATGGACTATTTGATGGAATACCTGAAAGAAACGTGTTTTCATGGGCATCAATGATCCAGACTATGCACAATATGATTTATTGAAAAGTGGTTGGGCAATTTTAATCTGTAGAGGCATTGGAAAGCGCATTATTTCCCTCTGCTCCATGGTGCCAATCCTATACCAGGTTTTCATCTGATGTTGAAGTTGCAGCGACCCTGGTTCATCTTATGCAATGGGGACACTTTTCTGTGTGCGTACATGATTGTTGAGTGAAGAAAGATGATTGTGTGGAGAGCCAGGTACTTGGAATAGCATGGTTGCAGGATATCTACAAAATGGTTTTTGGTGAAAGGCTTTGGGAAGCATCCAAACAAAATGCAATTGATAGGCTTAAAGCCAAACTCTTCCACATGTGCCAGCATACTCCTACCTACACCAATGGGGGCTTGGTGCTTTCCCTTCTTGGTGGTGCTCGTCTCAATGGCTCAACATAGTTTCGTGTGGGTTCTCAAAATCGTCTTTGCCACGAGGTAGTATCAGTGGAGCGTAGAACTAAAATTCTCCTAGGAAAGTGTCATGAGGAAGTAATTGGCTATATGCGGTAGCTACGGGGTAGAGAAGTAAACTTATCTCAAAAATCATTGGCCTCTAGAGAGAGTTAAGTGCGCGGCTTCTGCAGGTGATCCCAAGGAACCGTTGGTGTTGATCCTGATGTTCTGGTTGCACACGACCACAGTCGTGATCAGTTGTTGCAAAATCTTGCAGCTGTAGTAGAAGAACGAGATAAAGTTTTAGTTGAGTTGTCTTGCCTTTTCATTTTGGAAATTCGCTTCCGTCCAGGTGGTGAATTTAACATGGATTTCTTCCTTTTAAATTCTTTGAAAAACCCTGTAAAATCTAGTGTTTTGGATGGGAAACTAATAGGTATTCTGATTGGGCCTCACTGGCTGTACATTCCTCTACAGCATGCGCTTGGTGTGGTTTTCCAGTCACACGAGGAACTGAAAAAGGGAGGCAAGGAAGTGGTGTTAGTGTATGTGGCGGCTGACAGGGACGAGGAGGTCATTCACACCCTCAAAAGATGTGGCCAAGAAAACCAGATTGATGGACGTTGTGATATGGAATGCTTTGAAAGCGTGCTAAAGATTCTGCTACCAACCGACTGGCTTGCAGTTCCATTCGAGCCCTCCTCCGCCTCCGATGTGCGAGCACAGCTCATTAGCAGCTACAGATCTGGTATTTTCGCTCTGGCTTTTGTCGGCTCCGATGGCAAACTGCATACTAAGGATGGTTTTAAAATACTGGACGAGTGGGGTGTTGATGCTTATCCTTTCACACAAGAAAGGATTCAACAACTTGTTCATCAATCCCTACACAGGGCTTCCAACCAGTGCTTGAAATCTCTCTTGACAACAGATACAAGAGATTTTCTCATAACACCCCATGGAAAGGAGGTGGCAGATCACACCCACGGGCACAGGAGATCTATGCAATGTTGGAGAAAATGTCTTGGGAGATGAAGGTAGCAGGATATTTTCAGATCCAGAACTTGTACTGAGTTTGTTTCTTCAAAATCGATTATGTGACAGTGAGGGTGTTACCAGCAGACCTGATGAAATTTATTTACAAAGATTCTCTATTGAGATCTTACTTGTTGTACGATGTAACTCATGGAAGAGAACCTCATAGAGGTGGATCTGTTTCATATCAGAATATTCATGAAGCACGTTTTGCTTTGCAATTTTATGAGCTGCTTCAACGAGTCACTAAGTTGGCAGGCATAAAGTTTTCTGTTGGAATTATCATCTTACAAGCTACAGCTGAAATATTTGCACCAAGAGTTTGATGTTGTCCTCAAACCGATGGAGGAAAAGGATATTTGTCATTACGGTAGATGCCTTTCGAGCCGGGAGCGTGAGGTAATCATTTTGTCTTGTGTCCGAGCTTCAAATCATGGAGATGGCATTTTAAACCGAGCACGTTAAACCTGCCCTTGCAATCTTCTGCTACCCTTTTATTATGTCATGAATTGAATGTCCTTCTTTTTTTTTTATCTGTTATGGCATTTAGAATGGGCTTCTGCTTTTCCTTGTGAATCGACCCAAATTGAAGGAAAGGAAGGACTGTTGGGAGTTGTTTGTTTTTCATACCCTGATAGCAACTGTGATAGCATGTATACATTTCTTTTCTGCCTCGTTTTTTTTTCTTTTCGAAATAAAAGAGTAACTGCTATGTGATAGCAAAATAATGGTTGAAGTTTATACCGTGGGTGTTAGATCTTTAACCGGGGTGCTTTCCTGCTTAATTCTTAAAATTCGGGTGACATTTAGAGACAATAGTGAACAATGGCCGTTGAGTTCGATTTCTAAACCAGCAGTAGCAGATATAAACTTGAGCCATGAATAACATTAGTGGATATTTGTAGATTTGTCGACTCATGGCCAGTTTTAGGCTAAATGTTTGTTTTTGTCTTGGTAAAAGCTTTTCTTGGGCTGAATCTGTGTGTAGTCCTCGCATAGTGAGCATGATGTTTTTTCTTAGAGGCCTACGTGAGTGAAATATTGACTGCTCAATATAGATCCTGTGACGTGAGTCATTGTATCATAAGATAAAAGAGTTCAATCGAACTCTGTAGTAGTCAGATGTTTTCTTTGGAGCGACTATGAGGATAGGTCGAGTAGACTGTCGTGAAATAGATGGGTATGCCCAAGCTATTCATATGTTGTTTTAGAGACAGGAAGAGAAGGCATAGTTCGTAGGAAGAGTATTTTGCTTTGTTTTTCCCCTTTGACTGTTAACCTTGTGATTGGTGACTCGAGTTGGGTCACGGTAGAGGATCTTGTGTCGATTCACTTATATTTTCAACAGACTATCCCTTGCTTGTTTAAATTCAAGTATCAAATGAAATGGGTTTCTATTAAATCCATTTTGTAGCTTATGCAAACCTTGATAATTCGGGTAGGGACTTTCGAGTAAGTAAGTGTTGGTGAGGCATGTATGAAAATAGAATGGTTACCTTTCTTCGAATTGGGTTAGACTTGTATGAAAATGGAAAAGGTAGGAATCGACTCAGTTACATATTTTAGTGGGCTAAGTCCTTATCTCTTACAACGATCATACGAGTGGTGGATTACGGGTTTATTACTGATTATGTGATGTAAGATAATAACAACCTTTGGTGAAAAGACTTCTTCTTGATCCTTGCTTGTGTAATCCAACTATAGTTGTTGAATGTAATTTAGTTGGATAGAATCTAATTTATTTAACTTCTTGAAGAAAAATAATTAGGTTCGGTGAGAATTACTTGGTATTTTGAATCTTCAGATTCAGTTTTTGTGTTGTGAGTATTATATGTATGTTGGTTTATTCAGTCGAGTGAAGTTAACTTTAATCTTTGACTGATTTGTGTTCATATATGGTTGGGGCCTATATTCTTCCTAAAACAAGGATGTGTGTTAATGCAGTCTTGTTACCAAGCAATTTTGAATATGTTAAGTCTTTTGACTGATCTTTATCCTTTTGATTAATAATAATAGAATGATGTTTGGGTGTTAGATTTCAATCACGTAATCCATAGGATTACTTGACTGAAATCTCAATACTCTCAGCCTTGTTGTCTTCACCAATAAGGTCTCACCTTGATTATCTTTGGAATATCTCTCTCACTTGAATATTGGAATTCCTCCTTGTTGGTTGGTATAAATCTCGTCACCTTGTGAAACATATTGATTAGTGGTTTGTGATTTGATCCATTCTTGAGTTTATAATTTTACTTTCATGATATTATAGAATGTTAGCTTACTGTTGCAATGGGTAGTCTTAACATGCTCAGTTCTCGCGAACTGATTCTAGCTAGTATTTGTGCAGATGGATTATGCGAGTAGATTAAAGGAAAGAGTTGTAAAGGTTTCATCAGTGCAACTTATGAAGTTCTTTGTAAAAGTGTTCTATGTGTTGTAAATTGTGTAACATTGCTTGCAAAGAGTTTATATGACCTCTTGCCTGGAATTGTTCGGAAAATTCGTGAAGAAGTTGTTTTGTC
This sequence comes from Taxus wallichiana var. yunnanensis, assembly GCA_018340775.1. Taxonomy (NCBI): domain Eukaryota; kingdom Viridiplantae; phylum Streptophyta; class Pinopsida; order Cupressales; family Taxaceae; genus Taxus; species Taxus wallichiana. The sequence goes on along the minus strand of CM031241.1, from coordinate 91,565,626 downwards.
TTTTTTTTGTAATTTGGCTGGTAACTCTTCTTAGTGAGAAATATTATTCAATCTTTTCACTGGCATAAGCATTGTAAAACTTTGATCTTGAGAATTAAGTGTTAATTTAAATCTTTCTAAGACTTTGTATTGATGTGTTATATGTAAGCTTTAATGGGGTGGGTTTTCCTTACGAAATTACCATCTTTATCAAATAAATATATATAAAACAAATAATGGTTATAAAGGAGAAGACTTCAAGTGAACTACTCCACAGTGTATATGAACATAACTCAGTTGGTAAGATGAATTTGTGCGAATCATATATTGAATCCTTCTGAAAACTTAGTCATGAGCTAAAGGGTGTCTTATCAAAATAAATAACCTCCAATCATTTCTTACTGTGGCTTGCCCTAGCTGTGAGAGTGTCATGTGGTTGGGCTTCTATGTTGTTCTGTCAAAAAAAAGGTATTTTGTCCTTGATAGGTGTGAACGTTTCTATGCTACCTTTAAGGCCATCCTTATATTGAGTTGTTCATAGAGTTAGTTGTATCCTTGGTGACGACATGTTGCGTCATGTTATGTGTCAAGCAAGAAAAAAAAAAAAAACTTATCCTATCTTTTACTTTGTTGTTCTTGTGTGATTATTTGGGTCGTTCTGAGGGTAAGCTTGCAATTATGTAAAAAATGAATTCCAACTTTCATTACTCCAAATTTAACCTTCAAGATTCACATTTCATACAAAATTCGAAATCCAATGTTTGTAATTTAATCTATATTTGTAATAAATCAAGTAAAGAAAAAACAAAGAAAATCAAATCAAATGAAACTAATTAAAAATCAAAACTAATAGATGTTTCTATTTTATCAATGATATCTTAAGATGTTGATATTTTATTAATAAGATATTAAGTTATTTTTATTATTTTAATTCCAAAGTTTCTATTTTTATATTAAATGTCATAAACCTTATAAATTTATAAAACGTAGCATATTATTTAATTGAGAATTTTTCATAATTTATATATATGACGGTTAAATTTTGAACATACATGTCATAATTTAAATTATATTTTCCCATGTCAACCATGACAATCATATTTTATAAGTGGTTGTATTTTGACATCTAAAATGGCTAAAAGTGTCTAAACGCATAGCAAAATCCAACAACGCTTTAGAGGTGAAGGTTCACTCGATTCCACATTTGTTGACCCGGACATTGGTCGTTCTTCACCCAAGTTAAAAAACCAATGTTTTTTAAGGTTTTGGTGAAATTTTAATAGAAATAATTTATTTTGTATATTTTATCTATGTATATCTCTCCCCTTTGTTTTACCTTACCTACTTGATTCCCTACTGACCTTCAACTAGTATTAGAGTTAAAATCCTCTGTTTGAGCACACAATTTCAAACCAATAAAGGTATTGTTCGCATTTTATTAAAGGATATAGTTTTCCCTTTTAAATATGTGTAATTTTTCTTATTTAAATATGTGTTTTTCATTTTTAGCCATGGCTAACACTAGTGATCTACTCCAGCCCCAAATCCCTATTTTTAATGGAAAAAACTATGATTATTAGGATATTATAATTAAAACCCTTTTCTACAATTAAGAAGATGGCTTCTCTTAACCACAAGATCAAGTGGCATATAATTCTTTATTACAAGCTGAGACAATGATCTACTTAAAATAATAGAAAAAGGGATGTAAAAGCTTTAGTTTTTATACAACAAGGTCTGGACATGTCTATATTATCTAGAGTAGCCATAGCCACTAGGTCTAAGCAAGCATCGATATCCTAAAAGCGCTTATCGAGGCATCGGTAAGGTAAAACATGCCAAACCGCAAATGTTGAGGAGATATTTTGAGAGTATTCACTGAAAGAGTCTCTTGGAATTGAATTTTTACCCATATGATGGGTGTAGTAAATCAAATTAGGTCCCATGGAGATACCTTAGAAGATAAGAGGATCTTGGAAAATCCTTAGGAATCTACGAGCCAAGTTCCACTCCATTGCTATTGCCATTGAAGATTCTAAGGATTTGACTCGGCTCTTTGTAGAAGAGCTAATGGAATATATGTTATCCCATGAAAAAGAATTAATAGATCTAGAAACTCTCTTTTATAACATGCCTTTAAGACCCAAGTTCTAGTTATTAGAGTCGGAGGAAAATTCACGAACAAAGAGGAAGACAAATATTTCATGTAATAGGAGGTAGAACTCCACATTAAAGTGATCAAGAAAGCTCTAGATCCATCTTAAGCGAGTTTTCAAGTAGAGGTAGAGGAAAAAATCCCTCTCACAATCATTATCACAACCATTCACAGGAAGAAAGGTATGAAAAATCTAATATATTATGCTATTATTGCAAAAAGTATGGGCATTATACTACCGAACATCGAAAATAATAGTATGATTTAAAAAACAAAGAGAAAATATTTCTAAAGAATGTAATTCTGGAAGTTCAAATCATAGTTCTTTGTTTATAACTTGTCATGTTTCTCAAGAGAGCAAAAAAGATGTATGGTTTTGGATTCTCATTATAGTAACCACATGACAGGTTTAAAAGAATTATTTTCTAGCATGGAAAAATTTGTCCAGTCAGAGGTAAAACTTGGTAATGACAACAAAGTTTTAGTAATTAGAAAAGGGGTCATAAATATTAAGACAAAATAGGAGAAAAGAATTTCATTCTGATGTTTATTATGTCCTTGGGTTGAAACACAATCTCATGAGCATAGGTCTAGTTGATAGAGAAAGACTACAAATTGTATTTTAAGGAAGGAGAATGTACTATTTTGGATCGAAATCCATGTAACAGGTTGATAGACAAGGTGGAAATGACAAGAAACAAAATATTTCCATTGAAAACATAAAGTAATTTGAGCCTGTTCGCTTACCCACATTTTACACACACAAAAACAACAATAAAATTACCAGGATAAATATTTTTTTGACTTACATTGCTCACTACACAACACCACAAGGGTTCCAAGAAGAGAAACTCAACAACACATTAGATGCTTACATAATTCATTGACCCACATAGACACACGACAACACCATATACATGTTGATGCCACACTTTCCCAAAAGAATGAATACTAGTAATGACCCAACCACAAGAAAGGGACCCAAGGATTGACAACCCACAACACATCATTTCCATGATTACATCTTAGTTATGATTAACATTCCAAGAAATTTTTATATAAGGATAATTTTATCCATTTTCCACTCTACAGATTCTTCAATTCATTTCACATTCAACTTACAATTCGACCATTTAAGTTGGCTCTTTATCCCTTACGACAATCTCCATAATTTACATAAGTATTTGCCATATTTCAAATTGCATACAAAGTTCCTAATTCTCTTGTTCTTATGTTAAGATTATGCTTCCCAAACACTTATTCAAAGTTTAAATTTTACCCTTGCTACACAAGTGAATCTAATGTGATGTCAAGAAGAAATCTTAGGATTAAGGGAGATTTAGATTCAAGATAGCTTTTCCCATAAACATTCTTCGATCACGGTATAGTTATTTCCCTACCATAGTTATTATAGTTCAATAACTTGTTGAATTCCATATATATATATATAGTTTTCTCGAAGTTTGATCTCACCAAGGAAATTCATATTCTTTGTAACACATGAAAATGATTAATTAAGTTATAAGGACTCCAAGGGTGACCTTAATCCTAACCTCAAATCTCGTTTTCATCTTATATGATTTACTCTTACATCACACTATGGTCTCATTATTAGCATTGTTTTATAACAGAAGGAGTTACGGAAGTATTGGTCTAACATCTTGAAGAAGTACAAGATTGGAAGAATTATAAACTATACATGAACCACAAGTGATTTTTGTTCAAGGTAAGATCCCATGTTTCTACTTTTCATGATTCCGCATGTGAAATTTCTTTTATTCTTAATGTCAAAAAGGGCATAACAAGGGATTATGGGACCAAGATTCTAGTTTCTTGGGTTCTCTAAATTCAACATCTTTCAAATCAATTTCATTTGCAAGGAGTTACTTACCATTTTCTCACCACAAGTTAACCTCCTAATAAACTAAGGTTTGGTTTAATTCTAATTTACACTCAGGGCTCTATGCCCTATTATAGATCAAATTTAGGTGTAGAAACATATTTACCCTATAAATCCTCTGTAAAATACCAAGGCACTATATTTTCATTAGCCAAGGTAACATATTTAGCTATGAGGATCTAAAGATATCATTAACAAGAGTCTAAGTCATAGTACAACTATCTCACTAGCTCCATTGTCATCTGGATCCCACAAGGAATTCATTCGATGATGAATTTAAATTCTAGATCTAACTTCGTAAGACTAGGTAGCCCACTAGGAGACTAAAGAAGTGTTGGTTCTACATACTCCAGATAAAGTTTTTCCATGTCATTCCTAACCATCGGGTTCACGATGATGTGGCTAAACATAGCAGCTATGATGACAACTCAAAATTGGGCTCTTATTTACTTAATCTAGAAGGTGTCATAGAGTGTAAAGTTTAAGTTCATTCTATGGTTTCAATTTATTCTATGCTAAGAAGGATCATGCGAGAAGGATGACATCGAGTGTAGAGATTGAAGTTTATCCTAAGGTTTTAGTTTTCCACACTAAAATGATTCACGCATGAAAGGTAGTTATACACGAGTCTTATACTAGGGTTGAGTGTTTCGTTTAGATATCTTTATTACATTTTTAAGGTAAGGAACACAACACCAATTATTTAATCAACAATTACACAATGGAAATGCACTACAAGATATTAAATTCAAATTCATTTAACATATATATCCAACATTTTTACCAAATGTAAATCTAAATCGAAGTGGTACCTATGATTAAATGCATATTTTCCAAGGCATCCCTAAAACTAGCATCTCATACAGATTACCAAATTTCAAATAAATAACTTTACTGTAACATAACAATACATAAAAATTTCCTTCTATTAACATTCATAAATTCTAACAACATGCAATGAATCACACCCACGTCGTTTCACCATCTTACTTGTATCTTGCAAAAACATGTGAGCATGAAATCAGCGATAAATCGTTGGCATGGCATCCACCCAAATCTAGCATAATTAATGTTATCTAGTCTCCCATTTACTTTATAATAACAATAATTTACATTCGAAAGGAAAAGGGTTAGAGACATGTATTCATTTCATTTCATTTCACATCATTTTGTAACCAAGGAGAGAGAAAGAGAAAGGAAGGAGAGAGAAACACTATTTTCCCAAAAGTGAAATTTCACACAACAAGCCACAAGATAGAGTTCCAAACAGTTATTTACAAGTGTCAACAAGTTTTCATGGTGGTTAGGTAACCTGATGGGGGTCCTACAACTTCCTTTTTACATTTTCTGTTGGTTGTCAAAAATGTTCAAATCAAGCTCGGAGGCTAAGAAACCATTTTCAAACATTGTCTTCGATGAGAAAACACACCACGGTTAAATTTCTACGTGTCCACCTATATACCAAGATTTCATAGGAACTAAATAATTCAGAACTGGCGAATGGTTTACGATTGGCGACTAGTTTTCTGGGGCCATCGGTCATAAATGCTCTAGTTGCAAACAATTAAGAGTTAGCTCGAGGGCTCATAAAACCCACATCTAAAACTGATGTTCGATGGATGAACGCACAATGAGAAACTTCCTACAAGTTCCCCTATATATGGAGGATTCACTAGAGTTGATGGGACAGAGAACTAGAAAGTGGTTTTCCAACAGTGACAAGTTTTCTGGAGCCACCGGTCATAATTGGTCTAGTTTGACCTAGTCAAACCGCGACCAGAGGCCTACAAAATGGCTTTGTCAAACTATCAATAAAAGTGTTTTTCCTCAAACTGAAGGTTCCAGGAAATTGTCTAGTAAAAATACTAGAGGTTTGCAAAGGTGGATAAGCATTTTGTTTCTCAGGGTTCAAATGGCGAGCCGATACGAAACCCAACTTTTCAAATTTTAGCAACTTCCTACAACTGCAAAACGGTGTAACAGGACTCCTAAAAGGGCATCAAAAAGATCACAGATGATCATTTGAGGTCGATTCAAGGATTAAAGTGACTCCTCACATGACAAGGTACACGTAGGAAACTTAACATCTCCTTCTAGAGTTACGAAGTTTATTTTACAAGCCTCCAAAAATCATGATTTATCTATTTTAACAAGGGAGCGGTCAACATATTTATAGGGGCTCAACTTCAACTTGTCAAATAAAAACGGGTACTAAAGCAATCTATTTTCATCAAGAATCTTGTTAGATCATCTCAAAATGAGGGTTTGAGTTTACGCTTGTCTACCAAGGAATATTTTAATTCATGCAAGCTACGGTATGACATCTTTTTGTTTTGAAAACAAGTTTATTTAAAACTATCAATTCTATGATAATGCTACATTTTAAAATTTTATTTCGCTACAAATGAACCACTAAAGAACAAAAATTATAGAAGACAGGGAGAGATGAACCATGCCTGGAATTGATCGACGATAGAAGATAGGTGGTTTCACCCGCACTCCACAAGGCTTCAACTCTCTTTTAGCATTTTTTCAAATAGTTCGTGAGCATCCACAACTCCACCATTTTGCATTTTCTTGAAAGGTTCCAAGGCCTTTTTAACAAACCCATTTTGTACATATCCTCCTATCATCGTTATCCATGAGGCCACACTTCAGGCATTTAGTCACACAGTTCATATGCCCCTAGAAGATGGACACGAGGATCTACAAGTGAATCCACGGCTGTGAAGGTAATTTTGCACATCTGAATGATGTATTACTTTATCATCAACCAACCTATATCCACCTTTTTTTCATCTATCTGTGTGATAAGCACTGGGTAATGTAGGTATAGGGTCATGAGGGCATGAATCCCAACTCTGAAACTACACAAATGTTTCCACCATTCTATCATTGCTTCGTTCAGACATTACTAAAGTAACTCTTTCTTTAACCCTGTCTGTAGTCGCAACTCCAATGCCATTCACTTGATTTAGAAGCTCATGTACCAAAATTCGTGTTTTGGAGACATTTCTATCTCCCCAATGGCTGAATCAACAAGACTTTGTTGTTCTTGTGGGGAAAAACTTTAATATACACGTTTTCATCTTTCTCTGCTATAGCTAGACCAATGACGGGTTTTGAATCCTCTTTCTTCTTCATCTTTTGCATACAAAAAAACACAAAACAATGGTGGGTAGCAGTTTGGTTTCCTCTCAAGGATGATAGAAACATGCTTTAAATGCAGATATAGATCCACATTTTATTTTATTTTTTTAAAGACATTTTGTTAAACAATTCACCTACCTTGTGTAAGGTTCCTCATTTTGCATACATGTCTGCCATAACATTTGCAACTACAACATCTGAAACTATTCCTCTATTCTTTATACTTTTGTTGATATCCATACCTTGCTCCTAAGATCCCATTTGACATAGTTAGGGAGGATGCTGAGAAAGTACAACAGAGGGCTTCACGCAGAGGAAGAGTGAGAGAGCCAAGATCTTTCATACACATTTACAAGACCATTTGTAACTACAACATCTGACAAGGTTCCTCTAATTAATTTTTATTTATTTTTTGCTTTGAAGGACGTCCATGCCCTGTTCTAAATGCTCCATTTTGGCATAGGGTGGAGGGTGCTTGCAAAGGATGTGAATCCTGGCTTTGCATTTGAAAGTTCACAAGGCCTTTTCATCAAACCCATTTTGTGTATATCATGTCGTAGTTGCAGTCCACTGAACCACGTTTTCAGCCACTAAGTCGACCAGTGCACATGCCAAGTGCTTGCTTCCACATTTTGCATGCCTATCTACTAGAGCACTTCCAACTACAACATCTGACAAAATTATTCTATTTGCATTCCTTGTTGAATATCCCATCTCCAATTCTAGCGGTCGCATTTCGGCACAGGATGGGAGAACGCAGCATGCAAAGTAAAATCAGATTTCCATTATCCTTCGATGGGTGTCCATACTCTGCTGCAAAGATCTTATTTTGATACAGGATGGCAGGATGTCGAGGTTACAAATTTCCTTCATGCCCAACGCTGAATTAAACCAGAATGGACTGAATTTCGACAACTATCATCAAAGCTCCGTTTTGGCACGAATCCCTAAATTTATATTTATTTAATTATGTCAGTGCACCCAACACCTGTTGCCACCATTTAATTACTGTAAAAATTATAACTGGAGTTTGGTTTCTCTGTGGAAAACATCTGGAGGCCCATGCTTTTGGTCAAATAGACCATGTGCCTTCACGTGGAGTTAATCATTACTTCCACCCACACATCCCTTCCAACTCCATCAGTTTCAGCACGCATTCCAATTTTATTTTCATTTTTTTACTATTACAATTTTTGTTCTCGTGGGCACTACACGAGCGCTAGCTCTTATTCTTGTATGGGTCATGGAGATCTCACGACGGAGTATCTTCGAGCCTAACGGTTGCTAGCTCTCGAAAAATATGGAGTGAAAAAAATTTCTAAAGGAGTTTCGAAATTATAATCTTCAAATTATACCTTTCCGTAATTATAACCTAAGATGCACTAGAGGATAAAAGTAGGAACTAACACACACTAAAATAGATGATAACTCTCCAATGCTTTAAATATTAATTATGTTTATAGGAATTTCCACATGGGAGTCTCGGTGGTTGTGACTAGCATGCATCGAGGAAATGGAAGGTTAAGGTTTTGTAGCGATAGGTGACATCATTGGGGTCATTGATAAGGAGAAAAATTTATCCCTACCTTATTGACTAAAGAGAAACTATAAACAAAAATTTGCATGAAACCAACGATACAAAGAACCCTTTCCTCAACACCCTACTAACCGCACCCCCTTTCTCTTTCAATTGCAAAATATAACACCTAGTTCATAGGTGTATGGTTGTAAGAATGAATAATTGCACATTGGTTTCCCCACCCTTGGTTTTCTCTTCTCTCTCAATCCCTTTCTTCATCTCCCTCCTCCTCCCCTTAATGTTTCACTACATTCAATTTAACTTCTCTTATGCATCCCCTTCGGCATTTCCATCACACATTTTGTGTGTGATGGGTAGTCATATTCCTTTTATATGTATGTGATGTATTCTAATGTGATAAAATCCACCACCATGTAAGTGAGTTTTTATTGGTCCTAGTGGCTATCAACATGAACGTCTAATCTCGACATGTGCTTATTATCTATACGGGAACATTGTTTAATTAGCTTGTTTAAAATACGTTCAACTTTGTTTGTTTTTGTGAATTTTATATGTTGATGTACAGACGATACTCAAAATATATATTTAAATGTGTCATATACATATGGTGAAGTTATTTACAATCGCATTCTAAGAGTTGTAAGGTAGGGGAACGTGAAAAGTAATGTTTGTTTGGAGAATCATTTTGTTGTAAAATATAGAAGTTTTTAAAAACTAGATGTGAAGCAAAAGTAAAATATCTAATCATTAATGAAACAATAAAATGAGCATATATATATTTTCATACATAATCTTTAATGCATAATTGAATTTTAAATGACATACATAACGTAAGCAAAAGCGGGAGATCCTTTGGGTTAGGGTTTTGTCCCCCTATCTATAGCTTTCCTCTCCAACCTTCTCCCCCATATAAATATGGGATACAACATCGTTGGCGGTTGTCGGGATTGGAGGAAATGCATGCCTATCTATCGACACATATCTATCTAGCCCCCACCCCCACCCCCTCCTCTCTATATAGTTGAGGAGAAACATAGCATTTCTTCTATTCTCTAACTAATTATATCATGCATGTGCAAATTTCACGAAGAAAAGTTATGTTTGATGACATCAACACAAGTATAGTAAAATAGCTCTTAGATAAATATCCCATTGCTATATAAACACATTGATGCACCTTCTAGATTATATATCTTATTTTATGAAGTTAACATTATTATCTAAATATCAAAATAATATTTTTATTATTTTTAGGAAAGTGAATAATAAAACAAATTAACTTTGTTTAGCTAATATTTAGTATAACAACAACAACAAAAAAAAAAAAAAAAAAACAATTTTACAATTTCACTCTAATGTTGCCAATCAAAATATTTATTATTAAAATTATGTATCCATATGAAAATCTAAAAATATGATAAATGTAATACTAGAAAAACATGATAATTTTTCATACTTATCTAAATATTTATTATGTGATAGCTCTTCTTCTTCACTACATACATATTTATAATATTATGCAATATTTTATCAAATAATTTGAAGAATCATAATTATATTTGAGTGTTTTTTCAAAGAGAATTTTCTCAAGCAGTTTTCACACAATTTGTATAAGTAATCGTATTCAGATATTTTTTCTCTATATACAATTACAAATAATACAACTAAGATTTGCAAATGCTCATTGTTATACAAAATGATTTACTCTATTAAAGGAGTTTGTTTATAAAAATATTTCATAAAAAATGTCTAAGAATGGCACTAATGGATTGTATGCAATACCCTTGATAGATGGATGACCTTGAAGATAAGAAAAATCTATGGATGTGGTTTAGGATTACCTCAAAAATTCATGCACATAATGCATCATCCAAATTTATAATTTATAATGTATGCACCATCATAATGGGCTCGAGGAATGGTTTTGAAGTACCGTAACCTTGTGGACGAGGTTATTATAACTACCATAGCCCAGTAAGGTAGGATCGTATGAACTGAAATCTATGAAGATAGGGTTAACAATTCTTGGAGAAGCGGTTTTTGTAAATCCTCATGGGTCAATTTCCCCTCAACGTAAAATAATACTCACGATTATGTTCAATTGAATAAGATATCATACAACCTTGGACCCTAGATAAAACCTCGTCAATCGTTTAATTTTTTTGTGAAAGATGACCTTCTCAATTTATACATTATAATTTAAAACTTGTTTGTATAAATGGTTTCCATAATCGTATATGCCTTTGTTGATGGATTTCACTCATCACTAGGAGGTCATGTTCTAAATGCATCATTCTATGGAAAAATATTCTTGGTGATGGGCACATCATGTGTTGAGGATGGAATCTATTTAGGAAATTTATATTTTATAGTAACCACTTAAACAATCGCTTTACAAAGATTTTTTTATCTATACACACAAGCGAATACATGCACATAAATGCACAACGACCATATATTAAAAACATCAATTGTATCTACATCCAAAACTAACTCTTCCTAAAAAGGATATATAGAACATAGAAAGTTACATTGGAGAGTGATATGTTTATATTTTTACTGAGAATTAGAGACTACAAACTTGTACACCTATCATTATCTCCTCTTCCTCTACACACAAAACCAGCCTCCTTTATCATAATTTTAAAACCCCTTCCACCGCTTAATCGGTGTCATTATTCATATCAACGTCCATGTCGGTATCAAGTTTCTTGTTTGACCTTCTAGACCTAGAAATCATTGTTTGATAGGTGCATAAATTGATACGAAGTGGAGCAAGGGCATGTTATATCCGGTCTCGAGTGTAGGCACGTAGAAGCGGGGACATGTCATGTTTAGAAATGAAGTAAGGGGATTTTTTTAACAATTATTGTATCATAAATTTATTTTATTTTAAATATTTTATGTGAGTGGTTAAGGGAATATATAATCATTTAAATAGACATATCCATATATAGATTAAATTCTATATATTTTTTAATTTATACACATCACCAATCTCTAATTGAATACATAATAATATCTTACATACTTTGAAGCGTATTGATTATGTTCATTTTTTTTTCATTTTTATCTCGTCACAAATTTAGTGTTGAAATTAATAATGTAATAAATATACACTCGTATACTTCTTACACTAAAGATCTCTGATCCTTAACAACCATCAAGAAAGGTGTAATGTCGAGGTTTTTAGTAAAACATTATGGTCCGTCACACGAAACTACCAAAAAGGGAGTGGCTTGGATTTTCATTATCGAAAAAGGAACTATCGATAGTGACTATGCCTCTGCTAGAAGCTAGAAACAACAATATTGTTGTTAACACATCATCTTTCTTGTTTTATAAGGGGAGCAATTTCACATGGTTATTCCTTGCTCTGCTCCTTCAGCGATCCAGGGACCCTGCGTGCACAAAAAAAAGAAGTTTGATTTGTGTAGGGTGACTTAGTCTGAGTTATATTATTACAGTTTTGTTGTGGAAGATAGATTAGGCATTCTTCTTGGTTGGTTGTTGAATGTACCTTACCACACGGTGAGTTCCAATGTCAAATTGTGAGAAATAAAGTAATCGCTCTAGATTTTCATTGAATAAATATAACTCATACCTTTTATATCATTTCGTTTTCATTTAGTAAGATATGTGAATGTTTCTTATTACCTTTTTGATTCATAATCTATATGACACCATTATAATCCCTTTATTAGTCATCTATTCTTTCCACGTACCAACAGACATCCCATGGATTCTCGACAATAACTATTAATCTCGGTTGTCCATGTCCTTTTTGTATCAATGCCCATGTACTATCAAAATCCTAACCTTTGACATCTTTATGCGTATCAACATCCATTTAAGTATCAAGTTACTTATTTGACCTTCAACAATTGGCATCCATTATTTCACATGTGTATAAATTGGCGTAAGGTGGATCAAGGGTGTGTCAGATTAGGATTTTCCTAACTTACAACATGTGAAAGGAGGGACAATTCATGTTTAGAGATAAAGCAAGGGCATTTCTCAAAGAATTGTTGTATAGAAAATTTGGTTTTTTAAAATATTTTATGTGATTGGTTGAGGGAATATATGATTGTTTTAAGAGATGCATCCTAATGTGGATGAAATTTGATTTTTATTGTTTCCTTAGCCTCTTTCATACCATATTCTTTGCAATCGGGTTCCAAATTCGGAACATGTTGGTTATTCCCTTCTTTATTTTTCCCCTTTGGGAATAAATTGCACACAAGTGAAAAATGTACACTACCCTAATCGGTAACTTGATAGTTGGGGAAAACATCAATCCAAATTTTGCATGAAATCGCTACTTGACCATTCCATGTATAATCAACGACTTCTTGTCCCTATAATTTTCGTATGGTTCTTTCATTTTTAGATATCACCCTTTGCAGTTTCATCTCGCATCTTCCCGAATATATATCTCTCCTTCTTTCCATTGACATATATGTCATGCTCTTCACTGAGATAACTAATTTTCAAATTGGCTCCTTGATTCCTCTTTCCTTCTACATAAAATTATCCTCCAAGATCAAACATCATTTGCTACACCCATCTTCCTTTTCGATTATTCCTTTATGTCCGCTTTCGCTTCTTCATTAGATCCCTCTTAGCATTCACATCATACATTTCATGTACAATGCATCTAGTATATTGAAAATATTTATAGCGTATGCGGGATGAGGATAATTATAAAATATTTATAAGCTGAAAAACTGAAAATTTTCATTGTTATACTTGTCATATCAAGAAAATATTGATAAAAAAATATACAACTGGCACTTTTTTCTATTTTTTATTTTATCCCTTTGGAATTTATTTTTTCCGTTGGTATTTTTACCCTTTTGTCTAACAGGGGTTCCAAGCTACAAATAAACATGCACCCTGCCATCTATGTGTCTCACTTCAAATGCATGTCACGCTTTTTGTAATGGGCCGCCCTCTTTCTCGGGAAAAAAATAGTGGTAGGAAGCTCCTATGTTGGTCATCAAAGTATCTCCATTCTAAATGCCATGTTTACATTCTCCAATGATGTGGTACAAGCTAACTACAAAATGGATTGGGAGTTTTTAAAATTGACAAAAAGACAACTCCATGTTGTTCTTGTTTTCAAGTGACTTCATTAAATTGATTAGGATTTAATTTCCTATTCTACGAAGAGAGAAGCGAAAGAGGTAATGATTTTTATTTTCAATCATTTCCTAATAATGTGTGGAAGGTGTAGTGCCCACTTCCCTTCGACACTTATTATTGTTGATTTCGATATTGTTGACTATACTTATGGATATTTTGTATCATTTTGACTTAGCATGATGTTAGATGATAGAGATACTTGGACTATTGTTGGATTTCGATTCATAGTATGATGTGTGTGGATTATTAGAGACATTTTATATTGATGATGATATGTTGTTGACATAGTTATATATTTCTGACATGTGATATTTTCGTCATATTGAGTAGACCTTAACAATTGAACTAATCTTGTGATCCTATTGATATTGATGAAATGTAGAATCGAGATGTTGTTAGAAATTGTAAATGATAACGTTACTTTCCTAGATGATGATTTGATTCATATGTAGATGATTGTGGATTTATATTGTATATTTTATCTTAGATGTTTTGATGTGGCCACGAGGCCGAAGGAGGTATTATGTGTTTTGCAGGTAAACATATCACAACAAACAACGAGGGGATTGGAGACCAACCACATTGGAATGCTAGATGAATTCAACAATGGTCACCATGGAAACATGTATTTTGTTGTGTGTGTGTTTGAATTATTGTTAGGGGATCCCGGGGGGATTACCTCAATTGTGACCAAGGGGTTTGTGTGTTGTTCTTTTATTTAGTTTCCTTTATTTAATTTTAGTATGTGATTTTATAGTGATGTATTTTCCTTGTATTAATTATTTAAATTGTGGTGTATTTTCTCTTTTATCATTAATTGGTTTAAGTGTCTTAATTAAGTTAATTAATCATGTTACTAAACTAATTATAGATGGGACAAAAGAATTCATTTATTAGATTAGATGGCTCTTTGGGTTATGTGTTGTAAGTTGAGTGTTTGTGACCTTGAGTGTTGTACACTCTACCTCCTCATGGAAATTCGGATTTGGCTTTAAGGGATAATTTTAAAGACTTGTGGACAATTTAAACTTGTCCCACACCTCTTAAATTACTATACCAACCCTACCTATGGATTGGGGGGTCAAAAATAGACCCCATTATGTGTTTTGTAAGACAAAAAGTGACATTTATTACACTTTTCTTACATGGGTTTTAAATTTTGTCCTTAGGGGGTGTGGGCTTGGATTGTGTGTGTAAGAGGTTTGTCATTCCTCTCACCCACAAATTTATTGTGCATTGGGGTTGAGGTTTGACTTGTGAGGTGGAGTTGAGGATGAGTGATGTGGCATCCTACATGGAGCCACCTCACCCTCCTCTCTCCATTTTCTATTTATTCAAGTTATTTTTCTTGTTTGGGGGTTACTTCATTTATTTTTGCTCTTGCATTTTTAGAGTTGGAGGATTTTGGAGTGCTTGTGGATCTTGTTGGAGCTTGTTGGTGATTTTTGGGCTTGAAGAAGCTTGGTGTGTGACTCTTGGATCAAGCTCTACCATGGAAAGGTAGGAGCTACACTCTTGTTAAATGTTTTTTTATATTGTGTATATGTGTATGTTTTTAGTGTTTTGGTATGCTTGTTGGGTGCTTGGGTAGATTTCCTAAGTGTGGTGTAGGAGGGGACTATGGGATCTTACATGTAGGGAGGCATAAGAGTTTATTTCATGTTTTGGAGGGAGTTGGGTTGGGTGCCCCACCTTGGACAAGAAATGCTTGCATTTCTTACTATTTTTTTATGAGGGAGACATAAGAGATAGTAGGGAGGCATAAGAGAATGTGGGAGGCATAAGAGGATCTTGAGGGAGGCATAAGAGTTGTGTAGGGGTTTTGAGATGTTTATTGGAGGGCTTTAAGGTGGGCACCTAATTCCCATTGGGAGGCATAAGTGATCTCCCCATAGATCCTTGCTCCTTTGGCTTTACATTTTGAAGCCTTGTATATTTTTTTGGTTTCCTTCTTGTGATTGTAGTTGTGTTGATTGTGTTTTGGTATGATTGTGGAATCCTTGTATTGTGATGTGGAATCTTGTATTGTTTCCATGAGTTGGATCCATTTTTCATTGCATTGTGGTTGGGGCTCGGGGGCCAATGAGGAGGATAGCTTCTTCTCCTCATTGGATTATTGGTTGGGTGGAGAGTGTTGCCTCTTCCCCCTTTTTTATTGATCAAGTGAAGCATGGTGGAGCTCTTGTTGGTGATGTGAAACTTGGAGCATTTGTTGGTGTCCAAAATAAATCTTTCCTTGTGAGAAAACCTTCTTGTTATTCCCACTTAAGGTGGAAGACTTGTAGTATTGTATTGTTAAAAAAGAAATGTTGCATTGTAAGTTTCATTACCAAGTTGTAATATGATTTTGAAGGAAGTTCATTGAGGAATTGTATAATTTCCTTTCTTCTCAAATTGTAGTATGTAAAGAAATGAACCAAAATGGAAATCAAGTTTAAAAGTTTAGTTACAAATTTGTATTATGAGAAAGTAAGTTTTTGCATTAAAATAAATGAGCTATGCTCAAGGAAAAGAAAGTTTATTATCATTGTTGAAGTTATAGTATTGTGAAAAGAAAAGAAAGAATATAGAAATTGTAAAATACTAATAGTGCATGGCTTGGAAACCTTGAATGTGGAACAAAGTGTTAATAGTTATTTGAACAAATGGTTGTAGTGGAAATGGAAAGATGCTATAAATGTTAAGTAAATTATTTTGTTGAAATAATGCATTTGGTAGTAAGGAAAACAACAACATTAGAAGTAGATTTAGTTTCTTTTCTACTTTTGGATTTGAAAAAAAAAAAAATTGTTGCACAAAATTAAAATGATCTTGTAGTTGTTGTTACTATTGAAATAAGAAATACTTAAAAATAAGTAATTTTACTATGGAATGAATAGATGGAATAAACTTTTCAACTAGAAACTTTAGGCACATAAATTTAAGTTCAGAATGGCTTAAAAAATTCTAGTGACTTTTGTTTTTTGAAAAATATTGGGTTTGAAGGTTCTTTTTCTAAGGAATAGGAGCGTTGCCTTGTACAAAGCGGCGTCTCGTAATCACTTTGCTCAGGCAAGGCGGTAGTCTCGTAACCGTTTCTCAAGTAAGGTGACGGTTAGTGAATCGTCACCGGGTAGGGCGACGGTCCTAGGACCACCGACATACTTTGGGCAACGGTTTTATCACTAACGACGGAAAAACACAGATCTGCGCTTGTGTAAATTTTAACTTGGTCTAATTAAATTTTAAGCTTGTAAAATTACATAGGAAACCTCCAACAAAAAAATGATGGTTAAAATTCATTGTTCAAGCAAGTAAAACTTCAAATGGATAATTAAAAGTGCTCAATCTCATACATATTAATGGAGGTAGGGTTTTCCCCAAATAGAGAACTCAAAATACAAATAACTTTGTAATAACTCCATATTTGGAGTGGAAACCCCTTCAATCTTTGAATGAAATAAATTACAATGATAAATCTACAACCTAGACTAAACTAAGCTTGATTTTGTAAATTCCTCCATAGTTTCTTCCTTCCTTGCTCCCATGGCTTCCATTGCTCCAACCTGTAAATTAAAACAAAAGAAAATAGACCAAATGAGGAGAATAGGGTAAAGAAAAGGATTTAATAAGAATTCATAAGGATTTTAGGGTTAGTTTGGAACCCTAGGATCTAGTGGCCACAATTGATTTGATCCAAGGGTTGAGGATCAACCCTACAATTGCTTGGTAGGAATGAATTTTATAGATGTTTTAAATAAATTTAAAGGTATGTGTAAATGGGTGAATGGGGCCATTTAATTACCTTGGTGTGCAAAGTCATTATTTAGTTCTAGTATGTTTTAGAAAATTAATGAAATGGACATTAAAGCTATTAAGGTAATGGAACTAAAGTAACTAAGTATAAGGTAAATCATTTAGGGTGTGAATGTTAATTAAGGAGGAGAAAAACATTTAACCAAGTAAATTAAATTATGGCACCTTCCTAGTGGAATGTTAATTAATTGACCTTAGAGATAAATTAAGAATATTTAATCATTTAACTTAGACCTGGTCCATCCTTTGTAAAGTAGAGATTATTGGTGAAAATTAATTTAATGCACACTAGGGGTTGACACCCTTGTAACCTTTTTGCTTAGAACAAAAAAAAATTGCCGCAACTTTCGGGATAAGTGTTTACGATTTTAATGTGTTCCTAGAACATATTTTTTTGTGGGCATTACAAAAGGAGTCATTTCCCTACAAAGCAAGCTTAAAAATTACACTATTCAATTCATTGCTTGCAATAATAAATAAATAAAATTGTTTGTTGTGTGGGATTTTTGTTCATTATTACGTCAAAAGGTGTTATTGAAAATGGGATAACCCACTTAGTCTCTCGCAGTGCATTCAGATTAGCGGCCCACAGTTTAACATACTACGATGTCTGCATAGTTGCACTTCCAACCATTCATTTAAAATCTAGAATAAATCAAAAAAATCTTACATTCATTACTTATTCAAATAGATGTGGCAAAAACCTTACCTCTTTTACTATATGTTTTAAATCCAGCTATTCCTCATCACCGAGCACCAAGACATAAGATTAGGATAAGTACTAAAAAATTTAAGTTTTCTAGATCCTCCCTAGCCACGTACACCTATCTATTATCTCCTCTTCCTCTACACGCGAAACCAACCTCCTTTATTTTTCCACACATTATAATTTTAAAACCCCTTCCACCGCTTAATCGGTGCCATTATTAATATCAATGTCCATGTTAGTATCAAGTTCCTGTTTGATCTTCTAGACCCAGAAATCATTGTTTGATAGGTGTATAAATTGATACAAAGTGGAGCAAGGGCGTTCGATATCCGGTCTCGAGTGTAGGCACGTAGATGCAACGACATGTCATGTTTAGAGATGAAGTAAGGGGATTTATTAACAATTATTTTATCATAATTTTTTATTTTTAAAATATTTTATGTGAGTGGTTAAGGGAATATATAATTATTTAAATAGACATATCCTTATATAGATGAAATTCTATTTTTGTTTTTAAAGTATACACATCACCAATCTCTAATTGAATATATAATAATATCTTACATACTTTGAAGCATAATGATTATGTTCATTATTTTTTTCATTTGTATGTCGTCATATATTTAGTGACGAAATTAATAATGTAATAAATATATGCCTATATAATTCTTACGCCAAATCTCTCGATCCTTAACGACCATCAAGAAAGGAGTAATGTCGGGTTTTTAGAAAAAAATGATGGTCCCTCATGCGAAATTGCTAAAAAGGGAGTGGCTTAGATTTTCATTATCGACAAAGGCACTATCGACGGTGAATACGCCTCCACCTAGAAGTCAGGAAACAACAATATTGTTTTTAACCGGTCATACTTATTCCATTATGAGGGGAGCATTTTCACATGGATATCCCTTGCTCTACTCCTTCACTGATCCAGTACCTTGCGTGAAATTTTTTTGATTTGTGTAGGGTGACTTTGTATGATTTGTATTATTATAGTTCTTTGTGGAAGATAGATTAGGCATTCTTCTTAGTTGGTTTTTCAATGTACCTTACCATAGTGAATTCCAATGACAAATTCTAAGAAATAAAGTAATCGCTTTAGATTTTCATTGAATAAATATAATTCATACCTTTTATATCATTTCCTTTCCATTTAATAAGATATGTGAATGTTTCTTATTACCTTTGTGATTCAAAATTTATATGACACCATTAGAATACCTGTATTAGTCATCTATTATTTCCATGTACCAACAAACACACCATGGATTACGACAATAACTATTAATCTTAGTCATCCATTTTCTTATGTCTGTATCAATGTCCACGTACTTATATCAAAATCCTAACATTCAACATCTTTGTTTGTATCAACATCCATGTAAGTATCAAATTACCTATTTTACCTTCAACAATTGGCATCCATTGTTTCACATGTCTATAAATTGACGTAAGGTGGATCAAGGGAATGTAAGGTTAGGATCCATCCTAAGTGACAACACATGAAAGGAGGGACACTTCATGTTTAAGATAAAGTGAGGGCATTTATTGGAAATTGTTGTATAGAAAATTTAGTTTATTTTAAATATTTTATGTGATTGGTTGAGGGAATATATGATTGTTTTAATAGATGTATTCTTATATGGATGAAATTTGTTTTTTATTGTTTCCTCGGCCTCTTTCACACCATATTCTTTGTGGTCAGGTTCCAAATTCGAAACATGTTGGTTATTCGCTTCTTTATTTTCCCCCTTTCGACATAAATTGCACTCGTGTGAAAAATACACTACCCTAATCGGTAACTTGATAGTTGGGTAAAAACATCAATCTAAATGTTGAATGAAATCACTACTTGACCATTCCACGTATAATCAATGACTTCTTGTCCCTATGATTTTCATATGGTTCTTTCATTTTTAGATATTGCCCTCTATAGTTTCATCCACATCTTCCCGAAATATTTTCTCCTTCTTTCCATTGACATATATGTCATGCTCTTCTGAATAACTCATTTTCAGATTGGCTCCTTTATTCTTCTTTCCTTCCACATAAAATTCTCCTCCGAGATCAAACATCATTTGCTACACCCATCTTCCTTTCTGATTATTCCTTTATGTCCGCTTTCACTTCTTTACTATATCCCTCTCATCATTCACATCATACATTTCACGTAAAATTTCTAGTATAATGAAGTTGAATTCAGTAATAAAGATAATGTTCCCCTTTCTCCTTTCATCTTGGCCTCCTACTTAAAAAATAATTCATGTCATATTTCTCCCAATTTATTTACCTTGCTAAATTTAAATGGGGTTCAAGGTCATAAGTTATTACACTATTTGATATCTATATGCTCCTTTTTGTACGACCATAAATGTTACCAATGAAACCCAAGACAACAAAGCTTATATTAGAAAAATTACGGAATAATTGTTTTTGAAACAAAGTCAATTGCAACATTTAGAATATTCCTCGGTTGACCAACTATCATTTTAATTAATAATTAAAATTATATTACTCTATTTTAAGTTTGGTTTAAAGACCAATTAATAATTTATTTTTGAAGGACTAGATTTAACTCTCCCTTCTTTAATAACCAATACTATTAAAATAAATCCATAATTATAAACATTGTCTAAAACTAGGGTAAGAACTTACTTTAATTAAACATAAAGATAACATAAAAAAGTTAACTTCTACACCACTTAAGTGACCCCATTCAAACTTGACCCATGTGTTCAAATGATGACCTCACCTAAATCCCACCTAACATTTGTAGAGAAGAATCTTGGGCATTGGATGAAACCAATCTAGGCCATTGGATCAAGAAATTCTAAAACAACCCTAATCATCTCTAATCATCTCTATGGAGGGGTTCTTTTATTCTTTCATTTGACTTATTTTTGTTAGTGTAGGTTATTATTTATTCTTTTATTTATTTATTAGGATAATTCTTGCACTTATGTTAGCCCTACACTTGTTGGGTTAGCTTTCTTAGGTGTACTAGTTATGTGGAGTTAGCTTACTAGTTGTCTTTGAGTTAGCTTCTTTATTATGTGGAGTTAGCTTACTAGTCTTTTGGAGTTAACTTAACTACCAGTATCAGTTAGTGGGAGTTCTTCACCACTGATTTATGTAGTAGTTTCACTTCCCTCCTCCTATATGTAAATCTTTCTTATTGAATAATTCAAGTCATTGTATTGTAATGTATTGAGCATTATGGATTATGATGGATTTCCATATATGGTATTTTAGCTCTTTTGTTTTGTAAATATAATGTGGTGTGCTATTATCATATGAGATCGTGGCTTGGAACAATCTTCTTATCATTCCTTTCATGGTATCAGAGCGATAGATGATGTAGACATCCATTTGTAAGTTTTTCTTTGTAAACAAGGGTTTATTATTTTCATGTATTTATAATTTGTTAGCAATTTTCTGCAGCATGCATTTTTATGCAAAACGGAGTGTGGCATTGGATTTGGAAGGTGCCAAAACCATAGAATTGACTATAAACTCGACCATGTTTTGAGACAGTCAAATCTGGATGCAAATTTGTACCCTATGGGTGCATTCTTTTATCCATTGGATATAAGCGTGTACCTTCCGGATGCATTCTTTTACCCTCGGATGTAGATCTGTACCCTCTGGGTGCATTCTTTTATCCATTGGATATAGCGTTTACCTTAGGATGCATTCTTTTACCCTCTGGATATTTCGATTTTGAATGCGAGTCTTTTATCCTGACGCAGATCTATACCCTCCGGGTGTATTATTTTATA
Source organism: Taxus wallichiana var. yunnanensis (assembly GCA_018340775.1). Classification (NCBI taxonomy): domain Eukaryota; kingdom Viridiplantae; phylum Streptophyta; class Pinopsida; order Cupressales; family Taxaceae; genus Taxus; species Taxus wallichiana. Next base: position 91,543,474 of record CM031241.1, on the reverse strand, counting down.
CATTGGATAAAAGTGCTTACCTTCCAAATGCATTCTTTTACCCTTTGGATATTTCGGTTTTGGATACAGTCTTTAATCCATTGGACGTAGATCTATACCCTCTGGGTGCATTCTTTTATCCATTGGATATAAGCGTGTACCTTCTGGATGCATTCTTTTACCCTCTGGATATTTCAGTTTTGGATGCAGTCTTTTATCCACTGGACGCAGATCTATACCCTCTGGGTGTATTCTTTTATCCATTGGATAAAAGTGCGTACCTTCCAAATGCATTCTTTTACCCTCTGGATATTTTGGTTTTGTATACGGTCTTTAATCCACTGGACGAAGATCTATACCCTCTGGGTGCATTCTTTTATCCATTGGATATAAGCGTGTACCTTCCGGATGCATTCTTTTACCCTCTGGATATTTTGGTTTTGGATGCAATCTTTTATCCACTAGACGTAGATCTGTACCCTTTGGGTGCATTCTTTTATCCATTAGATATTAACGTGTACCCTCCGAATGCAATGATTTACCCTCTAGACATTTAGGTTTTGGGAGCAGGCTTTTATCCTTTGGTCACAAGCATGTATCATGTGGATGCACTCTTTTACCCTTTGGACATTTGGGTGTCACATATACCTTTAAAAAAATCATCATTAAAATATTATTTTAATAGCAAAGCCTTATAGAGCTCATAACTTTTGATCTGTAGCTCGGATTAAGGTAATCTTTATTTTGAAATTGTGTATTATCTCAAGATCTACGCATTCGTGACATTTTTATACACATATTTTAAATGTAAAAGAGACTATTACTCATTGTAATATTTACATGCACTCAATTATAAAGTGTCAAATTTGGGAGGGTGTTGTGATCACTTGTGGACGCAATTTCGGTTGAGCCTGACATCATAAACTTTTGGGTATTGTATTCTTGTATCTCTAGGTGTATACATTTATATCTCTCTTATTTTTTGAGATAATTTTGGATCTGTATATTTGACACTTTTTTGGCATGTTGACAGTCTCTCTTGTGGGGAGCTATTCTGGTGAAGCCTAGTGTTAGTTTGTCAGTGTTCGAGTAGTTGATTTTGACAACTCATACAGATCTATGGTATCACTCTACTCATTCAACAATATGGGAGGGTGTGGTGTTGATACTACTTCTTTGGGTTTCGTGTCCTTGCCTTATTACCTTGGCTTTTCTTGGATCGTGGCACTCCTATTTATTTAGATCTCGTGTCCTTGCCTTGTTGCCTTGGTTGTTCTTGGATCGTGGCACACCTATTTGTAGTAGTTGATCAAATTATGTTTGGTGTTTTTTTACATTTTCGACATCACTCCATTGATCAGTCTCCTTGCATGGAGCTATTATGGTGAAGCCCAATGTCAGTTATTTTTGAGTTATATGATCGAGCAGTGGATTCAGACCATAGTGCGCACCACACTTCTTCAACATTGTACGAGTTTTTGGAGCCGAGCTTCTGAGGATATCTTGTAGTAGGATTTTTCTCTCTCTACTTTGTTATTACTAGTTTTGGGTACCTTGCAGTGTCCATTTTTTCCAGTTGTTGTACGTGGGTACCTCATCAAGTCTTGTTGCAGGACCCACCTTCTTTTCCACCCACCTAAGTTATGCTTACGGGAGGGTGTGAGTGTAGGTTATTATTTATCTTTTTATTTATTTATTAGGATAATTCTTGCACTTATGTTAGCCCTACACTTGTTGGGTTAGCTTGTTTAGGTGTACTAGTTGTGTTGAGTTAGCTTCTTAGTTATGTGGAGTTAGCTTACTATTCTTTTGGAGTTAACTTAACTACCATTATCAATTAGTGGGAGTTCTTCACCACTGATTTAGGTAGTAGTTACACTTTCCTCCTCCTATATGTACATCTTTCTTATTGAATAATTCAAGTCATTGTATTGTAATGTATTGAGCATTATGGATTATGATGGATTTCCATATATAGTATTTTAGCTCTTCTATGTTGTAAATCTAATGTGCTATGCTATTATCATCTGAGATCACGGCTTGGAACAATCTTCTTATCGTTCCTTTCAATTTTCTCATTTGTATTCTACAGGTTTAGGGAAGGAGGAATAGAAGAAAGCCATGCAAGAGGAAGATAGAGCTTGGGGATGGATACACACAACTCCAAGCTTATTCCCTTTTTTTGTGCATATATATATTAAGTGCACAAAACAAACAACACAAAATCCTTATCTCTCCCTTGCAAGTATGCAACAATATAACCATGATTTCCTTTTCACTCCCCATAGGTGAAACTCCCAATCACACTCCCACCAAATGCATGCCTCACAAAACTCCCTTTTCCCTCCCCAATGGTCCCATAAGTCCTTCTCCCACACCCAACTTAAGGCATACTACCCAACCACACACAAGCACATGCACAAAAATTCAAACAACTTAACAAACACAATATTTCCACATCAACAAACATAATAAACAAAACAACAATGGTGGAGAGCCTACCTCTCCATCAAGATCCAAGAAAACTTCACTTCACAAGTCTTTCACACCTTCAAGTCAAACAACTCCAACAAGCTTCCCCAAATCCAAAAGTGCACAAGAAGAAAAATGAACAAGTAACCCCATTCCATCAAAATTCATCAATAAATAGAAATGGAATGTGAGGATGATGAGGTGGCTCCATGTAGGATGCCACTTCATCATTCCTCCATTCCCACACTCAATTCAATACACCATTCCCAAGACAATAAATGAGTATGTAAGAACTATGACAACCCACATGGCACACAAACTTGCACACCATGCCTTCTAAGGACAAAATTTATTGTGAAAAGAAGAAGGTGCAATTATTTTCACTCTTTTACACTCCAAAAAGGATAAAAAAGTCAAAAATAAACTTTCCAACCCATAGGTAGGGTTGTTGGGTAATTTTAAGAGGCATGGGACAAGCTTAGCTTGTCCCACAAGCCTCAAAAAGGCCCCCCAAGTCAAAATCCGAATTTTGAAGTTGGGGTGGAGTAAAACACACACAAATCAACATAAATCTCACTTACAACAAGGACCATCTAACCTCATAATTACCTATTTGTCACATCTCTATTTTAGTTAACCAAATAAAAAGGTTTATCTTAATTAAGACACAATTATAAATGCTAATAAAGTGACAACCATTACCAAAATTTAAATGCATAAAACACAAATAAAGCACATACAAAAATTAAAAGAAAAGGGAAAAACATATCACCCCATGGCCACACATGTGAGGTCACCCCAATGGGAAACCTCCTAACTAGGCATGAAACAATAACACAACATAACATTACACAAGTTGTCAAATTTTGGCCACATTGCTCAACACCCGACATCCTTCCATGGTTGGTCCCCTATCCCCTTTTGATGTATGTGATAAAGTGTCCTGTAACACAAACAAAATACCTCTCTAGCCTTTCGGCCGTATTAACAACATCAAGACAATATACATATAAAATCAATAATCATCATTCAACATTAACAATTCTATCATCTAGCATCATACAATAAATTTGATTTTGGCATTCATAAAAATCATAATTCTATTCGAAACATCCAACATATGCTATGCATCCAATTTACGACATGTTAGTATAAAAATCAGAATATCGCAAATCAACATATATAATTGTCTATCATCACCATCTAGTGCATCATAATAAAATGTAAACCACATAATGTCAATATTCTAAATATTTGTATAGTCCATCATCTACGAATTAAAATATGATACTCAAATGTCTAAGTAACAATCCAACAAAGATATCAACATCATAATGAAATAGTGTCAAAGAGGAGTGAACACTACACTTTTAGCCAAGTGATTCAAACTCAAGATAAAAGTCATCGAAGGAATTTGTGTAAAATTGGACTAACTATTCATATCCTTGTTAGAGTTTTTGTACTTAATGTAGTTATGCCAATTCACATTTTCAAAGAAGTATAACTCTCCCATTGTAGGATGGCTTGTTTTTCTTATACAAGGTGTACACATGGATTTTACAATTTATGAAGGGTTTTAAATCAAATTAATGATTGTGACGCTCAAATAATGTTACCAATTTATGTCACATTTTAAATTCACCAACGTATAATATCCATAGAAATCTACTCTATACTTTATATAAACTGAAAATGTAAAAATTGTCGCAAAAAATTATTGTATGGGATGTTAGTAAATGCCAATCTCCTTGAAAATGTACAAATCAAAAACATCGTATGGGATTAATTGTTTTCTATTCTACGCTAAAATTTGAAAATTAATATTTATTATTAAATTTCCGCGACCCTCACATACAAATTAAAAATATTTCAACCGTCAACACAATTCATTGTCTAGTCATGTTATATTTGTACGTTTCCTATTGTTTTTAACTAAAAATCGAAATTCCTGTTTAGGGTTTTAATAGTTTACGTTTAAAAGAGAGAGCTAAACATTACCCATCATTACACTATGATCTTTAATTAATCCAAAAATAACTTAAAGGTTTCTCATATCGATTTATAAGTTCTTTGGCACAAATGTATCTCAAGTGTAGAATGTCTAAATTTATATACGGTTAGTGGTTTACGAGATAATTTATTATTTGTATGGAAGATTATTTAATTTAGGATCTTAACATAGGAAAAATGAATGTAGGTTTTGGTTTCTGATATTGACTAATATGCTTTTGGTATAAATGTATCTCAAATATGGAATGTCTAAATTTATGAGGTTAGTGGTTTACGAAAAATTTTAGTATTGGTATGGAAGATTACTTAATTTAAGATCTTAAATCAGGAATAATGAATATAGTTTTTGATTTCTTATATTAACTTATAAGTTCATTGGCACAAATGTGTCTTGAATGTCTAAATTCATATATGATGTTAGTTGTTTACGAGAAATTCTATTATTTATATGAAAGATTACTTAATTTAAGATCTTAAATAAGATAAAATGGTATTTCATAGATTAATCTTTTTGTATGTGTATTAAATTTATGCATTTATATATTGAATTTCACAAATATATAATATCGTTTACTATATTGTTTATTTTTATAATGATATATATATATATATATATATATATATATATATAATCATGTTTATACTTCTTCTTTCAATCAAGAAAATTATTACAAGATGCATGCGTTTAGTATCATATATAATCAATTCATAATCATTATTAAAAAAATAAAAACCTCTTTAAAAGTTTGTGTAAACACTTCATATATGGACCATGTGAACAAAATATTTTCTTACATCTAATAAACTCATTTTGGGAGCACATATAATTTTATTTGCAAGTAATATTTTTGGGAGATATTGTAAGTTCGCATATGTAGTTGTTTGAGAGATTCTCTCCACTCCTTGAATTATGGAGATAACCTCATTTCCTATGTTTGTCTAATCCTACCTATTATTTAAGTGAGGATATATGTTTTGTAAACACCTATTTATATGTGTGTCTCCCATATGTGAAACATGTGGGTAAAAGAATATTGTGATCTTCATATTTCGCAATTTGTATTTTCTATGTTTTTGGTTGTATGCATGGATTCCCATGCTATGATCTAGTTCCTCAAACTTTGAATAAATAAATAATAATTACAAATAAATCATAAAGAATTCGATAAGAAATATATGGTACACAAAATATTTGTGGTGAAAAAATATGAATAAAAATGCACTTATATCACTTCACATTAATAAATGAAATCTCCTTTGTATTCATTATGATCCTTCCTCGAAAATTGTTACCTCTACAAACCTTAACCATAACCTCTGCACATCCAAGGGTGGTGATGACGGGCGTTGGTCCCATGTAGACTTCTAGCACTCTTCCTCCGCACCTTGCATTCCTTGCAAACCTTAATCCTAAACTTTGGGTGTATCCAAGGGTAGAAGGGTTTCCTTTTCCCATGTTTCAATTCCCCTTGTGTTAAGAAGAACCCATAATAAAGCTTCAAACTAGTCTAGTGCAACAGGATGGAGCTCTTGGTGTGGGCAAGAATAATGCCCCTAAATCCTTTTTGAAGTTGTGTCAAGGAAAATTCCTAAGCGCCCTTTGAAGGCTATGGGATGCCACTACATTATTTTTACAGGACAAACACTAGAGAAACGTTTTCCTAGGAGGAACTATTCATGGAACGGAGGCTCATATGCCATTTCAATAACTTATGACCGAGGCTATATGATATTAACAAGTGGATGAATAAACATTGGAGACCCCTTTGTCACGGAAAATGGACATCTTTCCTTGTTCTAAAGGATTTTTTTGTTGTTGTTTTATATATTTTGAGGATAGAGATGAGATACATCAAAATAATATGTAGAGTTGAGGACAACATCTACTCATGATGAAACCATGGTATGCAATGTTTAATCCCCTCATGTAATATTTCAATACAAGATTAACTGCGGGTGTGGTTGTCTCACCAACCATTTCAGTTTTGGAACGTGTCAAGTTTCGCCAAGATTGGGAATACCTTGGGGAATTTCTCTTAATGGATCCTACAACGATGATATCCTCCCACACCACTTATGCACAAATTCTAGTTACTATTGACATATCATTTGATATCCTAACCAAATTAGATCTAAAAGTGGAGGGATAGTCATGGAGTCAAAAACTTGGTTAGGAGGGTATTCCCTTTCGATGTTTGCAAATATTTTAAATTTGGGCACTTGTCTTGAATGCTACATCACCAAATGTAAAAGGGTGGAGGCTGTGGAAGGATTCACTCTCTAATCTTATGATAACAATAGAGTATAAAGATATGGTTGGTTCCACTATAGAAGCTACCCCAAAAATGGATCATGTTGACCCGAAATGATAGAAAAGTCTTTTATTTCTAGGGAGAAGTTACCTCACAATCATGTCAAGATACTGAGTTGATATGGTCTCGGTGATCCATGAGGAATGCCTTTCAAAGAGGAGTGTTTTTGGGCCATTGGAGGAAGCAAATGACGTTAAGGTCCCGATAAAGGATAGGGAAGACCCTTAGTATTGATAGAGGTCGTTTCTCCCAAGAGTGATACATAAATTATTCTTCCCATCTCTCGTGAGAAGAGGCATGGTGTAATGGCCCCCAACCTACCTTGTCTCGGTCAACATTATTCCTGACTGCGTGGAGGATGGAGACATTAAAGAGTGATGTGAAGGAATCCTTGCTGGTGGCCGCACCCACTGTTTTCCCTGATTTGCAAATATTTTGTTTTCTTTTTTTTGACCTGCTCACGCAAGAGACTTTGGTGGCCGCACATGCTCATTGATTAAAATATTGACTTCACCTATGTTCACGTGGTCTCCTGTCGTGTCTGTCCAACCACGGATGCTTGTTTTGCACTCCATCAAATGCTGAAACAGATGAATCGCTATAGCGTGTTCTGGATAGTGGATTCATTAATGGTGAAATGAAGGTCTGTCACCCTGACATTGCAAGGGTGGGTGTGGGTCTCAAAATCGTGCTGTACAGGTAGTATCCGTGGAGCGTAGAACTGAATTTCTCCTGGGAGGGCCGTGAGGAAGATTTGGCTGTATGCAGCAGCTACAGGGTCGAGAGGTAAACTTATCTCAGAAAACCAGTGGCCTCCAGAGAGAGTTAAGTGTGACAGCTTTGCAGGGTGATCCCAAGGAACCGTTGGTGCTGAACCTGATGTTCTGGTTGCACGCGACCACAGTCATGATCAGTGGTTGCAAAATCTTGCAGCTGTAGTAGAAGGATGAGATAAAGTTTTTGTTGAGCTGTCTTGCCTTTTCATTTTGGAAAAAGTCGCTTCCATCCAGGTGGTGAATTTAACATGGTAGAAGCTGGAATAGTGAAGGCTTTGCAGGCAGAAGGTTACTGTGACGCTGGAATGGTGCCTGTGGCCAATACACCTGCGTGGAATACTATAGTAGAAGCCTTTTTTGAGCGCTCCAACAAGCAGGTTGTCCAACTTTGTTGTTGTCTATTCAGTATCGACTGCATCCTCATATTCGGGTTCCTCCTTCAAGATTTTTTTCTCAAAATCGACTTTGTGACAGTGAGGGTGTTACCAGCAGACCTGATGAGATTTATTTACAAAGATTCTCTTTTGAGACCTTACTTGTTTTACGATGTAACTCATGGAAGAGATCTCATAGGCATGGATCTGTTTCATATCAGAATATTCATGAAGCACCTCAAATAGGGAAGATTAACACAGCAAAAGGGTCGACTCAAGGAAGTGACAAAGGCTCTTGTGCTGCAGTTGAATGGATGCACATTGTTTGTAGTTACCTCTAATCCAACACCAAGTGGAAAGAAAGGATTAGAATCTAGACCAGCACATGTTTTAGTTGTTCGTGGGCTGGATGAGAACGCTAGTGAAGAAAGTGTGGGCCGTGTGGATTGCTAGGAGAAGGAGGTCTGCCAGGGCGTGGCCGCGGGAAATAGATTTTAATACAGGCATGTTAAGACTAGCCCCTGAAATATTTTGCTATCCTTTTCAACTTCATGAAATAAATGATCTCCTACCTGAAATGACGCCTTAAGATGGAATATTGTGGTTGATTTTATTGATTGTCCTTGAGTGCATTGGTTTTTTTTTTTTCTGTTCCTTCTCTTGAATCGATGTTCCTTTCATGATTGGTTTGCATAGGGGAAAATTGTTGTTATCTTTACTCTGTTATAATCATATGGCTGAGAACAATGTTTTACTTGCTTTTGTTTGTTTTGGATCAAAGCATCTGAAATGGGAAAAGGACATTCTTATGAAACATGGAAGCTTAAAAAAAAAAAATGTTACCTTTCAAAATGCTTGGTTATGGCTACCCTAAGCGATATCAAATCAATGAAGGCTCATAAATGCTTGGGTCTGATTTCTGCTCGATAGTAGATACTTCTTGCTTTTTGCTCCCTTAGGGGTTGCCTTCATTAGTACTTCTGCCCCACTCGAATGCTTCTTTCCTCTTTGGCTTGTCCCCTTGCTTGTGCTGACAAGATAGTTATCACCTTTCAAATCTACTGAATGTAGATTTACCGCATGATAAAACACAAATGCATGTATATTTCTTTTGTGGTGTTTTATCATCATTGATAGGGAATATCAAAAATATGGAAATCTGGGTTCTTAGCTAGAGTGGCTCTTGTTTTATTAGTTGTAACACTACTCCTTGGTTACCTTTTTATTGAATGTAATTGTTGCGTAAGTGAGAGTCTGTTGGAATAAATTGATATTGTACAACATTTAACACATAGTGCTATATTGTCTTGGATAATAGTATGTATGCTATTTATGAAGATTACGGATGAAGTTTGTTTAGGCTTTCCATTCAAAAGTTGTCATGCTTACCTACCTAGAGTGTAGCTTATTTATGAGCTATTTATATGGCTCGTTTCCTAATAAGGCTTGCGGCTTGTGGTTTCTCCAATAATCTATTTGGTATCAGACATTAGGAAAGAAAGAAGGAAATTTCATTAATGTCCTCAAATGACCGAAAGTAGATCAATGGGACTAAGGATACAACCTTTAGCAATAGAAAGTTCTAGGAAGAGAGAATCCTAGTTGCAAACCAAAGAAATAAAGTACAAAAGATGAAATAGAGCAGGGTGCCACTACCACAAGTGGCAAAGAAACCAATGCAAACAACAAAGAAGGGTGAACAATAAAACCCAAAAATGCGTTAATGAAAACATGAGGAGAACTTTGAATGTCCCTATTTGTGCTTGAAGTGGAGGAATCTTCTGAACCTCTTTCGATCCTTGTGAGGAATCTTTTTTTTGCTGTCCGATGGGTATATAGGGATCTAATAAGTCTTTCATCAAAAAAAAAAATTATTTATGACATTTGGGGATTACTCTTCTTTTTTATTATTATGTGGATAAGTATCTGTTTTCGATGGGGTTGTTGTTAGGATTAATGGCTATTTGTGACATTTTTTTTTATATAATTGAAGAGTGGCTTGATTATGTTAACGTTTATTACTTTTAAAAGACCTTGTAAGGAAGAGGCGGTAGACCTCTTGTTTAGGTTGTAACGATGGAATGTTTCCTTCGGGGTCACGTATCCCTTTATTGCTATGAAACATCCTCCTGGAAGGATTGGGTAACTATGTTTTGTTTCGCGTCTTGATCGTAACTAGTATGTCTTTGACTCTCAAGTTTTTCCTTTTAAGATGGATGGTTTGAATATTAGATTTAAATTACGTAATCCATAGGGTTGCATGATCAAAATTATCAATACTATTGACCTTTCGTTCCTATCCCACAAGTTCTTGAATTGATTCTTGTTTTGTGATATACTTCTTGCTGGAATGTTTGACTTCCTCATTGTTGGCTGGTGTAGATCCTTACCTCGTGTGAAAAGTAGATTAGTGGTTTGTGCTTGATCCTTTCATGAAGTAGAACATTCCTTTCATGTCTATTGTTAAATGTTAGCTTATTATTTCAATGCATAGACTTAACATGCTCAGTTCTCGTGAACTGACTCAGGTTATTAATTGTTGCAGATGGCTTACGTGGTTAGATGATGGAAAGACTTGTAGATTATTGCATCAATCTTGGTTATGATGTGCCTTTGTACGAATGAGTATTATGTTATAAAAAATTTGGAAAGGGCCTTTGGACATTTTAGAAGAAGGGTCAGTGCCTTAGTAAATGTATTGTAGAGTATTGTTGTTGTAACTGTTGAAACTTTGGTTTGTTTGGTTATCACGTGAAAGATGAAATTTGATTACCGCTTGGTTATGGGATATTCTAGTGTTTTTAATCCTTAGAATAGTAGCGGGGCATGTCCCATGTTATTACTCTCTTGCTCCCTAGTCATGGTTCAATAGAGATGGTATGTCCCTTTGGTTTGTGCATCATGTTGGAATGAATTGATGTAACCTTGTTTTGTTTTCACAAACGAGTACTGTTAAACTTTGCTCTTGAGTTAAAATGTTGACTTGTAAATCCTTCTAAGGCATAGTAGCAATGAGTTTGTAAGCACTATAAAGTGGACTGGATAGTCCTTATAAAAGTTAAACGAAAATTTATGTATATGAATATATTAATGTAGATGTGATCTACTTGATAACCTTTGAGACCTGGAACAATCAAGAGGAAACTATCTTTTGTAATGAAATATGATTACTCATTTTTTTTTTCCGAGCCAAACTAATAAACATTATCCTTTTACGGTGAAACCTTAAATGATCTCATGGTGAAATCAATGGTTAGATTTTAGAAGATGATAGGATTTAATAAGTAGGAAGGAAATTGATTAATAAAACCTTAAATATCTCTCTATCGTTTGAAATGTCCTCCTTTGTCAAACTTAACTAAGTAAAGTCTAGATGGAGCATTTAACCAATCTTGATAAACTCTTAACCTCAATAAAAGACTGATAGTAAACAATGTGACCCTGAAGCTAAATTTTGTTGTCCTGTTCTGTTAACCCTTGCCTTGATTCATGGTGATATTTCTTAAGCAAGGTCAAAATTTGATCCTTAAACAAGAAGGTTATTGTTATGAACCCTAAGCGGTACTTTCCACTCAATCGGAGCTTATGCCTTCACCTGTGCAATAGAGGTGTGGAACATGTGTTAGTGGCTTGAGTAAGTTTAATTAACCTTGTAAGAAATGGAAAATGTTCTTTAATCAAATAAATAAAAAGCTTTGGACATAAAATTGATGATCCTATTTTAGAAAGCTTGGCCTTAAGCTATTTAGTCAATAGTTGAAAAGAAAGAAGTTCTCCCTTGTGAAAAGAATTGTGTGAATCATTACATGAAATTTTATAAGAACGTAAGTTAAGAATTAAGAGACATTTTAGTAAACAAGAAAATTTAACAAGAATTTTCTCATGGGATGCCCTAAATGTAAGTGTGTCATGTGGTTGGACTTCCACGTTGTCTTGTCAAAATATAAAAAAAATATATATGTATTGTCCTTGATAGGTGTGAACGTCTCCGTGCTGCCGTTATGGCCATCCTTGTATCAAGTTGTTCACAGTGTTAGTTGTATCCTTGGTGATGACATGTTGCGTCGTGTTATGTGTCAAGCAAGTAAAAAAAAAAAAAAATTATCCTGTCTTTTACTGCGTTGTTTGTGTGTGTGGTTTTTGGGTTGTTACACTTGGTATCAGAGCGTAGGTTCATGCTCTCGAACCTATGGGCCGGATTGGTGTTATATGATGATGTTACATGGTGGTGGTGGTGTTACATGATGATACTGCATGATGATGATGATGTTGCATGATGTTGGTAGATATTGGAAGAGTAATGTGCTTTAAATGTGATGTGAATATTGTCGTAATTGTGATTTTGTGAACGCACGTGATGTGTATGTCACTCAGTGCGTATTTGTCATCATATTGATGTGCTGGGGATGGGAGTATTCTCTCTCTTCTTGTGGATTCTATGAAGAGTTCACGTGTGAATTACTGTTTGTGACGTGTGAAAAGAATTCTAATGTGGAGGACGGAGTGTTGGAACATTGTGACATATTGTGATATGTGAGTGTATCAATGTGTTGTATGACTAGATTGATGTTAAAAGAAATGAGTTGTATCATGATGTTTTTATCTTGTTTTGATGAGATGTGTGTATCACCTTGTTATGTAGCAATGGATGTTATGTTGTGATGTACTATGTTCATCGTAGGCATGATTTGTGTGTAATATGTAATGCTTTGTGTTGTGATTTGGGGTCATACGGTGAGTGTATGAACCCTATCGTATGGTGATTGCGCTTTGGGTGCAGAATGTGGTAAAGTGATGTATTACGCCCTGTGGATGTATGATTGTGATCTACCCTATATACATACCATACGTGAGACGTTATGGTAGTTATGTGTGTGCCACCGTTATGTTAGTAATGTTGTTGTATGTTATGTTGTGAACCTTACGCTAACCGATCCTGAGGGAAATCGGTAGAAGTGTATGTTGAGAGTGAGGAATGGTGTACCATGGGTCAATAACTTGAGCCGAAACTCGGTTTAGTAGATTACATGTGATTCTTTCCTCTCTCCCTATGTGGTTGTATGTATGCAACCTTAGTGTATCTATGACTATGTTTAGCCTTGTCGAAGTGGTGGCGGGATGATTCAGATGGAGGTGATGACAGTTGTATTATTGATATGTATTTTATGAGCTGAGGCTCGATGTTCCGAGTGCTAGCAACTCGTTGAGTACCCCTTTGGTGGCTAGATAAGGCCACACAGTTATCGTAATGTGACATCATTATAAGTTGATTTTATTCGTAATTGATTTTTTTCTTTATTTTGTAAGGACCAGCAGCTTTTCTTGATTGCCATGCTTTACAATTTTGGGCATTTCCTTGGTTTGTGGCACTAACATGGGGATTTTGATACTAACTATGGCCATTTGGTCATTTATTTTTGCTTGATTTTGGGTCTTCTTTTAAATTTGGAATTTTTACCGCCTTGCCCAAGGCTTGTACTTTGCCACTTGGCACTTTGATTGGATTGTTGTGCTGGTTCTAATGTCGTGATGTGTGGAATAGGGTCATAGGATGCACCATGGATTGGTTGGACCTATGGACCCGCTTCGTTGTATGGGGGTACGCCCCAAGGAGTACATATAACTAGCGGGTTGTTGAACCACGCGTTATTATGTCACTTGGGTTAGGAGTGTTCGAACTCTATGTGTCTTGGACCATAGGGTCAACCGGCCTTGAGGGAGGCATAAGAGTTTGAGGGAGGCATAAGAGTTTGAGGGAGGCATAAGAGACTTGAGGGAGCATAAGAGTTTGAGGAGAGAGACTTGAGAGGCATAAGAGAGGAGGCATAAGAGACTTGAGGGAGGCATAAGAGTTTGAGGGAGGCATATGATATTTTTGTGTATGGTTGATGTTTCAGGATATATGTTGAGTTATTGTGATGTTTGGTAGTGGTCTTTTGATGTATGTGTTACTCATGTCAGATGGATATGTGTTGTGATGTTGTGGTTATGTCATTGATTCCCTTGTGGACACTATGTACCTGTAGCATGGTTTGGTGTTATGTGAGTCTTTCATTGATGCAAATTGAGGAAATGTCTGGTGGATTGTAGTACTCTTTTGTTTGAGTATTTGGTATGTCAGTCATTGATGTGTGACGTGTACTATGTGGACTGTGCCTAATCCATTCCGTATTTGAGTAACCTTTTGTGGTGTAATACAATCTTGAAGTATATACTTGTGTGCTTGTGAATCTGTAGTGTCTTTTGAACCTAATAGGGTGTTGTGTTAGCAGTTCATGTTGGGCACCCACAATAAAGAATAAACCAAGACTCTGCAATGATGAAATTTTAAAAGAAATTAAACTAAGAATAGTGCTAATGAAAAGAGACTAATGAAATGATGAACAAGAAAGAACTGCCAATCTTCACAGAACATTGAAAGTTAAAAATTCTACCAAATGTTCCTAAGGCTACCTTGTGACCGTGCTTTAATCAACTAAAATTTCAAACCATAGGGTGTGTTTTCTTCTGTATCTATCCCTTGTTGCGTACCATTTCCTTTCCTCTGTGTAATGTCGCATCGAGGATGATGCTTTCTTAAGGGGAGGAGAATGTAATGCCCCCCCCAACCTACCTTGTCTCACTGTCAACATTATTCCTTGTTGCGTGGAGGATGTAGACATTAAAGAGTGATGTGAAGGAATCCTTCTTTGGTGGCGCAACACCTATTTTCCCTGATTTGCAAATATTTTGATTTCTTTTTATTGACTTGGCTGTTCTCATGCAAGAGATTTGGTGGCATTTCGCACATGCTCATTGATTGAAATGTTGACTTCACCTGCTGTTCACGTGGTCTCCTGTCATGTCTGTCCAACCATGGATGCTTGTTTTGCACTCCATCAAATGCTAGGAAAGTGTCGTGATGAATCGCTATAGCATGTTCGGATAGTGGATTCATTAATGGTGAAATGAAGGTCACGCAGCCACGACGATGCAAAGGTGGGTGTGGTTCTCAAAATCATGTTCGCATGCAGGTAGTATCCGTGGAGCGTAGAACTGAATTTCTCTGGGAGGGCCGTGAGGGAAGAATTTTAGTTAGTATGCTTGCTTTTCTTTTGGAAAGTCGAGAGGTAAACTTATCTCGAGAAAACTCATCAAGCCTCGAGAGAGAGTTAAGTGTGACTCTTCTCTGTAGGCATTATCCGGGAACCGTTGGTGTTGAACCCGATGTTCTGCGAGATGCACGCGACCATAGTCGTGATCGGTGGTTGTAAAATCTTTGCAGCTTTGTAGTAGAAGGATGAGATAAAGTTTTGTTGAGATTTGTCTTGCCTTTTCATTTTGGAAAAAATTCGCTTCCTCAAGTTCGGATTCTCCTACAAGGTGGTGAATTTAACATGGTAGAAGTTTGGAATAGTGAAGGCTTTGCAGGGTAGAAGGTTCTATGAGACCTTTGGAATGGTGCCTATGGCCAATACACTGCGTGGAATACTATAGTAGAAGCCTTTTTGAGCGCTCCAACAAGCAGGTTGTCCAACTTTGTTGTTGTCTGTTCAGTATCGACTCCATCCTCATATTCGGGTTCCTTCTTCAAGATTTTTTTTCTCAAAATCGACTTTGTGATAGTGAGGGTGTTACCAGCAGACCTGATGAGATTTATTTACAAAGATTCTCTTTTGAGACCTTACTTGTTTGTTTTACGATGTAACTCATGGAAGAGATCTCATAGGCATGGATCTGTTTCATATCAGAATATTCATGAAGCACCTCAAATAGGGAAGATTAACACAGCAAAAGGGTCGACTCAAGGAAGTGACAAAGGCTCTTGTGCTGCAGTTGAATGGATGCACATTGTTTGTAGTTACCTCTAATCCAACACCAAGTGGAAAGAAAGGATCAGAATCTGGACAAGCACATGTTTTAGTTGTTCGTGGGCTGGATGAGAACGCTAGTGAAGAAAGTGTGGGCCGTGTGGATTGCTAGGAGAAGGAGGTCTGCCAGGGCGTGGCCGCGGGAAATAGATTTTAATACAGGCATGTTAAGACTAGCCCCTGAAATATTTTGCTATCCTTTTCAACTTCATGAAATAAATGATCTCCTACCTGAAATGATGCCTTAAGATGGAATATTGTGGTTGATTTTATTGATTGTCCTTGAGTGCATTGGTTTTTTTTTTTCCTGTTCCTTTCTCTGAATTGATGTTCCTTTCATGATTGGTTTGCATAGGGGAAAATTGTTGTTATCTTTACTCTGTTATAATCATATGGCTGAGAACAATGTTTTACTTGCTTTTGTTTGTTTTGGATCAAAGCATCTGAAATGGGAAAAGGACATTCTTATGAAACATGGAAGCTTAAAAAAAAATGTTACCTTTCAAAATGCTTGGTTATGGCTACCCTAAGCGATATCAGATCAATGAAGGCTCATAAATGCTTGGGTCTGATTTCTGCTCGATAGTAGATACTTCTTGCTTTTTGCTCCCTTAGGGGTTGCCTTCATTAGTACTTCTGCCCCACTCGAATGCTTCTTCCCTCTTTGGCTTGTCCCCTTGCTTGTGCTGACAAGATAGTTATCACCTTTCAAATCTACTGAATGTAGATTTACCGCATGATAAAACACAAATGCATGTACATTTCTTTTGCGGTGTTTTATCATCATTGATAGGGAATATCAAAAATATGGAAATCTGGGTTCTTAGCTAGAGTGGCTCTTGTTTTATTAGTTGTAACACTACTCCTTGGTTACCTTTTTATTGAATGTAATTGTTGCGTAAGTGAGAGTCCTGTTGGAATAAATTGATATTGTACAACACTTAACACATAGTGCTATATTGTCTTGGATAATAGTATGTATGCTATTTATGAAGATTACGGATGAAGTTTGTTTAGGCTTTCCATTCAAAAGTTGTCATGCTTACCTACCTAGAGTGTAGCTTACTTATGAGCTATTTTTATGGCTCGTTTCCTAATAAGACTTGCGGCTTGTGGTTTCTTCAATAATCTATTCTGGTATCAGACATTAGGAAAGAAAGAAGGAAATTTCATTATTGTCCTCAAATGCCTGAAAGTAGATCAATGGGATTAAGGATACAACCTTTAGCAATAGAAAGTTCTAGGAAGAGAGAATCCTTGTTGCAAACCAAAGAAATAAAGTACAAAAGATGAAATAGAGTAGGGTGCCACTACCACAAGTGGCAAAGAAACCAATGCAAACAGCAAAGAAGGGTGAACAATAAAACCCAAAAATGTGCGTTAATGAAAACATGAGGCGAACTTTGAATGTCCCTATTTGTGCTTGAAGTGGAGGAATCTTCTGAGCCTCTTTCGATCTTTGTGAGGAATCTTTTTTTTTGCTGTCCGATGAGTATATAGGGATCTAATAAGTCTTTCATCAAAAAAAAATTATTTATGACATTTGGGGATTACTCTTCTTCTTTTTTTATTATGTGGATAAGTATCTATTTTCGATGGGGTTGTTGTTAGGATTAATGGCTGTTTGTGACATTTTTTTTTATGCAATTGAAGAGTGGCTTGATTATGTTAACGTTTATTACTTTTAAAAGACCTTGTAAGGAAGAGGCGGTAGACCTCTTGTTTAGATTGTAACGATGGAATGTTTCCTTCGGGGTCACGTATCCCTTTATTGCTATGAAACATCCTCCTGGAAGGATTGGGTAACTATGTTTTGTTTCGCGTCTTGATCGTAACTAGTATGTCTTTGACTCTCAAGTTTTTCCTTTTAAGATGGATGGTTTGAATATTAGATTTAAATTACATAATCCATAGGGTTGCATGATCAAAATTCTCAATACTATTGACCTTTCGTTCCTATCCCACAAGTTCTTGAATTGATTCTTGTTTTGTGATATACTTCTTGCTGGAATGTTTGACTTCCTCATTGTTGGCTGGTGTAGATCCTTACCTCGTGTGAAAAGTAGATTAGTGGTTTGTGCTTTGATCCTTTCATGAAGTAGAACATTCCTTTCATGTCTATTGTTAAATGTTAGCTTATTATTTCAATGCATAGACTTAACATGCTCAGTTCTTGTGAACTGACTCAAAGTTATTAAATTGTTGCGGATGGCTTACGTGGTTAGATGATGGAAAGACTTGTAGATTATTGCATCAATCTTGGTTATGATGTGCCTTTGTACGAATGAGTATTATGTTATAAAAATTTGGAAAGGGCCTTTGGACATTTTAGAAGAAGGGTCAGTGCCTTAGTAAATGTATTGTAGAGTATTGTTGTTGTAACTATTGAAACTTTGGTTTGTTTGGTTATCACGTGAAAGATGAAATTTGATTACCGCTTGGTTACGGGATATTCTAGTGTATTTTAATCCTTAGAATAGTAGCGGGGCATGTCCCATGTTATTACTCTCTTGCTCCCTAGTCATGGTTCAATAGAGATGGTATGTCCCTTCGGTTTGTGCATCATGTTGGAATGAATTTGATGTAACCTTGTTTTGTTTCGCAAACGAGTACTGTTAAACTTTGCTCTTGAGTTAAAATGTTGACTTGTAAATCCTTCTAAGGCATAGTAGTAATGAGTTTGTAAGCACTATAAAGTGAGCTGGATAGTCCTGATAAAAGTTAAACTAAAATTTATATATATGAATATATTAATGTAGATGTGATCTACTAGATAACCTTTGAGACCTGGAACAATCAAGAGGAAACTATCTTTTGTAATGAAATATGATTACTCATTTTTTTTTCCGAGCCAAACTAATAAACATTATCCTTTTACGGTGAAACCTTAAATGATCTCATGGTGAAATCAATGGTTAGATTTTAGAAGATGATAGGATTTAATAAGTAGGAAGGAAATTGATTAATAAAACCTTAAATATCTCTCTATCGTTTGAAATGTCCTCCTTTGTCAAACTTAATTAAGTAAAGTCTAGATGGAGCATTTAACCAATCTTGATAAACTCTTAACCTCAATAAAAGACTGATAGTAAACAATGTGACCCTGAAGCTAAATTCTGTTGTCTGTTTTGTTAACCCTTGCCTTGATTCATGGTGATATTTCTTAAGCAAGGTCAAAATTTGATCCTTAAACAAGAAGGTTATTGTTATGAACCCTAAGCGGTACTTTCCACTCAATCGGAGCTTATGCCTTCACCTGTGCAATAGAGGTGTGGAACATGTGTTAGTGGCTTGAGTAAGTTTAATTAACCTTGTAAGAAATGGAAAATGTTCTAAAATCAAATGAATAAAAAGCTTTGGACATAAAATTGATGATCCTAGTTTAGAAAGCTTGGCCTTAAGCTATTTAGTCAATAGTTGAAAAGAAAGAAGTTCTCCCTTGTGAAAAGAATTGTGTGAATCATTACATGAAATTTTATAAGAACGTAAGTTAAGAATTAAGAGACATTTTAGTAAACAAGAAAATTTAACAAGAATTTCCTCATGGGATGCCCTAAATGTAAGTGTGTCATTTGGAAATGAGAAATATTATATGAGCATATCAAAAATAATAAACCCTTATTTAATACGAACTGCATCTCCCTGGTAAAATTACTCCTTAGATGGATTATCTCGATGACTATTTTGTTGCCACAAGGAAGGTGATGGTAGAGTGGGGGCGAAGGATGTCGCGACAAGCAGTGAACATCGCTTTCAGACATGAGGGCGTCAGATAGGGTGGAAGAAAGTTCCCCAGGATGATCGATGTGCTCGCCATACTCTGTCAAGTGCTAACTCCATTCCAGTTGGCTGGCGCAGTAAATCTATTTGGACAACGACAGGGTGGGATGGAGTTTCTTTTCTGAATCATCCTCCGCAGAATCTCAGTGCCTTTTGGATATTCCCTCCTGTCGGAATATCAAGCCATGGCAGTCCTCTTTTCCGGAAGCTCTTATTCCCCTACGTCTCCACAATCGAGTTGGCTCCTTCTAACCGAGTTGTTTCACTCGAGGGCTCCCTTCAAACTAAAACCCTAGACAGTTTCCGTCTGTGTCTGTCGCCCCTTCAGACATTGCCTCTTCTTCACAGTTTTCTCCCCAGCGGACGCTTGACTGCGATGGGGACTCCCTACGAAAGAGATGGGCTGGATGGACATTCATCTTTTCACTAACAGGGCCCTTATTTCTAAATTCACCGAAAGATGGTTATCCACAGATGAAATCTCTGAATGGTGCGAAGATCAATGGGGGCAATGGTTGAGACTTCGTTTCTTAGCCAAAGGCTTCCTCCTCCTAATATTCCACAGTGACGCTCAGCGGTCGGAAGCCCTTAAGAGGAAGGATAACCTCCTTCTCAAATGGAGTCTTTTCCTTCAGCCATGGACCCCCAACTTTGATCTTCAGAAAGTCGAGGTGGAGGAACATTAATTTTGGGTTAGACTGTATGCCTTGTCGATTAAATACTGGAATCCGAAAATACTCTCAAAATTTTGAAATAGCTTGAGGAAAGTCTTGCAAATTGATATCTGAACTTCTAGAAGGTTCTTTAGCTGCCTTCGTTAGTGTTAGTATTGATTTCGATCCCTCAAATCCCTTGCCGGATTTGATTTCAATCTAGAGCCCCTCCGGAACCTAGATCCAATTCGTTGAATATGAAAGGATCTCTTTGAAATGCTTGAAATGCAAACAATTAGGTCATCTCAAGAAAAATTGCTTGGCCCCTTCGAAGAATTTCGGCTCTAGGTGGATTCCTACAAAAATGTTCCGATTAGGAACGAAGTTGATAATAGCAAGGACTAAGCTCCTTACGTAACGCCGCAAAAAAGAGCGGCGGCGCTACGCTCGACGAGCACGTAACAACTCAAAAGCGACAAAAATTTTTTTGTAAGGTGAATTATTTGCTTTCGAGTTGTTTCCACATGGCTCGATGAGTTTAGCTTATACGTGCACCACCAAACAAGGTCAAAAAGTCAAACCACTCCTAGCGAGCTGAACAAATAAATTTGGTGAGCTTTATTGGAGACCAAGCTATTCCACACAACTCGACGAGTTCGAAAACAGGCTTGAAAACCACCACGGACACGATGATGCTTCAAGGTCAGAGATATTTGAATTTATCTCATTCGACGTTTCACAAAAAGGAAAGGAGGGTCGTCTTTCGAGTTGCTTTGTCTAATGTCTGGTGATATCGCAATAGCAGTGTTTTCAATGTTAACCTTAGAGTAAGGTATAATTTGTTATGAAATGAATATACTATCCACTCGATTTTTATTTTTGTTTTATTATCCATTTACATTACGTTATCTCATGAATTTAATACATTATGTTATATATATGTATATGTATGTGTGTATGTATATGTATACATATATCAAGGAAATCATACAATAAGATATATACTTCGACATTATATTACTACATTGTATGTCTTTATGTGTTTAGTTGTACATAGCACCTTATTTATATCCAGTTTGCTTATTATATGAAGGTTGTATTATGTGTCACTAATATTTTATATAGTGGTTAACACTTAAACTAGCCTATACAGCTACACGTGTTTCTTAAGTAGAATAAACATATATATATATATATATATATAAAATGAAAGACCAAAGTCTTTGTCACGTCTAACTTTTCCAACAAAGTTTAAATTTTATGGTTGGGGCGGCCACCCAACCCTGTCAACCATTAAAACTTTCTTCCTCCTTATGCGTGCAAGAAGACAACCAGGCCGCCACAATCAATTTAATCAAATAGATTTTGCAAATCCTTCTCTGTACAGCCACCCAAACAAATCCCAACTGCTCTGGCCGCGTGGGTAGGAGAGTGGAGAAAAAAGGAGAAGATACCGGCGCATGTGGCAGGCATGTTATCACTTCTCAACCGCCCCTGGCCGCGTGAAATAAATCTGGTGCACGGCAGGGTCTTCGGCGCGCGAGGAGGCAAGTTATATCCACTTTCATTGGGTGCTGCAAGGTGTGTGCATGGCGGAGATCCATAGTAGTGCACTGCGCACGAGAGGGACAGTAGTGGGGACACCAAAACCAGCGGTCGTCTCAAGCTATCTTTCTTTCTCTTCAGCTATGGACCTCTTATACCAACAACTATTGCTTGTCTATTGCAACACTCTAAAATAGACGACCACAGAACTCGCTTTTGCAAGCATTGCAGCAATTTAAATATTCGCTATGATGATCAACGCTTTGTGTATCAAGTTGTCTATTAGGCATATCTGCTGAAACGTATCATCATTTTTTTTATATTAGCAGTTATTCTCTTAGACACGATTTAAGGGTGATTGACTGGTCTTGATTTTGAGACTAACTTCACATTTGTTTGGGCGAGTGGTACGAGGCTGCCATGCAGGCTTGATATTTGTGAAGCTAAGACCACTCGAGTGTCCTAATCAGAAAAAAAAAAACGCTCAAAATCTTTGTAAGCATTGCAACTAATTCCAAACAACTATCTTGTGAGTATTTTTAATGGTGTATCATAGTATAGTGTATTCTCAACTCTTGATAGAGGACGAGTGCTCCTTTTTAGAGTCTCGTCTTTTGAGCTATTTCTGTGTAATTAATTTGGTTGTGTTTCCAAGTAGTAAATAACTAAAACGTGATCTTGTCGAAGCAATCTGTAAACATAGCTTTGCACGGTAAAAAAAAAGTGCAATGTATCGGGCTTGAGACATAATTTTGATGCTAAGTGAAGCAATTTGTAAACATAGGCTTGCACCATAACAAGGCCATTGCCTTGTGTCGGACCTATGGTGATAAAGAAAGGACCGTGTTCTATTTCCAGTTTCTAAATTTTTTAATTTTCCAAGTAGTTGGAGATCTAGATTATGCTATTGACTTCATAAAATACAGTATTATTGTAGGCAATGTGCATTGGCGCCAAGAATAAAGAGAAGGTGGACGCAACCAATTATTTATAAACTACTTTTATCTATTTTACAAGGATAAAGATTGCACCAATATTCCCATTTTTCATTATATATCCTTCAAGTAATTAAGGCAAAATTTAATATGTGTTTTTGTAAAATTTCCCAACACCCTTCAAGAGGGTTCCAAAATTACTTTCAATAAGGTTTAAAGCAAGAACTACTAACATGTAAACAAGATTAACATACTCATGAGAGGTTCCAAGTCAAGTAAAAAGGAGAATAGATAGATTGTCATCCTTTCAACTTTTGATTCCATCTATATTACATACTTATTATTGGAATTAAAAAAAAACAACTTTCATTCAACATTTGTTACAACACTTTCTATTTCATGTGGAAATAAATTTGCAATAATGTAAGCTAAAGAAAGTAAAGCAATATTACATTTTTCCTCCACCCAAGGTGGGTAAATACATGATGTTTTTACATTGTCAACAACAAGGTTCTTGTGTTCCAAGATGTTCTTCATCCATGCTCCAAGTTCCAAGTAGCTCAAATCACAACCAAGATAGGGGGAGAGGCAACACTCTCCTCCCAACCAAAACTCAATGGAGAAAAGAAGCAATCTCCTCCATTGACCCCCGAGCCCCAAACACAACACAATGAAGGGTGGTCTCCAACTAAAGGCAACAATACTTGCTTCCACAATACAATTTCTTCACAACATTCAAGGCTAAAAATAGAAGAAACAAAGAGACACACAAATAACACCAAACATTTCACAACAAGGCTTTCATCCAAGCCAACAAGAGAAGGAACTATGGGAAAGTTTTCCTTATGCCTCCCAATTGAGATGAGATGCCCATCCAAACCCTCCACAATAAAACTCAAGCCCCTATGACTCTTATGCCTCCCTCAAGTACCCCTTTTTCCTCCCATACTCTTATGCCTCCCTCCTCTTATGGCTCCCTCAAGGACAAGGTAAGAATGTGAACATTCTTACCCAAGATGGGCATCCCTCTCAAACTCCCTCCACAAGTTCCTATTCTACTCTTATGCCTCCCTCATGAGTTTTCCCATAGGCCTCCTACACTACACATTAAGCATGCTATTCATTTTCACAATACACAAGTAAACATACATTATACACAAATTTAGCATAGAAGCAACAACAATATGAAAGCAAAAATGGGAGAAGGTTTCCTACCTCTCCATTGGAGAAGCTTAAACCAAGAAGTTTTGTCCAAGCTCCCTCCAAAACAATCCAAGCATGCAAGTCCAAGATCCTTCTTTTTCTTTCTCCCAATCTTTTCTCTCCCCAAAAGAAAATAACAAAAAGAAACTCTCCAACAAAAAACCTCCAACCCCCTCAACAAGAGAGGAAGTTTCCATAAATAGACAAAAGGGAAGAGTGAGGGTGATGTGGCTCCTTGTAGGATGCCACATCACACATCCTCAAGACCACCTCCCTTTAGTCAACTCAAATCCCAAAACACCATAAATGGGTGGTTGGGTTGAATGACAACTCTTTTCCACATCCATCCCTTCCCATGTGTCTTAAGGCACAATTAAATGCAAAAAGGAGACAAGTGCACTCCAAAGTCACATTTCCCTTCCCAAAACAATAAATAATCCCCTTTTTGGCTTCCCAACCCATAGATATGGTTGGTAAGGGGTTTTGGGAAGTGTGGGACAAGTTCAACTTGTCCCACAAGTCCCCCAAAATTGCCCTAAATCTCAAATTCGAGATTCAAAGATTTGGAGTGGTCAACACTCAAAACCAAGCATTCAATACATGAGGAAACATAAGGATCAAGGAGCCAACCATCAAAATTAATTACATCCACAAGACTTCCCTCCAAAACTTAAAATTTAAAACAAGGTGTTAAATTAATTCTAAACATACTTAGCAAAAGAAATTTTAAAAAGATATCACAAATAAAATCACCTACTAAAGTAAGTTAAAACAAGTAAATAAAATTCTTACCCCTTGGTCACATTAGAAAATTTCCCCCTCGTGGAAAATTTTTAACACATAAAAGAACAAAGGTAACACAATACAATTCACTAGTTGCCTTGACGACCAAATGTTGTAACCACCCGGCATTCTGTTGTGTTTGGTTCCCAATCCCCCTTTAGGTTGTGATCATGTTGTGTTTCCTGCAAAATACAAAATACCTCCTTTGGCCTTGCGGCCATGTCAAAATATCCAAAATAACCATATGCATGAAATTTACTAACATCTATACGTAATTCAATCAATCATTATTTCTAGGTCTAAATCACAACTTAATTATGCATTTCATCATTATCCAAAATTATAGTAATGTAAATTCAACAACTACATTCTACTCATCATGGCGAAGAAATCCAATGTTAGAACACATGCAATATATCCATATAAAAATAATATCGGTATCCAATAGTCGTCCATGAGTGGCGTAGATCATACGAAAACAAAATCCAATCATAACCCAAATGCATCTAGTCACAAAACATCATGCTAGTCAACGTGAGTCTAAGTCATGTCCATATCCAAAAGTCTGCATAACTCAAAATGATAATCAACTAAGTGTCGTAGGGAAGTGGGCATTACACCTTCAAGCCCTCCTTTGGGTCACGTCGGACCTTCCTCGGAGGCCGAGACCACCCCTTAATATTGATCAACCCTTCCCCCTCTCTCCGAGGTCTCGATCAAAGATGCTACCATGGTCGCAGCGGAATCAAATAAAATTCTCAAGCTTATGAAATTTGGAATGGTCACCGAGCATGGTTCATCAAAAACGAGTTAGAAAATTGGGTGGAAGAGAAAGAGGGAATCACGGAGTCCAATCTTGCCTTACTCAATAAAATATAGCGATGAGATTGCTTAAGAGATGATCATTTCGTAGATCCTTCTACTATCTGTTCCTTAGCGGAAACTCCTAGCCTAATCAAACTTCCTAATGTTGGAAATTATGTTTCACTTAAAAGGCCAAAGTTACAAAGCCAAGACTAATAAGGAAAATGTGGAAGGTAAGAAAAATCAGATTTGTAAGTTCTTTCTAAAATTAAGTAGGAGATCCAGTCTCTGTGAAGAGCCAATTAAAATTTTATCTTGGAATTTTAGGGGCTTAAACGCCCCTCACAAACAACACTTGGTCGAGTGCTGAAGTTTTGAACAAGAGGCGAGATATATGTTTACTTCAGGAAACTAAGTTGAGTTTAGCGGATGTGGGGGAAATTGGTCTACAAAATGGAAAGGAAGGCAAGGTCTCTATGTTGATTCGCAGGAGCCTCGGGTGGTTTGGGATCCTGTGGTGAGAACAGAAGGTTTCAATCTCCCTCATAAAAAGGACAATAATTTTTAGTGGTGTCGGGTCTAAATTCTTCACACATATGTCGGTTTCCTCATTGGCAATGTTTATGGCCCACCTAGCCGATTGTCGAAAGAACTTTATGGGATTCTTTGCTAAAAGATATAGAAGGCTTTGGAGATGACTTAACTTTGGTAGCAGAGGATATCAATGCAATCATTTCAGACAAAGACAAAAATGGTGGTATATCAAGGAATCCACAATCCCAAAAGGACTTTTGTTCCTTCATTCAATTAGTGGAGCTACTTGAATAGAGCCTATACAAGGTTGGTTTACTGGACCAATAGAATGGAAGGATTTGGTAGGATAGTAGAAAGATTAGAAAAATTTATTTCCAATGGTGTTTGGCTCCATCATAATATAATCTTAGAGAGTATTGTACTCCCAATCTTTGGTTCAGATCACTTCACAATCTCTCTTCAATATGTTCTAGATACTACTCCTAAGCGGTCACCCTTCAAATTTGAACTCATTTGGCCGAGAGATTCATCCCTTTTCAACGGTAAGTGATTGGTGGTCCTCCTCCTTCTTTAAAGTACTAAGATGTTTATTCTATCCAAGAAATTAGTTGGTTTGAAAGGAAAACTCTTGGATTGGAATAAAATCCATTTCAAAAACATTTTCACTAAAAAGAGGAGGATGGATGCATAGCTGAAGGCTTTAAATGAGGAAAAAAAATTGCAACAAAATGAGGTGATTGAATACCGAGAAGAGAAAGAACTCTTAGTTGAAGTGGGTGAACTTCTCCTCAGGGAAGAAATATTTTAGAAACAAAATTCTAGGGAAACATGGCTGAAAGAAGGGGATAAAAATATGAAGTTTTTCCACTCCTCAATCAAAGCAATGCGAAGTTTGAGCTATATTTCAAAATTGAAAGTCAATGATGAGGAATGGATTTATGACCAGAGGGGCATAAAATAAGTTGTTGTTTCTTTCTTCTCAGACCTTATGGTTGCGGATTCTCTCTCTCACCTCTCCTCTCGAGAATGCCTTGTTAGCTCATGTCCCGGAGCTTGTATATGATTCTTGGAATGCTCAACTCTTATCCCCTTTCACAAAAGAATAGCGGTGGTCGTTTTCATGGAAAGGGACACAACCCCTAGTCTTGATGGCTTCCTGTTGCTTTCTTCCAAGAGTTCTAGAGTATTGTTGGTTCGGATGTACGGGCCATGGTAGAAGAATCAAGAGCCTCGGGTAAAGTGTTAGGAGCTCTAAACCATACTTATATTTGCATCTACCCCAAAAAAATCTCTAGCGAAAGTTTTGGTTGATTTAGGACCCATTTCCTTATGTAACACTTCCTACAAAATCATCTCCAAAGCCATTTCCCTTTGTCTTGGCCTCTTCTCGGATTCTATTATTTCACTGAGCAAAGTGGCTTTATACCAGGAGGTCCATTATTGATGGCATTCTCATGTCCCATGAAGCAATGCACTCTCTTACTTCAAGCCACCACTTGGCCATGCTCCTTAAGTTAGATGTTAGCAAAGCTTATGATAAATTGAATTGGAATTTTCTTATTAAAATTATGCTTAAATTGGGCTTTAGTCAAGCATTTTGCAACTAGATTTTAAATTACATCTCCACTCCCGCTTCTCAATCTTTGGTTAATGGTTTAGTGGAAGGCATTTTTTCTAGTGTGAGAGGGATTTGTTAGGGTGATCCCCTCAAATATTTCCTTTTCATCTTAGCGGCGGATTCACTAAAGGTTGATTTCAAACTACATAGGAGAAGGAAATCAAAGGCCGAGGATAGCTAACAGTGTGGATCTTGTGTCTCATCGGTAGTTTGCAGATGACACCTTCGTTTTTGGTGAGGCTTCCATATCATAGGCAAGAAAGCTTGGACAAGTCCTCAATTCTTACTTAGAAGTATTACCTCCTCCAAATCTCTAATCTTCTTCTACAATCTTTCTCTTAGACTCCAAAGGCGGATCGAAACATATTGGGTTTTACTATTGGCTCCCTCCCGCAAAAATATCTAGGTATTCGATCTTCACGAGGGCGGGCGTTCAACCCTTTGGAAGGATCTTTTAGCTACTTTTGAGAAGATATTGGTTGTGCTGGAAAGGTAAATGACTTTCTTTTGCGGGAAGGCTACAACTCATCAAGTCAGTGTTAAGCATTCTCCCAATTTATATGCTCTGTCATGAGAATTCGCAAAATGGTCCTAGACAAAGTTGGAGAAAATCCTGATATCATTTTTGTCGCAAGGAACTGGGGAGGAAAGAAAGTTTCATCTTGTCAAATGGGAAGAAGTTAAACTTCCTAAGGAAAAAGGAGGTGCAGGAATCAAGGACTTGGGTATTCATAATTTAGCACTTGGAGCTAAGCAGATTTGGAATCTCATTTCACATCCTTCTTCTCTCCTTAATAAAATTTTGATTCATATATACATGTTCAATGAAAACTCGACCAAGTATCATCACTAGTCAAGAGCTCCTCAAAGTTTCTCACACATGTGGAAATTTATTTGAGCTTATAGACATGTCTTCTCCTCTCTTTCCTCTTGTAAAATTGGCAATGGGGTTTGCAAGAGGTTCTGGGAGGATTCATGGAATGGTTAACCCACCCTGCATAATACCCCAGGCCTTAATCAAGTAAAGATGGTAACAAAGGCTACTTGGGGCAATTTGGTAGCAAACTATGTCCTACAAATTTCATACAACTCTTCTTCTCTATCTTGGAAGAAATTAGATGCCCTGGCAGTCCTCAAGCATCCATACTTTTGTTCCCATGATATTCTCAAGGATCGCAGAGTAGGATTTTAAAACAAACCGGATCATCTCATTTAGGTGGTAGCCAAATCAAGGAAATACTCAATTAATGTGAGCTATAATTTTTTTATTCTCTCAACAATGGTGGTAAAAGTAGTTGGGATACCGTTAATGCAAATTCCTTTGGTTGGCCTTGACCATTTCTCCGACTCACAAGATTAATGAAGAAAAGTAAAGACATAAAAATGTATGGGACCTCATCCAAGATATGACACACTCCTCCAACACTAGTGGGAAGGAAAACCAGCTAGTCCACTTCCATACCGTGACTACCACGCTCACTAGTATTACATAATTGTCTTGCATTTTGTGGTTCCATGCCTTGTTTTTATCACCTTTTTTATCAAGAAACACAATTTTTATTGATATGATTGTGGAACTTTAATAATTTTGAGGTGATTTGTCTACCTTCTTTATGTCCATTGGGTTTAGTGTGACTTGCATTCTACTATGTGACTCTTTCAACCAATAATTTTTATACACTTAAATAACTATATATTTTCTACATTTCTATTTATAAAAAAATGTACTTTTAGTTAAAAAAAAGTTATGGGCTATGATTGTAGCTTTTCAAAATGATGTGAGAAGCAGCGTTTTGGCCATGAGTTTTAGGGATCTATACCAAATTTCCCCCTTAGCATTTCAGTAACCCTATTATATTTCAATGTTTAAAAGGAATATATTACGCGTAAAATTATTAGTATACAAAGAAGCAAAAAGAAATTACAGGGCATCAAATGAACGATCAAAAATTTATTGAAAGGAAAGGATCAAACGTAGAGGAGGTAAAAAGAACGTGATCTGCAAAAATTTACCATGAAGATTACATGATAGCCATATGTTTAAATTGTAGATTACCGTATTTGAGGATTGATCCTGTAAGATCCATTGAATTGATTTAATTTTTCCTGCCCTTCCTTTTTTTTGTTTAGGCCGATCATTATCATTTAATGGAAATAATTATAAGCATAGTTGAGGTTGGAAAGTTCTTATTCATATTTTGCAAAGTTTTATGTTTATATCTTGCAATATTTATAAAGAAATTTGTAGATAAAGGTAGCATTGGAAAACGTATGTGTAGCTTTGAAATTCTTCGCTATTGTAGATATTTAATGACTATGGATGTAATAGCACTTGTGGATTCCATCATTGATTTCAAGAAAATCATATGACCATGAAATACATTTACTCGACAAACATTCTTTCACATACTAATATATGGTATATAAAATTGAACTATATAATACATCTCATGAAGTCGCTAATGTTATACAAAATCAAAGTATTCATAACATAGCATTATCTTTAATCGGAATTGAGAATAGTTATTTTGAATTGTAATGACAAATAATTTATTTGCTAGAATGATAGATGGTGTTAATTTTATGTATGGCAATTGAGATGATTTAACTATTTTTAACGGTAAGGTATTTTTCTAATGAGAAGAAGACTTAGCATCTTAAATTGGATGTTAAGCCTTACACATAAAGGTAGTTATATTATACTCAAATTTAAACAATGTTTTGAAATCCATCAATTTAGTTAATCCCTTGTTGGAAATAGATCTAAGATATAGGTTCAATATGTTAAGTATTACACTCACTAAATGATTTTACAAATGTAAAAGAAGTTGAAGGGTGAGAAATCTAAAATGGTGAATTATATTCACCTTAAAATTTCAAAGAGTAAAAGAGGTTGGAAAATGAGAATCATTAAGTGTTTTTAAATAAACCATTCCCCTCTTACAAATAAATGCTTTTGGTATTTTGTGTGTTTATAAAATAGTTCATTTTCCTAATCAAAACCTAATATACATTGAAAATGTCATTACAATAACAACTAAGTTCAAATAAGTCATTTGAATAATGACTAAAATCCACAAAAATTATAAATACTTAAAAATGGGACTTTAGAATTATATATTTATTTTTTTACTTCTAAGTTTTTATATAATTGCTTGTTTGATTATACTTTTATTTTATTAAATCATGTGATATGTTTTATGGAATTTATGAGGTGTTTATTTTCCATTTATTTGATTCATATTTATAAGACAATAGTTAGATTGAACGTAATGGATTTAGATAGAAATACATAGTATAAATATTAAATTTGCTAACATTTGTAAATCCAATAACACAAATCCATATTATAAGTTTTCATTAATGATTTCAAGTTTGAAATATATATTTGAAGATAACTTTTTCAATACCCAATTTCTGCATGTAAGAAAAGAAGGAGACCACACTCAACATAAAGTAATAATCCATGATCATGTGTCTGTACACATGGAAAGTGACATGAGCTTTCTTTTTCACTCAACTTCCCAATTTTGGGCCGAGACATCTAAAATGTTGAAGATACAACAAGTGTGAGTAGGTGTAAAGTGATAAATAAAGAATAGATAGGGATGGCTAAGAATCAACATTTAAATTCTGAGAAAATATCAATCTATCAACCTTCAAGTATTAAATCTTCTTGTCTACCATAATGAAAATGTGTCGTATCTCTGTGTGTGGAATATTACGATTAAGGATAATCGTTGCATGCAATTCCCAATCTATGTTGGTTACACATAAGATGCTTCGGCCTTGCTAATGGACTCTTTGAAGTTCATCTCTAAATACTCCTCTCTAGAGAGGTTCATGTACAAGAATGCAAACGATACATAAAGGAGATCAAACAAAAGATTTGTGTTTCTAAGTCAATTTTCTTGATCGACCCAAAATTGTTCAACTATGTATGATTTCTCATTTAGATATATTGGGGTGATGGAGAAGAGAAAAAAATTACATCGCACATAATCCACGAGTCTATGTCTTCCTTGTATAGATTAGTAACAAATGGGTTAATGATTGGCTAAAATATTCTCTTACGTAGTTGAGCATGACCAAAAATGGTCATGTATAGTTGTTAACTCGTGAGTGAGAAAAAAATAAATTGGAAATGGGTACTCAAAGGTTATCTAGAGGCTATTAACTTATAACATGAATTCCTAGTAACTAGATTTGTTATCTTGATTTTGGTTCTTAGACTACATTATATCCAAACAATGAATAACAACTCAATAGAAATTTACTTAAATAGAAAGATTGATTTATATGTTTGGTTTATTAAATTATTTTTCTATTAATTATCCAAATAAAAACATATAACTACTTTATTCTATACTTTTCTATTTTGAGAGGCTCTTGAAAGGAATGAATTGAAACTAATTAACTAATATTTATGATATTTTCGGATTATTTAAAATAATGTAAGACATTTAGTCTAAACAAATGAAAATATAACTAAAAATGAATTAGTTTCTTCTTCTAATAAAATAAAATTAATAGTGAACAACTTGATTAAGTTACTCCTCTATTAGATGGGGATTCTAAGTTTTAATGCTAATGGGTAAGCATTCAAAATATAATTGATTTCATGAAGGTAAATCTTCTTATAACAAGGATTCTACCTCAGAATTTTTGGGAAGGGAATATTCTCAAAAAGCTATTTTCTTTCTTCTAGACAAACATTCCCTAGTAGAATTATAATTAAAAAGAAATTGTAATGCCCACTTCTCTTCAACACTAAACGAAACATGATTATCTTTTCCGAAATGCTATAATCGTAAACCCGCTTCTTTATTCCAATTAACATACCTTGATAAGTTGTGAGAGGCATCATGACTCCATTGTGTTTTGATTATTATTATTTAACTATATGTCATATTGTGGACCCTGATGGACTTTTAAGAATACAACAATTGGCTAGATTGGTTGCATTGTCGTAATTTAATTGTGACATCATTACTCTTCGATATTGTCTTGTTGTATTTGGTTTATCTCTATGACTGGACACATGGACACTATTGTGCTTTATTACTGGCAGATGTTAATAGACAAAAGACACTAACACATTATGATATGGGAATTGAAGGATAGACATTATTTTAACCGAATGAATAACTTTTGATAGATATTTAGTATGGAAGAAAATGATGTGTTGTCAAGATAAATATAGGTTGATTTTGAATCATTTTCGTATTGGTTTTTATTATGATGTTCAAAGTTATTTTTATGATTTAATTGATATTGGAGATTGGCGAAATTGTGAACGAGTGAAATTATTGCTTTAATCTGATGATCCAGTTGGTCTTTGACCTTAGTTGTAAATTGATGTATGAGTAGAATCAAAATGTTGAAAATGGGAATAATTGTTAAGTTACTTGGTCTTAGCTATAGTAGTTATGATTTTTTATGTTTAAAATTAATAATTATATGTAAGTGTTTTATTAATTTGATATAGTTAATATGGCCATGAGGACAGAGGGGTATTGTTTGTTTTTGTAGGAAAGCATATCATGACAAAATATATGGGGATTGGAGACCAACCACATTGGAATTATAGGTGAATTCAATAAGGGTCACCATGGCAACATGTATTTGTGTGTGTGTTGGAATTTTTGTTAAGGGAAATTGTGACCAAGGGGTGATGTTTTGTCTTTTATTTATCTTTCCTTTAAGTGATGTTAGTATGTGATTTTAGTGATGTAATTCATTGTATTATTTATTTAGAATTTGGGGTATGTATTTTACCCTTTATTATTAATAGGTTGTAGTGTCTTAATTAGAGATAATTTAATCTTGTCGAAACTAATTATATATGTGACCAAAGGGATTCATTTATTAGACCATATTTTCTCTTGGATTTTTTGTTGAAAGTTGAGTTCTTGGGGATCTTGAGTGTTGTACACTCTACCCCTTCATGGAAATTCGAATTTGGCCTTAGAGGCCAATTTTGGAAGCTTGTGGGACAAGTAAAACTTGTCCCACACCTCTTAAATGGCTATGCCAACCCTACCTATGGGTTGGGGGTCAAAATTAGACCCCATTAGGTGTTTTGGGAAGATAAAAAGGTAAAATATTATTGCACTTTCTTTCATGTAATTAATTTTGTCCTTAGGAGGTGTGGGCTTGGATGTGTGTGCAAGTAATATGTCATTTCTTCACCCACTTATTAATTGTGCTTTGGAGTTTGAAGTTTGACTTTTGAGGTGGAGTTGAGGATGAGTGATGTGGCATCCCACATGGAGCCACCTCACCCTCCTCTCTCCCTTTTCTATTTAATCAAGTTCATTTGCTTGATTGGGGGTTACTTCATTCTTGTGTGCTCTTGCATTTTGGGAGTGGGAGGATTTTTGGAAGTGTTTGTGGATTTTTGGAGCTTCTTGGTGTTTGTTTGGGCTTGAAGAAGCTTGGTGTATGGATCTTGGATCAAGCTCTACCATGGAAAGGTAGGAGCTAAACTCTTGTTAAAAGCTTTCTTTTATTTTGTATGCATATGTGCTTGTTTTGAGTGTTTTTCTATGCTTGTTGGGTGCTTGGGTAGATTGCCTAAGTGTGGTGTAGGAGGGGACTATGGGGAGATTTCATGTGGGAGGCATAAGAGTTTATATTTCTTGTAGGGAGGCATAAGATTTTACTTTCTTTTTAGAGGGAGTTTGGGTTGGGTGTCCCACCTTTTATGAGGAATGCTTGCATTTCTTCTCGTTCTTGTTATGAGGGAGGCATAAGAGATTGAGGAGGCATAAGAGTATATGGAGGTATAAGGGGTACTTGAGGGAGGCATAAGAGTTTGTAGAGGATTTGAGATATGCATTGGAGGCTTTAAGGTGGGAACCCATTCCCATTGGGAGGCATAAGTGGCCTCCCCATAGGTATTGCTCTTGTGGCTTTCATTTTTAAGCCTTGTTTACTTGTTGTTTAGTTGTATTTCATTCTTGTGTTGTTGATGGTTGAAATGTGATTGGAATGGTTGTGAATTTTTTTGTGTTGTGGAAGCTTGTTTGTTGCCATGAGTTGAATCCATTTTCATTGTAATGTGGTTGGGGCTCGGGGGCCAATGAGGAGGATGACTTCTTCTCCTCATTGGAATTCTTGGTTGGGTGGAGAGTGTTTCCTCTTCCCTTTTTTTTTGTGATCAAATGAAACTTGTTTGATATTTTTGGTGCCTTCAAGAAATCCTTCCTTGGGATTAAGTCTTCTTGTTATTCCCACTCAAGGTGGAAGATGTGTAATATTGTATTTTGTTTAAAGGAGATGTAGCTTTGTAAGTTGTAAAGATTCTTTGAAAAAGTTCATTGAAAAGATGTAAAACTCCCTTCTCATTAAAATTATAGTATGGAAAGAAAAGAATCAAAATGGGAAATATTGTGTAAAGGTTTAGTTGAAAGTTGTATTGTGAGAAAAGAAGCTATAAAGGGGAAATAACTTATCTCATGGTAGTTGTTCCATTTCTCACCAAAGTGTATAGACCTTATTGAAAATTTAGTAACTTTCATTTCAAAACTTATTTAAAACCTTGTTAAAATTGGTTGTGAGAATGGTTGAAACTTGTAGTTGAAAGAGGAAAGAAATAGTATATTCCATTGTGTTAATTGAAAAACATGCAAAGGAAAAAGTTAGACTACCTTGTTCATTTCCTTGCATTGTTGGAAGAGAGTTTGTAAATAAAATGGAAATTGACCCTTGTAGATGTTGTTGTTTTTATCAAAATAGGAAATGTTTAAATTGAGTAAATTGATACCAAATAAATGAGTAAATGAATTTAAACCTTGCAAATGAATAACTTAGACATGTAAAAGTAAGTTCTGAATGACCATTTGAATATCCTTGTAACTTTTGTTTTTGAAAAATCTTGGGTTTGATGGTTCTATTTTTCATAAACATGATTGTCACCTTGTGCAGAGCGGTGGTCCCATAATCACCATTCGAGGCTAAGGCGGCGGTCTCAGAACCACCGCTTAGTAGGGCGGCGGTCCATGGTTTGTCACCCAGGTAGGGTGGTGGTCCCAAGACCGCCGATCTGCTCTGGGCAGCGTGGATTCTGTCACTTGCGACAAAATTTTCTAGATCCGCACCTATGCATAAATTTTAACTGGCTCATCTTATTTATGACATCAAAAATTTACCTAATAACTACCAGAAAGTAAAACAATGAGAAAAACCCTTGGATTGGGCAACAAAACATTCAAATAGTGGAGTAAATATATTCTTTTTCATTTATGGTAATGTGGTAGGGTTTTCCCCAAATTAAAAAACCCAAATACAAATAGTTTGAAATAAAACCAGATTGGGGAAAGAGATCCCTCCCAATCCTTGAATGAAACTCGAAAACAATATGAAACCTATAATATAATCCTTCTAAGCTTGGTTTTTGTAGAGTCCTCCTTGACTCTTTCCTCCTTGCTCCCATGGCCTTCTCCTCTCCAACCTACATTTTTCACAAAGGAAAATAGAATAAATGAGAAGAATGGAATAAAGGAGGAGTTTAATATAAGAATTCATAAGGATTTTTAGGGTTAGTTTGGAACCCTAGGATCTAATGGCCAAGATTGGTTTAATCTAAGGGTTGAGGATCAACCCTACTTTTTTTTGGTAGGAATATATTTTTATAAATTTTTTAATTAAAATTTAAGGGTATGTGTAGATGAATGAATGGGGCCATTTAATTACCTTAGTGTGCAAGTCTTTTTCCTAGTTCCTAGTATGTTTTAGTAAATTAATGAAATGTGGGATATTAAAGCTAATGGGATAATGAAACAAAATGACTAAGTATAAGGTTGACCATGTTGGGATTAATCATTGATTAAAGAGAAGAAAGAATTTAACCAAGCAAAGTAAATTATGGCACCTTCCTAGTTGAATTTTAATTAATTGAATTAGAGATAAATTAGAAATATTTAATCTTTGAACTAGACCTAGTTCCCCAATCATAAGGTTGAGAACATTGGTGTAGGTGAATTTAATGTACCGAGGGGTTGACACCCTTGTAACCTTATAACTTAAACAAACAAAAAAACATTAGTTACATATTTCCGCATAAGTTTTTAAGGTTTGACATCTTCCTAAAACATAATTTTTGCGGGCATTATAGAAATAGTAAATAATAGAACATTTACAAATCTCTTCACTTCTTCATCCTAAACATTTCTTGAGAAAATATGTAGGGATAAGATGAATATATATTATCCAAGGTAGAAGATTTATTAGAAGAAATATACAAAAATGCAAGTATAACAGAGATGCCCATACGAAGTGATCATATCTTGCATTCCAAATAACATTAAGAATGCTTTTTAAATTTTAAAAATGCTTATATTGAAACTTGGAAGAAATAAAATATATCCCCAACCTAGGCAATATATTGCTTTTGAATATGTACTAGTACAATTGGCGATGTATTATATATCTCCTCACCTTTATAATCCTTCTAAAATGTGAGTTCCAGTGATTGGTGAGAAAAATAGTGGTCAACAATAATGTATTATGAAATAAAAGTTTCGATTTGGTATGAAGAATGATGGCTAATATTTGAGTAGCAAGGAAGAAATATAAAGAACTGGTTCTATACAAGAACCTCTTCAAAATTTAGTATCATAATACCTCTAAAAATTAAAATTACCAACCCATGATACAAACTAATGCATTATATTTTTAAGTTGTTAGGGATGAAGAAGTGAAAATACACATGTCAAACGGAGTGAGAGGTTCATCTATTTTGGGAGTAATTAAAGAAATATTTTTAGCAAGAACGTAGGGAGACTTGGCTATTTTAAAGTAGGAGTGTGATAAGAAAATTTAGGGATTTAGATGCCATTTTTGTCTTTCAAGTATCTTTTTCATTATCATAAACATATTATGCTTAGGTATTGCATAATGTAATTTTTAAGTGCATGTTCATAGTGTGCCTCAATGTAGCATTTTATCCATTAATGGGTTAAAATGTAATTTTTAAGATGAAAATTCCCAAAGGAGGAGGGTTAGAAATTTACTTGATCACACTTCATGACGATGTGATGCAAGCTGAGGATTCTCACAACCTAAAAAAATAAATACGAGAATAAACTGTTGCAATAAAAATAGAATAGAAAAATATGTTGAAATGAAAAGAAAAATTCCTTACCATTCATGAAAAGGGGAGAAAACTACCTCGTCCATAATCATGAGAATTTTACAATAGTTCAAAAATGGTGATACAAAACTAAAACACCATATATGTAACGCTCATCAAAATGACGTTCTAGGAACACGCTACCACCTATCACTTAACCTGAAAATTGTGACGAATTTTTTTTTGTTATAAGATAAGGTTAAAGGATAAAAAGGTTCAAGGATGTTAACTCCCTAGGGTACAACAACTAACTTACACCACTAAACTCAACTCTACGGTTTAAGAACCAGGTCTAGTTAGAAGGTTAACATATTTTCTAATTCACTCTAGGGCCCATTAAACAAATTTCAACTAGGAAGGTGCCATAAAATTAATTCAATTAGCTACATGTTTTTTCTCCTTAGTTAATGATCAATCCTAATATGGTTAACCCCTTGTTTAATTAATTTAAATTCATTCTTATTATTAGCTTAGAGTCCTTTTTATTATTGCCTAAATCTTGTTAAGAACTAACAAAGGTTTAAAATTCTAAGGCAATAAAATGCCCTCATTCCCAATTACACATCTTATTAAGGTTTTAAAACAACATAAAAAAATCATTCTCACCTAACAAAATTAGGTTTGATCCTCCACCCTTAGATCAAATCAATTTCAACCACAAGATCTTAGGGTTACAAGCAAGCCCTAAAATTCCATAAAAAATCTTATTAAAACTCCTTTATTCTATTCTCCTCATTTGGTCCATTTTCCTTTGTGGAAAAAAAAAAAAAATGCAGGAGTTAGACAGGAGAAGGCCATGGGAGAAAGAAAGAAATAACCATGGAGGACTCTACAAGGACCAAGATTAGAAGGTTTAGGTTGTAGGTTTAATGTTGTTATCATTTTCATTCAAAGATTGGGAGGGATCTCCTTCCCCAATCTAGTTTTATTTCAAGCCATTTGTATTTAGGTTTGAAATTTGGGGCAAACCCTACCCCATTGTTATAAATGAAAAGAGCATTTTTAATCCACCATTTGAAGGATTTTATTGCTCAAATCCATGGGATTTACTCATTGTTTGCTTGCTGGTAGTTATTAGTTAAATTTTACAACTTATAAATTAGTATAAACTAGTTAAAATTTTTACACAGCATAGATTCTAGGAAGTTCTATCAGTAAGTGACAGAACCACCACCCATCTTGTAGGCCGGTGCTCCTGGACCGCCTCCCTACCTAGGTGACAAACCATGGAATCGCTGCTCTACTTAGCGGCGGTTTTGAGACCGTCACCTTAGTAAAGCGGCTAGTTATGGGACTGCCACACTGCACAAGGTGGTGGTGATCCTTTTCGAAAAAACAGAACCTAAAACCTGAGATTTCTCAAAAACTAAAAGTTACTAAAATGTGCTAAAATGCATTATGAGCTTATTTTTGTACATCTAGAGTTCCAGTTTTGGGATTTAATTCTATTTGTTCATTCCTTAGTTAAATCTACTCATTTTTAAAATATTATCTAATCCAATAAAAACACATCTACTTTACAAAGTCATTCCATTTTCATTTCAACTAGTTTTCTTTCCATTTCAAGAGCAAAAACGGATCTAATCTATTGCTTTGCCTTACATTGTTTTTTCTTGCTATTAAAAGGAAACATATCAACACAACAATATACTTCAAATTTTTTCTCTCTTTCATTTCACTACAATATATATACATTCAAAATAACTACAATAAGTTTATTTTCCATTCAAGTTTATTATGCATACAAGTTCAATTTCTTACAACTTCTATATTTCCTTCTTTCTCATTTACAACATTACAACTTCACAATGAAAGTAACTTTCTTTTTCACAATGCAACTTCCAACTAAAATTTTACACAATATATCCATTTTGATTCTTTCTCTTATACAATATACAAATATTGGAATGCAACTTTTCTCCACAAGATTATTACAAAGTCTTCCACTCAAGGTGGTAAATAATACAAGAATGTAAAAAATAAAATAAAATAATACAAGTTCATCCACCCTAAGTGGGAATACAATAATTTCTTCATAAAGGTAAGGTTTTCAAGGTTTCCAACAAGACACCAAGCTTCACAGACTCCATCAAGGTAGCTCCTTCAATATTTTTTGATCCACAACAAAAGGCGAGGGAGAGGCAATGCTCTCCACCCAACCAAGATATCCAATGAAGAGGAGAAGCCATCCTCTTCATTGGCCCCAAGCCCCAACCACATTACAACGGGAGATGATTCCAACACATGGCAACAACAAGCTTCCACAACACTAATAAATAGTTTCACATCCATTCCAACCACATTCAAACACAAGAACAACACAAGAAAGAAGAACAACAAAACAACAAATAACAAGGCTAAAAATGAAAGCCAAAGACACAAGACCTATGGATAGGCCACTTATTCCTCCCAATGGGAATGGTTGTCCACCTTAAAGCCTCTAATGCATATCTAAAATCCCTTACATAATCTTATACCTCCCTCAAGTACCCCTTATACCTCCCACATACTCTTATGCCTCCTCAATATCTTATGCCTCACTCATAACAAGAAACAAGTAAGAAATGCAAGCATTCCTTACAAGGTGGGGCACCAAACCAAACTCCCTCCAAACAAAACATAGACTCTTATGACTCCCTACATGAAATATCCCCATGGTCTCCTCCTACTCCAAACTTAGGCAATCTATCCATACCCAACAAGCATTCTAAAGGAAAATAATACTCACACAAACACATAAACACAAATTAAAAGCATAACTTAAGCAATGGTAAATCTCCTACCTTTCCATTATAGAGCTTGTTCAAAGATTAGATCTCCAAGCTCCTCAAAATCAAGCAAGCATCCACAAGCTCCAAAAATCCACAAGAACTCCCAAAAATCCTCTAACTCCACAAAATGCAAGAGCACAAAATAATGAAGTAACCCCAAACAAGAAAAAGAACTTCAATAAATAGAAAAGGGATGAAGGAGGATGAGGTGGCTACATGTAGGATGCTACATCACTCATCCTCAACTCCACCTCACAAGTCAAACCTCAACCCTAATGCACCATAAATTTGTGGGCGAGACGAATGACAAGTTACTTACACACACAAACTAAGCCCACACCCCCAAAGGACAAAATTAATTTCTTGAAAGAAATGGCAATAAACATTTCATCTTTTTATCTTCCCAAAACACCTAATGGGGTCTAATTTTGACCCCCAACCCATAGGTAGGGTTGGTATAATAATTTAAGAGGTGTGGGACAAGTTTAACTTGTCCCACAAGACTTCAAAGTTGGCCCTAAAGGTCAAATTCGATTTTCCCATGAAGGGTAGAGTATACAACACTCAAGATCTCAAGCATTCAAAACACAACACAAAATACAAGAGCCAATCTAGTCTAATAAATGGACTTATTTTGGTCACATATTTAATTAGTTTAGGAAAAGATTAATTTAACTTTAATTAAGACACTTAGACCCATTAAGATAAAGGGAAAAACATACATCAAATTCTAAATAATTAAAATAAGTAAATTACATCACTAAAAGAAACACATAATAACATTGATAAAAGGAACTAAAATATAAGATAACATATAACCCCTTGGTCACAATTTTCCCCTAACTGAATAATTCTAACACACAAAAAAATTACATGTTGCCATGGTGACCCTCGTTGAATTCATCTAGAATTCCAATGGGTTGGTCTCCAATCCCCCGATATTTATTGTGAATATATATATATAAGACACAAAATACCTCCTTAGGTCTTGCGGCCATATCAAAACATCCAAAATAAATAGGAAATTTAAATCTACAATCATCTATATATGAAAAAAAATCATCTCTAAAATTACGATATAATCTAAAATTTCTAACATTCATCTCTATTGTACATTTCATTCATGCCAAAATGATCACAACATTAGTTCAATTATCAAGACCTACACTCGGTGTGGAGAAAGATATCGCATTTCAAAAATATATATAGTCATGTCCACAACATATCAACATCAATATAAAATGTCTCTAATGATCAAAATGCATCATATATGAATCGAAATCAACAACCATCCATGTATTTCTAACATCGAATATCAAGCTAAATCCAAAAGCTACAACAATTTCCATAAGTAGAGTCAATAGTATCATAATCAATAACAAAAGGTGTTGAAGGGAAGTGGGCACTACATCCCCTCCCCTTAGACTCAACTTCCTCCTAGAAGTCATGTAATAGGTGTGGAAACTCTTGTCAGTACATCCTCCCATGTGGAGTCTGTCATAACCTAGTCAATCTCTCTGCCTAGAAGGCCCGGGGTCCTACACTCTATAATAGGGATGGGCTCCACCATCACCTGCCCCTGATCCTGCACCTGCAATGCAGTCCAATCTAATACATGAGAAGGATCAGAGATATATATCCTAAGGACATAAACGTAAAACTCATCATGGACGTGAGACAAGCTAGGTGGCATCGCTAGGCGATAGGCTAAGGGAGCGATGCGCTCCAAGATCTCAAAGGGACCCACAAACCTAGGAGCAAGTTTAGAACCTTTTCAGTAATGGATAGGGATATTATGTAGTCTGACATGAATAAACACCTTCGTGCCCACCTCATATCTACAATATGTCCTATGCTGGTCCGCATACTTTTTCTACCTGTCTTGTGCCTCCTGCAATCTCTGCTTGATCAAAGCAACCTGCTGCTCCATGTCCTATAATAAGGTTGGATCAAGAGAAACCCTTTCCTCTAACCTATCCTAACTAAGAGGTGTCATACTCTCTCTACCATAAAGTTCCTGAAAGGAGCCATGCCTATCGAACTCGGAAACTATTATTTGTAGGAAAACTCAACCAAGTATGAGATACTTCTCACATCTCGACTTGGTGATCCATAACATACATCCTAAGCATGTCCTCTAGGATTTTATCCACCCACTCAGTTTGTCCATCTATCTCGGGTGATATGTCATGCTGAAATTGATCCTCATCCCAGAGAGTATGCGGCATAGTAGTCAAGAAATGGGAAGGTACAAAGGATCGTAGTCGCAAATGATCTTCCATAGAATCTGTGTAATATGAAAATCTCATCAAGATATTTTCGTGGTATTCTTGCACTAACTAGTGGTGTAGGTGGTCTTCACTAGAAAAATGAGCCACTTTCATCAATTTATCCACCGTGAACATGATGGCGTCGTGGTGGTATTTCGACATTGGTAACCCAACAATGAAGTCAATGGAAATGGTGTCCCATTTTCTCTCGGTATAGCATGAGGAAAGATAAGGCCATTTGGATGGTGATGCTCG
The DNA here is from genome assembly GCA_018340775.1 of Taxus wallichiana var. yunnanensis. NCBI lineage: Eukaryota > Viridiplantae > Streptophyta > Pinopsida > Cupressales > Taxaceae > Taxus > Taxus wallichiana. The sequence goes on along the minus strand of CM031241.1, from coordinate 91,500,415 downwards.
ACCTTCACTCTCGACACTCTAAAAATGTGACACAAATGAGCCACATCTCTCGAATCCCTCTCTAATGGTATAACTGTCTCAAAGTGGCGTGCATCTTCTTCACCCCAGGATGGGCGAAATAAGGTGCAAGTAAGCCTCTATCAAAATGTCATGTCTCAAGCCTCCATCTCTAGGAATATATATCTGACCTCTATGTCCGAGAAAACCATCTCGCCCTAATGAAAATCGATCAAATCTCCCCTCAAGGGGTCTCTGAGACTCAATCTTTGCTCTAGCTATAAGGTAGAAGCTTTCATGAGGAAGCTACTGCAAAATCCTACCCCGCAAATTTGTACCCACTGAAGTAGCCATAGCCACATGTCTCTGTCTACTAATGGCATCTGCAAAACATTCACTTTCCCTTCACATACTCTATCTCCATATCATACTCATAAAGCAACTCCATCCAACACCGCTGATGAGTGTTGAGATTGGGCTACATGAAGAGGTGGCGAAGACTCAAGTGATCAGTCCTAAGTGTAAATCTTCGGCCAAGAAGGAAGTGTCTCCATCGAACTAAAGCATGCAAAACTCCTGCAAGCTCAATATCATGAGTTGAATAATTGAGATCATAGTCCTTGAGTTTGTGAGACTCAAACACAACTACTCTTCCCTCCTGCATCAACACACCTCTAAGTCCTGCCAAGGAAGCATCTATACAAACGTAAAACTTTCCCCGAGGATCCGGAACTACTAGAATAGGAATTGTTGTGAGGCATTCCTTCATTGTCCTGAAGGCATGCTCACATATATCAAACCAAACAAGCCTTCTTCCCTTTCCGGTGAAGGGAAGTGATGGGGTAAACAATCCAAGAAAATTCCTGGACAAATCTCCTATAGTATCCTGCCAAACCCATGAAGCTACACACCTCAGTCACACTGGTGGGTGTTGGCCAATCCATGATGGCTCGAATATTGGAAGGATTGACTACGATACCTTCCCCTGAAATGATGTGGCCCAAATACTACACATTTATCTTAAAGAACGCACACTTCTCAAACTTCCCGTAAATATGTTGCTCACGAAGACATTGAAGAACCTAACGAAGGTGCTCCATGTGGTCCTTATGTGTACGTGAGTAAATTAGAATGTCATCAAGGAAGATGAGCATGAAGTGATCTAGAAAGTTCCTGAATAACCTATTCATCAATCTCATGAACTCACAGAGCATTCATTAGACCAAAAGGTACCACTGTGAACTCATAGTGGCCATATCTCATACGAAGGTGGTCTTATGAATATCTACCTCGTAATCCTTAGTTGATGATACCCTAACTTAAGATATATCTTGGAGAAAAATGTGGCCCCCTTCATCTGATCAAATAAATCATCAATTCTTGGAAGGGGGTAACGATTCTTGATCGTTACTTTTTCAGCTGGTGGTAATTAATGCACAACCTTAGAGATCCTTTCTTCTTCTTCACAAAAATCATTGGTACACCCCAAGGGGATACACTAGGATGGATTAGGCCTTTCTCTAGAAGGCCCTCAAGCTATAACTTGAGCTCATAGAGCTTAAGGGTAGTCATCCGATAAGGTGCTCGTGAGATAGGCTCTACACTGAAACTAGATCTATGTGAAAATATATCTCACGTGGGGAGGTAACCTGGTATCTCCCCTAGAAAAACATTAGAAAACTCTCTCAAGATGGGATGGTCATCAAGGGATGGTCCACTAGACTCATCCTCAAATCTGTCACTAACCGTAACAACATACATCTGAAAACCTTGTCGCACACACCGCTTAAGCTGCATAGCGGAGATGGTGCAAATAGAAATGGGCCTCCTAACCCCTGCTATCACTGACTCCACTCCTAGATCATCTGTAAAAGTAATAGTCTTATGGTAATAGTCCACTCTAGCTCTATGTGTAGACAACTAGTCTATGCCCAAGATGACACCATATGAACCCAATGGAAGGATTCAAAGATCCGAGGTAGTGGTGAAGGGTCCCAAATCCACTACACACTCCTTAACTAAGGAGTCTACATAAATTTTTTCTCCAGAAGCCATCTCAATGTCCCAACTATGAACCTACCTAACTACCACCAACCTGTAACGCTCTACTAAGGATGGTGCAATAAAAGAATCAGAAGAGCTAGAATCAAACAATATAGAGGTAAAAATACCACCAATACTACTGTCATCTCTATCATGGTACTCACGGTGCTCGGCTGGTGGTTCTCGACCATAACATATAATCAATGGCTTTGTCCCCTTATCTCCAACAAGTAGGCTCTAATATCTGCATCTTACCCTTATTGCTAGGGTTTTGTGGGCACTATCTCTAATGGTGTCCATCGACACTACAACCATAACATTTCCCGGTCCTCTCCAGCGGGTTGCAACTCCAGCCGGTACTTTAGATGCCTGTGTTGTGGATCCTAATAACCCGGCTATGGACTACTAAGGTATTTGTTGACTGATCTCTTTGTACACCTTGTGTCTGATGGGACCCCTAGGAGAGGCCCCATATTCCCGCCCCCTCGTGCGTCGAATCTCTAAGGAGGTCTTTAAGGTTGGAAGGTCTTTTGTTGCTGCTGAGGTGGCTACTTAGGTGACCTGAAGGAAGAATTCACTAAACCCTGTCCACCACGAGGAGGAGGAGCTGACCCCCTCAACCTGCTATCTTGCATCTACCGGATACGGCTCGAACTCGTCTCTATCCATCTGCTACGTCTTCCCTCGTGTCTCCTCTACAATATAGGCCTTCTCCATGGCCTTTACTAGTGTCTGTGTGTAGTAAATGCGCACCACACCACCCAAATCCAAATTCAGGCCCCGGATGAATCTATGAATCTATACCTGCTCATCCTGCTACATATAGTCGAAATCTTTGGAGTAGGTCTAGATATTGACTCTCATACTCAGCTACCATCATAGATGCCTTACGAAGGTCATGAAACTCATCTATCTCGCTGCTAAATGAACCTCCTAGGAAAATACGTTCTCCTAAAATGTTCCTCAAAAAGCTCCCAGGTAACTATCTCTGAGTCAACATGGATCTTCTGCTCCTCGGTCCTCCACCAGACTCCTGCTCCATCCTTCAGAAGATGGATCGCAACATGAGATTTAATGTTGCTAGTATAAGGGCCGAGCTTGAAGCACCCACTCAAGCTCACTAACCATGCCTTTTCTGAAAAACCTCATATATCTCTATAATAGTGTGATGGTCATAACTTCAGGATCTCCCCGATATAGCTTACATTCGATGATTGACGAGCCTTTGGTCTCTCTACATGCTCCTCCCTTTGTCTAGGGCTCTGATATATGTCTCTATGTCCTGAAATCATGTATCCATGCCCTCTCTATGGAGACTCTACCCTGACTAACACCACGCAGAAGTTCTCTGCCCCATGCTCCTCGATGTATCAAGGAGATGCCCGAGCCTCTACTTATGGCTCCATATTGTGTCTAGCAAGTCATCCTCCTAAGGACCCACCGCATATAGTGGTATTGACATCCTGAAGCATCGTAAAGTATGAGGAATGATGGCCGCTACATCCTAATCTAGCGGTGGTATACCTAGGTCTATGTGAAAATACCCCTCATCTGGTTTGCGCCTCCTACAGAGACCAAGGTGAGAGTTAGTTCATCATTTTAGGTTTTGTTTTAGTTTTCTATGTTTTCTAAAATTATACAATCATCAAATAGTGTGGTTTTCTAGGTTTAAAAGAACAATTTTGCACTAGGTTAAAATTTCATGTCTTATGTTTTCTAGTGTGCCCAAGGGTCCAAGCTTTGAACCCACAAATCTGATACCAAATGTAACGCCCATCAAAATGACATTCTAGGAACATGCTAACACCTAACACTTATCCCGAAAATTGCAACTAATTTTTTTGTTATAAGATAAAGGTAAATGGATAAAAGAGGTTACAAGGATGTTAATCCCCTAGGGTACAACAACTAACTTACACCACTAAACTCAACCCTACGGTTTAAGAACCAGGTCTACTAGAAGGTTAACATATTTTCTAGTTCACTCTAGGGTCCATTAAACAAATTTCAACTAGGAAGGTGCTATAAAATTAATTCACTTAGCTACATGTTTTCTTCTCCTTCGTTAATGATCAATCCTAATGTGGTTAACCCCTTGTTTAATTAATTTAAATTCATTATCCTATTAACTTAGAGTCTTTTCTATTATTACCTAAAGCTTGTTAAGAACTAACAAAGGTTTAACATTCTAAGGAAATAAAATGGCCCCATTCCCCAATTACACATACTATTAAGGTTTTAAAACAACATTTAAAAAATCATTCTCACCTAAGAAAAGATGGGTTGATCCTCCACCCTTAGATCAAATCAATTTCAACCACAAGATCCTAGGGTTACAAACAAGCCCTAAAATTCCATAAGAATTCTTATTAAAACTCCTCCTTTATTCTATTCTTCTCATTTGGTCTATTTTCCTTTGTGAAAAGAAATGCAAGTTAGAGAGGAGAAGACCATAGGAGCAAGAAAGGAGAAACCATGGAGGACTCTACAAGGAGACATAGCTTAGAAGGTTTAGATTGTAGGTTTAATGTTGTTATCATTTTCATTCAAGGATTGGGAGGGATCTCCTTCCCCAATCTAGTTTTATTTCAAGACATTTGTATTTGGGTTTTCAAATTTGGGGAAAACCCTACCCCCATTGTTATAAATGAAAAGAGCATTTTTAATACACCATTTGAAGGTTTTTATTGCTCAAATCCATGGGATTTACTCATTGTTTACTTTCTGGTAATTATTAGTTAAATTTTACAACTTAGAAATTCATATAAACTAGCTAAAACTTTCACACAGTGCAAATCCGAGAAAGTTTTGTCGTAAGTGATAGAACCACCGCCTGAGCGGAGCCGAGGCCGGCGGTCCCGGGACTCTTGCCCTACTGAGCGGCGGTTTTGAGACCATCGCCTTATCCTGAGTGGTGGTTACAGGACTGCCTCTCTACAGGCGGCATGGGTCCTGTTTTTGAAAAACAGAACCTAAAACCCAAGATTTCTCAAAGACTAATAGTTACTAAAATGTGCTAAAATGCATTCTGAGCTTATTTTTGTACATCTAGAATTCCATTTTTGGGATTTAATTTTATTTGTTCATTCCTTATTAAATCTACTCATTTTTAAAGTATTATCTAATCGAATAAAAAAAACACATCTACTTTACAAAGTCATTCCATTATTTTCAACTAGTTTTCTTTCCATTTCAAGAGCAAAAAGGATCTAAATCTATTGCCTTACATTTTCATTTTCTTGCTATAAAAAGGAAATAAATCAACACAACATTATACTTCAAATTTTTTCTCTCTTTCATTTCACTACAATATATATACATGCAAAATGACTACAATAACTTTATTTTCCATTCAATTTATTTATGTATACAAGTTCAACTTCTTACAACTTCTATATTTCCTTCTTTCTCATTTACAACATTACAACTTCACAATGAAAGTAACTTTATTTTTCACAATGCAACTTCCAACTAAACTTTTACACAATATATCCATTTTGATTCTTTCTCTTATACAATATACAAATATTGGAATGTAACTTTTCTCCACAAGATTATTACAAAGTCTTCCACTCAAGGTGGCAAATAATACAAGAATGTAAGAAAAATAAAATACAATAATACAAGTTCCTCCACCCTAAGTGGGAATATAATAAGTTCTTCACAAAGGAAAGGTTCTCAAGGTCTCCAACAAGACTCCAAGCTTCACAACTCCAAAAATGTAGCTCCTTCAAGATTTGTTTGATCCACAACAAAATGGGGGGAAAGGCAACGCTCTCCACCCAACCAAGATATCCAATGAAGAGGAGAAACCATCCTCTTCATTGGCCTCTAAGCCCTTACCACATTACAATGGGAGATTATTCCAACACATGGCAATAACAAATTTCCACAACACTAACAAATAGTTTCACATCCATTCTAACCACATTCAAACACAAGAACAACACAAGAAAGAAGAACAACAAAACAACAAATAACAAGGCTTAAAATGAAAGGAAAAGGAGAAATACCTATGGTTAGGCCACTTAATCCACCCAATGGGAATGGGTTCCCACCATAAAGCCTCCAATGCATATCTCAAATCCCCTACATACTCGTATGTCTCCCTCAAGTACCCCTTATACCTCCCACATTTTCTTATGCCTCCCTCATAACAAGAAAAAAGTAAGAAATGCAATCATTCCTTATACAAGGTGAGGCACCCAACCAAACTCCCTGCAAACAAAACATAGACTTTTATGCCTCTCTACATGAAATCTCCCCATAGTCTCCTCTTACTCCAAACTTAGGCAATCTACCCATACCCAACAATCATTCCAAAGGAAAAACAATACTCACACAAACACATAAACACAAAATAAAAATATTACTTAAGCAAAGGTAAATCTCCTACCTTTCCATAGTAGAGTTTGTTCCAAGAGTATATCTCCAAGCTCCTCAAAATCAATCAAGCATCCACAAGCTCCAACAATCCTCAAGCACTCCCAAAAATCTTGTAACTCCCAAAAAATGCAAGAGCACAAAATAATTAAGTGACCCCAAACAAGCAAAAGAAATTCAATAAATAGAAAAGGGAGGGAGGAAGATGAGGTGGATACATGTAGGATGCCACATCACTCATCCTCAACTCCACCTCACAAGTCAAACCTCAACCCCAATGCACCATAAATTTGTGGGTGAGAGGAATGACAAGTTACTTGCACACATAAACCAAGCCCACACGCCCAAAGGACAAAATTAAATACTTGAAAGAAAGTGCAATAAATATTTCATCTTTTAATCTTCCCAAAACACCTAATGGGGTCTAATTTTTACCCCTCAACCCATAGGTAGGGTTGGTATAACAATTTAAGAGGTGTGGGACAAGTTTAACTTGTCCCACAAGCCTTCAAAATTGGCCCTAAAGGTCAAATTCGAGTTTCCCATGAAGGGTAGAGTGTACAACACTCACGATCTCAAGCATTCAACACACAACACAAAATCCAAGAGCCAATCTAGTATAATAAATGAACTACTTTTGGTCACATATTTAATTAGTTTAGGAAAAGATTAATTTAACTTTAATTAAGACACTTAGACCCATTAAGATAAAGGGGAAAAACATACATCAAATTCTAAATAATTAAAACAAGTAAATTACATCACTAAAAGAAACACATACTAACATCAATAAAAGGAACTAAAATAAAAGACAATTGGTAGTGCGAAATCACAACACCCCCAAATGAGTTATGGATCTCGCTTTCCTAAGGCATGATCATTTGATATGATTGCATAGCATTGAACTTTTCCTAAAGTGTGGGACCTTGCAAAAATGGAAAAGCTCTCTCAGAATAAAGGTTGGCTCCTTATCCCTCTATTTAGATGCATACGTAAGGATTCACAGAGGATCTATTTCTATACCTAATTTAAAACATGCCAAGGAGACAGGGATAAAAGAGTATAAGAAATAAGAAATAACTAAACTGCCAGGTGATGCACCAAAGGAATGATGAACACTTAGTTTGCCCTTGACACAAAGCAATAAAATGCACACAATAAACAAGCATAGATAGCCAGATTTGTAATGGGATACTAAAAGGAAGCAAAAGAAACAAGAAAGGATCTAAGATCGATCACAGATGTATTTTATTGCTTTATAAGTTCATATAGTTAATTAAAAAGTAGCCAAAAGGCATAAACGTATTACAATTTTTTTAATGAAAGGCTGAACCCCACAAATCCCTTTCCTAGAAGGATAAGGAGCCTGCAAAAAAAAAAAGAATGTCCAACCCTTTACAATGAATCATGCCCTATATTTATAGATTCAATCGGGAGAGAAGAAAGAGACAGAGAGAAGTGGGAAACGTAGGTCAAAGCTCAACCACTTTGTTGTTAATGCTTTTGATAAATTCTTCCCCGAATTCGTCTTTACTACATGAATCCTTGATTCGGCACCTTGAAAGAAGAGGAAATGACAGAAAAAGATCAAATCCAATTTTGTTGTTGAGAGACGGATGGATCCTGCAATGAAGGCCCGAAGACGTTTCTTCCATTTTCATTTACCTAACCTCCCGAAAATTAAAGTTTCGGACATCCATGGTGTAGGTGAGGCCAAGATCTTTCCAATGGCGAAAGATATGCCCCTTTGAAGTTCATATCAAGTCCGTACGAATGGGCAGGAAAAAAAATTGAAAAATGGGTCCCCCTTTTTGTATGGGACATGTGGTAGCCAAATTGAAAAAATTTCAGGCCTACGGGTTTGTAATTTACCTTTTTCCTTTTTGTGCAAAAAAACAAAACTTAAAGAACTCCCATAGCCGAAGCTCCACCTGGACGCGTGGATCCTTTTGGTAGGCTAGGAAATGTGCTTCCATCTTTAACTTTGTGCCTTTTGAATGAAAGGAAAATTTTCCCCTTTTCCCCGACTCCCCGCCTTGGTTTTGACTCGGGCCTAAATGCGACTTTTCACGGGTGGAGTTATAGGCCATTTTATAACTTTTACCCCTTTTGAGATAACAAGGGGAAAAAACCAACTTTTTCCCCGATGGCCCGCTTTCCTCTAGGACATGCATCAATCTAGCACTTGTTTGGGAACCTTTTCTCTATTTAACCCCTGAAATAGTGCCATTAAGACACTTGGCAGCCTCCACCGACCTGGCTTATGCATTGACTATTCAACTAACTCTGCCCCTCTCGATAAAACACGTGGAGGCACCACGCTTGCTTCGCAAACCCGACCCAAAGCTTACCTTTAGAGGAGAGTGTTGAGTTAACACTTGTCACCTCAATCGATCTATGGACTTTTCAATGGTCCCTCTCACTTTTTGACTTTTGGGCTACGTGGTGAGCTTGCACTCATTTGGATCTCCGCCTTGGGACCAACTCTTGGAGATGTGCCACACTGACACTTGGCATTCTCCAGTTAAACCTTTATACTTAGCCAATTTTGAATCCTTTTCTATCCACCCCTTGACTCTCTTTGACCATTTTCTACGTGGAGGGTTGGCACAAGTTTGAGCTCCCCCTTTTGATTTCACTTTTGGAGAAGCATTGTTAGGAAACGTGGTCTCTTCTCGCTGCCTCCTCCATACTTAGTCATTTTTTGGTCTTTTTCTGAACCGTTTTGAGCCCGAGGACTTCAAATCTTCGTCATTTCTTCCTCTTCTTGTTCTTGGTTCCTCTGCGGCATCGCCTCTTCTTTTCTCGACCCTAGTATCCCATTGTTGAGTCTACTTGTGACTTGGAGGACAGATTTAAAATGTGGAAATGACTTTGTGAGTCATTTATTTTGTATAGGATCTTTTGATCTTTCTTGGCCTTCACCACTCCATGGTTGAGTCATTTTATGACCAATTTACATGATTTGAATGAGTTTCCTCAGGTTCTTTATATGTGGGGTCGTGACTCGATACAATATTTGGCATGGGGACAAAATATGGATAACGATTTGGTGATTCACGGGGTATCTTCCGCTAGATGAAAAGACCAATTACCTTGTCGTATCCATTGGGCATGGAGTTGAGAATGATAGTGTGATACCAATTATTCCTTTGATTCACGATCCCAACTACTTGCACTCTCAAATTTCATAAGAAAATCTCGAAATGAAGGTTTTTGAGAGTAGATTTTTTTTAACTCAGGGCTTCATCTGTCTCTCTGAATGGACTACACAAGAGAAATAAAATAGCACCACAACTATGTACAAAATTGAAATCATACATGCCCCAAATGGAACATGCAGAGCATGAAAAGCACTTAGGAGAAAAGAAATCTATACTATAGCAAGACAACGTGCATAAGAACTTAGAGGAAAGAGAAACTAAACTAATATGTACATGGTGAGACTTCCCTTTTAGTAGCAGTGCTCAAGATAGATCCCATTCACTTGAATCTGTAACTCTTTGCCCTCCAACGTAGACAATTGGAAAGCATTGCTACTTTTGCATCTTGTTATCATATAGGGGCCACTCAAAATGGTATCAACTTTGGAATGCTTTCATGGTTTTTCTCGATTTTCATCCCATTTCAAAATCAGGTCTCCTTCTGGAAGGTCCTTGCTTTTGCCTTCTTATCAAAGAATTTCTTGATTGAAGCCTGATTCTTCTCTAATGCTTGGAGAGCATTCTCTCTAGTTTGTTCTAATTCTATCATCTCCTCATACCTGGCCTCCATTGGTCCAAATTCAGACATCTCTAGTTTCTTCACAAGCTCTAATGCTAGTAACTCAAGTGATATAGGAAACAATGCTTCTTTTCCATAGAAAAGCTTGAATGGGGAGTTTCTGTAGATCTCTTGGGTGTTATACTATCAGACCATAAGGCTATTTTGATCTTTTTGTGCCAGGTCCTTTCATTCTCATCAAGATTTCTTTTGATGATCTTTAGCAAGTTCTTGTTTGTGGACTCAGCCTGGCCATTACCTTGAGGGTAATAGTTTGATGAAGCACTCAAATAAGTCCCATTCTTAACAGCCCATCCTGTGATCTTGGAACCTATAAATGCTAATGCATTGTTTGATATGATGGTGGATGGCACTCCAAATCTAGTTACTATCCCTTCATATAAATCTAGGATACTAGACTCATTTGCTTCTTTGAGTGCCACTACCTCGGTCCACTTGGTGAAATAATCTGTCGCTATCAGAATCCATTTGTGGCCTTAGCTGGAATTTGGATTGATGAATCCAATGAAGTCCAATCCCCATTGCATGAAAGGTTGGTCGAATGAGATTGGGTGTAATGGAAGAGTTTTTAGCCTCTCTTTGCCTTAGAAGAATGCACAATTCTTGCACCTTTTAATCCATGTTTAACAGTCACTAAACACTCTGGGCTAGTAATATCCTGCTTTCATGATTTTGAGTGTTGTCACTCTCGGAGAAAAATGACCTCTAGTTGCTTCAACATGGAATTCTTGTAGTACCTTCTCCATCTAGTCTGTCCCAACGCATCTCAACAAAATGCCATTGATGTCTCTTTTGGACAAGATACCATCAATAAGAACATATGGGATGGCCTGTAGCCTGAAATGTCTTCTTTTTGTTTTACTCATCCCATGAGGACAGAGGCTTGCTTGAAGGAAGTGCATCATGTCTTGGGTCTAATAAGGGGTACGTACATCATTTCTTCCTTCTTCTTGATCATCTTGTAGAATAAGAACAACCTCCTTGTCATTGTTTGTTTCATTTTTTTGACGAGGCTAGTTGTTCACACAACCCTTTCCCACGTACCAACTTAGTGACCTTGATCTCAATGTCATATTCCATGACACGAGTGATCCATCCTACTCTTTTTTCATTTAGGTCCTTGTTGAGAAGGAATTATTTGACTCTGCATGGGAGACCAATAGTTGGTGTTATCTCTCAAAAGTGCACCACCAGTAGAGAGATGGGTGCAAGTTTTCTAGGGCTTACACAATTGATCTCTCTCTTTCGTAGATACAATGGAAACACCTCAGGTCTGTGGGTATACCTATTTTGAGGTGAGTCTCCGGGATTAAAAGGTCGGTTCCTTATTGATGTATCCTAAATTGATTTTCTGGGATTAAGGGTAAAAGATGGCTGTGAAATAACTGGATTGGGGTGATACACCAAATTTATATGAGGGCTTTGACTGAGTATATGCATGATTTCTATGAGAAGGATTCTTGATGCATGAGCCAACAGTTTTCTGCAAAATGTTTAAGGGCAAACACTTGGTTGTACTGAGGGAAAATCACAACAAAGTACTGATAAGTTAACATGCACATTAAAATTTAGCAGAAAATACTAAATTTTGCAGTAGGGTAAGATGATTGGTTAGGGAATTTGCATTCACAAGACTAATAGAAACATACACAAGACTGCAAATAATTGGAAAGGTAGAAAATACTTCACACACAGAAGGCAAAACTAGCAAAAATTGCTTCAGTACTCCTATATCCAAAAGTCCTCCAAGAAAAATCCTCTTGTGCTTTGCAAAGGCACACAATATATAGCAAAATAAATTTTCCCACCCTTCCTAAAAATATCCTAAGGCTATACTCACCCATGCATCCTAATTTTATCCTTTATTTAATAATAAATAAAGGGATAAAATAATACAAACTAGTACAAGAGGCATTAATAGCCTTTGATTACATCTCAATCAACTGAAGTTGACTGTTCTATTTTTAATAAAGTTGGGTGAATAATTTTTCCAAAATAAAATTACTTGCTAGGCAAGTCTCTCTCCATGGCATGCAACTTGTCTCTTCTCTATTCTTTCTTCTTGTGAAGCATGTAAAAATCAATTCTCTCGCTGTGAGTGAATACCTGCACACTTGGGAAAGCAATTAGAAAATATTTAGGCTTTTTGGCCTCTCTTGTGTCCATGTTTTCTTTTCTTTTCTCTTTCTTCTTTCCTCTTTCTGAGTGTATAAGCATGTATGCAGTTTGATCCTCCAATAGAATATATCTCCTGTTATTTGAGATTCATATGCACGAAATAGGATAGTGTAGGAATATGGTTTGATCCCTGAGCTCATAACTGACAGTTTTATTTTTCTCCTTTTCAGGTATAGTGGCCTCTACAATGGAGATGAAGAAAAGCTGGAGTAGAGATGCTTCGATCAAAGAAAGAAAACCCCAAGGCAATGATGGGTTAACTCATACTCCTTTACTTTCTCTTTCATGCATGTGCATATTTCATTCATAGTTGTACTTTACTTTTCGATTACATCCCGCGGCTTGTGTGGGAAACATTTGACGATCCTTGTGAATAAAATATTAAATTATGAAAATGAGTTGTGTATTTCCTGTGCATTCTAGCTTTTCTGTATGGATTATATGATGAACTAAAAAAATCAGTAACATAATTGAATGTCTTAATCATAAAGGAAAGAACATCAATAGGAATTTGTAACATTCAGTAATGAACTTTGATTTTTTGTGATCTGCACTTATGTTTGTTGTTCCAAAACTTTACACTTCACCTATTCTACAATTGGATGTCCTCATCAAGACAACACAACTATCCTTCGGGGCTTGTGTTCTTTTGCTGAGGATGGTCATGAAATTGTAGACTATGTGATCTGTTACATTTTGTAACAACACACATAGCTACAGATTTCATGTAATCTTTTAAATAAATCAATAGTAACGACATAATCTGATATAATCTCCCCTAGCTTAGGTATACTTCACCAATGCTATCCATCCTAACAAAGTTTTGAGTTCCCATTTTTGCACAATTGCAAAAATTTTCAATGATTGGATTTTGTTGTTTGAAAACAAATGCTTAAACTTCTTCAATCCTCCGATCACCTCCAGGACCTACTTCTCAATGAAAGAGTACTTCACCTCATAATCTTCCGGACTCTAATCAAGAAAACAATTGGTTGTTTTGTTTCTTCTTTGTTCTGTTGAACTAAGATTGCAGAGATAGTGTCACTACCACCAAAGGCATATAATATGAAATCCTTGGAGAAATCTAGATTCACAAGAGTTGGGGCTTGTGATATAGCTTCTTTGATAGCTTCAAAGCTTTCCTTTCCTTCACTATCCATCTGAATGCTAAGCTCTTCTTCAACATCAATGTTATTGGCTTAACAAGGGCAACAAATTTTGGGACAAACCTTCAAACAAAGTTGATCTTCCCAGGAAGCTTTAAATAGATTTCTTATGGCTTGGCAATGGAAGTGCTCTTATTACTTCAAATCTCTCTGGGTAAATTGTTAGACCCTTGTTAGACACAATATGGCCTAAAATCCTACCCTCATAGGCCAAGAATATGCATTTTTTAGGGTACAAGGACACCCAAAACCTCTTGCATCTTTGAAACACTTACCTTAGGTGAAAAAGGTGGTCTGCTACATTTTTATAGAACACAGTGATGTCATCCAGATAGATTGGCACTATTATGTTGATTATCCCCTTGAATGTTATATCCATGGCTCTTTGGAAAGTGGCACCAACATTAGATAGTCCAAATGGCATTTTTTTGTATGCATAGGTGCCCCATTTGGTGGTGAAAGCAATTTTGAATTGATCATCTTCTTTCACCATGATCTGATTGTATCCTGAGTAGCCATCTAAGAGAGAGAATCTCTCTGACTCAAACATTGCTTACAAGATCTACTCCATTAAAGGGAGTGGGTAGTGATCTTTGAGGGAGGCTCTATTCAAATCTCTAAAGTCAACACACAACCTGATTTCTCCATTTTTCTTTCTGACTGGGACCAGATTTACAACCCAACTTGAGTGTTTGATTGGAAATATGATGCTTGCCTCTATTAGCTTTTTTAGCTCCTTCTTCATTAGAGGCTCAATATGTGGGTTGACTGGTCTCTGCTTCTTCCTGATGGGCTAAGTAGCTAGATCTAGTTTGATTGTGTGTTGTGCTAGTTTTAGATTGAACCCTCTTAGGTCTTCATAACTCCAAACAAACACATTAGGATATTCTTGGAAAAGTTGTATGAATTCATATCTTTCTTTCGTGGTGGCCACTCTGCCAATTTGAAGTATTTTGTCTTCTCCGATTGGAATTGACTCGAATATTCTCCTTTGATTTGCATGCTATCCTTCTCTTTTTGAACTGATCATTAAGATTGAAAATGGATTCCAATGTCGCTAAGCCTTTCGGAAGCTTGTTTGTATGCAGATGTACTATCTGATTCCCGTACTGCTGCTCTAGTCTTCTCTAGTTTCTAGTTGAGAATTTAGCTTCTTCTTGTAAAAATTTAATGATTTGTTGATCATTCTCAAACACCTGCCAAACATGTATTAATATCCATCATTTGCTGGCCTCACAACCACATGGATATGTGGCTATCCTTTGTCTCTCTTGATGCTTTCCACCACATCAAATGTTGCTCCAACTGCTGCAAGTCTATCAACAGCTTCATTCTCTTTCCTGGGTATGGACACAATGTTGAAGGCTTCAAAATCCTCCATGAGATCCCATACCCTACTCTTGTAGTTCTTGAGTAGGTCATTCTTGACAACATTAAGTTCATTTGACTTGATTGGAAACTAGTTCACTGTCACCGAACACTTGCAAGTTCTTGATTTCCAACTTCCTTTCCCAATGAAGACCTTAGACTAAAGCCTCATATTCAACAGTGTTATTTGACAAAGCAAACTGGAATCTGAAGGCTGAATAGTATTTCATACCTTTGGGAGACACAATCATAGCTCCTCCTCCAAGTCCTTGTCTACTTCTTGAGCCATCAAAGAATAATTGCCATACCTCATTG
Source organism: Taxus wallichiana var. yunnanensis (assembly GCA_018340775.1). NCBI lineage: Eukaryota > Viridiplantae > Streptophyta > Pinopsida > Cupressales > Taxaceae > Taxus > Taxus wallichiana. The sequence goes on along the minus strand of CM031241.1, from coordinate 91,485,182 downwards.
TCATCTTTATGTTCTGGCTTATCTAGGGAAGGAAGAGGATGATTCTCTTCATGTAGATAGTAGACACCCATCTCATATTCTTCCATCTCCTTATAGGGGTTAAAAGCATGTCTTTTATTGGCCCACTCATCTAGAATCAAGTATGGGATACATCCCTATGGGTTTTACCCCATATTCAGGAAAGAGCATAAGCTCAATAAGATTCAAATCAACATATACAAATGCAACAAATTACAAATATAAAGGAGTTTAATTCTAACTCCTGTAACAATTCCTCAAACTACTAACACTAAACTAGGTAGGTTGTTCTAACAACCTTTATTCTCTCCATCCTATTTTATCTCTTAAAACTCAACGTGAGTTGAATAATCAACTCACTTACAATAATAATTTATTTAATATGCTCCACATATTAAATACACACACACTAATTAAAAATAACCATGTTAGGACTAATTCCTAACATTCCCCCACTTAGTTCTAACATGGGGTAAGGAACTCTTTGGAGCTGCATGACGACGGTTGGCCTTGGTCGACCATCGCCTCCATCTTCTGAGACGTTGTGATTGATCGATGTTGAGAAATTTTGTATTTTCCCTCCTTAATAAAAATTACCTTTGGATGTTGGCTTCGATTTTATAGTTTTGATTGGCATAGTCTTCGCAGTCTTCATCAAGCAGTGGTCATCGAGGATTGATCTCTATGAGGTTGATGCAAGCCTATCACCAATGATTGCAGAGTTCACGCCACACATATCTAAATGGAGATTTCGCCAACTTCGCTCACCATACATGCACAATTGGTGAGGCGAACAAGAGATGAAGAGCAAGTGTTTCTGTGGAGTAAACCCTTGACACATGGAGCTCGTGCATCCGGAAATAAAAGAGGACCCTTGCCAATCAAATCCAGATTGAGATGCCACACTAAGATCCAATGCTGTAATATCATACGCAGATTTGATTTCAAATGTCGATCTGAGATTAACAATGCATGTTCAAGCTAGGATTGTTTGTTAAATGCTTCTCCATCTTTCCCAAATGTTACATCCACGTAGATCTGAGATTTAATTTTTCATTCACACGAACATTTCCACACGAAGGAATATTAGATGTCTAGCCTAGTTGACAAAATAGATAGAGCCATGGCGAACCAATGCAAAATAATCTTCTACAGAAAATCCACATGCAAAGCATGTAATTTCAAATCCAATCTTTAATTGGATTTACAAAATAATTTTCTGTGTTTATTTTTTCATCAATTTCTTTATGCAGATCTGCATTAAACACCTCTTTTTGACTGCGAACAGCTCCTTATGTTTGCAGAATTTCTATAAACCATTTCTGGGTTTTGTTCTGCACTAAAACAGATTTCCAAAACATATAAAAACTTTGAATTCCGTTGAGAAATGAAAAAGATATTCAAATTTTCACGAGGCTGTTTCAAACAATTTTTTTTTTTTTTTTTTAAGAATGCAGACAATGAACAAAATGGGTGAAAAACTATGGAAATACTGAACAGAGTGGAAGAGGAAGATGATGCAGATGAATGATGCCTGCCAAACGGGTTCACACGAGGTCCACTCTGCTACATCGCTGACAGATTGCAAGAAGGGTGGACGAACCAACAATGGGGTTTGCACGAGGTCCGCTCTGCATATCCATTGCTCGCACGTTTTGACATCACAACAAATGGATGACACATAGAAAATGGAAAATGGGTTTGCACGAGGTCCGCTCTGCTTTCCCATTTCCATTACCTAACTTGACAAACAAACCATGGGTGAGGTGAAAATACAGAGCGTCTCTTTCGAGAACCTGCTCTGATACCAAATGTGGGTTTTACCCCATATTCAGGAAAGAGCATAAGCTCAATAAGATTCAAATCAAAATATACAAATGCAACAAATTACAAATATAAAGGATTTTAATTCTAACTCCTGTAACAATTCCTCAAACTACTAACACTAAACTAGGTAGGTTGTTCTAACAACCTTTATTCTCTCCATCCTATTTTATCTCTTAAAACTCAACGTGAGTTGAATAATCAACTCACTTACAATAATAATTTATTTAATATGCTCCACATATTAAATACACACACACTAATTAACAATAACCATGTTAGGACTAATTCCTAACACCCAACTTAGTGTCTTCTTCACAAATGTTTAGGAGGTCTTGTTTGTCAAAATCTAAGCGGTTGGCATTGATTGGGCAAGGAACATAAGATTCAATATGGTAATCAACAATGGGCTCAGATATGATTGTGACCTTTGCCTCATACCTTGTTCTAAAGAGCATATGTGACAAATCAACAGATAGGTAGCCTCCAATTTTGGCTGTGAAGTCCCTAGACAAACACAAAGCAAAATGTGGTGGCAAATCTATGATGGACACGTTTTGCAAGAAAGTCACATTGGGGAAGGCATGTAGAGTGAGACTCAGATCCTTAATAATTCCCATAGTGGTCACTACTATCCCATCTAATTAAACTACTCCCCTAGAGATGAGTTCATATTGGAGACACAACTGATCAGTTATTTGTTTGGGCATCACAGAACTACTAGCCCCAAAATCAATCATACAATTGTGTACTAATTTGTCCCCAATAATTAATGAGACATAGAATGGAGGACGTCTCAGGCTCTTACCTTATTATTCTCCCCTGGTTCCTCGATTTTGAATCGTATTGGAAAGCACTCTCTCTTCTTGGTTAGGGGTGATTTGAACTTGACCAAATCTGCATGGTAGTCTATAATGAGACCCTCGCCTTACTGGAATGGCCAATGACTCCCATATTGAAATGCTCACACTTGTCCTCTTCATCTACTCAATGATATTTAATGGGATATCCTTTTTACGCCCCTTCCTTGGCACATTTCTTTCTTGCACATGGGTTGTTACAACCGGTGTCTGACTAGATTTGGAAGGTGGCTTGGATTGGTTCTGCATGTTGGGAGTTACACTTGGAACACCAGGAACTAGTGGAGTGATGGAAGGTTGAGGGTCACTGAGTTCATTATTTGGCCTTATCTATTATTTCTCTTTTTGGACCATGTATTGGCAGCCACACTTTGAGGAGGGACTGATTCATCCCACAGAAGTCTTCAGTCTACCAATTGAAAAGCATAGTCTCTCCTGGAGGTTCACCTTGTTGAGCTCCTTGTTTTGATCTCCCTCTTGGCTAGGTTCTTGTGGCAACATCTGGTTTGTACCATTAAAGAACATTGATTGGTTATGTGGTTGTCTGCATGGAAAGTACCAATCATATTCATGTGCCATATTGTTTTGTGTAGGAACCAATGCCTTTGATTTTGAAACTATATTTAGATCATAAGCCCGAAAAGGTCTAGCGGCTTGAGGTTGTCCTTGGTTTTGGATTTAGTTTACAATCTGAGGTGGTGGCCTATTCTGCTGGTACTAAGGTCTAGTTTGATATTGAGCTTGAGGCTGATATGGCATGGAGCTCTGAGCCTGTTGTCTTTTGATGGTCACTAGCTCATTTTTAGGTTTACTGATTGCTTCATCACTTCCTGAAGCTCTTTGGAGGTATTAGATGATGAAGTGGAAGCTTGGTGAGCTTTGACTCCGTGGGGTAGGTATAGGAGGTAATGTAGGCATTTGGCTAGTATCTGGGTTTCCTAACTTAGGGTACAAAGGCATGGATGGCCTAGGAGTGATTTTACCAACTTGAATCAAATGGTTCTCAGCCCCTATGGAAAGGTTATAGGCTTCGACAATGTAGTGCCCCCCATTGACCGAATCATCAGAGAAATATCATAATTTAAAGCCCTAAGAAAGTATAAGAAGGAACCTTCATTTATAGGCTTTACTTGCTTTGTTGGAATCTGTCCCGGTCATTGGAACTGAGGTTGAAGTCTATTAATTGCTTGTTCGGGGATCTCTTAATCGTTCTTAGTTGCTCCAATAAAAAAGTTATCACCTTTCTCTCCAAACTGGTTATGAAGAGTTGTGCATAGCTAATTCCAATTTTTGATAGAGCCTACCTCAATACTCTGAACCATTGTGAAGCCTTCCCTTTAAGTGAAGAGGTGAGCAACTTGACTGAAATGTCCATCTCATGAATCTCATGGATTATACAGACATTTACAATATCTTGGACATGATCACCGAAGAATTTTTGTTTTCCCAATGAAATATGGGATACTCTTTAATGCTACAATAGGAACTAGATTTTTTTCATTCAAGACAAGTGTACTATTGTTGGTGAAGTTAACATAATGATTTGGATGAGTCATTCTAATTGGTCTGAGCACTCCTCTTCCTTGAATGAATGGTCTGCAAGGAGGAGGTGTTGATAAATATCTTCTTGGTGGAGATAGAGACCTCTAGACTCTTCTTCTTCTTCTTATTCTTCTTCTTCTCCCTCTATTTGTTGATAAGTCTAGATAGACAAACAATCCCCCTTCTCTGGTTCTTGATTGTGTTTATATTCTTCTCATGAACTTGTTTGGTGAATTTGTTGAAACCCAGTAGATTTGTTTTTACATTGGAGTCGCCATATATACGCTTTTAAAACTTCTTAAAATCCGGAATCAAAACAAGTGTACATAAATTCCCTCTACCGTAATAAGATGGAGACTTCTTGGTCCCACCGGGCATGCCAAAACTATTAGTGCAAAATCACAGAACCCATAAATGAGTTATGGATCTACTTTTTTAAGGAATGGTCATTTCGTGTGATTGCATAACATTGAACTTTTCCTAAGGTGTGGGACCTTGCAAAAATGGAAAAGCTCTCCATAATAAAGGTTAGTTCCTTATCCCTTTGTTTGGGTACATACCTAAGGATCTGCAGAGGATCTATTTCTATACCTAATCTAAAACTTTCCAAGGAAACATGGATAAAATAGTATAAGAAATAAGAAATAACTAAACTACCAGGTGATGCACCAAAGGAATGATGAACAATTAGTTTTCCCTTGACACAAACCAATAAAATGCATACAATAAACAAACACTGATAGCCAAATCTGTAATGGGAGACTAAAAGGAAGCAAAAGAAACAAGAAAGGATCTAAGATTGATCACGAGGCGTATTTTATTGCTCGTAGGTTAATACGGTTCATTACAAAGTAGCCAAAAAGGTAGAAACATATTATAATTTTTTAATTAAAGGCCGAATCCCACCAATTCCTTTGCTAGAAGGAGAAGGAGCCTACAAAACAAATAATTTTCAACCCTTTACAATGAATCTGCCTTGTATTTATAGATTCGATCAGAGAGAAGAGAGAGAGAGAGAGAGAGAGAGAGAGAGAAACGGGAAATGCAGGTCGAAGCTCAACCACTCATTAATGCCTCGATAAAGTCTTCCCCAAATCTATCTTTACTACATGAATCCTCGATTTAATGCCTTAAAAGAAGAGGAAACGACGAAAAATAGATCGAATCGATCTGGTTGTTGAGACAGATGGATCCTGCATTGAAGGCTCGAAGATGTTTCCTCCATTTTCCTTTCCCTAACCTCCTCAAAATAAAAGTTTCAGACCTCCATGGTGTAGGTGACACGAGATCTTTCCAATGGTTTCGGATTCGTAATATTTCAAGCCTCGAGTCGATAGATATGCCCCTTAGAAGTTTGTATCGAGTCCGTATGAATGGGTAGAATTTTTTTTTTTTGAAAAGTGGGTCCCCCTTTTTGTATGGGACACATGGCAGCAAAATTGGAAAAATCCGGGCCTCGCGTCCATAATTTACCTATTACCCTGCACAAAAAATGCAAAACTTAAAGAACTCCCGCTGCCCCGAAGCTTTGCCCGGACACGTGGCTTCTTTTGGTTGGCTAGAGATGCACTTCCATCTTTACTTTTGTTCCTTTTAAACGAAAGGAAATTTTTCACCTTTTCCCCTACTCCCGCCTTGGTTTTAACTCGCGCCTAAATGCTGACTTTTTCCCCAGGCGGAGTTGCGGGCCATTTTGAAACTTTTAGCCCTTTTGAGATAAAATGAGGCAAAAACCAAATTTTCCCCTGACGGCCCACTTTCTCTCTACACACATTAGTCTCGGCGCTCGTTCGGGAACCTTTTCTCTATTTAACCCTTGAAATAGCACCATTAAGACACTTGGTAGCCTCCACCGGCCTGGTTTATACATTGACTATTCAACTAATTCTGCCCATCTCGATTAAACACGTAGAGGCACCGCGCTTGCTTGCAAACCAGACCCAAAGCTTACCTTTGGAGGAGTGTCGAGTTGACACTTGTTGGCCTCCACTGATCTGTAGAATTTTCAACGGTCCCTCTTTTTTTTAGACTTTTGGGCTAGGTGGCAAGTTTGCACTCATTTGGGTCTCTGCCTTGGGACCAACTCTTGGAGATGCACCACACTGACACTTGGCGTCTTTGCTTACACCTTTATAATTAGCCAATTTTGAAGCCTTTTCTACGTGGAGGGCTAACACAAGTTTGAGGTCCCCGTTTGGATTCACTTTTGGAGAAGTGTCATTAGGACATGTGGTCTCTTCCACTGCCTCCTCCATAATTAATTGTTTTTGGAATTTTTCTGAACCATTTCGAGCCTAGGGACTTCGAATCTTCGTTGTTTCTTCCCTCTCTTGTTCCTAGTTCCTCTACGGCATCGCCTCTTCTTTTCGACCTCGCTATCCCATTATTAAGTCTACTATGAATTTGAGAATGGATTTAAAACGTGGAAAAAACTTGACTTGACAAAGTCATTTCTTTTGTCAAGATCTTTTGATCTTTCTTGGCCTCCTCCACTCCATGGTTGAGTCCTTTTGTGACTAAATTAGGATTTGAATGAGTTTCCTCGGAGTTATTTATATGCGGGGTCATGTTTGGATCCAATATTTGGCACAGGGGTGAAATATGGATTACAACAACATATGACCCCTTGGTCACAATTTTCCCCTAACCAAATAATTCTAACACACACATAATTACATGTTGTCATGCTAACCGTCATTGAATTCATCTAGAATTCTAATGTGGTTGGTGTCTAATCCCCTCGATATTTTTTGTGAATATATATACCTGCAAAACACAATATACCTCCTTCGGCCTTGTGGTTGTATCAAAACATCCAAAATAAATAGGAAATTTAAATCTAAAATCATCTATATATGAAATAAATCATCATTTGGGTGATTACGATATCATCTAAAATTTCTAACATTCATCTCTATTATACATTTCATTCACGCCAAAATGATCACAACATTATTTCAATTATCAAGGCCCACGCAGTGTGACGAAAGATATTGCATGTCAAAAATGTACATAGTCATGTCCACAACATATCAACATCAATATTAAATGTCTCTAATGATCCAAATGCATCATATATGAATCAAAATCAGCAACCATCCTATATCTCTAACATCTAATATAAAGCTAAATCAAAAGCTACAACAATGTCCATAAGTAGATTCAATAGTATCATAATCAATAAAAAAAAGGTGTCGAAGGGAAGAGGACACTACAATATACATAAAAAATACTTTATATATTGCATTCCTACCAATTTTTTAATATATAATTTTATTTTTTATGTTTTACCATTTTTGGAGCTCTATATTTTCAATGACCATTTCACGTATGATTATAGTTATATTTATAATCTGTTATGATACGATGGTATGATGCCTACTAAAACAACCCACTTGAGACCCAAGAATAACCTAGGATTAGTTAGGAAAATTATGGAATAATTTTTTTGTGTTGTTTAAAAGAGTCTACAACCAAGTTACAAGACAACAGTTGTTGCAAGCAAGTTTCAAAGCCAAATACTATTAATAGCTTATATTTTTATTAATACGACAATTATAAAAGATCACAAGGTCCAAACTTAGGGTTAGATTAATCAATTAGGTTAAGAGGGTAATTTCTCACTATACCACTCTCTAACAAGCTTAAAAGATTTAACTTAATTTTTTCTCAAAATTAACACACTCAAAACTTCCCAAAAACATTCCCATTAGATAGGAAATTTCCTCACCTTTCTAGTGATATAAAGAAGTCCTCCTAACTCCTCATATTTCTCAAGTTATGGGCCAACGGACCTTGGGAGGAAAATTTTCCCAAGAGCGGGTCTACGGGCCTAGGGGAGAAAATTTTTCCATGCGCGGCTCCTGCAGGCCACTAGAGGCCAAATTTCCCAAGGTCGTTCGTGTCGATGGAGTGGGGAGGAAAGTTGGATTCTTGGTGCTTGGGGTGAAAATTGCACTTTATCCCGTGCGGCCGTGAGTCCGCGGTGGGACTTTGCGCCCAAAAATGATCTTATACCCCAGCCGTAAGGGACATGTGGCACATTCTAAGCCAATGCGGGAAGTGGGTTAGTGGGGACAAATAGGCATTTTTTCCTTAAGGGTTAAAAAGGTGCATGGGATTAAAAACCACCCGCGCCTCTGTCGGTGCCTCACGATGCCACGTGTCAGACGTTCATTGGCTGCGGATTGGTGGGTAGTGGGGAGATTTGGGAAAAGTTGACTTTTGAAGCATAAAGCTTTAGGACACTCCGCACCTCCGCCGATGCGTCATGGGGACACATGTCATCCATTCACCGGCCGCAGTTGGCGAGCTGCGAGAGAGAAGTTAGGAAAAATTTCCAAAATTTTCTTTTGAAGCGCTAAGGTAAAAAAAAGATCTGCGCCTCCGCCAACGCCTCTCTAAGCCACATGTCAGTCAATGATTGGGCGCGGGCAAGGGTGTGGGAAAACATAGAAATTTTTCTTAAATTTATTTTTTTATCTTAGATTATTTTTCCACCCGAAAGAAGGTTTCGGTCTAGCAAGGCGGTGGGAAACTTCATGTTTTTTGCACTTTTAACAAAATAAAGTGAAAAAGGTAAGTATCGCCCAGCGGTTCTGTCTAGCAATATTTTATTAATTAAATTTAACAGTTAGAAAATTTTTGAAGAAAAAATGAACTGAAAACTTCAGAAGGCAATAACATTTGATTGGAAACTCAGTTTTTGGAAAACAAGGACTTTTTGGAAATCTCCTTAAATCCTCTTTGCATAGGAATCATTAATATTTTGTTTTTATAATGTTTAAGGGGTCAATTTCATGAAAACAATCTACACCTTTGTTTAACTTATGAAATTTTAATCAATTGATCTTCTTCCTCTCTCAACATGTCAATTAAACATGGAGAATTGTTCTTAGATGGATTTAGGATGGATTTGGAAGGTAAGTTTGTTTGATTGAATCCCAATTAAAAAAATACAACTTTGATAGAAAACGACAACAAAACGGTTTGAGCCCGATTTTGCTAAGTTTCTAAGAAATTCCTTAAGTGTTTTTGTCCAATTGAATTCGTTTAGGGCATACTACTTCAATTTAATCGTTTAATTTGTTATTTCATTATTGCAGGTTTGAACTGTGCATTTTGGATAAAGTATTTGCCAGTTTGAAAATACAAAACAGAGATCAAATTTTAAAGGATCTATTTTCCATTTTCATCTTCCAAGTATTAGAATTCGTTCCAATTCTAATCTAATACATTTAGTTGATTCAAATCAAACTATTCAAAACCAAAATGCAATTTTGATTTCTAATTTTACACATTTCAAAAGACAGAGTTCTGTATTTTCCTCACACGCATTTCTTCCTTTCAAACAGAGATTTCAAATACATTTCAAACTTAGATTTTAAATAGCAGTAGTTTCAATTGTGGAATGGAATGCAAATTTTATTCAAAAGACAAGATTTCCTTCTTTTACAACTTCTCTTTTCTGTTGATTTTCACAATACAATATACAAAATACATCTCTTTCTTTCAAAACAAAAAACAGAGTATATATCTCCTTTACATTTCAAAATTACAACTTTCATATTCAATACAACATATTTCCATTACAAAACATATACGAGCTCATCCACTTCAAGTGGGAAAGGTTACAATAAGATTTCTTTTCAACAAGGGACTATCAAACTGTTTTTTTTTTTTTTTTCTTTTCTCCAAAACAACAACATGTAGATTTATCATTCTTCCAATTCTGATCACAACAAGAGCAAGGGAAAGGCAACACTCTCCACCCAACCAAGACATCCAATGACAAGGAGAAGCCATCCTTCTTCATTGGCCCCCAAGCCCCAACCACAATGCAATAAAAGATGTGTTTCAACTCATGGCAACAATAGGCTTCCACAAACACACATGTAAATTTCACATTTAAAAACAATCAAAATAGAATGTAGTTTGCAACCACATTAAAACATAAAACAAAACTTAGGCTTCATCAATAAGCCAAGGGGATGCTGGGGGATGCTACTTATGCCTCCTAAAAGGGAAATGGGTATCACCACCTGATTTCAAACCACCAAAATATAGTATATCAAAGCCCTGACATGCCCTTATGCCTCCCCCAAGTACCCCTTATTCCTCACATTTCCTTATGCCTCCCCAACCTCTTATGACACCCCATAATGAGTAAAGAAATGCAAGCTATTTCTTTGTAAGGTGGAACCCAAATCCCAACTCCCTCCACACTTATACCTCCCCAAAACACTTGTTCCTCCCACAAAATGAACCCCATAGTCTTCTCCTACACCATACCTAGGCCATCTACCCAACATCCCACAAACATGCCAAAACATTCACAACAAAAACAATTTCATAAACAAAAGGAAGCATTTCAAGAGCCAAGTTCCTACCTCTCCATGATGGAGTTGTTCCAAGTTCCAAAAAACAAGCTTTATTCCAATGCAAGTAATCCAAATCAACCAAGCACAAGCATGTAACAATCTTCCAAAAAAAACTCCAAAGCAAGATCTCCAAAAACAGAAAAAGGATTTGCCCCCAAAAGGAGTTTCCAAAAGTGAAGCAACCCAAAACAAGGCAAGATATTCAAATTTTATAGAGGAGGGAAGAGAAGAGGATGATGTGGATCCATGTAGGGTGCCACATCACACATCCTCAACCTCAGCCAAAAATTCAACTTTATTCTCCAATGAATAATAAAGAGGTGGGTGAATAATATGACAATTTACTTACATACTCAAATCTAACCCACACCCCAACGAACTGAAATTAAACCATGTAAGAAAAGTGCGGTTCAAACTTACAATTTGTTTTCTCAAAAAGCATTGTAAAATTCTAATTTTAACCCCCAAACCATAGGTATAGTTGGTAATTAAATTAAATTTAAGATGTATGGGACAAGTTTAACTTGTCCCACAAACCTCTAAAATCAGCCTCCAAGGACAATTTCGAATTTCCAAGAAGGTGGATTGTTTCACACTCAAAAGTTAACTTACACATCACTTACATATTACTTACATATTCTTAAAAACTTTAAATCATAACCAACAACAATATTAATTACATTCTCATGATATCTTTTAATTAATTAACTTAACATGATTACTCACTATATTAACACCACATTAAATAAATAATGAAGGGGGTAAGTGCACCACATAAAACACATGCAAAAATTTAAACAAAAGAACCAAACAAATAAATACACATAATTCCCCTAGTAACTTTTAAAGTTGATCCTCCCCATGGGAATCCCTAACAAAAAATCCCACACACAAACAATACACATTTTGGGGACCTTGTTGAATTCATCTAGAATTCCAATGTGGTTAGTGGCCTATATCGAGAACATCCAAAATAATATAAATAAAATTTTAAAATCATCTAGATATATGAATCACAACAACATCCAAGCAACCAACAAGATCATTTGTAATTTTACTCAACAACTATATCATCATCAAATAATTTCCATTTCTAAGTCTACTCACAATATCCAAATATCACATGTCCGAACAACATCCATAATATAACCATGTCAAATAGTATATCAACATCAATATCCAAAATGTCTCTAATAATCATCATGCATCATAACTGAATCAAATTCAACAATAATCCATGATCTAACATCTAACATCATATTATAATAAAGTCCATAATCATGTCCATAATATAATCAGCAATATCATGATCAGTATCAAAATGTGTCAAAGGGAAGTGGGAACTACATCCCCCTCCCCTTAGACTCAAATTCCTCTTGGAAGTCACTGGAACAAATGTGGAAATTGAACTCGTAGTAATGTAGAATCCTCCCATGTAGCCACAATCTCATCATATCTATCCCACTGCACCCGAACTTGGTTAATCTCTCTACCTCAAAGGCCCAGGGTCCTACAATCTATAATGCGAATAGGCTCCACTGTCACCTACCCCTACAATGAGGTCCAATCTAGCACATGAGAAGGATCTGAAATATATCTCTTAAGAACTGAAACATGAAACACATCATGTACGTGAGACAAGCTAGGTGGCAACGCTAGATGGTAGGCCAAAGGTCCGATACGCTCCAAGATCTCAAAAGGACCAACGAATCTAGGAGCTAACTTAGAACCTTTTCCATAATAGATAGGGCTATTACGTGGCCTGACACGAAGGAACACCTTCATGACCACATCAAAACTACAGTCAATCCTATGTTGATCTGCATACTTCTTCTACTCGTGTTGTGTCTCTTGCAGGTCTCTGTCCGATCAAAACCGCACGGTGCTCAATGTCCTACAACAAAGCTAGTCCAAGAGAGACCTTGTCCTCTAACCTGTCCCAACTAAGAGGTGTCCTACACTCTCTGTCATACAAATCCTGAAAAGGAACCATGCCTATAGAACTTTGAAAAATATTATTGTAGGAAAAATCCACCAAGTACAGGTACTCCTCCCATCTAGACTGTATCTTATTCACCCTAGGATGGGATGAATAGGGTGCACGATGTGCCTCGCCAATATGTCCCGCCTCAAGCCTGATTCTCTGGGAACATAAATCCAAACTCTATGCCCGAGAAGGCCATATGCCTCTAGTGAGACACCATCAAACTTCCTTTCAGGGGTCTCTGGGACTCGATCTCTTATTGAAATGCAATGTAGAAGGCTAGTCGGGAGGAAGTATCAAGAATCTTGCTCTTGCAAATCTGTGTCCCCTTTGAAAGTGGCCATAATCGCATGTCTCCATCTGCTGAGAGCATCTACCACCACATTCTCCTTCCCCTTCACATGCTCTATCTCCATATCATACTCATGAAGCCAACTCCATCCAATGCCACTAACGAGCGTTGAGATTGGGCTGCATGAAGAGGTGGCAAAGACTCAAGTGATATCTCTTGAGTGTGAATCTCTAACCAAGCAGAAAGTGCCTCCATCGAACAAAAGCGTGCACAAAGGCCGCAAGCTCAAGATCGTGACTCAGATAATTAAGCTCATAATCCTTGAGTTTGCGAGACTCAAAATCCTCTTCTCTTCCCTCCTGCATGAACACACCTCCAAGTCCTGCCAAAGAAGCATCCATTCATATGAAAAACTCATGCTATGGATGGGCACATGAATAGGTGTTGTAGTGAGGCATTCCTTAAGTGTCCCAAGACATGCTCACACCTATTTGAATAAACAAACTTCTTCCCTTTCCTCTGAAGGGAAGTGATGGGAAGTCTGTGCAATCCGGGGAGAAGTCCTGAACAAATCTCCAGTAGTAACCTGCTAATCCCATGAACCTGTGCACCTTAGTCACAGTAGTGGGTGTTGGCCAATCCATGATGGCCCTAATCTTGGAAGGATTGATGGTGACACCTTCCCCCAGGACATGATATGACCCAAATATCGCACCTCCATTTTAAAGAATGCACACTTCTCTAGGTTCCCAAAAATTTGTTGCTCACGAAGACACTTTGAAGAACAAGTGCAAAGGTTCCCCTTGTGCTCAAATCCCACGCATTCATGAGTAAATCAAAATTTCATCAATGAAGATGAGCATGAAGCGATCTAAGAAATTCCTAAACACCCCATTCATCAAACTCATAAACATTGCAGGACAATCGTTAACCCAAAAGGCACCACTGTGAACTTATAGTGACCATATCTCGTATGGAAGGCGGTCTTATGAATGTTTTCCTTTGAAATACTCATTGATGGTAGCTTGACTAAAGGTCTATCTTATAGAAAGTTGTAGCTCCCTTCATCTGATCAAACAAATCATCAATGCGTGGAAGGGGATAACGATTCTTGATTGTTACTTTGTTCAGCTGGCGGTAATCAATACACAACCACAAGGATCCATCCTTCTTCTTTACAAAGATCACTGGTGCACCCCAATGGGATACGCTATGACAAATTAGGGGTATTATCCAAAAGGCCCTCAAGCTGTCAAACTTGAGCTTGCAGAGCTTAAGGGTAGTCATCCGATAAGGTGCTCACGAGATAGGCTCTGCTCCCGAACCAAATCTATATGAAAATCAATATCAGGTGGGGGTGGTAACCCCGGTATCTCCCCTGGAAAGACATCTACAAACTCTCTCAAAATGGGATGGTCATCTAGTGATGGTCCACTAGACCCATCTTTTGATCGGTCACTAATTGTGACAGCAAACATCTGACAACCCCATCACACACACTGCTTAAGCTACATAGAGGTGATGGTGCGAATAGAAAGCGGGTCTCATGACCCCCACTAACTTGCCTCAAAACCTAGATCATCATGCAGGGATATGATCTTGTGGTAACAATCCACTCTAGCTCTATGTGTAGATAACTATTCCATGCCCAAGATGACTCCATAAGAGCCCAATGGAAGGATACGAAGATCCAAGGTAGTGGTGAAAGGTCCCAAATCTACCACACACTCCTTAACTAAGGATTTTATAGAGATCTTGGCTCCAGAAGCCATCTCAACATCCTAACTATGACCCTGCCTAACTGCCACCAGCCTACATCGCTCTACTAAATATGGTGCAATAAAATAATCAAAAGAACTAGAATCAAACAAAATGGAGGTAGGAATACCACCAATGTTACTGTAATCTCAATAATTATACTCTGATGCTCTTCTTGGTGGTTCTCAACCGTTGCATACATCCTATGACTGCACCCCATATCACCAATAGTAGGCTCTGAGATATGTGCCTTACCCTTGTTATTAGGTTTCTATGGGTAGTCTCTCCAAAAATTCCCAGTAACACCACACCCAAAACAACCACCTGATCCTCTCCCCTGAGTAGTAGGTCTCAGTGTTAGATGCACTACGGAGGTCTATGGTGTGGATCCTAATGATTCGACTATAGTCTGTTGAGGTCTCGCTAGCAAGACCTACTAAGTGAGCTCTCTGGGGGCACCCTGTGTCTGATGGGCCCTAGGAGGAGGTCCCATACTCCAACCTCTCTATGCATCAAACCTCTGTGGAGGTCTATAAGGTGGGCGGGACTGCTGCTACTTACTGCTATGGTCTAAAAGATGACTATGCTAAACCCTGTCCACCATGAGGAAGAGGTACTAACCCTTCGATTTACTATCTTGCATCTGTTATATGTGGCTCCGGACTCGGTCTCTAGCTTACTGGGTCTTTCCCCAAGTCTCCTCTGATTATATAGGCCTTCTCGACGGCCTCAGCTAATGTCTGTGGACAATGGATCCGCACTGCACCTCCAATGTCTAGATTCAAGCCCTGGATGAACTGTGTATTCACACCTACTCATCCACGCATGTAGTCAACATACTGGATTAGATCCATAAATCTACTCTCATACTCTGATATTGTAAGAGATGTCTATTGGAGGTCATGAAACTCATCTATCCGCTGTTGTATGAACCTCGAGACAAGTATCTACTCCTGAACCGCTCCTCAAAGAGCTCCTAGGTAACTATCTTAGAATCAACATGGAGCTTCTGCTCCTCTTTTTCCACTAGACACCAGCTCCATCCCTCAATTGATGGATCATAACACAAGCTTTCATATTTCTAGAAAAAGGACAGAGCTTGAAGTATCCGCTCAAGCTCACCAACCAGGCCTCTTCCTGAAATCCACCTATGTCACAAGAATAATGTGATGGCCGAAGCTTCAAGATCTCCTTGATGTGATCTGTAGCTATGGTCTGACAGCCTCTAGGCCTCTTGTATGCTCATCCCTAAGCCTAGGGCTCGAGACCTCTCTTTATGCCCTAAAACTCGGTCTCCCTGTCCCCTCTGTGGTGACTCAACTCTAACTGACTCCTCATGGGATTTCTCTCCTCTATGCTCCTCGTTGTGCCGAGGAGATGCATGAGCCTCAATGGATGTCACCCTATCATGTCTGACTAAATATGCCCCTATGGTCTCTCGCGTAGAGCGGAATTAACATCCTGAAGAGTCTACAAAATATGTGGTAGGATGGCTACTACAACATGATCTGGAGGTGGTATGCCTAGGTCTATGTGAAAAGGCTCCTCATCTTGTCTCTGTGCCTCTTGCACAGAGAAAATGAGAGTTATCTCCTTATTCCAGGTCTTACTTAGATTTTATGTTTACTAAAATATGTAATTTCTAAACTAAGTTGTTTTCTAGATTTAAAAGCATTCTACGTTTAAAGTTCATGTCTCAAGTTTTTAGTGTGCCCAATAGACCAAGATTTTCAACCCTTTGCTCGATACCAAGTGTGATGCCCGCTAAAACAACCCACTTGAGACCCAAAAATACCTAGGATTAGTTAGGAAAATTATGGAATAATTTTTTTTGTTGTTTAAAAGAGTCTACAACAGGTTACAAGACAATAGTTTTTGCAAGCAAGTTTCAAATCCAAATACTATTAATAGCTTATAGTTTTATTAATACGATAATTATAAAATATCACAAGGTCCAAACTTAGGGTTAGATTAATCAATTAGGTTAAGAGGGTAATTTCTCACTATACCACTCTCTAATAGGCTTAAAAGATTCAACTTTATTTTTCTCAAAATTAATACACTCAAAACTTCCCAAAAACATTCCCATTAGATAGGAAATTTCCTCACCTTTTTGGTGATATAAATAAGTCCTCCTAACTCCTCATATTTCTCAAGTTATGGGCCAGTGGACCTTGGGAGGAAAATTTTCCACAAAGTGGATTTGTGGGCCTAGGGGAGAAAATTTTCCATGCGCAGTCCTACGGGCCATAGGAGGAAAAATTTCCCCTAGGGCATTCGGGTCAGTGGAGATGGGGAGGAAATTTGGATTCTTGGTGCTTGGGGTGAAAAGTGCACTTTACCCCCACACACCCCATGAAAATTCCGAGTCCGCATGGGACTCCATGCCCAAAAATGATATTATACCCGGGCCGTAAGGGACATGTGGCACATTCTAAGCCAAAGCGGGAAGCGGGTTAACGGGGATAAATAGGCATTTTTTCCTTAAGGGTTAAAAAGGTGCATGGGATTAAAACCCACCCACACCTCCATCGGTGCCTCACGATGCAACATGTTAGATGTTCATTGGCTAAAGATCGGTAGGTTGGTGGGGAGATTTGGGAAAAATTTGACTTTTGAAGCGTAAATCTTAAGGATTAACACTCCGCGCCTCTGCCGACGTGTCGTGGGGACACGTGCCAGCCATTCATTGGCTGCGGGTCGGTGGGCCTACAAGAGAAGTTAGGAAAATTTTCCAAAATTTTCTTTTGAAGTGCTAAGGTATAAATAAGATCTGCGCCTCGGCCAATGCCTCTCTAAGCCATGTGTCACCAATGATTGGTTGGGCATGTGGTATGAGGACATGGGGAAAACTTAGAAATTTTTCCCAATTTTTTTTTTTTTTTGATCTTAGATTATTTTTCTACCCGAAAGAAGGTTTCGGTCCAGTGGGGTGGTGGGAAACTTCATGATTTTTGTGCTTTTGACAAAAAAAGAGAAAAAGGTAAGTTTCGGCCCGTGGGTCCGCCTAACAATATTTTATTAATTAAATTTAATAGTTAGAAAATTTTGAAGCCAAAATGAAGTGAAAACTTCAGAAGGCCATAACTTTTGATTGGAAACTCGGTTTTTGGAAAACGAGGACTTTTCAGAAATCTCTCGACGTCCTCTTTATACAGGAATCATTAATATTTAATTTTTATAATATTTAAGGGGTCAATTTCATGAAAACAATCTGCAGGCTTTTAAAAGGCAAACTAGTAAATTTTAACTTATGAAATTTTAATCAATTGATCTTCTTCCTCTCTCAACATGTCAATTAAACATGGATAATTGTTCTTAGATGGATTTAGGATGGATTTGGAAGGTAATTTTGTTTGATTGACTCCCAATTAAAAAAATACAACTTTGATAGCAAAAACGACAACAAAACGGTTTGAGCCCGATTTTGCTAAGTTTTCTAAGAAATTCCTTAAGTGTTTTTGTCCAATTGAATTCGTTTAGGGCATACTACTTCAATTTAATTGTTTAATTTGTTATTTCATTGTTGCAGGTTCGAACTGTGCATTTTGGATAAAGTATTTGCTAGTTTGAAAATACAAAACAGAGATCAAATTTTAAAGGATCTATTTGCCATTTTCATCTTCCAAGTATTAGAATTTGTTCCAATTCTAATCTAATACATTTAGTTGATTCAAATCAAACTATTCAAAACCAAAATGCAATTCTAATTTCCAATTTTACACATTTCAAAAGATAGAGTTTTGTATTTTCCTCACATGCATTTCTTCCTTTCAAACAAAGATTTCAAATACATTTCAAACTCAGATTTTAAACAACAATAGTTTCAATTATGGAATGGAATGAAAATTTTATTCAAAAAAAATATTTCATCCTTTTACAACTTCTCTTTTCTGTTGATTTTCACAATACAATATACAAAATACATCTCTTTCTTTCAAAACAGAAAACATAGTATATATCTCTCCTTTACATTTCAAAATTACAACTTTCATATTCAATACAACATATTTCCATTACAAAACATATATGAGCTCATCCACTTCAAGTGGGAAAGGTTACAATAAGATTTCTTTTCAACAAGGGACTTTCAAACTGTTTTCTTTTTTTTTTTTTTTTTGCTCCAGAACAACAACATGTAGATTTATCATTCTTCCAATTCTGATCACAACAAGAGCGGGGAAAGGCAATGCTCTCCACCCAACTAAGACATCCAATGATAAGGAGAATTCATCCTTCTTCATTGGCCCCCGAGCCCCAACCACAATGCAATAAAAGATGTGTTTCAACTCATGACAACAACAAGCTTCCACAAACACACATGCAAATTTCACATTTAAAACACAATCTAAAATAGAATGTAGTTTGCAACCACATTAAAACATAGCAAACAAAACTTAGGCTTCATCATGCAAGCCAAAGGAGCAAGAAACTATGGGGGATGCTACTTATGCCTCCCAAAGGGGAAATGGGTATCACCACCTAATTTCAAACCGCCAAAATATAGTATATCAAAGCCCTGACATGCCCTTATGCCTCCCCAAGTACCCCTTATTCCTCACATTTCCTTATGCCTCCTCAACCTCTTATGACACCCCATAACGAGTAAAGAAATGCAAGCTATTGTAAGGTGGAACACAAATCCCTACTCCATCCACACTTATACCACCCCATAACACTTGTGCCTCCCACAAATGAACCCCGTAGTCTTCTCTTACACCATACCTAGGCAATCTACCCAACATCCCACAAACATGCCAAAACATTCACTAAAAAAAAAAATTCATAAACAAAAAGGAAGCATTTCAAGAGCCAAGTTCTACCTCTCAATGATGGAGTTGTTCCAAGTTCTAAAACAACAAGCTTTATCCCAATGCAAGTAATCCAAATTAGCCAAGGACAAGCATGTAACAATCTTCTAAAAACAAATTCTAAATCAAGAGCTCCAAAAAATAGCAAAATTCGCCCAAAAGGAGTTTCCAAAAGTGAAGCAACCCAAAACAAGGCAAGAAATTTGAATTTTATAGAAGAGGGAAGAGAAGAGGATGAGGTGGATCCATGTAGGATGCCACATCACACATCCTCAACCTCAACCCAAAATTCAACTTCATTCTCCAATGCATAATAAATAGGTGGGTGAATAATATGATAGTTTACTTACATACTCAAATCCAACCCACACCCCAAAGGACTGAAATTAAACCATGTAAGAAAAGTTGATTAAAACTTACAATTTGTCTTCTCAAAAGCATTATAAAAGTCTAATTTTAACCCCCAAACCATAGGTATGGTTGGTAAGTAAATTTAAGAGGTATGGGACAAGTTTAACTTGTCCCACAAGCCTCCAAAATCATCCTCCAAGGACAATTTTGAATTTCCAAGAAGGTGGAGTGTTTCACACTCAAAAGTTAACTTACACATCACTTACATATTACTTACACATTCTTACAACACTTTAAATCATAACCAACAACAATATTAATTACATTCTCATGATATATTTTAATTAATTAACTTAACAACATGATTACTCACAATATTAACACCACATTAATTAAATAATGAAAGGGGTAAGTGCACCACATAAAACACATGAAAAAATTAAACAAAAGAACCAAATAAATAAATACACATAACCCCTTGGTCACATTTAAAGGTGATCCCCCATGGGAATCCCTAACAAAACAACCACACATAAACAATACAAGTTTCCATGGTGACCTTGTTGAATTCATCTAGAATTCCAATGTGGTTGGTCTCCATGTAATGAAATTACTTGTATAATTCAAATCATGAGCAGAAATATAACACCAAATAACACAATATTCTAGAATAATGATCTCAATATGCAATTAGAATAGCTTCACCACTTCGAGGGGGCAACCTCCAAACCATACAATAATACTCAAATGCTCCAATAATGATAAAATACTACCTACTAACCTCTATATATACTATTCCTATGCTATGGCCAACATCAAGGCTAACCCACTAGTGAAAATGTAACATATATGAAAGAGATACATAATGATAAGAAGTTATGATAGCCACAAGTCAGCTATATACATCCAATATAAGATATATGATTAAGGTCGTAGCATGCCCCTCCCCTTCAAAGCAACATTGTCCCCAATGTTGAGAAGATCTGGATGCTGCTGCAGGAAATTTGCATCCTCCCAAGTTACGTCTTCATTGTCTAGATTTTTCCACTTGATCAAATACTCAGTGATGACCCTTGTCCTCAACCACTTAGTGCATTTCTGAAGGATGCATTCTAGTTCCAGGATGATTCTTCCTCTTCATCAAGCTTGAGTAACACATCTGGGTTGATATTGTCTGTCCAATTACCTTCTTTAGGTAAGATACATGGAAGACTGGATGAATTCGAGTAGCCGGAGGAAGTTCCAATTTGTATGCTACATTGTCAATCTTCTGTAACACTTGATAAGGACCATAATACTTAGGTGAAATCTTTTTATCCTTTTTGTGTTGTTTTAAGGACATTTGTTTATATGGTTGTAAACGAACAAAAACCTAATCACCGACTTCAAAATGTCTTTCACTGCAATGTTGGTCTACCTACTGCTTCATGCGGTTTTGTGACATGGCCAAATTCTCCCTGACACTAGAAAGCACCTCTTGTTGGTGTTGAATATGTTCTTCAACCGCTCAAACCTTTGTCTGGACTCTCAAAGATGAAGTGATATATGGTGGGTGGTACCCATATAATGCCAAGAAAGGATACATTTTAGATGAAGTATGAAAGGAGGTGTTATACCACCATTCTGCCAGTGGTAACCATTGGACCCATCTCGCTTGCTTATCTGATGTAAAACAATGAAGATATCCCTCCAAGCACTTGTTTACCACCTCTGTTTGCCCATCAGACTAGGGATGATAAGAGGAACTACGAGCTAGTTATGTGCCCAAGCATGAGAACAAGTCAGTCCAAAAATTACTAGTAAAGATAGGGTCTCGATCACTTACTATAATCTTTGGTGTCCCATGTAGCTTCTGAATTGTATCCCTGAAGGCCGTTGCTACTGTACTTACAAAAATGGATGTGATAAAGCAAAAAAATGGGCATATTTGGTGAGTCTATCCACCACCACCATGATTACATTTTTACCTTCTGATTTAGGCAATCCTGTGATGAAGTCCATAGACACCTCTTCCCACCTCTGGCTAGGAATAGATAGAGGTTGTAAAAGACCTAGGGACTTAATTGTTTCACCCTTATTTTTTTGACAAACCATGCATTCTGCCACAAAATTTTGGACATCTCCTTTTAGCCCTTCCCAAAAAAATCATGCTTGATTCGATGATAAGTCTTTAAGAAGCTAGAATGACCCCCTACTGGAGAAGCATGGAGCTTAGATAGAACCCTATTTTTAAGGATTGAATTCTTACATAGATATAATCTATCTTTATACCATAAAACATCTCCTTTCCATAAAAAAATTTCTGACATGTTTGGATCTTGTTGGAGATTCTGAATGAGATTTTGTGTACCTAGGTCATTTTTCCATTCAGACCTTGCATCCTTTATCCAATCCTCCTGTAATACAGATATGGCACACAACAATGCCTAGTCGATTCATCCTTCCGAGATAAAGCATCAACAACTACATTCTCTTTCCCTTTCTTGTATATTATCTCAAAATCATACCCCAACATTTTTGAGACCCATTTATGTTGTTCTTCTGATGATAAACATTGCTCTAAGAAGTATTTCAAACTATCATGATTTGTCTTTACTTTGAAATATCGTCCCATTAGATATGGTCTCCATTGTTTCATTGTATGAAGTATTGCTAACATTTCTTTCTCATAAACTGGTTTAGAGATATTCTTACCTTTGAATTGGCAGCTCTCGAAGGCAATGGGTTGCCCTTCTTGCATGAGTACTTCCCCATACCATACCCTGAAGCATCACATTCAACAATGAATGTTTTTGAAAAATCTGGGGTGGTTAGAACTGGAGTGGTGCACATGGCCTCCTTCAACTTCTCAAAGGCCATAGTAGCTTGCTTGTTCCAATGGAAAGAGTCCTTCAATAAAGCTGTGAGTGGTGCTGCGATGCTGCCATAATTCCTTACAAATCTACGATAATAACCTGTAAGCCCCAAAAATCCTTGGAGATTTTTTAGGGTTTTGGGAACCTTCCATTCAAGCATGGCTTTTATCTTGTTAGGATCCACTTTAACACCTTCATAAGAGACAATATGACCCAGATATTCAACCTCCTTGACACCAAAAGAACACTTATAAGGATTTGCATAAAGTTGATGTTGTTCAAGAGTTTCCAACACCTTATTTACATGATGCAGGTGTTCCTCCCATGTTTTACTATAGATTAATATATCATCAAAGAACACTAAAACAAACTTTGAAGAAATGGCTTAAAGATGGAATTCATCAAGCTTTGAAATGTAGAGGGTGCATTTGTTAGTCCAAAAGGCATTACCAAGAAATCATAGTGTCCTTCATGTGTCTTGAAGGCTATTTTATGAATATCTTCATCCTTGATTCTAATCGATGATATCCAGAATGAAGATCAAGTTTTGTAAAGTAAACAACACCATGTAACTCATCTAGCAAATCATCAATTACAGGAATAAGAAACTTATCTTTAAGCTTGTGTACTTATTGAGTTCCCGTGTCTGGACACATGCGCCAATTGTCATCTTTTTTTGTACCATCACTACAGGAGAAGAGTAAGCACTTTGACTATGACGAATAAGTCCTGCTTCTAACATCTCTTGAACTATCTTCTCAATCTCACTCTTTTGCATATAGAGGTACCTATAAGGTCTGGTGTTGGGTGGTTGACTCCCTGGTACTAGCTGGATGGCATGGTCATGGTCTCTTTTTGGAGGAAAACCCTTGGGCATTTCTCCAAAACCCCTTAGGTTGATCTATAACCTGTTTGCATATCTGCGGGTATAAATGTATTAGAATGATGTGCTTCCAATGAAAATAGTTGTGCTACAAACCCTTCTGCACCCTTTCTAAGTAATTTTTGCATCTGATGAGAACTTACCATCTGTGGGGACTTTGCTCTTAGTCCTTTTAGTTTAAAATTCCTCCCTTCTAACTGAAATTGCATGAACAACTCTTGGAAATTCATTTCAATGGTTCCGAAGGTGGTAAGCCACTGAACTCCTAACATAATGTCTACTCCTCCCATGGCAATGGTATACATATTTCTAGTTAGCAAGTAATCTCCCATGGTGAGATTAATGTTATGGCATTTTCCTGAACGACTAACAGTTTTCCCATCAGTGATCATGACTTGACATTCGTAGTTAGATAAACAAAGCAATTTAAGCGCACTGCTAACTTATGATTGATGAAATTGTGAGTACTTCCCGGATCAAACAACACTATTACCCTCATTTTTTTAAGAATCCAACTACTTTGAGAGTTTGGGGAGTGCTACTACTAGAAATTGCATGGCATGATATTGTTGGTTAGAGATCTCCTAATTCCTCCTCTGGCTCTACCTCTTCGTCTTCTTCATTTTCTTCTTCTTTAGTAGGTCCCTCAATGTAGAACAACTTCTTTTCCGCACACTTATGTCCTGGTCCAAATTTGTTGTCATAATTAAAACATAACCCTTCGGCTCTCTTTTCTTCAATTTGTTGAGGTGTCAATCTCACTGGCCGAGGGAATGATGGTGGAAGGGTGTTATGATCTCTGATAGTATTGACAGTTTGTTTCTGACTTGAAAGAAATTTTTCCTCTGCCTTATGTGCCATGATCATAGAGTCTGAAACCTTATGAGGAGTAAACATACGCACCTCAGTCTCAATTTTTTATTTAAGACCCCCAAGAAATAAGTCATTCAATTTATCTTCAGGAATATTTTCCACCTGTAAGGAAAGGTTTTGGAATTGATGGATGTAATCTTTGATTGTTCCTGTTTGTCTAAGCTTTGCTAATTGGCTGAAATAATTCTCTGACACACTAGAACTATAGTGCAATTTCAAATCTTCGGTGAATATTTTCCATGTAACATTGAGGCCACCCTTTTTCTTTTGAGCACATAACCATCGATACCAAATGAATTGGTCAGGTTCAAGATACAACGATGCCATGGTAACCTTTTGTCCCAATGGAATATGATGAAGATCAAAGAAATTATCCATCTGGTTAATCCAATTGAGTGGATCCTTTCCATCAAACTTACACATTTCCACTTTTGGAAGCATGTTACGGGCTTGTAGAGTGTTTGTATTTGGATTGGTCATGTTTGCAGATCCACCCTGGCTAGTTTGTTTATTACTTTGACCTAAAGATCCACCATGGTTAATATGAGTATGATTGAGTTGTGGCTCATTAGGAATGATATGATGACCCATGATATTGTAGCTAAATTTTTGAATGAAATCCTCCAATCGTTGTCCAATATTTTCTACATCTTCTTTGTTGGCCACTCTACCTTCGAGGTTTCACAACTCTAACTCAAGATAGCTGACCTTATGGTCAGTTGAAGTAAACCCTAACCTTGAGGACTTTGTAGATACCCCTTCTGACTCTAACTCCTCAACTATTATCTCATCCTTATTAGGGGTTTTACCCAGAGTGATGGGATTCTTTTTGCCTCTTGTCAAAGGCCCAACCATGATGCCCCAAAATGGTAAGATTTAAGGATCAAGGTTGAAATTTAGGGTTTCAGATTTCAATAGGAATTTGGCCAAATTTTATAAAACTCAAAGAATGAACTCAAACTAATTTTTAATCTTATTTCTGGAAATGTAAATAAATTTGAAAAATTCCACAAATTGCACCCTATGTAGCCAAATTATGAAAAAACATAAAACCGCTATAACTTTTGTAAAACAAGTCAAAAATTATTAAAATTTTGAGGGAAGCTTACTTGACTGATTTCACCACACCACAGAAAAATTTGTAGAAAAATTCACTACCGATGTTGAGATATGGATGAACCTTCAAAATTAGGGTTTGACGCAGTGTTGGCCGAGTTCAAGCTCTGATACCACTTGTAATGAAATTACTTGTATAATTCAGATCATGAGCAGAAATATAACACCAAATAACACAATATTCTAGAATAATGATCTCAATATGCAATTAGAATAGCTTCGCCACTTCGAGGGGGCAACCTCCAAACCATACAATAATACTCAAATGCTCCAATGATGATAAACTACTACCTACTAACCTCTATATATACTATTCCTATGCTATGGCCAACACCAAGGCCGACCCACTAATGAAAATATAACATATATGAAAGAGATACATAATGATAAGTAGTTATAATAGCCACAAGTCGGCTATATACATCCAATATAAGATATATGATTAACGGTGTAGCACTCCAATCCCCAATGTTTGTTGTGATAGTTTGAATATGTAAAACACAAATACCTCCTTTGGCCTCGTGGCCATATTAGAACATACAAAATAATATAAATAAAATTCCAAAATCATCTAGATATATGAATCACAACAACATCCAAGCAACCAATAAGATCATTTGAAATTTTACTCAACAATTATATCACCATCAAATAATTACTATTTCTAGGTCTACTCACAATATCCAAATATCACATGTCCGAACAACATTTATAATATAACCATGTCGATCAATATATCAACATCAATATCCAAAATGTCTATAATAATCATCATGCATCATAACTAAATCGAGTCAACAATAATCCATTGTCTAACATCTAACATCATACTATAATAAAGTCCACAATCATGTCCATAACATAATCAACAAAGATCAAAAGGTGTCAAAGGGAAGTGGTAAATACGGATGGTATCGAACCTAGGAACAATAGGTAAAGCTCATGAGAAGATTAGTTATGAGTGTTTTGTTTTTCCCATAGTTTTATATTCTTATTAGAAACAAGCTCTAGGGAGGGATTATTTTGCAAATGTATAGTTGAAATTAGTTTTAGGAGGGTAGATTTCGTAAAATATATTTATTTTTTGTTAACTTTATTCTATTTTGTGTTTTTGATGTTTTTAGCATGTTAGAGGTTGTGTGTGGCATTAATTGACATGATAGTTATGAAACAATCTAAACGATAGTTTTGAAACTACCACTCTAATACATAAAGCGATGCTTTCACAACTATTTACATGATAGTTGTGAAACTACCACTATTTAGAGTGTAAGATATGCAAACCTCTTGTTGCAAGGCTTGTTTAAGTGAAGTCTATCTACTTGAAGTTTTTAGCTTTATTGGTTCATTATTTTAAGAATGCATTTTAACACTCCTTTATTTTTATTTTGATAGTGCATGGGGATTATGATACATCGAGTAGAACTTAAGAATATGACTAGCTTGCATGAGTTATAACTTTATTAATTGAGGCTAAGAAATATCGTCTCAAGAAGGTAGGGATATGGCGAGTTAGTATAGAATATGCTATTTGCCTCGAGATAAAAAGATACTTTGTGTCTTCCGACCTATTAGGATTTAAAATTTAACACATTTCTATTCCATGGATTTTGCTGGGAGTGTACTATCACATGAGATAATGTTTATAGGATCTTGGGGGTCTAAGTTATAGGGAGGAAGGTAGTGATAAAAGTTTTAGATCATCATATAAGTCCCAGAGATGGGTGACATACTTAGGGATGTAGGGGCACTCAATACAGGTGCTAAGTAGCATGTTAGATTGGTTTTAGTGGAGATAGATCTGATCCCAACTATGTGCAAGTCCCTTATCGATATATTTTCTTCATGTTTGATTACAGATACAAGTGGTTTAGATTTATGTTTTTCTAAGGACCTATTATGTAGAGTATAGAGGAACATAGAAGTATTTACTCATGGTGTCAAGATATCATGGCCACTAAATAAAATGACTTGTATCAAGTGGTTAGGTACAGTTTATTATCTCTAAACAATCCTACATTGGTTATGTCATGAGTATATTAGAGGACCATCCCCTATCATAGGGGTGTGGAGATTGTATCTCTTATTGCTACTAGATTAATAAGGTAGAGTTACTACACATACATGGGAAATATCCTTACCAAGTCATGCTTGGATGATGGGTTGGAGGGGGAATACCTTGGCTAGCTTCTTAGTTACCAAAATAATGATTTACCATGGAGGATGGAGAGAGGTAAATAAAATAGCAGGGTTTCCTTGGTTATTTTCTAGTGGACACATCGATGAGTCTCTCTATATAGTTCATAATACGTAAAGGGGCACGAGGAGGCTAGATCTAATAATATATGAAGGTTTAGATTGGACATTTTGTTACAAGGGGTACTAATAGGGATATGTAAAGATATACCTAGATAGGTTGTTCGTTAGTGTAGGGATAACCATGGATGGATTTCTTTGGATTGGTGAAGTAATTGTAGAGGGTGAGAAGGAGGAGGAGGAGGATGTTGAAAGGGTCTTAGAGATAAAGAAGGCCAAGGGTAGGGAGGAGGAGGAGACAAAACCTTATTGGGATGAGAGTGATGAGGAGGAGGAAGAAGTAGGGGCTATTAAGGAGTCCACAAAGGCCAAGGACAAGTAGGAAGTGGAGGTGAGGATGAGATTACAGATATTGATTTGGTTGAGGGGGATCCGAGTGAGTAATTTTTATTACCCTTCACATATTTCTTGGATTAGAATCACTTGTTTAAATGTTATTTGTTTTTATTCCTCTCACACGTGTGTGTTTTTTAGACACTATTATGTAGTGGAGATATGTCATTAAAAAGAGAAACATTTATCTTTTTACCTTCATTTTTGTCCTATAATGAAATATCTGACTAGATAAATCCATGAATTCCCGAACCCTATGATATTCATACTAATGTATTTTCACTTATATCACATGAAGAATTTTTTTCTTTATTGTTGATCGAGAACGTTGTCTTAAGGTATCAAGTTTATGAGAACTCGATATATTTTTGTGGGAGCACATCCTAGTCATTGTGGTGCTACTAGTACCACATATTTTCATGGATATTCCCATGAAATCTCTCATCACTTAGCACATGGAGGCTCCCACGCAAGACATAGTAGGCTATGACATAAAATATATAATAGGATCCCTCAACATACTACTTTAAAGGGATATCAAAGGGATGGATATGTGCAACAACTTTATTTCTTTGTTACATTTTTTTGTATATATACCAATTTTTAATTTTTGGTTCATGATTTATTATCCTTAGCAAACTTATCCTTTGGTGTGATGACTTGTTTTTTTCTTGAAAGTCTCTTTTTAATCTATTTCTACCCGCTCTACCTCATTTGTGTACTTTGAAAAATATAGGAATGTTCGATGTTCTTATGGTTTTCGACATATGTTATGGATGCTAATGCAATGCAATAAAGAGAATGAGATAGTCCAAAATACACATATTTTCAATTAAACATAGGAAACTAAATTTTAAATAATGCAGAAAGTTCCATTCCATTTGTATATTATATTCTAGAGTGTTTAGTGATATGGTATCATACCTTGTTATTTAACCAATGAAAATAGTAAGATGAGGATCAATCTTGAGAGTCAAGAAATACATGATATACATGAGATATGGATACACATACAAGATATGATGAAGAGAAAACATGAGATTTGATAATAATTCATTTAGGAAGTTATGATTCATGCTTGAATGAATTTGTTTTAATGAACTACAAAACAAATTACACTTTATAGGTCTTGGATAGAGTTAGATATGTTGGTGGGCCATTAATTTTTAAGATCTAGTTTTAAGTAAAACATATCTCTCCTAACATGTGTTTCTAAATTATTTTCTCAGAATTCTACATATTTAAGTAATTTTTTTCATATTATATTAATACCCCTATTTGTTTTGTCTTTTGTAATGAATTCCTATGTCTTTCCCCATGTTAATGATAAGAAGAAAGGTATAATCACCAATGTTAAAACATAAATGAGTAAAGCCACCTTTATCCTTTCCTAGCATCACATTACTAGTAATAAATATGGGTTCATCACCATAGAATTGCAAGGTTGATAGGTAAATATATATAATTTTGTTTTTCTTGCTTTTGTAGTTTGCTTGTTGGGAAGGAACATTTGTCCACCAATCTTAGCCTGAAACTACTAGTAATATGTGAGGGATCATGAGCTAAGACTGAAATGGGTGAACATAAGATCCGGGTGAAGAGATTAGAGCTTTCTATCAAGGTGAGAACTTTTTGGAGGGTGGATTTTCAATCAAGAAGCTTCTAGATAATATTGTACATGAAAACATTTGAAGTGGGAGAAACCAAAAAGAGTGGCGTACATAATATTTGATAGAATAAATATTAAATTCTATTTTAGAATTGAAATTGGTGAGGTGCATCATATATATGAAGAGTACAATGAAATTATGATAATATTAAAGTTGAGACATCTACCAATGTATGAAAAGTAAAAAAATTGTATTAAATGAGTAAAGTCATTGTTCTATATAAACTAGGTTATATTGAAAAATAAATGAAGTAAAAAATGTTACAAGGACAATGTGGAGACAAAATGGTTCATATATAAAAACGTTGTAGGTGGAGTGAATTGACAGATTTTACAAACTTGTCAACATCTATAGTGCACAAATGGTAGATTTCATTATTCAAATATTCCATTACTTGATAAGGGCCAAGTAATTTATGTATAAATTTATCACATTTGCTAATTTTCCTATCTTATGCAACTATCAAGCCATAACACAAGGCCATCAAATTATTTTAGGGATTTGTAGAATTTATTATTATACTACCGACACATTTTGTCTTTGAAAATTCTAGTTTTTTCCTCAACCCTAAGTATCTTCTCATATAATAAGTGTATTAAGCATGTTAAATATACTCTTCTTCATGTAGTATTCTTTGTAAAGACAAAAGGACTAGGGAGTTCAATATTTAAAGGTATACTAGCCTATAAACTAAAAACTAGGGAGAATGGAATGGAGTAGCCCTTATTGGTGTATGGATGGAAGTCATATATTTCCATATGGTTGGCAACAATTTTAGATGTCAAACCCTCTTTTTATATTTCAAGGAGAATGGAATTCATAGTTTTATTCATTTCCATAGCCTGACCATTAGCTCTAGGGTAATTTAGAGAGGTAGTGTGATGAGAGAGTTTAAATATTTCACATAGATCATGTAATTCATCATTATTTAATTATCAGCCATTATAGGAGATAATACTTGTGCAATGACATACCTATAAATAATTTTATTTAGGACAAATTTAGCTTTGACATAACTGAGAACTTTGGTTAACGGCATTTCCTCAATTGACTCTGTAAAATATTCATTGGCCGTGATGATAATGATATGTTCTGAGTGAGTAAGAGGGGGAGAATTTTACTATGAACTCCAAACCCCCGAGAAAATGGCCATGGTGTAAGAATAGATTGTAAATCTTAAGCCAAGATATGAATAATCTTGACATTTTTGGAACTTGCACATATTTTATCCATACCGGTGTTCTTGAGAGTGTACAAGAAATAGCCTAGTGGGTGAATCTTTTCGATGTTTGAATGTTCTGAAGTGTCCTCCATATACTCCACTATAGGATTCAAATAGTATCTTCTCAACTTGTTCTTCATCTATGCATATAAAGAGTAAAACATCAAAGGATTTTTATAATGAACCTCCTCCCCTGAAGACATAATTAACACTTATCACGTGGATTCTCCACCTCGATGTGAGTTAGACCCCTCCGGGTAGGATAGGTCTACAAAATGAATAATAATGTCAAACTCCCATGGGCACATGGAAATTTTAGGTTTTAAATATGAAAAATGCACTCATTAGGGATGTATATATTGGTTAACTTAGCCGAATCTAAAAAAATTCAGCTAGCCACTCGGCAATGATTTTCCCCTTAACTCACTTTTTGTTTACGTAAGTAACTATGAATTTCTTCAAGATTTTTATATTCATACTACCCGCTTATATAAGGATACTTGGGTGAGGAAGGTATACAAATGTTTGGACTTTACAATGACTCTTGTGTCTGGTTGAGCATGCATTGCCTCATTTATTTAGTTGCAAAAATAATGGCAAGGCGCTCTTTCTTTGCCTATTTTTTTAGTTTTATAATCAAGAAGGAAATAACTAATAAAATAATTGGCATGCTCGCATCCGTCATCATCTTCTTGTACCAACATACACATAATAGACATGTTTGTGTGCCTAGAATAAAGAATGGAAAGAAAATATAACTTGGGAAACATGAGAGTGGGTAGAAAAAGAACGAAATGCCTCGTAGATTCAAAAGCGCATTGGTATTATTTATCTAGCTATTGAAACATGAATTCTTAAGAAGATCATTGATGGGATGTATGGCATAGGTGAGGTTGAATACAAACCTTCATATATCCTTAAGTTTTTGTAGGAAATATCGATGTCAAACCTGATGTGTGGGTGGGGTCATCTCATGAAATACCTAATTTTATTAGGGTCTACATCTATTCCATAGGAATAGATAATGTAACATAACATCTTCCCTCTACTTGAGTGAATACATATTTCTCAAGGTTTAAAGTGACATTTTATTTTATCAAACAAGAGTGAATGATTCGGGGGACATCGGGATTCTCACCCTTTTTCTATCTTTTGTTAGGAGGTAATCCACACATGTTTTGACAATTTTGTTAATCAAGTCATGGAATGTGTAACTAATTTAGCTTTGGTAAGAGGCGTAAAAAAATTAGGATAAATTGTGTGACTACGTGACAAAATGTCCCTCGTAGGTGGTGAAGGTTATTTTAAGTTGATCCTTTCGAGATATGCTTATTTGTTTGTAACATGAGAACCCGCCTATAATAGAAAATAACTCATATCTCGGTAGTTGCGTCAAAAATTACATCCATATATAGTAATGGGAAATAATCTTTTGAGAAAGCTTTAATATCGTTGAAGTCAATACAAATTCTAATCTTGTCGTTTTCTTGAGGATTGGAACAATGTTGGATAGCCACATAGAATAGTCCACTAGATTAATAAATAGTACATGTTGGAGTTTCATTAAATACTCTTTTAACATCAAAGAAACCTTTCACATCAATGGTCTTATATTTTACTTAATGGGTTTGGCATCGGGCTTGGTTACCAAGTTATGAACAACTACACTAGGGTTAACCCTAGACATGCTCTTATTGGTGAATGCAAAGGACAAAGGATAATCCTTGATAATCTTAGTTTGCTCTTCCACTTCCTCGGTGGATAGTAAATAAAAACCTTTAGATTATTGGGGTTTGTGTCATTTTAATGTTGATATCAATTGTTTCCTTTATTAGAGAAGAATTTAACTCCTCAAAATCTAGAGGATTTGGGACAATTTTGAGAGGTTTTTCTTATACATCAAATATTTTTAAATCTTGGGAGGAGGAGTATTGATAAGATTTGGCTGAAAAGTAAGTTGAAGAATGAGGGATGAGAGAAAATCCTCTCTTGTGGTGATCCTGTGGAATTCCATTATACACATGTTGGAAACCCAAAATTGCCTCATGATTTTCATTGTAATCCATAGTGACAAGCTCACTCTTGTTTTCTACATAAGAGAGCATATCCTCATTTTTTTATTCTTTCACTAAGGATTACGTAGACACTAAAATTTGCACAAAATAATTATTACATTATGATTTTTTAAAAATTATATCTAGATGAGTTAAAAACCTTAAAACTAGATCTTAATAGCATAGCCTACCCTCCTCCATATTTTTATTTCATGATTTTATCCCTTTTGATGATAATTTTGTACTGATATTTTGATTTCATTTCAAGTCACAAAGGCCTTTGTATCTTTACTTTTATGAATTTATTTGTATTTAATATCGGTATGTGATTATACGAGATGGAACAAAAGCATACCCTCACTCCCTGGACCTTTTTTATGTTATTAAACCTTCTTGGTTTTCTCTCATGTTTGATTTTTGGGTCTCCTCATTACTCATTTTTATGAACTTTGATATGTTTCAGTCATCCTTTCCCACCACTAATATTTGAAATAAGAGAATGAACTTATATATATATATATATATATATATATATATATATATATATATATATATATATATATATATATATATAAGGTCTAATGTAGGTATTTACTAAGAAATAATCACCTATCTATCTGCAACATATTGAGATGAAAAGAGAAAGAAACATTGTTGCATACTAAATACATAGCGTATGAAAGAAAAACTCTTATTTATGTCATCAAGATAGAAGTTCCCGATTGGGATGAAGTAGCTTAGCCCACTACTTATGTGGAGACACAAGGGAAACACTGTGATAAGGGATAGTTGCATGTAAAACAACACATAACACTAGGATAACTACATTGAGTTTAAAATGTAGTGCCTCTCTTAGTGAATCACATATAGGATGACCATCGAGGTAGGTCTAACTTAAGCATTCACATCTATTTTACATCTAATGTGTAGAGGTGTTAAACTCGGGGTTTGATGTGACACTAAATATTTAAAAAATTGATAAAGAGTCACACATATATTTGCATATTTCCATTTTCTATGAGACCAAAACCATAGTTTTTACTATACGAGCTTTAACTGGGAGGTCTAGCATTGCAAAATATTATTTCTCTTGTTCTCGAGACAAGTTTTATTTTCTAGATCACCCATCGACATAGTCTAAAGCTTATCTAAACCAATGAAGTGACACTTTCTATTCAGATCCCACCTTTGATTGTTTTCATATTTCTATTAGAGTGATTTCTATGTTTATATGTATGCATATTTTATCCGAAACTTCATTTAATACATTATTACAATTTAGTTTCTACATTATCAACCATCTGTCAATTAATTTTAATCATTCTTGATACATTTTGGTGACCCTTAT
This sequence comes from Taxus wallichiana var. yunnanensis, assembly GCA_018340775.1. Lineage (NCBI taxonomy): Eukaryota > Viridiplantae > Streptophyta > Pinopsida > Cupressales > Taxaceae > Taxus > Taxus wallichiana. The sequence goes on along the minus strand of CM031241.1, from coordinate 91,450,692 downwards.
TTGATTTAATCCTCAACCTAATTTAGGATCTTTACCAAGTTTCCATGGATTAGGCTTGATTTCAAAACCCTATTGTTGTTGTCTTATGGTACAAGAGTGTTTGTTTTGTGTGTATTTTTTTCTTATGTTTGATCATGTCTTATTTTTGGCTCTCTATAGGCATAATGGCTACTATCACTCTAATTAGGTCCATACCACTTATAAGGATGCAACACATGTTACTCCATTTTCAAATTTCCTTAGGGATGATGTAGTATTTAATGCTAAACTAGATCTTGTTTGTCAAAAAGTTACCAACACTCCTCCTTGCTTTCGCACATCACCTCATGTAGATACTTCTAGATACACCTATTTGTGTGAGGTATATTTCACCTTTTATTTAGTTATTATGTTTTTTTATACCTCACACATGGTGAGTTATCCCACTTAGGCTAGTCATAGTTCTTTTTTGGAGTTATATGACATGATAGATTCCATTATATATTTTTTTTTTACTGTCATATGTGTCTATTTTGTATATGTGAGTTACATGTTATTCCTAGCATTGTAACTCCTCACTCCATCATGGGAGTATGACATGTCTAGGCATGGGAGTTATATAACACTCCCTTATGTAATTATCTTTTGATCTATGAGTATGAGTAGAAAAATTATTTTTTCATTTATAATTTGGTGTGTGAGTAATATTCATTTTGATTACTTCAAACATTTTCTTGTTTCCATTGGAGCACAAAAAAATTGATGTTAAATGGCTTCATTTGATCATCTTGGTTCATTCTCACATGGTACCATAAAGAACATTTTTTTGGTAAATGTGTAACTTGTTATTGGTTTGTTTTTAATTACTTATGGGTTCATCATTTTTAGATTCTAATGCAAGATTTATTAATCGATTATTGATTTGTTCTAATCCAAGTTAATATTATTTTTTTGGAGTCCATTGTTTGTGTGTATTTTCTCTAGTGATTATGTAATTAGGAGATTTTCAACTAAATCTAGCCAAATTTGACTATATGTTGGGGAAAACATAAATAAGAGGTATAAATGCTTTTGTATTTGGTTTATAAATTTTCCAATTGGCTCTATTTTTGCATTTTTCGGTTTCATCCTGCCAAATATTTCTTCCTCCATGTCATCCATCCTTACTCCTCAAACCCTTATGTGGTCTCCTATTTATCTTCTCTAGCCCTTATACCATCTTTCGTGAGATCCTATAGAGCTCCCATGAGCTCCTTAAGCCCGTTTATCACCTAATTCAGATTAGTTGAGCCACCTCGGGTTTGGCTCGCCCTAGCTCACTCAACCCAGAGATTCTCCTAGCTCATCCTCCCAAAACCTTCCTCATATCTATTTCATCTCAACCTTGAATCAGGTTTTAACTCGGTTTTGACTCATAACACTCCACCCTCGAGAGATATGTGTCAAATGCAGATCTCATCGATAACCTCATATTTAACTCTTGCTTTGAACTCATCTTTTCCTCTCTACATCGTTCAAGCTCTCCATGGATGTTCATGAGATCATCCCTACTTTATAAAATAATCTCCCTATTGGGTCTCTATTTACCCAAGTTGGACTTGGATTTGGATCTACTTGCTCTCGGTCCCCTCCCCGTGGGCTCATACCTATGTATCAAACCCAAAGTTGGATTCATTTATAATGGAATCCCATCGACGATGCAAGCTCTATATGTAAACAACTATGTTGTGCTCTCGTCAATACCATAGAAACCGTCCTTCTTTGTAACACACATCATGACCTTTGCTTGACTCATCTAGTAGAGCTCAAGGTAGCCCCGCCTCAATCCCCTCCCCAAGCCAAGTGGCTCCCTTTGACCTGGTTTTCCCTACTTTTTCATAGCTTTGAATTTTATTCAAATACGATTTGTTATATTTTGAATAACTTAGGTTATGATTTTATAACATAACTTATTTTATTTAATCTAAGGTTAGGATTTTAATTTAAAGGAAAATAATTTAATTAGATCACTAATCTTTTAAAGGGGTAGTTATTTTTTTTTTTAAATCCTTTTTATTTTATTTTTATCATTTCTTGGTAATTTAATAAAATTGGGAAAATATTAAAAATTAGTGTTATTGGAAGAATTATAATGTATATTTTTGAAGTTTTTTTCATTTTCTAGATGTCGTTTCGCATTTTGACATGTCTTTTGGCTCCTATTCGAGATATTATTGTTGCATATGGGCTAGTGAGAACATCCTCCTTATCCTTGTGGAAAGGTATTTTGAAAGTGACGTGAGACGTTAATTCTCACATAGAACCTTGTTTCTCCATTTCTTCTTGTTTTTCCTCTCTTTATACTAGTTTCGTTGCTTTGATTTGCTACAATCGCTAAAAATTATTGTGTTCTCCACACTTGTTTATTTTTATACCAATTGTAAGGTGAGTTCCCAACTATTTCACGACACATGAATGCATCAGATTGTAATCAATGCACTAAACTATAATGTTTCACAAACATGGGGTAAATTTTTCGTTCCTTTGGAGCTTCTTCTTTTAATGGCCTTCAACACTCATCTTTCTATTGTTCACATGCATTTACAAAATTACTTGTCCTATAGTAATATGATAATAAATAATCGCATTATGCATGGATTTTCTCCCAATCTCCTCGAATTTTTCTAGAACCTAATGTGTTGGTATCCAAATTTGTTCTCCTTTTCAAGCCAAGCAAAGAACATTGCATTCAACAAAGCAAGCTTAGAGGGAGATAGATCATAAATATATGTCATTTTGTAGTGGGAGGAGATCTAATTGTCCCTTTATTACTTGGATTTGTGGAGAGATGGATGGCACTTAAAATGATGTGATCTTATCCTAACTATTTTAGGTTGTGCCTTTCAACCAAGGCAATAGAACCTATTTTGTAACCTTTTTTATTTTAAAGGAGATAGTGATTTCTTTCTTTTGCATAAATTTTGTAGAGAAGACCTTGGGGAAAATATGATCAACACACCAAATCTGACTCTTACAAGTTGTCACTTCCAGACTATGGAGATATTTTCAACACAAGGCTAAGGTTACTAAAGACATTTGGAATCTTGATCTATTCTGCATACTTTAGCAAATGGATTTTGTTCTTATGTTGGTATATAGAGAAAAAACATGAGTACTACGAGTAGGATTACTTGTTTTGAAATAGATTTTTGGTGGGAGGGGAGACAGGATGAACTTGACTCACCAGATCCTTGAGAGCTTATGCAAAATGGAAATATTCAACCAACAAAATGCCACAAAGAGTTAAAAATGTTTCTTTAACTAGAATATGTGCTTCAATGGAGGCCCAGATTAGCACTCTTTCACACAACCTATGGGATTCTATCACGAAGGCTCGAGTTAGAGAACCCAATAAAGCACCTGAAAAGAGTTCGCGAGAATCAAATCGAAAATGAGGCACCACGAAGTAGTTACACTCTAACGGAATCGTGATAGCTCTAGCGTAATTGCAAGAAATAATTGATCAGTAATGGAAGAACTTTCTCAACAGAAACAAAGCTTGCATATAGAGGAAAAACAACATGAGTGTCTTGGCATGCTCATAAATGAATAGTGAAAGGGTACATATAGGGTGCTGAGTAACCCTAGTGCATGACACACATGAAACCCTAAACCTAACCCATGTGAGATGACCCTCTAATATGAGAGGAGGACACATAGGATAACCCACACTAACACCCCCCCTTCATTAAAGTTGGGGTAGTGGCAAGGATTAGTCAGACGGAAATGGAAGACACTCCTAAACAACTAAGAAATATGTACCAATGGGGCCCGGAAACTAAAGGCCTGATAAGGTGCCCATATACAAACACAATATTCCTAGAAGAAGAAGAAGAAAAGGACTACATAGCCCAAAGAAGATGAGAAGTCTGTAGAAGACCTCACCCCAAGAAGAGACCGTAAGTGAAGAAACTTCATCTCAGTGAAGGGCTTGGTGAATAAATATGTAATCTAATCAGTTATCTGAATGTACTAAATGTCGATGATACCATCATGAATAAGCTCCCGTATGAAGTGCATATGGATCTCAATGTGCTTCATCCACTGATGTTGAACTAGATTTCTGCAAATAGAGATTGTGCTCGTGTTATCACAGTAGATAATGGTAGGCCGCCGAAAGTGGATGCCAAACTCTATCAGAATACCCTGTAGCCAAATAGCTTCTGTGGCAACGTTAATTGCTCCTCTGTATTCTGCCTCTATAGATGATATCACAATTACATTCTACTTCTTGCTAGACCAACTAATGTGACCCGAACAAAGAGAGAAATCAGAGCTTAAGTAGATTTCGATGATCTAATTCACCGGCCCAATAAGAATCTTGGAACCCAATCAAGTAAATATCTAGCCCTCCATTATAGTGAATGCCATCAGCATAGGTGCCACTGAACATAATGAAGGATCCATTTAGCTACTTTTCAATGTAGCTCATGTGGCTCTGCATGAATTTGGACACGATCCCAACATCATACGATAAATGGTTGAGTGTGAGTCAGTAAATCAAGCTCCCCACCAACCGCCGATAAAGAGTACCGTCAACCAAGGGAGTAGAGCAATATGAAACCAAATTAACCCCGGAAAGAAAAGGAGTAAGATAAGGCTTGCAATTAGACATCTGAAAATGAGCTAGCAAATCAAGAGCATACTTAGGTTGTGGAACCAATATTTTCGAGTCAGATTGTGAAATCTGGATCCCAAGGAAGTAATGAAGCAAATCTAAGTTCAGTCATGGAAAACTTGTTGGCCAAGGTGATCTTCACAGAATCAATAATAGAGGAAGAGTTTCCTGTGATCAACAAGTCATCAACATAGAGAACAAGAATGAGTATGAAGTCATCTTGCCGAAGAATATAAACATTTGGATCAGAGTGATACCTATTAAACCTTGATGTAAGTAAAAAGGATTCCATCTTGGCATACCAAGCCCAAGGGAATTTTTAAGGCCACAAAGAGATTTCTTTAACTTACAAATGAGGGAGGGATCTTGGACATAACCCGGAGGTTATTCCATATAGATATCTTCCTCTAGGTCACCATGAAGGAAGGCACTCTTAACATCCATTTGATGGACTTTCCATCTGTTCGCTGCGGTAATGGCTAAGGTCAGTCAAATAGAAGTCATCTTCACAAATGGAGCAAAGGTTTTAGTATAATCAACCCTAGCTATTTGGGAGAAACCCTTTGCTACTAATTGCGCTTTAAAATTTTTGATGTCTCCATCTACTCCATACTTTGTTCGGAACACCCACTTACACCAAACAATTTTTCTTCCTTTCGGAAGAGGGGTGAGATCCCAAGTATCATTCTTCATGAGAGAGGAATACTCCTCATCCATGACAAAATCCCACTCAAAAATACCAGAAGCCTCCCGGAAAGAATGTGGATCAAAAGCAGAGGTGAAGAAAGAGTGGGGTCCAACGAAATCTGAGTGAGTACGTCTCATATCTCAAGTATCTTCAACTAAATCTCTAAAGCACTTTACAAATTTTTCTGGACCAAAGGGGACCAAGAGGATCAAGCTCAGAGTTGAAATATTCTTCACTTGAGTGAGAAGGGACATAGTCCTCATCATCAATACTATTAGAATCAGAAGACTCAAAGGTTTGATGGTCAGGAGGATTCATAAGAGGAGCACGCTCAATAGTATCATCATCTGATGAGTCGAGGAATGAATCAGCCGAGCTGAAGAACCTCAATAGGTGGAGAAGTAGAATTCAAAGAAGACTCATCAAACTTAACACTTCTCTCAATATATAGCTCATGAGAAGTTTGATTCAACAATTGATATCCCTTCACGCCATCAGGATACCCTACAAAGATACAAGGTTTGGATTGTGGTTCCAATGCCTTACGTTTCTTCTTGGGGATCGAACCATAGCCTTGGATCCGAAGACTAAATTGCTCAACATCAAACTTGCGCCCAAACCAGGATTCAAAGGGTGTCATCCTCTTACTACCTTATGTGGAACATGGTTCAGAATGTAATTTGCACAATTCAACGCTTCGGCCCAATATCATGGAGGAAGAGACTTGAGTGAATCATACAAGTGGCCATATCCTTCAAAGTACAATTCTTTCTTTTTATGACTCCATTATGCAAAGGGCTATAAGCAACTATATGCTGCAAAGAGATCCTTTAAGAAGTACGAAATCCATGAACCTATTGTTTACATATTCACCTCCATTTTTGGTTCGAACAACCTTAATAGACTGCTCACTGCTTTCAAAGCAAGAGCCTTAAAGACCTGAAAATGTTCAAAGACTTCGGACTTAAGCTTAAGAAAATATACCCAAGTATATAGCAAATAGTCATCAATGAAGGTTAACACATAAAGAGCTCTAGTAAATGAAGGAGAAGGAAATGGACCAGAAACATCATTGTGAACAAGATCCAAAGGACGGGTGGCTCTCCAATATTTTCCTTTGTCAAAGTTCATTTCAGGATGCTTTCCAAGGGTACAACCCTCACAAATACCTTTAGAAAACTTGACACAAGGCAACCCGTTGACCATTTTGTTTTGGCTCAATTGTTCAAGGTAGTGATAATTTAGATGTCTGAAATGCTCATGTCATAGCTTACTAACCTTAGTTGCATGAGTGAGCAAGGCGGTGGGCATAGAATCGAAGTAAAGTGGAAAAGGCATATAACTATGAACGGTGATCAACATTTCCCTCAGCTAATGTAGTGTCATTATTAAGCTCACAAATAATCACTGAGTTAGGACCAAATTCCACTCGCATTCCTTCACTAAGGTTAGTAATTTGGTAAACCGATAGGAGATTGGTAGAGAGATCAGGAACACTCAACACTTGGTTAAATGTTCCCCCATCCATCTCTACCAATCCACTACCAAAACAGAACTTTGTCATGTCATTTCCCATCGTGATTTGGGACATTCCACAAGGTTCGATGTTGGAAAACTCAACATGTGAAGAACCCATGTGGTGCATGGCACCATAATCTATAATTCATGTCGATGAAGGAGCAACTCTGGCTACAAGGGCCTTTCCTTTCTTCTTATCATTTTTAACACCTTTTGTAGCAAAAGACTTGGCCTTTGGAGCACTTTGTTTAATGGATTGAGGAACACTTATTTTATTCTTCTCAAGTAAATGAGATAAGTGATCAATTTGTTTCCAAAAATAGTGTTTCTCTTCGTGACCAAAATTCTTGCAATAGGAACACAAATACTTGCTTTTTATGCCTTAAGTTCAAAAGTCAAAGTGTTTGTGTCATTTTTAGGTTTGGTATTGGTTTCTTTCTTAGGTTGATCCTTTGTTTCTTTGTTCTTTTCAGTATTCTTTCCCTTGCTAGTACTTGCTACAAGGGCATGTGACTTGGACTTGAGAGATCCCATTTGAATGAGTTTTTCCTGTTCTCAAATGAGTTGGCACAAAAAATAGTCAAAGGAGGGCATAGTTTAAGTATCGCCCAAGGAAGCTTTTTTAGCGTGGAAGGTTGACACGAAGATAGAATATTCGGGACCTAGCTTAGAGAGAATCAACAAGATCAATTGAGAATCTTTCTTCTCTACTTGACATCCTTTTAACAACAATCTAATGTGGATAAATTTTGAGAAGAAGGCTTGTAGGTTTTCAAAGTCACTAGGATTTAACCCTAGTAGTTCATTTTCCAACTCATGCACTCTCATGTTATCTAGTTGTCCAAACATCGCATCCAAATTTTTCCACGTAGATTTAGGTGTTTCGGACGCCTCAGTGTGGAAGAGCAAGTTAGGAGAAACAAACATGCAAAGAAGACCTAAAGCTTCATCACTACAGTTTAACCACTTAGATTTTTCAGGTTCGTCATCTGGTTTAGTCTCAGTTCCCATGGTGATGTAGAATAGCCCTTTACCCCTTAGTTTCATTATTATTTTCGATCTCCATTCAAAAAAGTTGAACGACGTAAGAAAAGGAATTGAAAGTGCATCCATAGTGAGAGAGAGAGAAAGAAAACAAAAAGAAACACAACCACCCAAGACAATAACAACCCCCCTGCTTTTGGCACATTATAGTTTAGTGCGTTGATTACAATCGGGTTCGTGTGTGCGGTTGGAAACACTTGGTAACTTGTCTTGCAATCAGCATAATAACGCGCAAGAGAGGAGACCACAACAGTGTTTCATGGAGCACAACAAATAGGACACCGTAAACAAGCACAAGAAAAAAATAAGAAAGGAGGTGAAAGCCAACCCTGGTGGTGAGAAAAACATCTCACATCGTAAAGGAAACCCCTTACTACTGACGCATGGCGGACGCACTCACTAGTCGCAAGCAATAATAAGGGTGAAATACAAGGTTTTAAACGAACTCAAGGAGTTCAGAGAAATTCCGAGAATGCGGAAAAGCACTCGGAAGGAAAAGAGGTGCACGAAGTGTCACTGCACACTTGAGCGCACGATTAGCAAAAAAATTGACAATAACACCTAAATTTTACCATTTGGAAACGCCCAATTTTGCTATTTTTAGAGCTATTGGAGTTTTTTTTAAAACGATAAAAAAGCATTAGTTTAAAAGATGATTTTTTAAAAAAATTATTTACTAAACGTAAATGAGATAGGATTTAATAAAAAAATAGATGTAAGTAAATTTAATTAAGTACAATTAATTTAATTAAGATCTAAAGAAGAAAAAAACTAATTAAAGATACTTGCCCTTTTAAAAAAGTGATTTTAAATTAAATAAAACTAGTTATAAAAACAACTTCTTTTAGATAGAAAGAATTTTTAAAATACTTGACCAAATAATTGAATATTTAAATAAAGTATTTAAGGAAAGTATTTTAAATACTTACCAAAACAATCTCCCATGTTTTTTTTTAAGAGAATTTTAAAAACTTACCATATTTTAAGATTGGAAAGTATTTTAAAAACAAACTTACCAAAGCACGTGAAAAACGTAAAACTTACCAAATAGATACTTACCCAAAAAAAACGCAGGCCGAATTTTAAAAGCTTTTTGTTGATTTGTAAAGGATTAAAAAGAATGTATTTTTAAAACCTTTACCAAAAGGTGATTACACCCGTGAGGAGGAAAATGCAGTCCTCGGCCTGGAAAAAATGATAGGGTTTTGTGTGGAAGGGGCGGTGCGTAGGGGCGAGGGTAGTCATAATGCGGGGGCGATCTGCGACCAACGAGAACATCGAGGCGGTGAGTTGTGGCGGTGTAAATTCCACAACAAAAAAAAAACAAGTCCCACGTTTCAAAAACAAACACGAACTCCTCCTCAACCCTTGACGCAAAAACGAACTCCCACATCATGACAAGCAGTAAAAAATGCCACAGCAAACACCACAAAAGGTTAAGCCCTCCACACGTGCTCAGAAGAAATTGTAGGTGCGTGTGGAGTGAAAGATCCTTCCGTAGAACAGATGTAGTCACTGAACCTACAAAAAATAGAAAAACAGAGAAAATCCAGAAAATAGAGATCGAAAGAATTTCCAGTTTTAATAAAAAAATTAGAAAATACTCTATTTGGCTGATCTGCTAAATTATCCACAGATTGCTCAAGGTATGATGAAAAACCGCACATGCACAAAAAGTGACACAACTTTCTGAGAAAGCTTGTTAGAGAGATTAGCAAAATAATTCCAAAAAATAGTGATCAAAAAACTTGCATGCAGAATAAAAGAACGAAACCAAGAAAGAGTAATCGCAACTAAAAAATAAAGAATGCACGTTTACCCAATCTCATATCTTATACCATGAAAAGAGTTTGCGAGAATCAAATTGGAAACGAGGCACCACGAAGTAGTTGCACTCCAATGCAATTATGATATCTCCAGCGAATTGCAAGAAAGAATTGATCAGTAATGGAAGAACTTGGTCAACTGAAACAAAGCTTCCATATAGAGGAAAGACAATGGAGTGTTTTAGCATGCTCATAAATGAATAGTGAAAGGGTACATATAGGGTGCTAAGTAACCCTAGTGCATGAAACACATGAAACCCTCAACCTAACCCTAAACCTAACCCATGTGAGATGACCCTCCAATATGAGAGGAGGACACATAGGATAACCCACACTAACAGCACCAAGATTCAAACTAAATCACGCCTGAGGTACACCCAGAGGCTTACAGATAATCTCTGTCAACAAAATGAAAGAAAAGTCATTTTAAACCATTTATCTCTCTCTCAAATGAAGGCTCTTATGAGAAATGAGATTGCAGATGCCACTAAACTATCACAAGGATTGAGACCTATGTGATTGGACTGGATTTTGGTACAAGATTACAACAGAAACAAGAAAAACTACTTGCATGCATTCAAAGATGAAATAAATACATTTTACTCAAGATTAACATGGAATAACTCAAGTTTGATCAAATTTATTAGCAAGGGAAAGTTTCCAGAACAATCTCAAAGCTTGTTAATGGTTGTACACTTGCAACCACCTTGACATGATTAAATTTGACACAAAGAGAGAAATACATGCTTCTCAGATGGCTTCTAAAAAAGGATGGGCTTTGTCAAGCTTTTTCTATTAGAAAAATCAGTCCCGACCTCTCCAAAAACTCCCAACCATTTACACGATGAATTTGTGCCATTTATAGAATTTACAATGACCCCCTTTTCCCCCAAAAAATATAGACATTGAGTGTACCAATGCTCACCATGATCACGATCACGATTCCACGAATCGGATCTACAAAAATTCATCAGGTGCTCAAGGGCAGATCTCATCGAACAACTCCCGCATTCAACTCCTCCTCTAGTAGATTACTCTTTCTTCAATTCGCCAACCACTTCGCCCCTAATCTATCAAATCTGGTTCCTTGTGTGCTTGGGAGAAGAAAAATGGAAAATCTGATCGAGCTCGATAGTCAGACCATTTTAATGGCAAAAGACGTCTCCAGATCTCTCCCACCAAACTCTAGATATAAAAAATTAACTCGCCTCTCTGTTTGGCGTGTAGAAAATGACAAGAAATCATGAAGACTCGCACTTCCAGGAGATTTATAGTAAAAATGGGGGGAAAATCATATTCAAACTCTCAGTTTCTGTTGATCTTCAAGTTGAATGTGGTCTGTCCACGTGGAAGATCCAAAAATAGGCTCGAGGGCTTCATTTTGACCTTTTACGTCCCTTTGAAAACCCTTTGAAAAAATGTAAAAATTTTACATTTTTCTCCACACCTCCACTTCTGAAAAATGGGTCTGACACATGTCCTGAGGTGGGTCCCAAAGGAACCGTGGAAAAATTCTTCCATTTTACTCTCTTTGGAAAAAGGAAAATTTTCCAAGTTTCCCCGCAAAGACTGCAACTTGCCCTTTGCGTCTAGTGTCTAGTGTGGGTCCCAGCGGAACCCCGGGTCCTTTTATGCCTTTAACTCCTTTTCCTTCAAAGGGAAAATTTATCACTTTTCCTTCGAAAGCCCGCACCTCCGCCATTTATTGGAGCAATCTTTGACCTTTTCCATCGGGCTTACGGGCCATTTTTGATATTTTAACCCTTTTCAAGCAAAGAGGCAAAAATTTTAAGTTTCATGTGATGATCCGCTTCACAACCCCTTATGACTTTTCAAACTGTCATGTGTCACAATGGCGCACCTTGAGATGGTCCCTAAAATTTCAAACTTTGAATGAGCGCAGGCTCGCCACGTGTCTTGCCCTGGAAACATTTGTTTGAAGGCTTAAGGCTTAGCGAAGGGCGCCATATGTCAAGATTTGAGGCAGTCTCCTTTGGTCGTTTAAAAGTCCTAGTAAAAATCAAATTGAGTGGAGTGCTCCACATGTCTTTCTGGTGCTTCTTGAAAATGGTGCTCAATTTTAAGACTCGAATGAGCATGGGCTCGTCACGTGTCCCTATTCTCGCCAAACTATATCCAGTGCATAAAATTTGTCTAAGTATGGGAAACCCAAAGAAAATCCTCCATGTGTCTCCATCCTACCAACCCTCCACGTGTCCTCCCAAGACCTTTGCTCTAAAGCTAAACCAAAAATTAAATCTTCAAATGAGCGTCGTTCCTCCACGTGGACACATTTTTAAGTTGAGGCTTTTCATAGAATTTTTGAAGTATCTAGCCAAGCCGTGTCCAACCAAAAGATGCCACATTTCCTGTTGATGCAAGGATGCAAATTTGACCAGGAGAAACGCTGTCAAACTATAAAATACAAAAAAATGACCATTTGAGCTCGAAGATGAAATTTTCTTGAAGGACAGAGAGTTTAGAAATGTTACAAGGCTCAAATATGTTCCTCAGGGATACATCAATTCATTTTCTCCAAGTATTTAAGATAGAAATGACAAGGATGATAAATCCCAACTGTGGAAAATAGAGAGAATAGGAAAACGTGAGTTTTTAAAGGAACAGAGAATGGGAGACTCAAATTTCAGACCTTTTCTAGAGGAACAAATAAACAAGGAGATAAATATGGACCCATACATGATCTTTGACCTAGGAGCTGATTAAAATGGAAACAAAGACCAACCAAGCACAACACGGGAAGGAGATGAATGACAGAGGCCGTAAATCAATAAGTTTTCAAAGGCACCAATGGAGCAAGACTATTTTGAGCACCAACATCGGTTCCGACTCAGGGATGGGCACTCCCTACGAGTGCCACAAGAGTAATAATAGACCAAGTGCCAAAATATCCATTGGGCAATAGAGTCAGTCTCGCAGAGTAGAGAAACAAAGCCATCTCCAAAAATGAATAGAGAAGCTAGCAAAAATAGGTCACCAAGGACCAGAATGAGCAAAAACACAAAAATAGGACACAAACAAAAACTATACACTGTACAAGAGGTTTTTACCTTGACTCTAAGGAATCAATCCAAGAAATGCTTCAAATGCCTGCCATTAATAAGCAGTTCGAGCAATTCACCATCTAAATCCTTCAAGAAGAAGGTGTGTTCATCAATTCTAATGTCAATGGAGTAAGGGCCCATCCATAATGAGTCAAATTTTCCATGCTTTCCCTTATCTTAATGTCCCATAATAGCACAATATCTCCAGTATTGAAAGCTCTGGGAGTGACCTTCTTGTCAAACAATTTCTTCAACTTTTCTCTACGAACTTTATATGCCTCGGTGGGATGCCCTTCTCTCTTCATCTAGCTCCACAATTTGTTTAATGTGAGCATCATAAGGACTTAGCTCTTGATCTTCCGAGTTGGAAAAATTGATATAAGGATAATTGCATATACAGGGGCAGCAGGGCTTGAGTTTCATACACCAACTCAAATGGACTCTTTCCAGTGGCTCTTTTAATAGTGATCCTATCAACCCAAATAACAAACTTCAGTTGTTCTCCCCATTTTCTCTTGTGCAATTCCAAGGTTCTTCTGATAATCTTTAGTAAGTTCTTATTACTGGACTCAGCTTGTCCATTTCCTTGGGGATTATAATTAGAGGAATATGTGAGGTTGATCCCATATTCTTTACACATTTCCACCAAAGGTTTAGCTCTGAAACTCATGGCATTATCAGCTATGATTTTGACCGATACTCCAAACCTATAAATAATATGGTTTAACACAAATTCCATGACAATTTGGTGTGTAGCCTTCTTGGTGGGGATTTCTTTCACCCATTTGAAAAATAGTGTGTGGCTCTACAAGAATCCACTTATGACCAGCACTTGAAGGGTGAAATCTCACCAATGAAATCCATTCCCCATTTCTTGAATGGGGCTTCAATTGATGTCAGATTTGCGCAAAGGTGGGGATCCTGGAGCTTTGATTTCCATAGAAACATTGGCAATTCTCACATCTTCTGACCAACATGGTTGCATCCTTAAAGAGAGTTGGCCACCAATAACCAGCCCTCATGATCTTATGTGTTGTGACTCTTTCAGCAAAATTCCCCCATAAACTCCTCCATGGAGGTCAACAATTATTTTGGGGGCTTCATCTTCAGTGATGCATCTTAAGAGGACTCCCTCTAGGTTCTTCCATGCTAACCCAAAATCAATAATGACATATTTCTAGGAAGTCAACTTAAGAGCTCTTTTCTGGTTCATATTTAAATAATCAAGGCATTTTAAATGTCTGAGATAGAACATCACATCCTTGTACCATTCAGAATTCATCAATTTTTCAAAAACACCTACCCTTTCTTCCTCAACCTCATTTACCTCAATGGTCTACAAGTTACTCTCAGCCATAAGCTTAGCTAACCCCAAACCTCTCACCAAATTTGTGGTTTGGATGTCCATATCATATTCTTGCAACTTGTTCACCCATCTACATCTTTTGCTTGAGACTTCCATCTCTGAAAAGATGTCCTTTACCATGGTATGGGGAACATAAGTAACAACTTCTGAACCTAAAATATAAGGCCTAAAAAACCTGCGTTGCTTTGACTAAGGCAAATGCCTGCTTTTCCATAATGGTATATTTTAATTTTTCCCCTTGCAATGCCTTACTGAAAAAGGCAATTGGCCTTTCAGCCCCCTCATCATCATTCGTAGGGGACAGAAGCAATAGTGTTTTTTGAAGCAAAGGAAAATAGTTGGAAAGGCTTCTTATAGTCTGGAGATGCTAAAACAGGGCATGCTTCAATACCTCTTTGATTCCATTAAAAGCTTGGATGACAACCTTCTCTCGTTTGATAACCTGGTCCTTCTTTAGCATGGAAGTGATTGGAATAGTCAACTCAGCAAAGTTGGATATGAATCTTCTAATGAAGTTTATCTGTCCAAAGAAGGACTGAATTCCTTTCTTGGTTCTTAGAACTGGGACTTTGTTGATAGCCTCTACTCTCTCTTGATCAATCATCACTCCTTGTGACACAATGTGACCAAAAAACTTTTCCTTCTACACTCCAAAATGGAATTTCTTTGGATTGAGTGAGATGCCATATTCCCTACATCTGATCAGCATCTTCTCTAAGTGCAAGAAATGGTCACCTCTTTTCTTGAAAACAATGTTACATCATCTTGGTAGACAACAATAAACTTATTGATGTAACCAACAAATGCCACATCCATTGCTCTTTGAAAAGTGGCCCCATCATTCATTAGACCAAAGGGCATCTTTACATTTACATATGTTCCCATGGCGTAGTGAAGGTTGTCTTGATTCTTTCGATTTCTTTACCATGACCTTGTTATAACCAAAGAAACCATCTAAAGTAGAGAGCAACTTAGAACTAGTCACTAACTCAGACACGTGTTCCATTTTTGGCAAAGGATAGTTGTCCTTCATTAAATCTTTTTCAAATTCTGAAGTCTACACACAACCGATGTCACCATTCTTCTTTCTTTCTTCTGGCACTAGGTTAGCAACCCAAGAAGAATACCTTGTAGGTGGATAATTCCTCCATCTCTCGGCTTCTTTAATTCTTCTTGCATTTTGAGAGATAAGAGAGGATTAATTGGCCTCTGTTTTACCTCGAAAGGTTTTGCATTGGGTTCCAAGGGAATCTCATGTTGAACAGGTCCTCTCTATATGCTTTGAGCTCGAGAATAGGTCTAAGTCATGCAATCTTGGTATTTTTTAACAAGCTGGATGTATGACAACTTTTCCTCCTTCTTAAGATTGTTGCTAACCAAATTTCCTTGGCTTCCCTTTTGTACCAAGGTCATGCTCCTTAATATCCCTTGAGGTTACCATGCATTTGTTAATAATGTGATCAACATTATCAAAATTGGACTCAAGAGCAACTAGCCCTCTAGGAATGGTATTGGTCTTTAGCTGGATGATGCCCTTGCCAAACAAGGTTTCCTTTCCCTCTATTGTACATACCATTGGCTCCAAATCAATGCACTGATCAGAAAAATCCCCTTGTTTTGCAGAAATCTTCTGATCTGAGTATCATCATCAAAAACCTACTAGTGTTTAATATTATCAGGGATAGAGGGTCTTGTCAATACCTCAACATCATATTCACAATAAGGGGACATTGCAGAATTATCAAACCGAGACCCCAACACAACAAGCTTTTCTGCCAAGTCATTGAACTTTTTGTCATGATGCACAATGTTGAATGAATCAAACATCTCAATAAGATCCCAAACTACATGCTTATATTGCTTCATTCGCTGATTTTTGGTGGCATACAGTTTTCATACTTGCTTGACAACTAACTCTGAATATCCTTTGACAATAATGTCTCTGACGCCATACTTCCAAGAAATTCTTAAACCTAACAACAATGCCTCATACTCAGCAATCTTGTTAGTGCACTCAAAGTTAAGCTTAAAGGAAAAAACAAACATTTCCTGGCTTGGAGAAATCAAAACAGCACCCGCACCATTTCCAAATTTGGAGCAAGTTCCATCAAACAATAGAGTCCAAGGAGAACCCCCTACTCAAGACACTTACATTCCTCAATCTTGTGCTCCTTACCCTCAACAAATCCCACAAAGTTATCAGCATCAACATTTGTGTACAAGACTTCATAGGATGCATTGTTGGGATCCTTAATAAGGTGCAACATTTTCTTCTCCCCATATAACCTCAACTGGGATGGTGGCATAAGACATGTCCATTTGAACACTCCCACCAACACTTGCAACCCATTTTCTTGACAATAGCATACCCCACTTGGTTGGGCAATCAACTATGACAACATCAAGTTTTAAATTTTTACCTAGATAGGCTGCAAGCTGCACCACCAAACCCTTCACACATCCCACTATGGCACTTCTCTTGAGTCCATTGAAAGTGCACTTCCCATATTTTGTTGTTACCTTAATATTCAGCTCATTCATTACTTCCGAGAGGCATGACATTGCATGATGCCCCCTGATTCAAACATACGATTATGAAGAAACCTATCCTTGATGATAAAAGTGGTGAAGAAAGGATCCACATTCAGCTAGAGTCTACCAAGGATGTCCCCGAGATAAACCTCGGGTGGTTTAGCTAGACTCTTCGATGCCGATGGTGTTTGAGACTCTTCAATGAATAGAGGATTCTCCACAATGTTCACATTTATCCCTAAGGTAATCTTCCCTTCATTCAATCCCAAGTAATGAAATGCTCTTTTTTTTGCTCAAGGATCCTAAGAAACTCAACAATTGGAATAGAGACTTTGATTTGGATCAAAAATTACGCAATATCATATGGGACATTCTTTGGCAAGGCAGTATTGGAAGGAAGGCTAACACATTCATTAGGTGGTACAGGATTTTTGACAACTTGGGCATGAGGAGGGATATGATTTTTGTTTGGAACTGCAGAGCCTTTGGTAGATGCATCTTTCTTAGGATCCTCTTTAGGAATGTTTTAAAGTAAGGGGGATTTTGGCTTGGCTTGAGGCCCTACACCTTTGACAACCCTACTTCTTGTGTTATATTCCTTCTCTTGAGAAACCACAACATTCATCAGTAACTGCCTATCTTCCTCGGATGGGACTCCTCCATCATACTTCTTTATCATTAAAGCCCTCAAATATTCAAATTCATTATTGGGCAACTCAAAAGCTTGTACATTATCTACTTCTAAAGTATGAGAGAGAGGAAGAATATGTACCTTATGAATGCAGTCCCAAAAAGTGGTAGTAGTTCTAGCACTTATCACCTCAGTTGAGGTTGCCCCTTATTATGAGCTGGTGGAACAACCCATCATGAAAATATCATCATCATCTTGTTCTTCTTTTTGCTGATCTTCTTCACAAGGAGCATGGGGCATGAAACATTTCTCACACCAATCCATGACCTCTATTTCTTCAACCACAACAACTCTAGTAGCCAAAGGATCAGGCACCATTCTGTTTTCTCTACCTTAGGGCTTCCTATTTCCAAATCCAATAGGCCCTTTGCCTCTGTCATCATATCTTTGTTGATTTGGAAATCTATATTTGCCTTATTGCTTGTGTTGTCCTTTTGAACTCTACCCAACTCCTTTCTCAGCTTGGGCTAGCTTGTAGGAGATCTCCTTGACAGCCCCTGCCAAATTTTTCACAACTTCTTCCAAATCAGTAGCCTTGCTTGTTTGAGGTTTCTCTGGGTTAATTAGCTTCACACCATCCCTCTTAGGAGGTTTTCCAATTGCCTTGATATTATTCTCTATTTGCAGAGCCATAGTGAATGCTTGCCTCAAATTTGTGGGGTTCTTGTCTCTTAAGTAATATGCAGCTTTTTTATCAAATGCATCTATGTATTTGATCAAACATGATTCATCACATGGCCTTATCCTAACAGGAAATATTCTCAAAGTCTTATTGAACCTTGTGTTGAAATCATGTACTAACTCATTGGGATTCTTCTTGATGTTTTCAAACTTTGATAGAAGAAACCTAGGGTCATTCTGTCACCATATTGTAATCTGAATGCATTGTTCATTTCAGCCCAAGAATCAATAGAGTTATCTGGCAATGCTTTATACTAGTCCCTTGCATCCTCTTCTAAAGTGTGAACAAATAATTTGATGTATACATCTTCATGTTCAATCTCAAAGTCTTCCATCATATTGAGAAAAATATTTAGATGTTGATCACCAGTTATAGCATTGTTTCCTTGGAACTTTGGAAGTCTATTTCTGACATCTTGAGGTATTGCATTTGGATAACCAGCCATTCCCACAAAATTTAGAGGTCCAAAGGTGTTTACAACAAATGGGGGTTTGGGTGGGGGTGAGCCATATTGATTCGAGGAGGTGATCTTGGAGGGGTGATAAATTGATAAGGGGAAGAGGGTCCTTAGAACACATGAGTGTAGCTTTCAAAATGGACACCCTCTAAAGGCCTTGCTTCTTGGAAATCCCTATCAACTTCAGAAAAAATAGGTGCAGAATGTGAAGCAAATCTTTCAAAATCAAATGAAGGCCCCTCTCCAGCTGGAGAATTCAATTCCACAAAGAGGCTACCTGATTCAGAGTCACTTGAATGGTAGTCTTCAATGATAGGTCGATTACTTTCATCAATGGGGATCCTCCTTCTTGACTATTGTTTCCCCACAACTCTCCGAGGCTCTTCTTCCTTCCCGACTTTGCTTTTCCTAGCTCGGGAAACAATGTCTTAGCATGATCCCTAGTAAAGAAATATCTTCTTCCTTCGGCTTTGCAAATATCAAGTAACAAATCTTACTTGTGAGAGGTCTAGGTCACTTTGGTCCTTACCAAAATCAAATCGACAGGAGTCACCACCGAGGATTTCCACCTTAGTTGTGTAAATGCACTAAAATAGACTCACTGTCAACACTTATAGACTAGGAATGAAAGGTCTTACCCTCCTTTACAAAATATCAATGAATACCGGTAAAAAACTTGTAGAGACTAGAAAAGTTGCGTACATCACTTATAACTTGAAACTTCTTACAAGGTCGAACACAGGATAATATTTAAAACAAATTTATGGCACTTTAAAGAATACAAGAAATGTTTACTGCAAACTACGAGTGCAGTATGAAGCTGTATCACAATGAACAAATTAGTTCTCAAAGCAACTTTAGTTTTTAAATAGTCCCTGCAATGGCGCCACTAATGTTGGTATTGTTGATGGGTCAAATAGATATGAACTGGCAATGGATAAGCAAATTAGTCTCAATGATGCAAATTGGTTCCCAGCAATTCAAAATAGTCCCCAACAACGGCGCCAATGATGTTGGTATCAAAATTTGTTCTCCTTTTCAAGCCAAGCAGTAACACAGATTCAATAGGGAGCTTAGAGGTAGATAGATCATAAATATATGTCGTTTTGTAGCCGAGGAGGAGATCTAACTGTCCCTTTATTACTTGGATTTGTGGAGAGATGGATAGCACCTTAAAAGGATGTGATCTTATCCTAACTATTTTAGGTTGTTCCTTTCAACCAAGGTAAGAGAACCTATTTTGTAACCTCTGTTATTTGAAAGGAGATATAGATACCTTTCTTTTGCATAAATTTTATAGAGAAGACCTTGGGGAAAATATGATCAACACACCAAATTTGACTCTCACAAGTTGTCACTTCCAGATTATGGAGATATTTTCAACACAAGGCTAAGGTTACTAAAGACATTTGGAATCCTGATTTGTTCTACATACTTTAGCAAATGGATTTTGTTCTTGTGTGGGTATATAGAGAAAAATAGGGGTAGTATGGGTAGGATTAGTTGTTTTTAAATAGATTTTTGGTGGGAGGGGAGACAAGATGAACTTGACTCACCAGATCCTTGAGAGCTTATGCAAAATGGAAAGATTCAACCAACAAAATGCCACAAAGAGTTAAAAATGTTTCTTCAACTAGAATATGTGCTTCAATGGAGGCCCAAATTAGCACTCTTTCACACAACCTATGGGATTCTATCATGAAGGCTCGAGTCAGAGAACCCAATAAAGCACCAAGATTCAAACCAAATCATGCCTAAGGTACACCCAGAGGCTTACAGATAATCTCTGTCAACAAAATGAAAGAAAAGTGATTTTAAACCATTTATCTCACTCCCAGATGAAGGCTCTTCTGAGAAATGAGATTGCATATGCCACTAAACTATCACAAGGATTGAGACCTATGTGATTGGACTGGATTTTGGTAAAAGATTGCAATAGAAACAAGAAAAACTACTTGCATGCATTCAAATATGAAATAAATACATTTTACTCAAGATTAACATGGAATAACTCAAATTTGATCAAATTTATCAGCAAGGGAAAGTTTCCAGAACAATCTCAAAGCTTTTTAATGGTTGTACACTTGCAACCACCTTGACATGATTAAATTTGGCAAAAGAGAAATACACGGGCTTCTCGGATGGCTTCTAAAAAAGGATGGGCTTTGTCGAAGCTTTTACGTTAGAAAAATCAGTCTTGACCTCTCCAAAACTCCCAACCATTTACACGATGAATTCGTGCCATTTATAGAATTTACAATAGACCCCCTTTTCCCCAAAAATCTAGATATTGAGTGTACCAATGCTCACCATGATCACGATCACGATTCCATGAATCGGATCTTCAAAAATTCATCAGGTGCTCGAGGGAAGATATCATCGAACAACTCCCGCATTCAAATCCTCCTCTAGTAGATTACTCTTTCTTCAATTCGCCAACCACTTCCACCCCTAATCTGTCAAATCTGGTTCCTTGTGTGCTTGGGAGAAGAAAAATAGAAAATTCAATCGAGCTTGATAGTCAGACCATTTTAATGGCAAAAGACGTCTCTAGATCTCTCCCACCAAACTCTAGATATAAAAATTTACTCGCCTCTCTGTTTGGCGTGTAGAAAATGGCAAGAAATCATGAAGACTCGCACTTCTAGGATCTTACAGTAAAAATGGGGGGAAAATCATATTCAAACTCTCAGCTGCTGTTGATCTTCAATTTGAATGTGGTCAGTCCATGTGGAAGATCCAAAAACGGGCTCAGGGGCTTCCTTTTGACCTTTTAGATCCCTTTGAAAAAATGCAAAAATTTTACATTTTTCTACATACCTCTACTTTTGAAGAATGGGCTTGACACGTGTCCTGAGGTGGGTCCCAAAGGAACCACGAGAAAAATTCTACCATTTTACTCTCTTTTTGGAAAAAGGAAAAATTTCCAAGTTTCCCCCGCAACCCCACCCTTCCACTTCTAGTGTCTAATGTGGGTCCCAGCGGAACCCAGGTCCTTTTATGCCCTTAAATCCTTTTCCTTCGAAGGGAAAATTTCTCACTTTTCCTCCAAAATCCCGCACCTCTGCCATTGACTGGAGCAAGCTTTGAACTTTTCCATTGGGCTTGCGGGCCATTTTTGATATTTTAACTCTTTTGAGGCAAAGAGGCAAAAGTTTAAGTTGCCTCCAATGGTCCGCTTCCCGCCCCTTATGACTTTTCAAACTGCCACGTGTTACAATGGCGCACCTTGAGACGGTCCCTAAAATTTGAAACCTTGAATGAGCGGGATCACCACATTTCCTTCCCTGGAAAAAATTGTTCGAAGGCTTAAAGCTCAGCAGAGGGCACTATGTGTCAAGATCCGAGGTAGTATCCTTTGGTCGTTGAAGACTCCAAGAAAAAAGCAAAGTGAGCGGAGTGCTCCACATGTCCTTCTGGCACTTCTTCAAAATGGTGCCCAAGTTTAAGACTCTAAACGAGCACGGGCTCACCACGTGTCCCTGTTCCACCAAACTGTATCCAACTGCATAAAAATTTGTCTAAGTATGGGAAACCCAGTGGAAGCCTCAATGTGTCTCCATCCTGTCAACCCTCCACGTGTCCTCCTAGCGCTACTCCAGAGCCAAACCAAAAAGTAAATCTTCAAATGAGTGTCGTTCCTCCACGTGGACACATTTTTAAGTTGAGGCTTTTCATAGAATTTTTGATGTATCTAGCCAGAGTCGCGCCCAACCAAAAGATTCCACATTTCCTGTCGATGCAAGGATGCAAATTTGACCGGGAGAAACACCCGTCAAATCGTAATGTACAGAAAAATGACTATTTGAGCCTAAAGATGAAATTTTCTTCAAGGACGGAGAGTTTACAAATGTTACAAGGCTCAAATACGTTCCTCAGGGACACATCAATTCATTTTTCTATAAGTATTTAAGGTAGAAATGACAAGGATGAAAAATCCGGCTATGGAAAATAGAGAGAACAGAAACCATGAGTTTTAAAGGAACATAGAACATGAGACTCAAATTTCAGACCTTTTCCAGAGGAACAAAGAAACAAGGAGATAAATATGGACCCATACATGATCTTCGACCCAGGAACTGATTAAAAATGGCAACAAAGACCAACCAAGCACAACACGGGGAAGGAGATGAACGACAGAGGTCATAAATCAATAACTTTTCAAAGGCACCAATGGGCTGAGACTATTTTAAGCACCAACACGGTGATTGCATATAACATAATGATTGGTTCAACAAAAAAATGACATGACATCTGGGCTTATTTTTATAACCCTATTTGAATACCTTCAACATCATCTTGCATTCACCGAGCACCCTCACATTGCATGGGCCTTCATCTCTCGGCTACATGGAAAGCGTTCATTCTTCAACTAGAAGTGATGGCTCATCATATCACTT
This sequence comes from Taxus wallichiana var. yunnanensis, assembly GCA_018340775.1. NCBI lineage: Eukaryota > Viridiplantae > Streptophyta > Pinopsida > Cupressales > Taxaceae > Taxus > Taxus wallichiana. The sequence continues at coordinate 91,427,790 of CM031241.1, read as the reverse complement.
CTCACATATGAATAATAGTGAGTTTAGTGATACATTATATTATGATATGGTGTTACCCACACATGTTTTTTCATCAAAATTCGGTGTTGATCCCTTTAGATATCCTAGAAATTCTCTTCCACAGGGACTCAATAGTTGAGTACTCACCCACTTGTACATGTTACATCATATCTCCATATTGAACACCATCAAGAGCATCTATAGATTCTCTGATTCCATCATAGAGATCATTCCATCACTTGTTTCTTCACTAGAATTTAGTGTTACTTCATCATAAGCTTCCTATAATCCTCTACAACATGAAATTGATTTCTTTGACTCGATTTATATGATATGCTTGCGATATTGATATCACCCGTAGCGTATTCCTCCTTCTACTATCATTCCCGAGATAAGAGTTTCTTCACTATGGGATTTCACATATTCTCAACAACAACAAGATCATCCACTTATTCATAATACAATTTCTCTCGAAGGTCCCCTTACCTAAAAATGCATCTATGTTTGAGGACTCTCATCTTGTAGATCTTGATATGATTATCTCCACATCTCTTGATACATTGTCTCAATTGCATATTAAGAAACCTATTGAGACATTTCATGTACCCTCATCCCTCTACCCAGTGAATGCAAAAATATGATCCCTTCGTATTCCTTGGGATTTCATCGAAATCATGTTTCCGGAGTGGATAGTTATCTTGTTATCCTCTTCTTCTTTTAATATAAATAAATTACATTTTTAACATGATTACCTCATCGGGCCTTTAGTTTTCGGAAACCATATGATGTAACTTTATTAGTTGTCTAGGGGAGTCCCATTTCTTTTTCTAGCCCGTCATTCCTTCACCTAATCTGTGGTGAAGGGGATGTGGGTGTGAGATATTTTTCACCTTTTATTTAGTTATTAGGTGTTTTTCCACCTCAAACATGGTAATTCATATTACTTAGGTGATTCATATGTGTTTTAGGGAGTTACATGACATATGATAGATTCCATCATCGAATATGTCATACTAGCGTATGTGTCATTATAATATGGGAGTTACATGATATTTCAAGCATTATAACTCCTTGATCCATCATGGCAGTATGAAATGTCCAAGCATGGGAGTTACACATCACTCCCTCATGTACTTCTCTTTTGATCTATGAGTATGAGTAGAGTAGACCTATTATTATTTTATGAAAAAATCGGTGTCTCGATTAATCTTCCTATTGATTACTTATAACATTTTCTCATTTCCGTTGGAGTAAAATGAAATTTATGTTCACGGGATCCATTTGATTCTTGTAGTTCACTCTCAAAACACCTTTTTGGATGAGCTCAATCAATTTCCACCTCTTTCCACCGATGTAATCACTAGCGATAGTCTTTCAAGTTGGAGTGTTGACCATGAGAAAAAATAATCTCCTCCACATGTAGATCATGACACTAATGCTATAGATGACCTAGATTATAGTGATGATGTTAGTGTTTCTAGTGCACATACAAATGGTTTTCCTTCTATTTACAAATTGATTGATGGTGTCCCTTATGTTTTTGATAATAAAGAGGAAGTAATACACCATAGTTATAGCCATGATGATGATATGCATGATGTTTCTTATTCTAATGAATTAGATTAGAGTATTTTTTTCTACTCCTCTTGAATGTAAAAATAAATAGCTTTATTGTATCATATGTATTTTTCTTACACATGATAACCATTGTAATATTATAGTTTTATTTGAATGTAATGTGTTTATTAGTACTTATTCTCTTCCACTTGTAAATATTAATGTGCATAGTGATATTGTTAGAAAAATGAGCAAGTTTAACTTCTTAAGTTGCACATAGAAGACATGTTGATGCATTTCCTAGTTTGATAGCATTACTTGTTGCTGATTTTTTAAATCCCTTTAGATCCTAATCATAAGATCAAACCTATTAAACCTATGAAAACTTTAAATTATTCATCGCTCAATAACATTCATAGACTTGAATATCTTCATATATATACTATTAATGGTAGGGTGCAACCTTTGAATGAACCTTTAGGTTCTTATTCCATACCTCCTCAAGAGGTTCTTTCTCTTATGGATGTAGTAGGTGAGTCATAAAGAAAGGTCCAAAATTTTAATTTAGAAAGAATGGCCTATTATGCTAGTGTTAATTTTAATATTATTTATGAAAATCCTATTCCATGTATAATTTTTGAGATATCATTTCCTATAATTTTTGTGATATCCGCATTTAAATTGTTTGATGGTACTTCAGATCCATATATACATCTTAAGCATTATATGACAATCATGGCTCCTTATGACAATGATAAGATGCTCCTTAAGGTTTTCTCTAGGAGTCTTATTGGTGATTCTCTCTCTTAGTTTACTCATCTTCCTAGTGGCTCTTTAGGTACTTTTTTAGAACTTGAGGATGCATTCTTAGCTCACTTTAGTTGCAATAGAGGCCCTAGGGCTACATATGAGCATTTACCTTATTTACATCAAGATGAAGTTGAATATGTATCTAGTTATATATTACGTTTTAAGGCAAACATGAACTTTATTGTATATTAATGTGATGACTTAGACATGTAATCCATAATTTGTACGAGACTTATACAATCTCTCATAGAAAAATTTCACTATGACAAGTTTGTGATTTATTTTATGATCTTTTCTCACATGCTATTGATTTGAACAAGATCTATTATGTTAGAACATAATTGTAAGCCGTTAGATATGAATGTTATAATACTTATACTACACATAATTATGACACACATCAAAATTCTATTCACAATGATAATCAAGTGAACGTTTTACATAAAGGTAATACTAATTATTTTCCTAATCCTAATTAACAAGCATGAAAACCACATCCTCTCGAAACATAATCTTATTTATTTTAATAATTCTTATGATAATCCCCATGACATCTTACTTACATCACTTAACAAGTGGTAGATTGATTAGCATATAATTATCATCTATGTCTTCATCGTCTTACACGTGAGAAGGGTTATCTATTTTTCAACTATCATCATACCAATGGACATCATGACAATTATTGCTATGTGTTAGATCATAAAAATAAATTATTAGAGGAAAAAGGTATTGTCACTTATGAGACATGACATGTAGATAAATCTACTTCAACCCTCCCGCATGAAAATAAATTGCATGAAGTGTTACACTTGATGTGAATGATTCTACATCTACTCACCTTTATCGCACCACTAGTCCTACACGAGAGCAATCTAGACACGTCTACAAGTAGATCGAGAAAGGAACAAGGTTTTGTCGAAAATATGCACACATGACTTTGACAAAAACTATAGTTTTATCCATTATTCATCCTATCGGGTTAAGTCTTTTTATATAGCCTCTCTAGTGCATCCTTCATACCGTACATACATCATCCATAATAAACACTTATTTGTTATTAGTATACGCCCATGGCGAGTGTTAACTATAGGTTTCACAATTGCATAACCAGTTATTATTATTCACACTTTTCAACCAATCAAGGTTTTTATCATTTTCATAAACTAATAAACACTTTTCAAATCCATAATAAATATTACTAAACTTGCACATTTCTTAACAAAATAATTACAAAATGTCATTTATCTACAATTTGATTGGCCTACACATTAAGATGTTATTGTGGCCTTCAACAATTTTGAGAAAAAAATGATGTCATGATATTTATTACAGGTTGTGGGGACTAAGTACTTTCTCAGTTCTCGTTTTCCAAAGCTTTGCATTGATGTCACACCCTGCGAAAAAGTGCAGTTGACGACCACTACTGTGTAAACCCTCCCGTAACCCCAGTCGGGAAGCATCTTATACGCCTTGCCTTTCACAGGTTCCAGGGTCGAATCCCTGGGAATCCACTCGCATTCGAACCCAGGCTTGGCATATACATGCAGCGGCTTGGAAGCCAATCCGACCACCGCAAAAGTATTTTCTCCACCCCTGTAGGCGCCCATCTTTACAAACAAATAGGCCGCATTTTCATACGGTAGAAACACCCGTTTGTTTTCATCCTCTTCCTCACCCAAACTGCCAGACTTCACAGTCTCGTTACTGGAAATGCCCTCTTCCACACCCAAACTGCCAAAAGTTCCGTTACTGGAAATATCCTTCTCAGCTTCCACATTAAGCAATCCGCCAGAAGTTCCGTTACTGGAAATCTCCGTCTGTTTGAGCTCGTTAGTTCGGATCTCGACACTGTAAGCTCGCACGCTAGATCCCTCCCGCAGAAACGTCTCCGCCAATTTCTCACATGACCGGCTGCCGAATCCGAATCCGAATCCGCCAAAGGGCAAAAACTGGCCGGTGATAAGCATCACCCCCATAACTAAAATCATCACCTTGGTCTCCATACAGTTGGGGAAAAACCCAGACGCCACCCCGTCTTTTTCTTTCTCTTTCCCACTACCCATAACACCAAAAACTTACTTCTTTCAACTTCACATAAACATTACGTCCCTCAAGGAAAAAAGATAGAAAGAAAATGATGTACGCGGATTGGCAGGCCGCTTCTTTGTCTCCATTTATACGCGTGACGGAGTTCCAGAAAATCGAAAGACTTGAATAATCTGTTACCCGGAAATCACCAAGAACTTGTGAAGTGGAGACTTTTACAGAGATTTACAGCGCGAGCAAATTAGCATGTTTTTCTTCTTCTACTTCAGGGTGGCACTGTTTAACTTTTTCGTAGCGACATGTATGCGCTATATACTGTCATTGCCAAATGGCGGTCAAGTTGTGGTTGGAAGCGCGTTCGCCCGGTCAGACTTTACCTGACGGTCCGGTCCCAGCCAGACACGAACCTCGTGGACCCGTGGTGTTACGCTTCAATTATATTTTATTGTTTTTTATATGCAATGTCTTGTTACCTAGAATCTAGCACAGCGAAAATGACTGTTTTCGAGAAATGATAAGTAAATTGTCAATTACATTCATCCCCGCTAGTATTTCGCGGATTCATAATTTTGATCGTTGTAAGTTTTTTTTGCTTGTTTTATGCATCTCGCCCACAAAAACATGCCTGCATTGAAATAGATTTGGCTAAAAACCTTAAGGAAACTGTTGGTATCCAAATTGGTGGCTCTCAGTTCTCCCAACATTCGCTTTACATTATCCTCCCAAACACTTGTTTTCCTTGTTAAACAGCGGAGATGGAGATCTAAGGCATCATCACAAAGCATCATCAAGCATCATCACAAAGCATTTGCAGTTCACCTTTACTACCACTGCGGTAGTACTTAGCAGCATTGCTGCTCTTATATTAAATAGCGTATTCAACCTCTTTTTACACTTGCGACCTTCACAATTTTCCCCGAGGATAATATTCGGGATCACCCTTTCTTCGTTCTTACAAATATGTTTCCTACATTTATATACACAAAGGTACTAGTGTAAGGTCATGATAATCACTTTATGTCAAGTGATCCCATCATTTATATATTAATCTCAACATACCATCATCGCACAAGTTCATTCCATCTATATGATGTATTACATTGAATAATATTATACAAATAACACCCATAAAATCATCCCTACACAATGCACACTATAATCAATCATATCGGTATACATTATAATATATCTCAACATATTAACTACAACTAACATATATATCAAAAACATAATCAAATATCTATCCATCAATGCACGAGAAAAAAATGTAAGACAATTCATACATAATGGAACGGAATCCCAAATCTAAACACACACTCATATATCAAATGTTATACAAAAATGGTGTAGAGAGCGTAGATATTGATACACGTAATGGTAATTCTCATCACTATCAATCTCTACATGTAGAGGAGATCATGAGATGGAGACTCCTCCTAGATCTCGACATCCTCTAGATCATGACCTATCCCGATAATGAGACAATTACATTAACAATTTTGTATTCTATGCTAGCACTTGAGCATATTATACCTTTGACTCTACCATTTTAGCCGATAGATTATATGATAGCTCACAACTAGGTTTTCCTATGGGATGTCTTACAAGATTAGCATGGAACTAATATCTTATGCACTATATAATAACACATGTGGATGTTACAACTAATATCTTTGGGTCAAATAAATAGGTATGCTCACCTGTGATATCATCTTCTCTCTCGAGTAATCAACAAGTGACGAAGTTTCTTGACACATTTCATAGCGAGGTACATCTTGATCCATCTACAATAGTGTTCTAATGGGTATAACTCGTAATCTTTAGCATATAGTAGATTAGAAACAATCGATCTCTACGAAAATTAATAACCTATTATCAACAAATAACTCAATCACATTCTATACTTATGTTATGCCACTACCACTTCTACAACATCCCCACGGAGAAATCTCCATCTCCTCCTCCACTTGTGGGTGGAGAACCTAAAGCTATATTAACATCATCATATGGTACACCTCCATCTAGGCTTCACACTAGTATAGGAAATAAGAGAACCCATCAATTCTTGACCCAACATGTTGTATAGGCTTCCGTGCAACCCACATCATTTATTTCATCCACCACTATAGCTAGGTCTACCTCCCTACTTGATGTGGTAGTAGGTCATCCATTGTGTGCCAAGGAAAGGCCCCATCTCTATGTTATATATGTGTGGATTACCTCTAGAGGTGTGGTGGTAGGGGTACCTCATTCACGATCCTAAACTAATGGGTCATCCTCTCATACTATTATAAGTACCGATACATGTAAAATTGATTCTCTAACCACATTTTCCATCTTATATGCTAGAGATCTATAAGATCCTTTGACTACCCTTAGTAGTCCTTATATGGGATTTCAATAATATCAATTGTTGTCAATATGTCTAAGATAAATTTATAATTCATGGTGTTGAAATCCCACCTCTTGAGCTAGACCCACCATACTACCATATATCGAATGATATCATTCAATCTGCTACCCATCTATGGGCCACACTTAGGAAATATGCTCATAGGCCCAAACATATTAAAATGTAATAGCTATAAAACCACAAATGTGGCTCTCTGTGAATCTATATAAATACCTATATAAGTGTGGTAACATAAACCAACCCCACGCGTATTGGGTCCCTTGGTCCCCTATGTCATTGAAAATGTGAAACAATCTAATTGAGGGCTCTCGACCCACCCCATCCTAAAAATTATCTATGTATAGATATCATATGATACATTATATACGTGAGGACCACCTATACCCACTCTCTAATCAAAGGTAATCTCATAATATGATACACATACTCTCTTTTGTGACCATCATATCCCATGTTGGGATAAAAATTTACACATGTTTGCATTCCATTACTCACATAACACTATAATCATATGCATATTTCGGGGCACATTCCTCAATTGTGCTAGATGAGTTAGTCGTGCTCTATTTAATATGTCCCATTCAACATTATCCATCCTTTGGGTAAATAGGGTGTCCATGTGTTGACCACTACGAAATTATTTGGCATGTAGATATCTCTACAAAACATAAATAAGCAAAACAATATGTATTAGTACTATTTCACACCACATGATATCTCTCATATAATCATCCAAACATGTTATTAATATCATCACTTATAAAAATGTGAATTGGCTCCAAAATCTACATTTTTGGTCAAAACCTTATGTTTTTAGGTTAGAACTATACGGTTTCATAATATTTTGACCCAGGTCCAAAACCGGACCATTAAATCTGTTTTCAACTTTTGTACAAAATTCATCAAAAAAATTAAGAATTGTTAAATTTGGTAAAAAATAGGTTATTTTCTGATAAATCATTGCATTAAATATACTCACCAGTTCATCTATAGTGGGAGTTGACTAGATTTTATCACCCTCTCAAAACAAGAGTGAATCCTGTCTTTGGCCCTCGACCTCCTTCTACTCTCGCAAAACTATTTCTCAATTACTCAATTATAAATAAACAGTAACTTTTACCTTTTTTATTTACTGTATAGTAAATATTTCCACTAAAAGACAATGCTCCTCACTTTGACTAAAGTTTAACTCTTTATTAATACCTCTATCTTGGTATGGACCATATTTTGGGCCCTATTGATCAACTTTGTGCATTGTCGACGGCATTTAATTTTTGGTTTTTGACACTCCCATGACATGTTATCATTATGATATATGGCACACACTATGTGATTGTGCACACATGTTGTTGTCTCTATATGATATATCCTCTATTTACAATTCTATTCTCTATCTTCTCAATCTTGCAAGAATCATATACTTAAATAAAAAAATCCCATTTCCCTATGTGCATTACATCCACAAAGTCTTTCTTTATCTTCTTTCGAATAACGTGATATGGTTCCTCCATATCCCTTTCTTTAAAAGAGGGAAACTATAGGGATAACTACACAAGGTCACCCACATTATATACCTCTAAATGTGATAATCAAACCACTAGTTTGTTGCCCACACAAGATCATCCCATATTATATAAAACAAAACCATATGCAAAGAAGTTATGCAAGGAAAAATTTATTCTCCTAGTTATATAGTTCCAACTCAATCTCTTGATCTAATAATCACAAAAATTCATTATATATCAAACATAGACTAGTTGAAAACTTCACAATACCAATGCACTTTACAAGTCCGGTCTAAAAATCAATCAAACTCAAATATAAACGTGAATAATGACTTCACAAGTTTCTAATTATACACCCATGTGTTATACGGTGGAGGAAATGAGACATCATTCTCTAATACCTTTGCATGGCTTTCATAATAACAATATGAGCTAGATATGTTGGTAGTGGTGTGGTCTCATTTTGACAAGTGTTATAGTGACATTCTTCCCTTGGTGTCGAGACACCCAATTCCCACATTTACACTATACAAACATAATTCATTGGGGATTTGAATATCCCAACCCTACAAACACAAAAATTTCAAATATCCATGTCTATGCAACATTATTTTCACATAGTCATGAAACACCATTAAAAATTATGATGTGCTTCTCACTTTTTCTCCACTTGAGTCAATTTTTGGGCCGATGAATTCACCATGCACAATTATGTTTTAACAACACACTTTCATTTTTTCTTTCTTAAGTGATTTTTAAGGATGCTTCATCTCCTCCTCTACACTACTAGCTTTAACCCTCAAAATCTATTGATTATGTAATGCACCCTTACGTAATATCAAAAACAAAATTAATGACTATGTAATGTTTCACTAAATCCTAAATTAATAATACTAAATTAGAATTTAATAAGTTGGGCTAGGTGGACAAAAATATCAACATTTAAATTTGGGAGGAAAATAAATTGTAATTACACACTTGCATTTGTATGTGAAGTGTACGATGGAAACATTGAAGGGGATAGAGTGAAGAATGAAAAAATGAGGGAATAAAATAAAGGGAAAGGATGAGGGGTGATCAAAAAGGGGTTCGATGGAAGGGGAGGACAATGAATTCTAGTGTATCGCTTGTATCTTGTAGGTATTATTCACGGAGATGCAGGACATGTATGAAGAAGACAAACTAAGAAGAGGGAAATTTGAAAAGGTTCTATGTTTGAGTCTCAATAGAGATGCATGCTTTGTGCATGTTTCACATGTTAATATTTTTCTATCAAACTTTCTGAAGTGAAAGTTTAATATTGAGACTCCATATAGTTTCATACATTGTTGAGTACAAACTCTTCTATGATTTACTTGGAGGGTATTTAGAAAATTACCACTTAGTTATATCGACCGTAATTCATAGGGATGTTTGGGGATACGGACCGATCCATCAATGGTCACCTAAATAATATTTATTTACATCTAAAATATCAAATCCCTATTCAATTTACAAAGATGGAATGAGAATAAAAAATTTGTAGTGGGTGGGGATCAATATGTAATCTTCCAGCACAATGCTAACTTGTTAGATTGATGATAAATAAAATGGTGTGGAAAATAGTGGGGGAACCATTGTGTGGAACTCTTCTTTGTAACGTCCAGGTACATATGAATGTGCCAATTTTCTGAATCATTTGATAGAGATACAGGGTGTAGTGTACAAGTAATTGAGGTGATATACTATGGACGATTAAGGTCACACACTACTACAAACATTTTCAGAAAAGAATTTTATGTATTTGCAATTAAAACCATGGCATACTCCAAAATTTCATTTGCTTTTGGTTCGATTAAAGTAATCTTGTTGATGGAACATTTTATGACACAGTAGTAAGGGTTTCTCCAAATTGTTTATATTGTTTTGACTTTTGTTTTTATGTTTTCTGTATTCCTCTTGAAAATTACATCCTAATTAATGGACTAAGAAATATTGGAAACTTAAAGGGCCAGTAATCCTCTCATCAGAATTGATGCCATTTTTGTGGGTTACGTAGATTGGACCATGGTTTGATTGTGTTGGAATGTTGCATTTTGCAAGAATGCTGAACTTCCCATAATTATCGGTAGTGGTACAATGTACAAGGTTTTTCTCCGATGATGTAGTACAATGGAGTGCTACTTTGGCACCTATAATAAATGCAACATGTTAGAAGCAAGTCTCAACACTACATGCGATTAAGTTGTACTGAACATTGTATCAGATCACACAGAGAAGTGTATCAAATTTATTTTTCTAGTGAAAAAACAATGTGTACCAAAGGTGAAACACAGAGAAGTTGGTGTTTCAGATTAATTTTTCTAGTCAAAATAACAATGTGTACTCGACACTACATGCAATTAAGTTGTATTGAACATTGTATTAAATCACACACAAAAGAGCATCGGATCACAAAAAAAAAACAAACACACACCTAAAAAAACATTAACATATACTGTTAATATGTAGGGTGTAACCTATAGAATAGTATTCTAAGGCGTCCCTACAAATGCATGCAACTTCAGCCTTATCAAATGAACAGTCGTTAGCTAGGTGTTCCTTGAAAGCACAACCTTATCTGCCACTGACCCTCTTATTCAATAACCTCGAGGAAAATTACACATTCATAGATGATACCATTACCTGTTGCCACCATCGAGATAAAAATCTATAAAATAACTGCACCCATATGTCAGTTAAAACTATAAACCATACCACCATTTAAATTGTATAATCTCATAAACCCAAGGTCCTAGTATTTACCATTACCTGTTGCCACCATAGAAAAAATACTAATATTTAGAGCTATTGTACAAGCCTAGATGCCCAATATCGTAGATTACAAATGGTGTCATCAATGGTGGTATTGCTCAAGATGAGAAGAAGAAGAAAGCTGAGCTTTGTCTTCTAGTCACCTGAAGGAGGGTGAAAGGCATAGAATAGAATAGAGAGGACTTCAAATTTGATGAATCACCGCATGGTTGGGGCCTGATATACTCAGCAGGACATGTTTGGAAACTGAAATAAAAACAAAGACAACATATATAGGTACTTACCTACCCAGTTATCAATTGATAATGGAAAACTATGTGAAGGACAAGAAATATCGGCTGGGAATCTTGAGCTTGGTGGAGCATTACTCAAACAAGGTGGAAATCGTTGGGTTGGATGATGAGACGGGCAAGATTAGAAACATTAAATATTGGGCCTTCTTCCATCCAAAGTGACCTATCTTTGGATGACTGGGCTTCAAGCATTATTGGATAGAAAAGGCGTGATCTAACAAGTTTCTTTTAAATATGAAGAGATACATAGTCAACAACTTGAAAGTGATGAATGTTGTTGTGATATAAGCATGGAACTTGAACCTTTTGGAAATGCATTATAGACTTGTACCTCTAAAGGCTATGAAGTATGTTCTCTCCATAAATCAGTTTAAAAATCAGATTTTATCCTCAAATTGTTTACTTGTTCAAAGTTTCATACCATAATAAATGAATCTGAGGAATTAATTGGCTTGGTACCTATAAATGCAGGAAGTTGTGAGTATGGATATTAAAGCCCTGAAATATAAGCTTGGAGAGGAATTACAAGAGGCAACTAAAGCCCAAATACAAGCACAAATGGAGAAAAAGAAACGTAAGAAAGAAGAAGGGATCGCCATCAAAGCAATCCATAGAGTATGCACATGGAGCAATCATTCTTCTTCTCTCTCGATATTTAAGATTCAGAGAAATTTATTTAATTTTTATAGTGTTTATCAGTTTAGAAGAAAGGAAGATTCCTTCAAGGAAGCGGCGAAATGAAAGCAAAATGCAAGTTCGCTCTTGAGACTTACGTAACACCGGTGTGAATAATTTATGAGGCAATGAGACAAAGCCTTGGAAGAACTTGAAACAATTGGAAAAAAATTGATATCTCTCGAAACACAAGTAAACGATTATTCATGGAAGCGGTATGAAAAAAATACAAGAGCTCGAAGAATCACAACAACGTGGATGTTAGATCTAGCAGGTTTGTCAAATTTCAATGCACACTCTGACATTCTAATCATGGCCCTCCAATTTTTAAAAGATGTCAAACCTAACAGGGCTCATCTCACTACAAGAATGCCTTATGACATAATTAAAGGTACAATGTTGACATGATAGTGGAAACATTAAGGTGTGCATAGAATAAATTTGACATGAAAATATATGTAATACATGGATCATTGGTATATCAAGATTTATATATTTTTGGAGACAACACATCAAATTTTGAATCTTATAAGTGAAACAATACTAAAAAGGCATATCCATCTCATGGTATTATAGAGGATACCGAAAAAATAAACATAATATACTCATTTTGCAACTAAAAAACTATCTCGGTGAGAGGCCCTTTTCCATTATTGGTGCATTGATGCACCAAAATTGCCGAGAACTTGACAAGGTCAATACTTGAGCTCCGGGTGTCCGTTTGAGTCAGTTTCTTTTAAACCACATGTTTCGATGAGACAAATGCATCAGTCAAATAGTCCTACCAGTTGGAGCAATTTGCGGCACATTTTAGGGCCCTAAATCACTGCCATCTTGAGGCCAAAAATTGGGATTTAGGTTATAGTTCAGCTTTTTTTCCTATTTTTGGGCATTAGTTAATTTTAGTCTATTAGTTGAATTATGAGTTAGAAAGTTGAAATTTCTTATAATTTAGGAATGTAGAAGATGCATGGAAATTTTTGTGCCTGTACGAATAATCATGCGAACTTACTAAGAATAGTAGGTTCTAGTAAACTGCTAAAAATAGTAATTTCCGCCACCTAGAGTAGATTTAATCAAATTTAGTTAGAGTTTCCTTGGAAAATCGAGTTGGGAGTTGTTTTCCTATTTAAGAAACATTGTAATTCATTATTCAATAATAAAGAAGGAGATTTATTTTCTTTTGGAGTTCATATTATTTGTAGTATATCCAGTTTTCTTAGAATTTGGCTACATTATACGGTATTAGAGTGGGTTCGAGTCTTTACAAAATGGAAGGAAGAGGAAGAGGAGGTGGTATTGCCTAAATGAATAGAAATATGCAATATCTATAGAGGCAGGTTGCTTTACTGCTGCTACAATGATAACCTAGAGAGGAAATCAAGGTGGAGATGACACAGATGAAGAATAAGTTTGTGAAGAGGAAATGCAAGCACCACCATTAGCTTTTGAAGAAAGGATGGTTCAAGAATTGGAAGGAAAGAATGATGGGATAAGTTTTGATGTTTTAGAGTAAGGTGGTAGTCTAAAACCAGAGGATCTAATAGACTTATTGACTAGCATGGGGAAATGTTTTGAGTGGAAGGCTATGTCAGAAGAAAAAGAAGGTAAAATTTGCATGCACGAAATTGAAAGGTCATGCTATGTTATGGTGGGATCACCTGTAAAGAGTAGTAGTCAATAAAGGGGAAAGAAATAATTAGGACGTGGAGTAATATGGAGAAGAAGCTGAAAGATACATTTCTCCCTGTGGATTATGCACAAACCCTTTACAAGAGGTTCGAATTCTCAAACAGAACTTACAAGTGCAAGAATACATAGATGAGTTCTACAAGTTTTCCATTCATGTAGAGCATGAAGAAACTGGGGACCAAATGGCTACAAGGTATGTAAATGGATTAAAATTTTCTATTCAAGATGAGATAAGTATGCATAAGATTAAGAGCATGGATGATGCCTATCAATCAGCCTTAAAGGCCGAGGAAAAAAAAATCCTCAAATTTTTAGGAGATCACCTGGAATGAATAGGGGGGCCTCATTTTCCTTTCGGGGATGAGATGGTTTTAGCCAAGGTAGGGGAGAATCATATCGTGGATTGGAAAATCAAGAGGATACGAGACAATATTTCCACAATCAACAAAAGGCAGAGGATTTTCTAGGGGTAGAGGATATGCTGGCGATAGAGGATGGGAGGCTCCACGAAGACCATTTATTTGTTACAGATGTGGTGAAGAGGGGCATCAAGCTTTTGAATTCCACATTCTTATACACCTGAAAAGAGGCAAGGAGATGCTCCAAGATTAAATATTTTGAAGCTAAACAAGTAGAAGATGAACAGGACCTAGAAATTCCACCAGATGTTAGAGAAAATATAATTATCAAGAGGACGATGATTGCTCCAAGAAAAGATATCAAGGGGGATGCATGGCTGCGTACAAATATTTTCATAATAAGATGCACTTCAGGAGGAAAGGTATGTAATGTTATTATTGATGGTGGTAGTTGTGAGAACATGGTTTCAAATGAGATGGTCAAGAAATTGGGTCTGCATTGTGAGAAGAATCCTAACCCTTACCGTATTGCATGGTTTAAGAAGGGTAATGAAGTTATTGTTGATAAGATATGTTTAATAAGTTTTTCTATTGGGAATAGTTACAAGGATGATATTTGGTGTGATGTTATTCCTATGGATGTATGTCATATGTTGCTAGGAAGACCATGGAAATTTGATAGAAAATTTATTCATGATGGGGAAAGAATACTTATAATTTTTGAAGGATAGCACAAAATTAGTTTTTCTACCTCTTAAGGAAGAGGGGAAGGCTGAAAATATGCTTTCTACAAAGGAATTTGTGAAGGAGGAAAAGGCAACCGGTTTTGTTATGCACTAGTCGCAAATAAGGATGAATCTCCAAGTGCACAAATACTAGTAGAAACATCATAATTAATAGAAGAGTTTTATGATGTTATTCCTAATGAGCTTCCAAACGGATTACCGCCCAAAAGAGATATTCAACACCATATTGATTTGATTCCAGGATCTTCACTCCCAAATCAAGTGGCTTATAGGATGAGCCCGACATTGCATGCAGAGTTGAATAGGCAAGTGGAAGAGCTCGTGAGAAAGGGGGTCGTAAGGGAGAGCATGAGTCCATGTGTAACCCTAGCTTTATTAACACCAAAGAAGGATGGAACATGGAGAATGTGCACAGATAGTAGAGAAATCAATAAAATTACAATCAAGTATAGGTTCCCAATACCTTGCCTTGATGATATGATGGATGTGTCTTTGGATCTAGGTATTTCACCAAGATTGATCTTTGAAGTGGTTACCATTAGATTCAGATCAAAGAAGGAGACGAGTGGAAAACAACATTCAAGATAGGAAATGGATTATATGAGTGGTTGGTGATGCCATTCGGGTTATCCAATGCACCTAGTACTTTTATGAGACTGATGAACACCGTGTTGCAGGAGTATAATGGTAAGTTTGTTGTGGTTTATTTTGATGATATCTTGATCTTTAGTAAAACTAAAGAAGAACATTTGAGGCATCTAAGGGTGATATTTGAAGTGTTAAGGAAAGAGAAACTCTATGCAAATATGAAGAAGTGCACATTTATGCAAGAGAGTTTGGTATTCTTGGGCTTTATTATGGTACAGACGGACTTTAAAAGATAAAGTTAATTATTGAATGGCCTACTCCACGGAGTATAACAGAGGTAAGAAGCTTTAATGGTTTAGCAACATTTTACAGAAATTTTATTAAAAATTCAGCACTATTGTAACACCTATAAAAAATTGCACAAAAGGAAGGTTTTTTTGTGGATGAAAGCATCTCGAGGATAGTTTTCCATTCTTGAACAAGAAGGTGACAGAGGAACCCATTTTGGCACAACCGGATTTTGATAAATTGTTTGAGGTTGATTGTGATGCCTCACATGTGGGTATTGGTGTTTTTCTAAGTCAAGGTGGAAATCCAATAGCTTTCTTTAGTGAGAAACTGAATGAGGTAAGAAAGAACTACTGTACTTATGATGTGGAATTTTATGCAATTGTACAAGCATTAAGGCATTGGAGGCATTACTTAGTGCCTAAGGAGTTATTTTATTTACAGACCACATAGCCTTGAAGTATGTGAATACACAAAAGAAGTTGAATAGTAGGCATGCAAAGTGGGTATCATTTTTGCAGGGTTATACTTTTTCTCTAAAACATAAATCAGGAAAATAGAATCAAGTTGCAAATGCATTGAGTAGGCATGTGACTTTGTTTACCACTATGGAAAATCAGGTTGTGGGTTTTGAAGCCATAAAGGGTTTGTATTCTTCTAATTCTAATTTCAAGGATATTGTTGAAAGGTTAATTCATCCATTGTCAGACAATGCAAGAGATGTCAGGATGAGTACATTTTATAGGATGACTACCTATTCAAGGGACGCCAACTATGTATTCCAATTGGGTCTATGAGAGAGAATATAGTGAAAGAGTTGCATAGCGGAGGATTGGCTGGGCATTTTGGTAAAGATAAGATGATAGCCTTGGTAGAAGAGAAATACTATTGGACAAAGCTAAAAAATAGATGTGGTAAGAAATGTGCAGAGGTGTCAAATATTCCAAGTCTTGAAAGGCCATGCACAGAATACATGGTTGTATATGTTGTTGCCTATTCCTAAAGGGTTGTGGACAAATATGAGTATGGATTTTGTTTTGAGATTACCCAAAACACAACGAGGTAATGACTCAATTTTTGTGGTTGTTGATAGGTTTTCTAAGATGATTCATTTTATTTTCTATAAGAAAACAAACGATGCGACAGCGTAGTAGATTTTTTTTTTAGAGAAGTTGTTTGTTTGCATGGTGTTCTAAAAATGACAACTTCAGATAGGGACACAAGGTTCTTAAGGAACTTCTGAAGAACTTTATGGAAGAAATTGGGAACTCAACTACATTTCAGCAGTGCCTATCATCCTTAGACTGATGGGAAAACATATGTGGTAAATTGGAGTTTGGGAAACCAATCAAGGTGCATCATTGGGGAAAATATGAAACAATGGGACTTAGCACTACCACAAGCTAAGTTTACATATAACAGTTCCATAAATAGATCCACAGGAAAGTCTCCATTTTCAATTTTGTATGGGAGTAATCCAAATGGGGTGTTAGATTTGGTACAACTACCAGTTGATGGAAGAGTTAGTGATGATGCAGAAGTATTTTCTGAACATATACAACAATTGTAGGAAGAAGTGCGGAAGAAGGTACATAATAGTCATGATAAGTATAAGGAAATAACAGATGTGCATAGACAAAGAAAGGTATTTACAGTTGGTGATTTGGTTATGGTATATTTGTGGAAGGAAAGGTTTCTAAAAGGAACCTATAACAAGATGAAGTACAAGAAGATTGGTCCCTGCAAAATTGTGAAAAAAATAAATGATAATGCTTATGAGGTGGAGTTTCCAGGAATTTTGATATTTCTCCAAAGTATTTAATGTTTGATTTATATTCTTTTCATGGGGATGGTGCAAAAGGGGATGTTATTGATGAAGCAAAGATATTGGAGGCAACAGTTCCAGTGAAGAAGAAAGAATAAGTGGATTAGATTCTAGATAAGAAAACAATGGACACATGACATGGGAAATACAAAAATATTGGGTACATTGGAAAGGACTAGAACAAGAGGACAATACTTGGGTCA
This sequence comes from Taxus wallichiana var. yunnanensis, assembly GCA_018340775.1. Classification (NCBI taxonomy): domain Eukaryota; kingdom Viridiplantae; phylum Streptophyta; class Pinopsida; order Cupressales; family Taxaceae; genus Taxus; species Taxus wallichiana. The sequence continues at coordinate 91,409,994 of CM031241.1, read as the reverse complement.
CAGAGTGGGAGATTAAGAAGTTGAATGCGAGATAAATGGAAGTAGTTTGAAGAAGACAACTTCTGCGGGGAGCTGGGTGTTTTTCAAGAAGGGGAGAATGATACGCCAAAATTAGCAGGAACTTGACAAGGTAATAACTTGAGCTCCGAGTGTCGGTTTGAGTCCTTATTTTTAAACCACATGTTTCTATGAGATGAACACACCAAAATCCTTCCCTACTAGTTGGAGTAATTTTTGGCATATTTTTAAGCCCTAAATCCTCAATCTTGAGGCTGAAAATAGGATTTAAGTTGTAGTTCGATTTTTTCCTATTTTTGGGCATTAGTTAATTTTAGTCTATTAGTTGCATTATGAGTTAGAAAGTTGGCAATTCCTCTAATTTAGGAATGTAGAAGATGCATGGCAATTTTTGTGCCCGTACAAATAAGCATGCGAACTTACTAAGAATAGCAAGTTCTAGTAAACTGCTAAAAATAGTAATTTCCGCCACCTAGAGTAGATTTAGTCAAAGTTAGTTAGATTTTGCTTGGAAACTCGAGTTGGGAGTTGTTTTCCTATTTAGGAAATATTGTAATTCATTATTCAATAACAAAGAAGGAGATTTATTTTCTTTTGGAGTTCATATTATTTGTAGTATATCCAGTTTGTTTAGAATTTGGCTAAATTATGCATATAAATAACAGTGAATATAGGGACATAAAATCAATGAAAACATCTCTGCCCTTTCCTCTGTAAAATTGTGTGCACTTGTTTCACTCATGCACAATGACTTGAAATTTTTCACTTCATAAAACATCTCAAAAATTGAATTTTTGGGCCAATTATTCCACCTAGATGGATTTTCCATCCTCTCGTCACCATTATAAAAATTTGATTAATGGCCCCATTTCATTACGGGTACCATTTTCTATGGTGAACATTGGGACATTGATATAACATTTGAAGGTTAGTGGAAATTATTTATACTAGTTTAGATATCTTAAATACATCTATCTAAAATATATCGAGAGATATTAATCTCGAGGAATCTATTTAGTTATGCTAGGTATTACTATTTTATTATTGACTTCTCAAAAAAAAATTATTTAAGTGACACTTTAATTGAAGTAAAACCTATGAATGAATTATCACATGATCACGTTCAAATGAATGCCATCTTTAACTTTGAGAATAAAATTGAACACATCCATTACAACCTTTCCGCCATTGTAGAACGTGTCTCAACATAATTATGTGCATGATAAAGGGAGAAAATAGGGTTAAAAAACAATTAATAATTATATAGATTTCTCCATTTTAATATGGTATAATGTTATGCTAAGTATGAATACAAGCTATACTAAAATTATGTGATTAAAAAATAATTGTGTGAAAATTTTTAAAATGAAAGGGTTTGAGGTAATACATTAATTAGAAAACATATTTTTAGATTTGAACAATCAATCACAAAGTTATGAAGGAGTAAAGGGAGAGGATGAGAAAACAGATATAACTATTGTAGATATCTTAAATACGTCTATTTAAAATACACCAAGAGATATCAATCACGAGGCACCTATCTAACTATGCAAGTGTAGTATAAATATACCAAAAAAAGTCATAATTAAAAATAAATATAACATAATAAGTATATTATAGAAAAATTATCTAGATATGAAATATATTAATAAATATCAATTTCAAGGTCCTTAGCTTTGATTTTTTACATACCTCTTTAAGCGACATCATTAAATTCTCTATCAATTTCCTATTGGTTTTTGGCAAATAGAATCATTGCACTTCTTGGTTGTGTTGGTCAAAAAAATATATATTCAAAAAAAAAAAGATCCAAAGATTACTTCATGGCCAAGATATTACTATTTTTTATTAAATTCTCCAAAAGAAAAGAAACAAAATTATTTAAGTGAGAGTTCAATAGAAGTGAAATTTATGAATGCATTATCACATGACGCTCAAATGAATGTTAAATTTAATTTGAGAATGAAAGTGAATGACACACTCCATTACAGTCATGTCTGCCATTGTAGAACTCCTCTCGGCGTAATTATCACACAACACATCAACTATTATCTTATTAATAGGGTTATTTCAATTGCAACACCTCTATTGACATAAGGATTGTGGTATATCAAGATTTATATAGTGTTGTGGTCCAAATATATAATGTACTGCAAGATTATTCTTTTTAATTAATGAAGACTCTTTAGAGTTGTTTGAGCAATATCAAAATGCATTGAAGAGGTAAATGTCAATTGTTTTCAGGGAGCAAAGAATATTATTTGATAAATATATTAATAATCTATTCAATGTCCTATATACACATGGACAGAGTGAAAAGTTGAAATGTGTGGAAGAATAACCGACAGAGCTGGAAGGTCATCAGACAATGTGATACGGCAATGTAATAATTTGCCAACAATGTAATAAGACATATATAAAGAGAAGTAGAGGGAGAGATGAAACAAACAAACATACAAATATCAAATATAATAAACCATCATGTCAGTAGGAGGCTGATTTATATTACATTTGTTATTTCTAATGGTAAACACCAAGACAAAAAAACCAACTATCGGCCAAAGATGTTCGTAAAAGCAGAGAGCAAGTATATTTTTCCACACAATCAGTTAAAAATAGATGAACAAATTAAAAGCCGAGATATCAACCTTTTCTTAATTATAAAAACCGCATAGATGAATGAATGTAAAAGTATTATTATTAATTTTAAATAACCTATGCTACGAGTAACGATGTTCCCTTATTGCAGTCATTAAAAAAAAATATTCGTAAATGGAGCCATTGGTATCTAGATAAATTTTGTTTCTTTGAATAATATGTGAAGATTATTTGTAATGGTCTTGAAATCCTCGAGAGTATTGAATCTTAAACCACATTTTAGTAGCAAAATAAAGGGGGATTATTATAATATTTGTGGAATTATAAGTTAGGCATAATATTTTGCGAAATTGAGTGTCCATATTATATGATGTTTTTTTGGATTAAGAAGATATAGAGGATGAGATATGAAGCATGAGAAAGTGAATGTATTCATCCCACAAAAATCAATAAACACTCGAATAAAATGGAGAGTTTAATTTGTGGGATTACCATTTTTTATATAAGGATTATGTACTAGCAATCGCATGACAAACCATGTGATGTGGACGCCGTAAGGGATCCAAGGAGTTTTATTAGATTTTTTCCGTAATTTGCTTTACATTTACATGCGAAGAAAAACAAAACATAAATAGGATATGTTTAAGCAATTGTATATATAAGCACTTCACTATGAATATTGGGCATGCCAAAAGCTACTACTACATTGTTGATACAGGATATAAGCAACAATGAAATATGAAAGAGAAGTTTGGGCATTGCAAAATACAATCTAAATAACAATTTTGTAAAAAAGTTTCCAAATTTCGTTGTTGTCAAGTCTTACAAGTGACTTCTCCATAGTCTCTAGCGTCTCCAAGATGTGACTAAAACATGTTAATAAAACTCTGATATATTTTATTGCATCTTTATGTATTTTGCAAATCTCATTCAAGCAATTTTTTCTCAAGGAATACTTACATGCATGAAAGCACAACAAGAGGAATAACGTGAAATAAAAACCCCAACCAACATCCGAGGGATAATGGGACAATACAGTCAAGACCAAGAGTTTCCACCAAGGAGCAAAAGTACTAACCTTGTGCCGCCTGGTTCTACCGTCACAAAGAAAAACAAGGCATCAAAAAGCCATTGAAGCATATTAACAAAAATTCAAAAAAAAAATTGTCAACAAACTCTTGGAACTCAAAGAGTCAACAAACTCTTGGAACATGGAAAAGCTTAGATCGTCCTCTATTCTAGAGTTTCTATCTATGAAGTTAGAAACTTGTGTTAGTTCGTTAATAATACAAAGCTGATATGAAAGATAGTTAGAATTCAATAAGGGCTAGTATGTGAAAAGAATGCATGTAAAGGAAAAACTTAATAAATAAAAGTAGTGATGTTTACCTTTGTGATTCGAAATAGAAATGAGTTAATTGAATTATTATGCAATGTTGTTGTGCCCCAACATCTATAATTGTAAAAGATCTCTTATGTAATAACAATGCAGCAAATATATTAGTAAATAATAGGCTTACAATTTTTCTATTTTTTACATGTCTTATATCTTTGCGCTGACCTTGGTCTGTTTTGGTTTCCTTATTCACCTACTGAATCTATTTCTTTCAGATTTCATAGGGGCAGTAAGGAATATGACCAACCTTTCCTCTTAATATAGGTCATCTGGTGATATGGTCTCCCCAAGTAGGCTGACAACTCAGATGAGTTTTATGAAGCAAGGTAGTTCTACTGCAGGGCTTACATCTCAGCTGGGTGATATGAGCATGCTAGAAGTTGTTGACAAGCTCAGAATGCCTGCGGGATCTTCGGATGAGAGATTGGGTAGGAGTAGCTCAGATGATGGTAATTTAGGCAACGGGAGTGGAGTCCATCCTTATATCCCAGATTTTCAAGTTGGGTCCTGGGACGAAGCAACAATCATTTCTGAGAGCTTTGTAGAAGCTATACTAAATATTTTGATTTTTGATTCATGTCACTTTAGGTTCGAAGGATGCGAAATCGAAAGAATGAGAAAATTGCAGGAACTTGTGCTCAACATGGACAAGGTAGATAATTTTCAAATATTTTAAAGATGTGTTAAGACATAGGATTTGAGAAATTTATATTCAATAAAGGCTCTCTGGTTACTAATGCTTTATATTGTTTCTCTGTTAACAATAAAGGATGGATATTGTTTCTCTTTTTTCTGATATCTGATACCACTGTATGTTATTTTGTCCCTTATGAGAAACGTTATTGTCATCAATTGGTATAAAACAGACCTCTTGCTTAACGAGGTTTTCAGGATCTCTAGTTAATAATGCTTGATTTTATATTCCAACAAGTTGCACTGACCTTTTTTTGGTCTCCAAGATGTGACTAAAACATGTTAATAAAACTCTGATATATTTTATTGCATCTTTATGTATTTTGCAAATCTCATTCAAGCAATTTTTTCTCAAGGAATACTTACATGCATGAAAGCACAACAAGAGGAATAACGTGAAATAAAAACCCCAACCAACATCCGAGGGATAATGGGACAATACAGTCAAGACCAAGAGTTTCCACCGAGGAGCAAAAGTACTAACCTTGTGCCGCCTGGTTCTACCGTCACAAAGAAAAACAAGGCACCAAAAAGCCATTGAAGCATATTAACAAAAATTCAAAAAAAAATTGTCAACAAACTCTTAGAACTCAAAGAGTCAACAAACTCTTGGAACATGGAAAAGCTTAGATCATCCTCTATTCTAGAGTTTCTATCTATGAAGTTAGAAACTTGTGTTAGTTCGTTAATAATACAAAGCTGATATGAAAGATAGTTAGAATTCAATAAGGGCTAGTATGTGAAAAGAATGCATGTAAAGGAAAAACTTAATAAATAAAAGTAGTGATGTTTACCTTTGAGATTCGAAATAGAAATGAGTTAATTGAATTATTATGCAATGTTGTTGTGCCCCAACATCTATAATTGTAAAAGATCTCTTATGTAATAACAATGCAGCAAATATATTAGTAAATAATAGGCTTACATTTTTCTGTTTTTTTACATGTCTTATATCTTTGCCTTGACCTTGGTCTGTTTTGGTTTCCTTATTCACCTACTGAATCTATTTCTTTCAGATTTCATAGGGGCAGTAAGGAATATGACCAACCTTTCCTCTTAATATAGGTCATCTGGTGATATGGTCTCCCCAAGTAGGCTGACAACTCAGATGAGTTTTATGAAGCAAGGTAGTTCTACTACAGGGCTTACATCTCAGCTGGGTGATATGAGCATGCCAAAAGTTGTTGACAAGCTCAGAATGCCTGCGGGATCTTCGGCTGAGAGATTGGGTAGGAGTAGCTCAGATGATGGTAATTTAGGCAACGGGAGTGGAGTCCATCCTTATATCCCAGATTTTCAAGTTGGGTCCTGGGACGAAGCAACAATCATTTCTGAGAGCTTTGTAGAAGCTATACTAAATATTTTGATTTTTGATTCATGTCACTTTAGGTTCGAAGGATGCAGAATACTGAAAGAATGAGAAAATTGCAGGAACTTGTGCTCAACATGGACAAGGTAGATAATTTTCAAATATTTTAAAGATGTGTTAAGACATAGGATTTGAGAAATTTATATTCAATAAAGGCTCTCTAGTTACTAATGCTTTATGTTGTTTCTCTGTTAACAATAAAGGATGGATATTGTTTCTTTTTCTGATATCTGATACCACTGTATGTTATTCTGTCCCTTATGAGAAACGTTATTGTCATCAAGTGGTATAAAACAGACCTCTTGCTTAACGAGGTTTTCAAGATCTCTGGTTAATAATGCTTGATTTTATATTCCAACAAGTTGCACTGACCTTTTTTTGGTCCTACAATGTTTACCACATGCAGCAAACAAACACTGCAGACATGCTAGACGAGGAAGTTGAATAGATCAAGCTCCTTCAGCGACAGGCTCAGGTGATGCAGAATGCAATGTTGCAATTGGTTCTTGATTTTCATAGGCTCAAATTCCTCATGGTTCAATTCAACATGCATGACGCCCACACAACATGATAACAACTCTGATAAAGTTGGCTTGATCTGTTGTAGGATCTTTCTGAAATTCAGTCCAATTGCACCTGTTCAAGTAAACAAGCCCCAGAAAATAATTAGCTTAGGGAGGGTGGTAAATTTGTGCATTTGAGAATTTTGAGCTAACAACTAACAATGTCATTGCTAAGATGGAAACAATAACTACACTGTATTTGTATCTTCCCATGCTAAATTATATTTTTTATCTCTGTCATGGAATTTTTGAATCTACATCAATGTTTACAGTTGAATGTTTTGAATCAAACTGCAGGATTGAGGACAAGTTACATGCAACTTACATTTGGCACTGTTTCCTTTAGCTTTATCTGTGTTATCTATATCTCTACGTGTGATCCGTTGGAATATGAGATTGATTTTCCCCTCTTTTTAGGATAAAACAGGAAAAAAGAAGTGAATGGAATGAATATTGATTCTTCTATCAAAAGTGCTTATCCACGGAAAAAATCACAAATATAAACACGAACCTTATAAAAAAGAATGTGAAATCATAAATACAAACACAAAACTTCAAATAAATAGAAACTGTGGGAAATGAAAAATGACCTGAAGGTTGTTCTCATTGCCACTCAAAAAGCTCAGAATGGGCTTCCGTTCATAATAAATAACAGATGAAGATAAAATTTGAAACGTGTTCCACATTTCATGGCAATTCAAGTATAGAAATAACTATGATACAACCAACCTTGAGAAGAAAGATTTGAAACGTTTACATAATGTCTGTATGCTTCAATTGAGGGCGAGAAGAAAAGATCCCAAATACAGAATCACCAATGCAGGACGATTATGAAATGAATTTGAAGGAAATGTACAGGATGAGCCGGCTCCCACGAGATTCCATGGGCCCCATGTACGCAGCAATCCAATTCAATTGCCGCATGAATCACCTTACAACCGCGTAACCCGTGAGGCAACCATGGTTAAGCGTTGAACCGTGGTTGGATCGATTTTTGGAACCGACAGTTGCCAGTAAAGAGTTCATGTTGAGGACCAGAGTATCATGGCGCCCTCACAAATAATGCTCTGTAGTACAGAGGCAAATCCGATTTGTCAGATTAATGGTTAAAATTGGAATTTGTAGGATTAATTGAGAAAAATGGACATTAATTAGGGCTAACACCCATTGAGATTTCTGCTGGAATTCAAATGTGAATCGATTGGATTACTTACCGGTATTGTTTCCGTGCTTCCCGTGTTTCATTTTCGCCAGCTCCAGCTGCGTCTGCATGAAGAGCTGCATTCTCTGAATCTCCATTTCCCTCATGAATTCCATGCGTTGTTTTTCCAGATTGATGAAGTTTTGGAGCTTTGAACTCTCAACCCATTCGTACACTTCGCCGAAATGCATGAGAGGACTGACACGGCCCTGAGCAGGGAAAGACACCACGACCGCATGTGGTGGACGTGTCACCTAACCATAAACTATCTACTTCCTCCGTTGGATTTCAACGACGCTCTAAGGATTAATGTTATCCATTCGATTTCTGACATTTGTCAGAATAAAAGGGTTCAACTTCACTACAAGAACGCCTTACGGTGTAACGAGAGCACACCTCACAGACTTGTTTTTGAATTCCATTGCTTGTGATGCCACTTTCCCGATGCAAGTTGTTTATCAATCTTCCCAAAGCGGGGTACAATAAGACCTGAGTTAGACATTCCTGAAGCTAGGAAAATAGATCCTGACAATGGGTCAACATGCTAGCTACTTACACTTATCAGAAAATGAACCCAACCTGATGAAAAACAACAAAATGTATAACCTGACGACAAAACGTAGAATTGCGGAAAACTCCTTTTTAGAATTTTTAATGTTTCCAACAAACTATTCGGCTTACCGGATTGGTCTGCTTCATTAACCCTGAATAAACAAGGATCTGAACCAAAACCTCCGACCAATTTCTATTTATTTGAAATGCAGGGGATTCAAGTGTCAACTACACCAGCAATAAGATAGAACTCTATGCTGCGAACTCGCAAATTCTGCCCAATGCTTTTCTAAATTACTGTCCCCTCGGCCCGAGATTTACAAAACCATACAAAGACTTGATTGATTTTGACTGTATTTTTTGTACCCAAAATTTCTGTAACGGTTTTACGTCATGTTGATCAGGATCACCTCCCAACAGCCGAACGATGTGTATGCACTGTAGGAGATCTTTTTCAGGGCCCGGGAAGCTAACAAGCACCCGCATGCGTTTGATCCCTTCGTCTCAACAGCTTAAAATCTAGAAACGCACCGGTATGTTTGATCCCAAGGCCTCAAACAGCTAATAAAAACTTGCTAGAAATTGCAATGTGCCGCGTAATCTTCTTCTACCCTCCACTTATTAACATGAAATGCTAATAAACACTCTAGCTCATATCCTTTTTTCCATCAAATTCAGGTGCAACAGGCCATATTCTTTCACCCAAACCAATCAGGCTGCAAAGATATGAAACAAAAAAAATTAGGTCTGGATATTTTCTTACCTTTTTAATCAGCAGAATAAGATTCAATGCCTCAGACCTTGGGACCAAAATAGATAAATTCTGACCTGTAAAATGTACGTAGCATAACCTCTAGAGCAGCTGCAACGATAATAACCGTGAACCTTCTCACCTTTAAGCCCCAATTTTTCAAATCCAAAACAGAAAAGCACTGAATACAAAATCAATCGCTCGCAGCCCAGCCTGAAGGACACAAATTTCCAAATTACCCTCCCGACTGAACCGTCAAGCACAATCAATAATGCCGTATCAACCCCTTAAATATCAAAAAAGACTTAAAATGCAACCGTAAATACAAATCTGAACCTCCGAAGACCAGAAAATAACCTAAAATGCCGCAGAAAATACAATTCTGAACCTCCGGAAACCCGGCAATAGCCTAAAATGATGCACTCCAAAACTCCGAAGCTGCGGGAATTCCCGTTAGACTGTTGAACGGTACTAATTTGTTTAGAAAAGCAATCAAAAACTTTCACAGCCAACAAAAATCTTCAAATAAGCCACTCCAGCGCTAAAATTACAGAAAAAGAGCTTCAAATCCGAGCCTCCGAGACTTTTGACACTTCATATTGCGTCAGGGTTACAAACTCGCCGGAAAATTTAGCTCCGAGTCAAGTAAAAACAAAAGCCCGGATTTAAACGCAAATCCTCGAAGCTCAAAATTCAACAAATCAAAATATCAATTATGCTCGACATCTTAAACCAGAACAACAGATTACTACACGCTGAGCAGGGAAAGACACCACGACCGCATGTGGTGGACGTGTCACCTAACCATAAACTATCTACTTCCTCCGTTGGATTTCAACGATGCTCTAAGGATTAATGTTATCCGTTCGATTTATGACATTTGTCAGAATAAAAGGATTCAACTTCACTACAAGAACGCCTTACGCAGTAATAATAGGTTATGTATTGTTGAAACCAACAAAAATGAGATTGATATTTTGACTAAATAAAGATTATTAAAATTATAGAAAATATTTCAAATTATACTAAAGAGGTGTATTAAGCTTTAGGTACGAAAGAATATAAACACAAGAGGAGAGGAAAAAACAAATAAATAAATGTTTGTAACTCAATAAATATCCAACCATTTTATCCCTTAAAGCCTAGTTCTATGTAAGTGTTATTTGTAATAGTGACAGTCCCATATTGAAATGTAGAACATGAACTACGAGTGCTAATGTTTCTTTTTAATTATAAAAAAATTAGTTTGTAAAGTGTCCCTTTTATTTATCAAGCTAAAAAGAATAATCTACATAGTATATTAAATCGTGTGGATACCTTGAGAGGGTTGAATCTTAAACTATACTAACAAACCAAGCATTTTTCCTTACATTCATGCAACTATTCAATGACTATATCTTCCTTGAACTCTAGATTTTTTTATTTAATCAGCAAAACATAATAATGATAGTGTAGAGGGTTGATTATTTATTTTGTATTTTTACATAATAATGATTATGTGGCCTCGGGTCTTTTATAAGATTAAATTTCTTAATTCATTTTAGTGAAGTTGATAAAACATAAGATGTCGCTATATTGTCGACTTCATAATTTTAAGTAATAATTGAAAGATCTCTCCTAATTTACCTCTAAGTTGAAGAAATTTAAACTTACACTTACACCAATCCTTTCCAATTTACATTTTAAAATACAAATATTAAACTTTTCAGCCAGAGAATCTTTTCCAATACTATATATCTAAAAAAACACACGTTTAAAAGCTTTATATTTTAATTTCCAATACTACCTATATCTACGAAATAAAACACAAATTTAAAAAGTTTATTTTAAAATATAAATATAAAACTTTGTAACCAGCATATTTATATAAATATAAGTACGTCGATTTAATTGTTTCTTCCTTAACACATTTTTAAAGCCGTCCATTACAACATCATGGATCTTATCGATTGCATCTACAAATTATACACATCTGTATCACGTAACTTTCATAATCTCGCATTTCGCAAGTCACGTTTTTTCTCACCTTCACTACGTTTGTTCGTTTGTTTTTTTATTATTTTTTATTGAATTTATTATTGTATACTAATTATTTTGCACGTAATATATTCAAGGGTAATGTTGTTTTCAGCGGCCTGTTATAAATTCCATGCCCACACCTTTTTGCAATGCTAAATTCTTAGGCCATAAATTTTAAATCTCTTATTCAACTTTTAAAACATATACGAATATATTGATACCACATGTATGTTTGTTTTTTTTTTTTTTTATAAAATGGTTTTTGTTTTTTAATGAAACGGATCTGGTATTATATTAATTCAATAAGATATAAAACAACTTTCAACAAAAAAGTGGGTGATATGAGAGCACGCCCAAAACCACGAATAAACTAGACCGAGTCTAGAGCACCAAAAAAATAAAATTAAGCGAAGTCTAGGAGAGTACAACAAAATGAGAAAACATCCCCTTTGGAAGAGAAAAAAACAAAATCAAGCCGCATCGGCAAACATGCCCGGAGCAGGCAGATCCTTGTCATCCGGCCACCCCGAACCAGGAAAATCCTTGTCAGTGTCTAGTATCTCACAACCAAACAAGTTCTTCCTCGGGGTTTGCTTCCCCACGCGTGGGAATGGCGACACGAGCCGCGGGAATTTTCCATAAGAGTGTGGCAACGATTCCTGCACGGCCGGTGCGAGGTGGCATCGGGAGGAGAGCCCTAGCCTCTTTGGGCAAGCCGAGGAACGTGGCGGAGACCCCACCCATGTTGTAGAGGTGGCGAGCCCCGGCCTTGCTGCCACCAAGAAAAGTACGGCGGTGAGCTCGGACCACGGCGAGGTGAATGACTTATTTCAAATTTATAAGATATTATTATTATTATTCACTCAAATTTAATTGTGGATATTTTTTCCATTATATTAGATTTTTATTTTTGGCTAAAAGAATTTTATAAGTCCAGTTTCTTTAAATAGGCATATATTTATCACAACGGATTCACTATATAAACTTATGTTGTATAACATGTGTTTATAGGATAATAAATAATACCCATATTTCTAAATTTACATGTCAATACTATATTATTAATAACCCCCTCAAAAGAACTTTTCAATTATTAAATTCCCTTTATTATACCTATATTCAAACTATTTATTTTCCCTTTACATTTTTAATACCTTTTTTTTTTTTATTTTTACGTTTTAATAGTTGGAATCAATGTATTACATTTTTAAAACAAGTAATTGTATTTCCACTTATTACCTTGATCAAATTGTTACTCAACTCCAAAAGTACAAACCCTCATTATGTGTAATTTAATATTTCTTTTCCTTTATTTTCTATCTACATTTTTCACACTAATCAAACTTTGTATACTAATTTGAAGGGTCGTATGTGGTTGCATTCTTGTTAGTTAAATTTATTAATCTTCATGAAATTTATTCTCCTTAAAAAATGAATCAAATAACAAAAAAATCCTTTATTGATGACATTATGGATTATGTGCTAGCTATTGAGAATTCATTTGTGTCATTACTCTAGAAATATATGTTGCTTCTCTTAAAAATATTCTACTTTAGAAAAACACACAATGATAATTATATGAATTTAGGGATTCTTAATCTAACCCATAAATACTCCTTCATCCCCCTTATCACTCCACATACCCTACCCCAAACATATTCTTAAAATTGTTGATTGTTTAATCCCTTATGCCCCTTTATATCGGGTAATATATTGGAGAAATTTTGATTAATATTTAAAATTCCTATATGATCTCACGTAACTGGCAATGCTTTGGATTGTGAATCCCTCATGATATTTATTATGGAATCAAGATTACAAAGAAAATGTATAATACATGCATCCCTCACATTATTAAGCAATTTTCCATAAATTGGCTCAAAGCATATTTGCCTCATGAGTCACAATATATACATGTATCCCATACCTTAATTCCATTAATAAGTATTTAGTAGTTGTATTATCCAGTTGACATTTTTGTTAGATTTTTGAACTTGTATAACAATCGTTTTAGGGGTTTTCTCATATTGAAATGGAGTTTAACATGACACTAAGCAATAAAATAAATTCAACTACAAGAACTTTATTGATCTGCTCCTAATAAGAATTTACATAAAGCATTCACTCTCGCCATTCAATTGAGGAAGAAAAGATCCTCATACTTCTTGATGTTAACCCTATGACAAACAAGCCATTTTTAACACAACTATTACACAATTTGAGAGAGTTGTAGAATATATTTAGCTCCTTCATTATTATTTTTACTATTTTCAACTATTATACATATTTCACAATTTAATTATAGTTATAATAATTTGTAGACAAGTGACAACTCCAAATCTTCGTCATAGAAAACCCACATTGTTTAGATAAAAAATTAAATTTTAACATAAAACTTTTTACTACTTTATACTTATCAAATATGTAAAGAACGCTACAATAAAACTACATTAATGTTGTAGTGCCCATTTTTTTTTTTATTCTTATTTTGGTTGATAACTATTCATTGTATCTATATTATCATGATGACAAGGACATTATTGCTTTTTTGTTTTGATGGGACATTATCACATGACATTGTTGTTTGATAGGGATATTACTACTTTAGTACATTTTTTGATATGACATTATTCATGATATCGTATTGCTAGCATTAGGATGCTAACTCTTGTTCACATGTTGACTATGAGGCACACGATGCCACTGTTCATTTTTAGATATTATGTTATGATGATGATATCATGAGTTATTATAGACATGTTTTTGTATTGATATTTGATCCATATTTGATGTATGATGATTATATCGTTTCATTCAGTGGATGATTCATGATTTTGATATACTTCTAGCTTAGCATGGCTTGTATGGATGTTGATTTCAATGCATATGATCATATTGTATTTTTTATCATATTGGGTAGATATGAGGTTTGCATTGAGTGTGTAGGTGACAAGAAATGAATCATGAGAATAACATGGGATTCAAGGAACACATGTTGCATAGCACATAAAGGCCTAAAGGCCAAACCTCTTCTTCTTCTTATCGATTATGACATTACTTTCTCATGTTGTGCCTTGTCGTGTTGGTTTTCTTTGATTTGGAATTGTGAACCTAATATTTCCCTCCATCATGGTGATGAATTGTTATATTGTTTAGGTACTTGATAATTTGTTATTTTTCCTTGGTTATTACAAGATACTACTAAATGTTATGCTTTTCCATGTGGTTCTTGCATCTATTATTTACTTTGGGGCATGATGTGTTGAGGTTAGGTGGATTAGGCCACCTAATCATGGATTAGGTGAGCCTAATTATCCCTCCAAAATGCTACATTTTCTTGAACTCGGATTTTTGAATAATGTATCATTTATGAAGGGTAAATGGTAAGTGAGTGACCTCATTTTCATTGAAAAGAGGGAATAACCCCTATCTCGTATGGGTGGGTGGAATATTTTTAATGAAAATGAGCCCCATTGGATCATTTTTCCCATCCCTACACATTTCCTATTTATGGGAACTTTTTTAATACAAAAATGCTTTTAATCTGGAGCTATGAACCAAAGGGAGTTAATGGGATCCCCACCCTTTCAATATTCTACTAAAATCCAGGAGAAATAGCTAAATCCTGCATAAACACCCTAGTGCCACAACGAAAAACAATTTAAACTTATAGGCTTACAAAAACTAAATAGCTCACAAAATATAAACATTTAATAAACTATAGCTATGCTCAGGGAACTCTAAACCATGGTCAGAATCATAAGTCCACTACTTCCTTCTTCACATTGGGCTCATCCTCAAGAGCTACAAGATGCCTGCATTTCTTCTTGAAATTCCTTCTTTCCTCCAACCTTGCTCGAGCCACCCTTAGCAAAATATTATAAGGAGATTTTCATTTTTACGAGTTGTTCAAATTTGCTTGGCAAAGGACCAATGGGGGCTTTTAAAGCATCCAAATCTAGAGATTCAAACCTCAATGGTCCCCTCTGTTTCATTATGTAGGATTTATGCACACTGGACCACAAACTTCCACAAATTTTCATTCCTTGTCTCCAACTCTTCCACAAAAACTCTAGACACCTCCTTGAGACTCCACCGAGGAATACGGTCAAAGACCAAGGGGAAAATGAAACCCTCGATGGCTTCTTCTAGCCCAATAGCATGCTTCAAAAATATCACATGATGAGAAATCATAAGGGCTTCTTCCTTATTTCTTCTTATCAACATCAAGTGATTAAAACAAGTGGAGGCCACCTCCACATTGACTCACGCCATTCCACCATCCTACAGGTAATCCTCACCCAATATCCTCTCAACCGCATTGTAAATTACCCCAGAGCCCATGCAGAAGATCAAATGTAGTCTACTCTAGGATACATGGCCGTAAAAGGCCATCTCTCTTATCCCCCGCAAAAAAAAAAACCTAAGAAGAGAAGGAATCTCCATCTCAAACTATGAAAACCACAAAAAAATGGAAGCTCTAAAAATGGGATGAAAAGGATTGATGTGATGTCGGATGAAAAAGAAAAGACAAGCCATTTCTTAAAATGAATCAACATGAATCTATTTTCCACATCAAGTGCCACCAGACTTCCTTTAATAAAACCTCCCTAAATCTTTCCACTTGGAGATATCATAACTAATGACCACCTTAGCACCTTACGTGATGAATGAATTGGCAAGAAAATTGATGCAGCCTAGAATTCGGTGATACAAACCGAATGAAACCCTATGCACGCTAGCACATCACTCGGTCTAGACCGAGCACTCACTGAAGTGCACAAAGGTACCAGGTCCCTATTTAGGGTTGTTGTTGCAGGAAGTTAGCATGATGGAGACTTATCATATATAGTTCTATTACTAGCACATCATTCTACGAGCATACCAGATCTGTATCTAAGGAAAAGCACAATTAAGTACTAACCATGATGAGATAAAAATACGAGATTTAGATAAACACAAAAACTAACACTTAGATTCAGCCAATATCCTCCATTATATTTAATGCAATAAGTATACAAAAGCTTCATTACTGATATAACAAAGTAGTATGTATGTATGCATTTAACAACATATCTCTGTATATATCTCCTCTCTCTATTACACAATTTACAACATATATATAAGGGTGGGGAATTTCCCTTCACCACTTATCTATTCCTAAAATAGTTCACATGCTCATCTTAGCCACGTGCCTTTACAAAACTAGCCACACATGCAAGTGCGCTAACAATAGACTACTACTAGCTAACTGATAGTAGCAGATCTATTTCCGGCCTCTGTCCATGTAAAGTTCTTCATATCCAATCCTCCAAACATAGCCAATGTGTGATGAACACATCTCTACCTCATTTGTGTGCTCTGCATGCCATCTCTAAAAATAGACATTTATGAGTGAAAACGGCTAAGTCTGAAATATGAAATTTTGTTCCATGCGCACATTCTCCCTATCTATTTGTGCCTTTGAATATTACTCACTTCCCTCGCGGAATTCTTGTGTGCTTTTTATCAAGTGTTCTTTGATCAAAATTACCCCACACTAATTTCATTGTCACCCGACAATGGTCATCTCCAAAAACTGAAGTAAAAAATAGAAGAATGGAAAGAATGAAAGAATGAAAGACTGTTTTTGCTCTTCAGTCTGAACAACTAATTCAGGATATTCTTGTTTTATTTCAACCTCCAAGTTCTTCTACTCAGCGAGTGCTTCCTCTACTTTTTCTAGAATGTCCATAGCAATGGACTCCAATTCATCCTCACGATCTCTCCTTTTTCATTTTGAAAGACCAACACAATGTTGGATATTGCAGTCATCCTCCCCTCTAGTAAATCCATCTTCTACGCAATGAGCTTCCCAAGCTCTTCTAGCCAAGTTTTGTGTGGTTCTTGTGCTGCTGTCAGGGCCTTGCGCTTCTATTTAACCATTGATAATCTTTCTATGCGGCCCAATGTTTCATCCTTCATCACTTTCTAGACTTCATTGTTCTCCTCTAGGGTTTTTATGTTGATGAGCGCCTCTGGAGCTATGTAGATGTTCAAGGCTTGGTTTGATTTCTTTAGTTCTTCTTGTAATGCTTGCAATAGTCCTTCATAGGATGCAATCTTCCACATCATTGAAGTCTTCTCTCGTTCTACCTCTTGTGCTGGATCCTTTGGCGCTAGCATGCGCAGAGGCTCATCTTCAAGCACCAGTCCACTAACTTCCCTACATAGTGTATTCTTTGAAGGAAATGTCGTGGTAACATTGGCTCCAAGTGTGGCCTAGTTGTTATGACATTATTGCCAATTTCTCTGCGATCTTTGATAAATACGGTGTTCTTTTTTACGTGCTAAGTCTCTCTCCCCTGCCTTAGGCATGCTATTTCCCCATCCTTAGTTTTAATCTCTTCCTTGAGTGCCCTAATTATGGTAGCCTTGTCAATATTCTACCTCGCCACATCTGTTGAGACTTTCACCAATGCATTGCTCACATGTTCATCTGACATGACATGAGGTTTTCTTGTCATGTGTCTAGCTTTGAGGTGTCTTTTTCAACCTCTGCGATATGCATGACTCCTTAGATACATCAAAATATGCCTCATCTTTGTGTGTGTGCATGGACCATGATAAATTCTTCCTTGTGTACACTGTAGCCATATAATTCCTTTTGTATTGATGTGTGCTCTGGAAACGGGCATGGACAATTTTACCTGTGTCCTCTACATAACCCATGACTAGTGGAATGTGCTCTCCACTTATTCTTTTAGACTGAGGATGCTTAGGAACTTGAGCTTTCATATTTAGGACTTGTGTTTCCATGTCTTGTGCAGTCTCTATAGTTGTCTCAGTGGTTCCATTTTCCTCATCTTCCCCTTCCTTCATTTCTTCATCTTTCTGTTCTACATTCTCTAGAGGTGTAGGAAAATTAGGTGAGTATTCCTCTGACTCTTCCGCCTCCTCATTCAACTTTAGTTTCCTTCTCCTTCTCATGAGTTGTCTCTTTCTATGGAGAGAGTCTAGCTAATCACTCATTTTCCTCATATCATCATTAATTAATTACACTAAGCTAATTAATTAAGTTGCCTATCCAACAAATACCCTAATTAACGACCTTCCGTTAATAAATCACCCCTTCTACCTAGACTAATTAATTATTATTAATTAATTAGCTTTCCCTTCCATTTAACCAATAAATCAATATTTAATTGATTTAATCCCCTTATAATAGCCTAAATCGCACTAATATTCTTCTAATTGGCTTCTATAAGCTTACATCTACCTATTAATTAATCACCTTTGATTAATTAAAATACCCCCAACTCCCATGACTTGCTAAACATGTATTAAACCCTTCTAAAGTAAGGTTACCTTTAATAAAGCAACCTTATCCATTCCTAATCATGTTTTACCTTTATCCCACATTCATGAGAATGTGTTGAATCCTTTATCCTTCGGGGCATATATAAAGAGCCCTCCACCTACCTTTTACTTACACCTAAACTCCTAAGAGAGCAAATGCAAAGCATATAGCAAAGAGACTAAGAGCTTGCACCTTGTTTTTTGAGAGTTCATCATCTTGAAGAGTTAAGCTTCATTTCTTAAAGTGCTTAGGTCATATGGGAGGTGTCAAAAGGGTCTTCAGAGCCCAACTTTGATAAGCCCCATTCCTAGGTTCTTGGAGATATAAGGACAACTATTTTGATTGCCATGGAGCTTATTTAGGTCCATTTTACTTTTTGTTTGGTAATCTAGAATAGAGAGATTTAAATATTTAGCATTGTTAGTTTCAAAGTTTGTATTGCATGAATGCTAGGTATTAACCCTTGTGTTTAGCTCTTATCTTTGATGGTGTTTAGATTTTGTCATTAGCTTTGTTATAGAACTATTTAGGTGTTAGTTCTCATTCATCTAACTTAGCTAAAAGCAAAAACATGCACACATTTGGCATGCCCGGTGGGACTTACTCCATTGTCCTTTGCACTTAATTTCAAGTTTTTGTAGTTAAGTTTTATTTTTGGTTACTAACCCTCTTTTACACATGTTGATCTAACTTGTTTTTCTTAACTTGTTTTGTTGAGTTTGCATGTGTTGAGTCTTCCTTGTAGGTATAAAGGAGGTGAAGTGCTGTCAAAATTGGAATTGATGGGAAAATTTCAAGATTTCTCCATGTTTTCATTTTTAGAGCTTACTTTTTTCAACATTTTACATGCTAGTTTTGTCAATTTCTTGAAAATTTTAAATTCTTGAGCATGTAGGTTAGTGTTTGATAGTGTTGAGTCTTCTATTTACATATTAATGTGGTGGGTTGCTGTCATCAAAATTTAATCTTTGGGAAAATTTCAAGATTTCATCATGTTTTCATTTTTAGAGCTTACTTTTTCATCATTTTACATGCTAGTTTTGTCAATTTCTTGAAAATTTTCAATTCTTGAGCATGTAGGTTAGTGTTTGATAGTGCTGAGTCTTCTATTTACATATTAATGTGGTGGGTTGCTGTCAAAATTTAATCTTGGTGAGAAAATTTCAAGATTTCATCATGTTTTCATTTTTAGAGCTTACTTTTTCATCATTCTACATGCTAGTTTTGTCAATTTCTTGAAAATCTTAAATTCTTGAGCATGTATGTTAATGTTTGATAGCGTTGAGTCTTCTATTCATATATTAATGTGATGGGTTGTTGTCAAAATTGAATCTTGGTTGGAAAAATTTGCCCATTTTGCAGATTAAGGACGTTTTTTTTTGACATTTTTGAGTGCATGTCAAGTGCATACCCATGAGCATAAGAGCATATGCGTAACCCATCTTCCGAAGGCCATAACTTTTGCTCCCGAACTCGAAATGACTCCATTTTTTTTGCGTTGGAAAGGTATTGAAGTTAACTATGCAATGAAAACATAAATTTGGGATTTATACTTACAAAAATTATAGGTTTTTCTGTTATTTTAAAACTGGTCATTTTCTAACATGTCTAATGTTTTGATGAATGTTGTATTTCCATGCTTACTCGATTTAGACCAAAGTGTGTGTATGCTCTTCTCTTGCACCTTTTGGTGATCTTGAGAATCAAAAACAACTTTGATCTATATCTTTTTAACATTGGGATTAAACTTGGAAATTTGATTATTCATTTTGCTTAAGGGAATGAACCTTTTACAAAGCATTTTTCAATGGTCCTTTGATTTGAAGTTTTCCATTTCTATATAGTTGGGATAAAGTTTGTGTATGCTCTTCTCTTGCACCTTAGGGTGATCTTGAGAATCAAAAGCAACTTTAGTCTTCATTTTATAACATTTGGTAAATTGGAAACTTCATCTTTCACTTTTGGTTTAAGGGAATGAACCTTTTACAAAGCATTTTTCAATGGTCCTTTGATTTGAAGTTTTCCATTTCTATATAGTTGGGATAAAGTTTGTGTATGCTCTTCTCTTGCACCTTAGGGTGATCTTGAGAATCAAAACAACTTTAGTCTTCATTTTATAACATTTGGTAAATTGGAAACTTCATCTTTCACTTTTGGTTTAAGGGAATGAACATTTATCAAGAATTTTGTATGGTTCATTGATTGAAAAGATTTTCTTTACTTTTTAGTTGGATTATTTGTTGTGTATGCTCTTCTTCTCTGCATCCTGGATGATCTTGAGAATCAAAAGCAACTCTTAATCCTCTTTTAAATAATGTGATTTTCTTGGAGAACTACTAACGCTTGAGTGCAGGACCTAAAAACGCTTGTCAAAGAAAGGAGGAATCAAAAAAAATCAAAAACTACTAATACAGTTGTTATATAAGTTGCCAAAAGGTGTTCAAGAAAACCACACCTAATTAAACAAGATAAAAAGAACAACATATTCAAAACATTGTATTGCAGGTTTTGGAAAAGGGTACGTCCCTCTCCGCTCAACTGGAACATAACCCCTTTGGCATAACGCCTTAAGCTACAACAATGGGGGTGGTTCCAGGAACCCCAAAGTAGTCCACGCAAGAGGGAACCTTGTGGATGAAATGGGAAGTGCTCCGCACTACCTACTTGACTAGTGATTCCTTTGTGAGATAGAGTTACAAGTTGTCCATTGTGGTGACCCCAATGATAGTACACGTAGACGCACTAGTTGCCTACTGTTCTTGAAGGGGGTAAAGTAAAGCCGAGATACTCCCAAACTAGTCAGTGTGACTTTTTGGGTAAATCGCGCTCGCTCGTGGCAACTTTGTAACACCTAGGGTGAGAGAACCACCTAGGAGAATATACTTTGGCCAGGAGCCCACTTTGACCATTTTAAAAATAGTGTTGAGTTGTGAACCTTCTTTTTGAGAAACGTGTGTGACGATTACTTTCGCCTAGTTTTTACTTGCCTTAGGGTGGTGAGTGAAACTCA
This sequence comes from Taxus wallichiana var. yunnanensis, assembly GCA_018340775.1. Classification (NCBI taxonomy): domain Eukaryota; kingdom Viridiplantae; phylum Streptophyta; class Pinopsida; order Cupressales; family Taxaceae; genus Taxus; species Taxus wallichiana. The sequence goes on along the minus strand of CM031241.1, from coordinate 91,388,485 downwards.
CGAAGTGAGGCTAGCATTTTTCATCATTTTTCTTGATTTATTTCTTCATATTCTTTTGACACTTTGTTGATCAAAAGAGGTGTGATTACCTTTGTTTCCATTCGATCTGCTTCTCTCACTTTTATGTCCGTTTACGCCCATCCATGTTCATGGTCGGGTTAGTTAAACGTCTAAAGTGAGCGGAGGCATTTTCACGTCATTCGTAGCCATTGTGATCTTGATACCCACGTCAAGATCATCATCAGTAGTTAGCGTGGTTCATCACCGTGGACTTCCATAGAGGAGTTAGCTTTTTTCTCGTATCATTACAATTTTCGATATTTACGTCTTGTTTCTTGTAAACTCGACATAAATACCTATATTGTACGGTTACGCTGCACACATTCTTAACTATTCCTAGCTATACTTTGAGATTTTTTTTTGTTCGGTTTTATTATTACCTCGATTTCAAAAGGTGCTAGGCACTACCATTTGTGCATGTTATATCAATAACACCTCGATATCAATACTTCACTTTCTTGCAAAGTGGGTTAACATATCTTGGTGATATTGTTGTGTCATTCACAAATCGTAATTGGCACTTTTTGAGATATAGGTCTTAATCAGACTTGAGCTTGCTCATCATATATCTTGATTGGGAGATCACATTTAACTTCATGTATTTACTTACGTCTTGTTCATTCCTTTGAACTTGGCATAAGTGGAGACATCTTGTTAATCATCTGGCATCGCAAATTACTTTGAAACGTAGTCTAGGAAGTACTTCATTTGATTAAGTTTTGGTACCAAACGATTGTTTCATTGGTGACTTTATCATTCTATCACATTGGTATTCTCACACTGTTAATTTACTCTTAACACGTACATCTTGTGTTTCACTTAGGGGTAGTCATTGAATTTTGAACAAATCTACAACTTACCTTAGTGAAACTTATCATGAAAACATGGCTCCCAAGACACGTCTAGGTTTAAAGAAACAAACATATGAGGAACAACAAGTGCAAGCTTGGGAAACCTCTAATGACAAGGGTCAAACCCATTTATTGGACACGATCTAGGACCACTATTTTCTGCAGAAAAGGAAACAGAAGAAATGGTTGATCATAGTGGAAATGAATTAGAATCACCACACGCAGACTTTGATTTTGACCCCACTCTACTAGATGAGTTTCTCCTTAGAAACAAAGATAGAGTTTTGGCATGGGTCATGGAATTAGGGGCCAAATTCCCACCGAGAATGAACCAATATTACCTACAAATGACACTACTAAGGAAGAACCCCCTTATCAATATGGAAGATATTTTTAAAAGGGCATGCTTCCACTTCTTACGTAGAAAATGATAAAGTGGTAGGGCATAGAATACCCCTCATCAAAGTGCCACGAAGAAACAAGATAGAACATGAGACAGGGAAGAACCTCCACAATACGAAGAGGAAGAACCTTTAGAAGAAGAAGACACAAACCAAGTCACAATCCAACAACAACTCAGTAACCTAAGCCGACAACTAGCTTTGCTTACTTTCCAGGTACAGAAAGACACAAACAAGAATGTTCAAAAGTCAAGGCCTAAGTTTAGGATCCACGAACTCCATCGAGAAAACCAAGGAGAAGAAGACATGGGGTATCATCATGTACACATCCCCGCTTCTCCCACTAGAGAACAATTGCTCGCACAAGAAGTGCAATCTATGAAAGCAACGCTTGCATGAGCATACAAGAAAGCAATATAGGGAGTATTAGGAAATACCAATACGAAGAACTATGCCCCTATCCTTTTGACAAGACAATGACCCTTCAACCCTTTCCAAAGAAATTTGATATGCCAAAGTTTGACAAATACAAAGGAAAGGGAGACCCAAGGGATCATGTTAAAGATTTCTACATGGCATGTCAAGAGGTGTCTTATAGTGATAATTACCTCATCAGACTTTTTCCTAAGAGTCTCGGAGGTCAAGCATTGGAATGGTTTACGCGCTTACCACGAGGATCAATTTTCACCTGGCCAGAATTGGTGGAAAGATTCTTGCGTCATTTCTCATATAACATAGAGAGTGACATCACCATGGCAGACTTGTGCGGCACAAAACAATGCCCAAATGAGACCTTCGCCAGCTTCCTCCAACGATGGAGAGGGATAGCTAGTCGCTTCCCTTGCGCTTTCCCTGAGAAGCAGCTGGTCAGTATTTTCATCCCTAATCTCAACCTAGATATAGCTTTCCACCTCCAAATGCATTGTGTCCGCACCTTTGAGGAGGTTATCGAGAAAGGGATTCAAATAGAAAAGGCTCTCATTGCCAAAGGCACCCTCAAAACCCAATCTAAAGACAACCAAAGTGTCAAACCCACCTGAAAAGCCAAAGATCTTTAACAAAAAAAAAATGTGGTGGGAGACGGAATCACTGATTCCAAACGTGTTCAAATGGTCCAAACCAATCAACCTTTTAAACTAACCAAGGGCCCAATTCAACCACCACCAAAGTGACGAACATTCACCTCCCTCAATGAACCGTTGTCCATCATACTAAAATAGTTGGATGTGGCCCACATGATGACCTATCCTACAACGCAACCATTTGATGACAACGCTCCTAAACCTTCATGGTATAAGGAGCATGAATACTGTGAAATGCATCGCGTTAAAGGTCATAAGATAGACAAATGTCTGCGGCTTCGCCACTATATTCAGGACCTCATTGATAATGGGGAGATAGAGGTGGATAACCCTGGAAAAATGCAAACACCTAACGAGAAAATGGGGATTTATAAGGAACCATTCCCTAAGCATGATAAGTCAGAAAAGACAAAGCCGGATCGGGGAGACTCATCCCAAACCTATAAAGCCATGAATTACTTGTATACCAAAAGAGATAACAATCATTACGATTCACTTATCGGATGTATTCACTCCCCTACTGACCGTGTCAATACCATCCGGATCAAGGGAAAGGAATGCGCTATGGTAACAAGGCGTGCCCGCCTCGTGATTCCGGAACCCTCTCTGTTGACCCCGCAAACTGGTAAATATAACCTTTTAGAACAACTTGAGAGGACACCTGCTAAGATCTCGATCTTAGATCTTCTCAAGATATCCAATGTGCATAAGGACATTTTGTATCAAACTCTCTTCAGGGTCGGGAGTGCCTTTAGAAGTCGATCCTACATACCTTCAAGCCGCGGTGGAAAATATTACACCAAGTGAGCATCTCACTTTCAACCATAGGGAGGTCCCTACCGAGAATCCTAAACATAATCTTCCCTTATACATTGAGGTAGTTGTCACCCGCAGGAAAATCAAATGGGTGCTTGTGGATAACGGATCTGGATTGAACATCTGCACGCTTAAATTAGTCAAACAATTGGGACATACGGAGGCAGATCTTGAGTCCCATATCATCACTATCACCGCATACGACAACGCGGAAAGAGAGTCAAGCAGCACCATTACGCTGCCCATGGAGGTGGGCCCCACTTGCCATCAGACAAAGTTTCACGTCCTAGACTTGGAACTTCCATATAATATGCTTCTAGGCCGACCATGGATCCATGCCATGCAGGCCGTGCCATCAACATTTCATCAATGCATCAAGTTGAAGCATGAGGGACATACGGTAACAATACCAGGAGACTCAGAGCCCTTTGCTCATTATAGAGCTCTCAATAGCTTTGCACGAAATGGTACATACGCATGTCCCTCCATGGATATGGCCATTCCTTTTCAGTCTGAGGCTATGGAATCCCGACTGGATTCAAATTCTCTTAGGTCTTGCACTCATGGGGCATCCACTTCCACATCTCCATTTGATTCATGGGAGATGAAAATTCTGGAATATGGTTATGGGGAGTATAATGTACAACAAGCACTCTTGGTTTCTGACCTCTCCTTGTCACCCAAGACTAGAGGTCGACCCAACTACCACTTCAGGAGACCTAGAGAGGAACACACTATTGGGTCATTCCTACCTGGAGGCTTGTTAGCTGAGGAAAATTACTTGATCCACCTACTACTTGGGTCCCTGAGGACACTCAACCATCTTGTTATCAAACCCCGGAATATGAAAAATCTAGCAGAATGATGTACTCCATGGGCTACAAAGGCCTAGGATGTGGGAGGAATGAACAAGGACAAAGAGAACCAGTCCCTCTTCCACATTTCAAAACAGAAAGATATGGCATTGGGATTCCCTTATGGAGCACACCCCAACGATCAAGATGTGACTTGTTCTGAGCATGAGGATAGCTCCGAGTACCTAGACAAATGATACGGATTCCCATTGTAGCCTATATGAGGATCTGGCCTCCACGAACCTTTTCATGAACAATGTTGTCCTGACCATAACCCCCACCGAACCAACCCTTGACCTTGTGTACCCTTCCCTTGTTGAATGGGACCAACAACGTCACGTGCCACTAGATTTATTCGAGAATGACGAGGCTATTGCAGAGTTCATGGGCATAAGGGATACAATTCCCATTGGAGATCACAAGAAGGGTTTCTTTATCGACTTGACACACTCGCGCCTACTTTGGCGAGGAGGTGAACTTCGTGGTCAGCAAAATTTAAAGAAAAGTGAGGGCAAGAGTTCTAAAGAAAAGCCTCGCAAAAATCAAAGTCCAAGTCACACAAGCTGAAAACCTCTTTGAGGCAATCGGCCGACAAACAAATAAGAAAATCAAAGGACAAACAAAGTGACCACGCCAAGGATGAAAATCTCGTAGAGACATCCTTGGATGAAGATCTCAACCTACCTCCCGATCCTACACGTATGGAGGATTTATCAAAATTGTTAGTCAAGAAACCATTGATGTCAATATTGTACCAAGAAGATCCCAAGATAGTAAAATTGGGAGCATCACTCTCGGCCAGAGAACAAAAGACGTTCACTATGCTACTGCGAGAGTTTATTGATGTGTTCGCATGGTCTTACAAAGACATGCCCGGCTTAGATCCAACTTTGGTCGTGCACAACCTGGTTGTGCACGCAGATGCTAAGCCTATCAAACAAAAGCTTCAAAGATGCACCCAAGAGTGGCCTTGTTAGTTAAAGAAGAGTTGGAAAGGTTGCTTGCAGCAGGATTCATCAGGCCAATTGATTATTCTGAATGGATATCAAACATTGTTCCTATCCAGAAGAAACCTATTGGTATCTAAATCTACACAGATTTTAGGGACATCAATAAAGCTTTCCCTAAAGATGACTTTCCATTACCCAACATTGACATGATTGTTGACTCAACCGCAGGTATGAAATGCTATCACTCATGGATGGCTTTTTTGGGTTATAATCAAATTAAGATCGCTGAGGAAGACCAACACAAAACAACTTTCACAACTCCTTGGGGCACCTTCTATTATCAAGTGATGCCATTTGGCCTTAAGAATGTGGGAGCAACTTATCAGCGGGCCATGACAGTAATATTTCATGATATGATTCATGACATCATGGAAGACTACGTAGATGACATCCTGGGAAAGTCCAAAACAAGAGAGGATCATCCTATCATTTTGCGGCATATCTTTGAACTGCGTGAATACAAAGTCAGGATGAATCCAAAGAAGTGTGTCTTCGGTGTGCTATCTGGGAAACTATTAGGCTTCATCGTGTCAAGATGAGGTATTGAGGTAGACCCTGCTAAAGTGTCTGCCATCACAGAAATGCCTCCACCTGAGAATATCAAGCAACTGCGTAGCTTGCAAGGGAAAATTCAAGCCATTCGCCGCTTTATCTCCCAGCTTGCAGATAAATGTCACTCATTCACTCATTTTCTTAAGAAGGATGTCACTTTCATCTGGGGACCCGAGCAACAACAAGCCTTTGCTTTGCTTAAACAGTACCTGGCTAATCCACCTGTCCTCATGCCTCCCACTCCGGGAGAACCACTTTTGCTCTATATTTCCGCTACGCAATACGCTATTGGTGCACTGCTCACCCAATATGACCTTAGCCATAAAGAGAAAGTAGTGTACTATCTGAGTCACACCCTCATCACCTATGAACTTAATTATCCTCAGATTGAAAAGGCTTGCTTGGCCGTTGTTTTTACCTTTCAAAACTTCACCATTACCTGCTAAATACTAAGACCAAGCTCATATCCAAGGTCGACCCACTCAAGTATTTGTTGTCCAAACCCACCCTCACAGGTAGAATGGCTAATTGGATCATTCTACTTAGTGAGTTTGATATAGAATTTGTCCATCAAAAATCAGTTAAAGGACAAGTACTTGCCGACCAACCAAAGCAAGTGGAAGCACTTTTTGCAAAGTAACCTTTGAGTCTGGATCTGCCAGATGCATCTTTGCTCTACATTGAAGAATCTATCGTATGGCAGATACATTTTGATGGATCTTTTACGTTTCATGGTTCAGGTGCAGGAGTGGTCCTTATTACTCCTTCGGGTGATCCTATACCGCAAGCTTTCCGCCTGGCCTTCCCTTGCACGAACAACATTATGGAATATGAAGCACTCATTGTAGGGATGAAGCTAGCCATCAAGTGGAATATTCAACATGTTAAGGTTGTAGGTGATTCGCAGCTAATCATCAAATAAGTTAATGATGAGTATAAAGTTAAGGATGACAAGCTCATACCTTACAAGAAGTTAGTGGAAACTCTAAAGGAGTATTTTGTGCGCATTACCTTTGAGCAGATCCCAAGAGCGCAAAAACAGATCGCAGATGCCATGGCAATGGTGGGATCTATGCTTCAGTATTCCACCAGGGAACAATGATATGCCATTTTTCGTAGAAAATCTACACCAGCCCGCGTATGACATGCCGGAATCTTGTCCTGGCTTGTGAGGTTGTTGGTCCCTATTCCCATGGTATGAACCCATTTTCACCTATCTTAAGGATAGTACTTTCCCTCCCAATATCTCCCATTCTGAAAAGCAAATCCTGATTCACCAGATAGCCCATTACACCCTTTTAGGAGGTACACTTTATCATCATGGCTACGATGGGAATCTGTTACGTTGTCTGGATGTGACGGAGTCAATCCAGGCAATTAAAGAAGTACACGAAGGAGTGTGGAGCACATACAAATGGAATGGTCTTGGCTAAGAAACTATTAAGAGTAGGTTACTATTGGCCCACCATGGAAACTGATTGTTGTAATTATGTTAGAAAATGTGTGCTTTGCCAAAAGTATGGAAATTTCATCCATGCTCCATCGCAACCATTGCAACCAATCACTACCCCGTGGCCATTCTCCAAGTGGGGACTTGATCTAATAGGGAAGCTTACTCCTACCTCATCTGATGGTCATACACATATCATCACAGCTACATAATACTTTACAAAATGGGTGGAGGCTGTCCCTTTAACCTATGTCACAGGAGCACAGATTTCTAAATTCATCATGAATCACATTATTTGCCGATATGGTATCCCTGCAGCCATTGTCACAGATAATGGGAAGTCATTTAAGAACAAAACTATGAAAGGTCTTTGCCAACGGTTCCAAATCAGATTGAAATGGTCCACGCCATATTACCCTCAGGGTAATGGACAAGCTGAGGCAACAAACAAGACTTTGGTAAGGATAATGGAGAAGATGGTTAGCAAAACCGGTCGAAACTGGCACCTACAAATCCACCCAGCCCTCTGGGCCTACCGAACATCAATTCGCACTCCTACGGGTGCGACGCCATATTCCCTAGTGTTTGGGATAGAATCTATCATCCCTTTAGAGATTGAACTCCCATCCCTGTGAATTTCTCTTCGGGACTATTTGGATAAGGATGAAGATTATCGAGTGGCAAGATTGGCTGAGTTAGAGCTCCTGGATGAGAGGCGCATTCGCGCTCTTAATCACCTGAAGGTATATCAACACAGAATCTCCCGCAACTACAACAAGAGAATCATCCCTCGCCAGTTTGAGGTGGGTGATTTAGTTATGAAGGAGAACCAGTTCAACACCAGAGCAGAGTGAGAAAAGAAAGGGAAGTTCGAACCACACTGGTTAGGACCCTATGTCATAGTTGCCAAGTATGGCACCGGGGCATACAAACTGGCTCACCCCAATGGTGATGAGCTCCGAGAGCCAATGAATGCCATGCATCTTAAGAAGTTCTATGCTTGAACATGGCACAAAAAAAAAAATAAAAAAAAAAAAACAAAAAAAAAAAAAAAGAAAAAGAGAAAAGAAAAAGTCGTCATCCACTAGTGAAAACCACGCAATGTGGCACTTTGACAAGTCCTTGGGTGAAAACCAGTGGCTCGTGCCTCGGGAGGATTCGTTGTTCACAAGCATTCTATATTAGAAGGGTAGTTGTCTTTTTGCCCGGACTCGGTTCCCGCCTTCGAGTTTTCTTGTGCACACCATCTTGTCCAGCCTTGATCCGCTTTCCTTCTTCTATTCATCTGTAAGGGACGTGGTCTTTCGTTATTTCCCATCTTACGCTGGGGCAACTCAACGACTTCACCTTCTTGTTCATAAGTGTGTGGCTTCTGCCCTTGTATATTCCCCACCTAACGCTGGGGGCATCCATGCTTTCTTGGTTACCTGCACATAGCTTTGGAAAACTGTTAAAACACAAAAACAATATAAAATTGTTTCGAGAAAAACACAAAAACAATAGAAAATTGTTTTGAGAAAAACACAAAAACAATAGAAAATTGTTTTGAGAAAACACAAAAACAATAGAAAATTGTTTTGAGAAAACACAAAAAATTGTTTTGAGAAAACACAAAAACAATAGAAAATTGTTTTCACAAAAACAATAGAAAATTGTTTTGACAAAAACAAAAACAATAGAAAATAGAAAATTGTTTACAAAAACAATATAAAATTGTTTCACAAAACCTAAACAATAGAAAATCGGTTTATGAAAACATATCTTACAAAAACATTTACTTGCATTGTCTTGTTTTCTTGCTTTGCTTGTTGCTTGTATAGTGTTTTACGTGCTTGCTTTTGAGTTGTTTGTTGCTTGGGTGTACTTTGTCATAGTTTATCTTTTCTTGCTTAGAATAGATTCATTCTTGCTTGTGCATATTGTAGTGGGTTTCGACATGCTAGTGTGTTAATTCTTTATTTCTTTCTTAATGCATTTGGTTGTGTTTTGTTACTTGTTAATAAGGCATGGTGATTCATGGTGTATTGCATTAATTCCTGGTGTTCTTTGTAGCATTTGGCTGTGTTTCTTGCATGTGCTCTATTTTTTTATCATTCACATCACATTACCATCACTATCATCACATCTAGCATCATCTATACATCATATATAAACAAAAATGCTAAGTTTTACATCATGCATGTATGCTAAGCTAATCATCACATATCATATCATCAATGGGGGCAAGAGGGGTTGCGCATAATCAAAAATCTATCCCCCCGCACCAATATCATCATATCATCCCATCCATATACATCAAAATAACACTTGAAAACAACATTTGATATTGTCTACAGATCTATCATCTACAATCTACAACACGCCTCAAACGATCACGTGCGATCACCATCTCTCCTGAGTGTCAGAGCCTCACATGGTAAGTTTTCTAAACTAAGTGGTTAAAATGAACCTGATTGCATGATGTTTTTTTCCCTGGGGGTATATTAACCTGTTTTTCACCGATCGGATGGCCAGACACCCATTTAGCTCACCGTTTTCTCCTCTGTTCGTTGTGGAATAATTATTTTTAATTAAATAATTATTTTTCTCTTATTTTTCACCGTATTGGGGCATTTTTTGTCCAATACCCCTTTCTTCTCCCCTGACAATTTTATTGCTCCTGGTGATTTTTATTCTTCTTCACACCCTCGTAAATAATTATTTTTCAAATAATTATTTTTTCTTAATTTTTCCACTAAACAAGGACATTATTTGTCATTTGTTTCTCTTTTCTTCCACCTAGGGCACTTTCTGTTGCCCCTAGGCCCTTCTTTTTCTTCTTCTCCTTTCTTCTATTGTTTATCATGGTTCAGAAAGCCAAAACAATACAAACATTTACTATATCAAAAAAATCCAAAAACAAGGCAAAATTTTTCAAAAAATTCCTAAAAAGTAAAACACCCTACAAAATGGTAACTTGCTTCTTTACGTGAAACTTGTGTCTGCGCATGGTATTTTCTCCATATCCTGTTGGTTTGTCTCACATCTTCCCGATTAATATGACTCATGGATCACCGGATTCACAACCATTCACAAAAAGCTAGCTTGCTTGCTTCATCTCGTACTGGGGCACTTTTGGTTGCCTCGTGTGTGTTGTTTATTGCAGCACAAACGCTTTTCATGGACCCCGTGTCCATTTTCATTTCCCTCGCATGTATCCTTGCTTGGGGCATCATTTTTAACCCTTTCATCAATCATGAACTTGTGGATCTCTTCAGCACTGATAACAAAACATTTGTACAACCTGTCTTGACCGTTGTTGGGTTAGATATGTGTGTTCGTACTTGTTTTCCCTGTTATATGAGCTTGTTTCCTTCTCGTATTGCATTGCATTATTGTATGTTGCGTGGAGTTGGTATTTTCAGCAATGGACAATTGTTCGTAGTATGGCTTTTCATGTCATTCTACCTTTGTCGTATGCTTATATTTTTCATAAGGACCGATGATGTAGTTCCTATGGCAATATGATGACATCAAATTTGTTCCAAACAAATAAGTGGCTAGAGGTTAAGCTCTTCTCTCCCCTCATCCATATTTCTTCTACACCACTTCCCTTTCACCCCTAATTCTCCTCTCCTCGAGGCATCCTGCCTCGTCCCCATTCTTTTGCCTACTTCTCATCTTTTTCGATCATCGATCGGCTTCCTTCATCACCCCATCGACACTCGAGGGGGCATCTCTCCCTCCTACTAATTTTTCTTCTATCCCTTCAAAATCTCTTCTGTCTACTATCTTTGAAGTGGCATCACTTACGCCACCCCAAAGAGGGGAAAATGTAGACACCTATAATTACGCCCAAGCAATTTAAATACTTAAATTGCGCTAATTATCCCCTTTCTCGCAAATCAACGACATATCATCAAAAGCACTCATTTTCCCTCATATCATCATTAATTAATTACACTAAGCTAATTAATTAAGTTTCCTATCCAACAAATACCCTAATTAATGACCTTCCGTTAATAAATCACCCCTTCTACCTAGACTAATTAATTATTATTAATTAATTAGCTTTCCCTTCCATTTAACCAATAAATCAATATTTAATTGATTTAATCCCCTTATAATAGCCTAAATCGCACTAATATTCTTCTAATTGGCTTCTATAAGCTTACACCTACCTATTAATTAATCACCTTTGATTAATTAAAATACCCCCAACTCCCATGACTTGCTAAACATGTATTAAACCCTTCTAAAGTAAGGTTACCTTTAATAAAGCAACCTTATCCATTCCTAATCATGTTTTACCTTTATCCCACATTCATGAGAATGTGTTGAATCCTTTATCCTTTGGGCTATATAAAGAGCCCTCCACCTACCTTTTTACTTACACCTAAACTCCTAAGAGAGCAAATGCAAAGCATATAGCAAAGAGACTAAGAGCTTGCACCTTGTTTTCTTGAGAGTTCATCATCTTGAGGAGCTAAGCTTCATATTCTAGCCTAAAGTGCTTAGGTCATATGGGAGGTGTCAAAAAGGGTCTTGTAGCCCAACTTTGATAAGCCCCCATTCCTAGGTTCTTGGAGATATCAAGGACAACCAAATATTGATTGCCATGGAGCTTATTTAGGTCCATTTACTTGTTTGTTGGTAATCTAGAGAAGTAGAGATTTAAATACTTTAGCATTGTTTAATTCAAAGTTAATGCATTATGCTAGGTATTAATCTTGTTTAGCTCTCATCTTTGATGGTGTTTAGATTTTGTCATTAAGTGTGTGGTAGTGTAACGAATTGTTACACCAAAACCTCAAGGCGTTAGTGAAATCCGCACATGAGAATCATAACATCCCACCACACTTCCGTAGCCCGGACCCCGGGCTAGATTTGCGCCCATATAGTGGGACCCTACCCTACCCTATACGAGCCCGGGTGAACACTGCAATGCCAACGTAGCTACCCATGCCGGGACTTGAACCTGGGTGGTTGCTCTGATACCAAATGTAACGAACCGTTACACCAAAACCTCGATACCACTAGATATGAACCTTGCATATAATAAATCAATAAATTGCAGAAGATAACACAACACCGGATATATGGGGGCCAATATGCCCTAATATCAATATATTCAGAATAATACCCTTAAGGTAGGGCAACACCATACAATGCTCCTTAAGGAAGGAGTAACTCCACAATCTCCCAAGATGGGAATCCACTTGAGGGGACACCTCCAATATACCTCTACTAAGTAGAAGACTCAACTCATACATACTTTCCTCATAATTATACTCACATCCTTTAAATAGGATAGGTAACACCTAATCCCAATGTAGGCCGACCCATTACCCAATATAATTAATTCCTATGTGAGACCATATAACTTACTAACGGGATGTGTGCCACATGTCAACATATCCATCAACCCATATACATTATAATATTATATCCCATGTGAACCCATACATATAACTAAGGGGATGTGTGCAACATGTCGGCATCTCCATCAACCCATATATATTATATTACCATATCCCAGGTACATAGAAGGTAGTCACAATCTACCTTATCCGCATTGAATGTTAGTCACCGCACATCTGAGAACCTATGTACTGACACCTAGAAGTACCTTGTTGTGAAGGCATATGGTAACTTACACCAAGGGATCCATGCTCCATCTTTCATGGTGAACCGTCGTTATGAAAAAGTGCTGGTATACAACAAACTGAATTGCCTTTCCAACCACCAAAGGCAAGTCCTTGGGGATGTGCCATTCTTCTTCAAAGGCCACGCGGAGCCTATCATACCATTTCTCAGCCCTTTGCTTGACCTGTTCTATCATGGATCCCTCACATAAGTACTTTTGAAGCATTCTGCAGGTGACTTGTGCTCCATGGGATACTCCCATATCTTCTCCTTTGGTCCATCGAGTACTCCGATCTCTATAAACACCAATGATAACATAAAATCTCTAAAGTTGATATTTCCTCCTATGCAAACTTCCTCAAAGTGATATTTTTGTGATATACCATTAAATTTTGTATACTACCCCTTCGGACATCTTTTTGGTAATGTGCAGCCACATGGTGTTCGCTTGTGATCACCTTTCTTGGTCATTTAGCTTTGTAAAAAAATGTGTAGCTACTTACACCACCTGGATACTTCTTCGGTTTATCAATGTCCATGCTGTGTGGACCCTTTTGTGTACCCTAACTCCTTTCTCGTTCTCCAATATTGCAGCCTTGTTTGTTAAATCATTTCGCAAACCGTCTCATGTTCCTTTCACCCGTTCTTTGTGGAGATGAGCGCGGCTGAAATTCTACGGCTCTACATCCTGCAAAGTAGAAAAAATATTTGTGCACTTTGCTCATGAGCCACTGGTACAAGGGCTCGTATTTCCCAAAGTAAGGGATTTCGTATAGCTGGTAAAATCTAATCTTCTTCAAGAGCTTCTCACCAGCATCGTCATACACCGGCATGTCTTCTATCGTGAGTTTATTTATCTTTGTATTCGAGTAAAACATCAAGCTCCTTCTTATTATCCGTAGTATGGTGATTTTACTCACTCACCTTATTTCTTCTTATGTGAGAATCCCACTCTGGCCTACAATAACTCCCTCTGGATATTACATTTTTGAAAAATTGCTTTCAGAGCCATCTCCTCTTCCTCTTCGGCTACCTTCTTCTTTCCCTTCACTCCTATTGCAACTACTTTCTTGGGTGCCATTTCTACCTTGCAATCCTTTGTAGATCCTTGCCTCTTGAATTTTGCAATGTGTGAATCAAACCCTAGCTCGATTCAGCATGCCCTAGGTGAAATTACGTGCCCTTACTCCTCTCTGTCACCTTGCTTCGCTCAAACCCTTTACCACCGGGGACACAAGCTCTTTCTGTGCATAGATTTCTTCATCACGACTGGTTACACACCTCTCACACCTCAATACAATCACTCGGCTCTTCGCACTTAGCTCCTTTTCAAATACTCTTAATCGCAATGGTAAAAATGAACTCACATCCCTTCCTTATATAGATTCCCAAAAATTTTATGCATTCATTACTCCTTCACCTACTAAATATTCTCTCATTAATTGACCAATTCCATCCTTTATACGCATTACATCGTTTCACCTCAGCTATAACCTTCTAGTGTGCCTTCCCACCTTTTATTCATAGACTTATCTTCAACATGCTTCCTTGCACCCAAGTACCTCATCACCGCACCTTCGCGGTAGTTTTTATGGCCTATGCTTACCTCACATTATATTGTCCCTTCATTCATCTCTATATTTGGTCACTTTTTAGAGGCAATCCTTTGAATTGAAGAGCACCCGTAGCAACTTATTCCTTTCACCTTTCAATTCCCACAATCTTGTACCTGGATATCGACAACCACCCCACACTAAAAGTATGTGCAGTCCTCTATGCATAAACATGCTTCATGTAGTAATTAGCTTCATGCACGCAAGTGTGCTTATTTCACAACACACCAACTAAATTGAAAAATCATAGCGACAAAGAAGGAAACACATTAAGGAAATACATAATTGAAAACCTAATCTAAATGGCAATACTGCCTTATTACAAACACCAAGAAGACTTATTTATAGTAGGGTTTCAGCCTACTCTCGTTGAAGTAACCGGGTAGCTGTGTTCCATCAAGTGATTCTTCTTGTGCAAGTGCATGTTTCAAGGATGTAAGTGATAACATACGGCCTCAACCAATGTACCTTAAGTTTTCTTGGATGGCACAATAACTTAGAGTCATAAAGAAGTACCATTTTTCCAATCTCAAACTTCTTATCCCTTATGTTTTTGTCATGCCATGCTTTCTTCCTGGCCTTTTCTTGCTTCTGACTCCAACATGTTATGGCTCATCGCTCATCCAGCTGAATTATCTTTTCAATCCATTCTTCTAAATCTTTCTCATCAACTAGACCTCCAATGTGTGTAATACGCAAAGAAGGTAACATAAATTCCATAGGAAGAACGGCTTCTACGCCAAACACTAACTGAAATGGTGTGGCTTTGTTCAACCTTTTATATGATGTTCTATATGCCCAAAGTACTACACATACTTTATCATCCCAATCCTTTCTTCCAATATCATATATCTTTGTCAATGTGTGGCCCAAAATTTTGTTAAAATCCTCAATAGTTCCATTTTCCGAGGATGATAGGGTGTAGTTTTATGGTGTACAATCATGAACTCATCCATTAAATTTCTGATTGTCTCATTAATAAAATGTGTGCCCCTATCACTGTTCAAACTCAAAGGACCTCCATACCTTGTAATAATATGTTCCCATAGAAGTTGATCTGTTGTAGCTATTGTATAGTCCTTGGTAGGTGTTGCTTCTACCCACCTTTTTAGATAGTCTATGTAAGTTATAATGTAGCGTGATCTAGTTTTGTGCGTAGCTGGTGAAATAGGACCCATAAAATCTATAGCCCATTTCTCAAATGGTTTTGTGATAGCAATAAGTCTCAGAGGAATTTCATCTCGCTGACTTGGTCTTCCAAGACGTTGACAATGATCACATGCCTTACAAAATTCCTTACAATATTTATAGAGGGTCTCCCACCATAATCCAGTGAGTAGAATCTTACACGATGTGGCATCACCTGCATAGTGTCCTTCTGCAATTCCACCATGAGATTCTTCCATAATTCTTGTGTGCTCATGTTCTAATACAAAACCACACAATACTTCATCTCGACCCATTTTGTACAAGCCACCACTAATTAACATATAAGGTGCAGCGTGTATAATAAGTTTTTTCTTCTCCAAATATTTCATTCCTTTTGGTGCCATCCCTATGCATAGAAAGACAACAATGTCCTCTAGTTCTGATGGCACGCGTTGTAACCTATATAACTATGCATTTGGCATGGTATCCTTAATTGCATGTGCTTCTTCTCCTGACTATATTCTTGATAAATGGTCTGGTCCAAAATTACTTTTTCCTGGTTTTACCACAATTGTGAAATCAAACTCTTGAAATAAGAGCACCCATTGACATATGTGCCCTTGTAAAACATGCTTATTTACCAAATACTTCAATGCCATGTGATCTATATAAAAGATGAATGGTGTAGCTAGTAGGTACTGGAAAAATTTATGCAACGCATAGATCATTGAAAAAGCTTCGCACTCTATAGTTGTGTAATTTTGTTCTGTAGGAGTAAGCTTTCTACTAGAAAAACAGATAGGATGATCTATAATACCTTCTCTAGGTTGAGCCAACACCGCTCCAATGGCCATGCTAGAGGCGTCAACATATACATGAAATGGCTTGTCTCACGAAGGAAAACATAGAATAGGTGCGGTAGTAAGTTTCTCCTTCAATGTCTCGAATGTGTGTTGTTGTTTTTCTCCCTACTTAGAATGTACCTTTCTCTTTCAGTAACTCTTCTAAGGGTGCAACAACTTTGGCATAGCCTTTGATCAATTTTATGTAATATCCTGTATGTCCTAAAAATATGCGCACCTCACTTTGACTGGTTGGCTCCCCTAGGCCTATAATGACTGCAACCTTTGTTGGATCAACCAAAAAACCCTCCTTGCAGATTATGTGTTTTACAAGTATCCCAAATGGTGTAGCCAATATACACTTCTTGATGTTCAAAGAGATACTCAATTGCCTACACCATTCAAACATTAAGCACAAATTGTCATAGTGGTCCTTAACTAATCCATACACCATCCAATTGTCTAAATATATCTGTAAGAAGTTGTGAATAGATTCCTTGAATGCTTGGACAACTATGCGTGAAAATATAGCAGCGCATTTTTTCAGACTCCAAGGGCATTACAATAGAGTCAAAGCTACCCCATTCAGTAGTAAATGTAGTCTTTTCTTGATCCTCCTAAGAAATCCTAACCTAATGATACCCAGAGAACCCATCTATAAACGAATAGATTTTGCGCCATGTGACTCCTTCTAGTATTTCCTCAGTGAATGGTGTAGAGAATGGATCCATTACACATGCAGCATTCAGCTCCCCTGTAGTCCATGCATATTCGAATCCATCCATCCTTCTTGATATCGATCACCATTGGACTAACCCAATCGACTCATCAAGGGGCTTGATAATTCCATACTTCAACATGTAATCAATCTCCTATTTGACCTTTTTGTGTAAATTAGGGTTCATTTTGTAAGGCCTCTTTGAATCGGGCGTGCACCCTCTTTAATATTTATCTTCATCTCCCTAATGATTCATGCACACCTTTAATTTCATGGTACCCCCTAGGAAATAGGTCTTGGTATTCCCTTAGTAACTCTATGATTTTTTCCACTTGAGTCTAGCCAATAGTCTCCAATTATGGCTTCCTTAGGCTCGATGATTCTGCTCCAATATTCACTCACTTTGTCTTCATAAGTTCATGATAGGGCGTGTGGTCCTATCCGCACATTCTAATACCTCACGCCTTCCTGGTGAAGGCTTTACATCCATATTATCTAATACTTTGTCATCCACTAGGTAGACCATTTTTTCTTTCTCTTCTCAAGGCAAGCGCGTTGAAGTAATTTTGCATAAGCCTCTAGTTCATTATCAAAATGCGCTCTTGAGTCTTCTTTATCTAATAACACTGAAGGATTTCTTTAGCCTTGGCACTATCTACCATAGTTAAGTGCTTGATAACTTTCAATGCTTCTTCTCTGGAGGTTTTGTAGAGAATAAGTCAATTGTATGGGTAATTCCTACAGTTAAAGTTTGCCTTCCAATTTCTCTATGGAGTTTTTCATATACATACCAAGCATGTGCGAACTCTTGTAAAGTGGAATAAAACTAGTGCACCCTTATTTCATTCCATCGACAAAATCATCCCCGTGAACCACCCACCAGTGTGTTGTTGTCCCACATAGTGTATATTCTAGCATATTTCTTCTTTCTAGTGGGTCTATCCATTTTTCTTCCATGGCGAACAAGAATACCATGGGATCCCCTTCTCTTATGTAACAAGGTACCGAGTTGTTACCTATCCTCCTGACATTACGTAGTTTTGTGCCTCAAGGGAATATGCTCTTTACTTTTCTCCCTACCAACTCATAAATTTTGTAAGCCCAATTATCACAAGCAACGCTTGTAGTATCGCTAATAGACTGTGCATCCTCCCACTGAATTAATCCTTCTTTGGTTGGTTCAATCATCTATGGATCTCGGATGGCACGTGCATAAATCATATTCATATCTTCTTCACTTAAGGGCTCAACATAGAGCACGAACATTTCATCCGGTAAAGGGATAATGAACCTTTCCTCTTTATTTTCAAAACTTATATAGCCCTTGTTGAACCGAAGATCAACATTATTTGCATAGCACTAAGGATGCCCTAATAAAGTGGGAAACTATCTAATTTTTCTAGCGCTAAATCTTCAAAGTCTCTAGTGAACTTGGCTCATTGTATGGTAATGGATGCATCTTTTAAAACTCTTATGAGAGTGGCCTTAGTTCGATTATCCATGAATAATACATTAGAGGATGAGCGCAATGGGGGTCTCCCCATTTGTACCCATGCATCCAAGGTAAGAACATTGACTTCCACGCCTATATCAATGAATATATTACTCAACAGCCACCCATCCACAACAACATTCAGAGTGATTTCCTTGTCATAATCTAGGCTATGATGAGGGATATTTACATGCAGGATCTGTCATTCGGTCTTATTACTTACATGCAAAGTGTTCCCTTTTAACCAACTCCCTAACAGTGGAATGATGTTCTCCTGGCGCAACATTTTACACACTTATCTCAAGTCATCTATATTAGTTTGGACTATCTCTAATTCTTTCTTCTACTCCTTTAAATATTGTATCTCACCCTGAAGATTCCTTAGAACTTCCATGGTATCCTAGATAAACCTCCTTCTAATAGGCGGGATCTAGTTACGTGCATAAAGAACCTCATCTTTAGTGATGGTAGGTTTTTCTTGTTAGGCCTCCTTGGCACATGTTGCCTCAAGCATGGGTCATGATCCTCACTTGTATTTCCTTGGACTTTGCTTCCATTTTGGGCATCCATTGATTGTCCACAAAGACGTTGAATCCTAACCATTATTGCACCATTATTTTCTTATTTATGTTCATTTGACTCGGATGCTCATATAAGTCTAGGAACTCTTCATAGCTATAGTTCTTTTTGCAAAAAGAACATGTAATATTCTCGAGGAAATTCGTTCCTATAGTGGTCGGGAGATCCGCATGTATAACATGTTCCGCAAGGAAAATAACTTATTCCACCACCATGGGCTCATCCTCTAAATCCACCACGATATCCTCGACCCATGACAACTACCCTAAAAATGCCCCTCAATATGATCATAGCGCGGTTGATTGTACTCCTGGTCCCGATTCTCATTCTTTCCTTTAGAGTTATCTGAAACTTCTATCTGTCATACACCAATATCTATAACATCATGGATCTATCCAATCAGCTAGTAGTCCTTCGTGTCATGAGTTGTGGACCTGCAGATTTTACAGTAGCTTGAAACGTTCTTCCTTATCACACGTTGTAATAATGGGCAATGACTAGCATCATGGTTTAAGTGGCATATCTCACAATCCATCAACAATGAGTGTATTGTTCTACAAGGAAAACTATCCTTTGTGTGACCCTCTACTTCACAATCTGTACACCAAATTCCCGAGTGCGTTTCATGGGGCTGATTCGCCGATAATTTCTCTAGCTATTTTTCCATAGCTATAATCTGTGCCTCTAAGAATGGGCTAATGCCAGTGTCAATACTCCCAACTGCCTCAGCATGTAGGGCTACTTCCAATGCCTCACCCGGAGTAGTATATGTCTTATGTGACAGTGCCCTCCTAGATGGTGTAATTAATCCCCAATAAACCATTGTGTATCTTTGGCTTTGCATGAATATCGTAGGAAAGTTTAGATAGAAGTGTTTTAAAATGGGAAGCATACTCGCACACACTCTCAAAGTAGTTCCTTAATTAATATCCTTGAGTGTAATTATACTCTTCTCCTCAAATTCAGGGATATAAAACTCTTTTAAGAATGCATCCTTTAATGTTGCATAATCCACATAAGTACGATCGTGGTCAAACTTTCGTACCGCCTTGTGCACACGCCCTTATAGCATAGTAGCAAATTAGCTTTCCTTACACTCGAAGCTATGATTACTTTTGCACGCCACACTATTTCACACATATGCACATGTTTAGAAGCATATTCTATGCCCGTATACTCTAGAAGACCTCAAGTGTTCCCATTTGCCTCCGAACCTCCAAATCCACTCGAACCGTAACTTCCCGTGCCTCCCGATCCCAAGCCTATAGCTGGAATAGGTCATGTAGATGTACTCCCTATGCTTCAAAGTAGTACTATCTTTGAACCCCTACGGTCTGTAAAGTAGTTCCACTTCCATAATTGAATCCAACATTCAGCACGCTCATATTATGTGCGGACGATGCGCCTAAAAACACACCTCCAAATAACAATGAAGCTGTATGCCCTGTCATTGATGTGCTTTCTCTCTTACTTCCCACACTTGTTTTTGATTACTTGTCATACTAGATACTGGAAAACCAAGCACAAGGGTTAGGTTACCAAGTGGATTCAGATGCGTGCCTGTGGCCTAGGTCATCTCTCTTTGGAGCACTTCATTACGAGGCTGAGCGGGGATCCCCGTCATGCTTTCTGAAATGGGGAATTTCCTGATGCTCTTTCTCTACATCTTCTACATTAGCTTCAAATCCTTCATGATCCATCTCTCTCCTCAACACCATACTTTTTGCAATGGTGCGCTACTTCTCTATTTCCCTCTCGCGTGCCTCATTATACTTAAGCCACCTTTCCTCTCTTTTCCTTTTTGCCACTAGGTCTGCCATCTTTCACCAATCCTATTCCTGTCCCCGCACGTGGTGGGGTTTAGTTAGCCATTGGTTTACTCTCTAGATTCAAAGTTACCATCAGGATCTTGATCGCAGTGGAATGCCTTATAGGTAAGCTCCTCATGGATGTTGTAAGAACTAGAATTCAGCTACCTCTAGACACGAATAAGTGGAAATTGAGTACTCCAAGATATAACTGTTCAAGAAACCATGAAACCACGTATCCACAACTCGACTCCAAATCAAATCAGCATCATAAAGGGCCTAGAATTATTCATGCATCCAGACAAGTGCGTGATACCTCCAATTTCGTTTAGATCCATAAGCAACCAACCACTCGTACAATTCTACTAAAAAGATAGTGAAAAATCTATCATATAAGATTTCATATAGATTTTGTTCCACCCAAGTGCGTGCATTAAACTTAGATCCAGTGTTGAACTACTGTGTGTATTCTTCTTCTATATCGCGTATCCATTCTTCAATACTTGCTAAGGTCAACCGGCATGTCTTCATCATGAACCATCCCGAAAGTAATCGAAAAGAGGTCCCAACAACAGAACAAATGATGCATCCTAGAATTTAGTGATATAAACCCAATGAAACCCTATACGTGCTGGCACATCACTCAGCCTAGACTGAGCGCTCACCCGAAGCACACAAAGGTACCAGGTCCCTCTTTAGGGTTGTTGTTGTAGGATGTTAGCATGATGGAGACTTAACATATATAGTTCTATTACTAGCACATCATTCTACAAAGCATACTAGATCTATATCTAAGGAAAAGCAGAATTAAGTACTAACCATGATGAGATAAAAAACATACTAGATTTAGATAAACACAAAAACTAACACTTAGATTCAGCCAATATCCTCCATTATATTCAATGCAATAAGTATATGAAAGCTTCATTACAATAACAGTAGTATGCGTGTAACAAATTTAACAACATATCTTTGTATATATCTCCTCTCTCTATTACACGATTTACATACATATATATATATATATATATATATATATATATAAGGGTGGGGACTTTCCCTTCACCGCTTATCTATTCCCAAAATAGGTCACATGCTCTTCTTAGCCACACGCCTTTACAAAACTAGCCACACATGCAAGTGTGCTAACAATAGACTACTACTAGCTAACTGATAGTAGCAGATCTATTTCCAGCCTATGTCCATGCAAAGTTCTTCGTATCTAATACTCCAAAAATAACTAATGTGTGGTGCGCACGTCTCTACCTCATTTTTGTGCTTTGCGCGCCATCTCTAAAAATAGACCTTTATGAGCGGAAATGGCTAAGTCTCGAAAGCTAAACTTCTATTATGCGTGCGTGTTCTCCCTATGCATTCATACCTTTGAATATGACTCACTTCCCCACATGGAATTCTTGTGTGCTTTTTTTTAAGTGTTCTTTTATCAACATATAACCACCGCCGAGTTGGACTCTCTCCAAACATGGTTAATGTTCCATTCCTCCAATTTATTTAGATAATGAAAAAGATGGGAATGAGAGAATTTATAGCCCAATGAGGGTCCCTTCTTTTGATTATGGCATTAATTACCACCGAGAATCACTTTCTATTATTAGGCGATGAAAACCATTTTCCCAAGCTAACTTGGCCCTAAATAATAATGCTTGAATTTCTTCCATATTGGTGTTAGGAAATATATCTTAGTGCTCCATTTGTATGGGTGAATAATAATTACATGTGTAATTATTATTATGGTAAATTAGTGAAAGTACATTTACTATGTAAATGTAAATAGTAAATGTAAAATGTGGTTAGTATGTGGTAAGTTAGTAAGTTAGAATAATAAAACAATTAGTGTTGTTTTATTATTATATTGGTGAGAGGTTGAAACCATATGGGTGTATAGTTGTATATGAAGACAAATGTTGTTGTGAGGATTGTTATTATACATCTCCTATATAATGGAGTGTAATGAAATAGTGAATTAATAAAAATATAATATAGAGTTGTTGATTTCAATTATTGTCTGTGTAGCTATTTCATGGATTCTTTGTATTAGATCAGAGTAATTTTTACATTTGGTACCGAGTAGGTTAAATCTGTCTCGAAGAAGATCTCGTAACTTTTGTTTCGCGATCTGGGTTTCTAAGTTCCATTCTTCGAGAGGTGATGATCTGTGACTATTAAAACACCCAAATCATTTTGAACGAGACACCCCACCCCCAATAGATGAGGATTTCCTTTCAAGGCCCAGTCGAAATTCAATTTGTAAAACCCAAAGGGGTGGTATTTATGGGAACTTCGATTTTGAGAATGTATGGGATTTTGGGAAATCCTCTAATGATTTCTTTGGGATGATTTTAAATTTTCCATCTTTCTATTTTAGTGTAATTTTGTGGATACTTCATTGGTTTGGGTTTTGGTGGAGGGTGACATTGTTACCCTCCCATTGCTTTTCTTGGGTTTCTTCTTTCCTTTTTAACCCCTCACTTCAATGGAGATGGGGTTCTTTTGCTTGGAGAATTTTGGCAAAAATCTTGGAAGCTTGGTGGAGATTTGAGCTTTTTGGAAAACATTCTTGGAATTTGGCTTGTGGAGTACAAGGTAGGACCTTGTATACTTATGTTTTTACTTGATTTTACCTTGCATGTTTGTGTATGTTAATTATGAAAAATGCATATTGTGTTGTCTTCATTGTTTCTCCACCCACCCTTGAGGGGTGTGGGTTTTGGGAGATTGTATGGGAAGAGGGAGGAATTTTCCTCCACTCTATTTGGGAACCCTCCTACATTTGGTTTGTAGGTAGGGATGGATTTCCATTTGGGTTGGAAATTCATCCCTACCCTCAAGAAGGAAACTTATATGTTTGAAAAGCCTTCTTGGGGAGTTTTGGAGAGATAAGGGGATTTTTTGAGTGATAAGGAGTTGGTAAAAACATGGAGAGATAGGGGATTTTATGGTTGTTTTGGCATGGTTATATGGAACATGAAATTGGGATTCCCATCCCCTCTTCCCAAAGCTAGAAGCATGGATCTTCTTAGCATGTTTTTCTTGGTTGCATTGTTTTTGAATGGTTTTCAAATGGAGTTAAAATGTGTTGTGTGCATCCAAATCTTTCCTATGTGCTAAGTGAAGTGTGTTTCCTCTTTCCCATGGGCTTGGGGAGGTTAGCATGCCACCTTGAACTCCTTGGTGGCATTTAATGATGTCAATTGGTTGGGTGGTCAACCAAGAATCTTTCTTGTGATTTGATGAACCTTTGCATTGATATTTGGGGGATGAATGGATTGGATTAGATGTTGCAGAGTTGTATATTTGGAGTTATAATTTAATTATGTTTTTGAGCAAAAAGTAGGCATGTTGTCTATTGACCATTTTTGGTCATCATGGTGGAGGGGAACTATTGGAAGAACAATGGACTAAGAGGGAGGAGTGAATCAGTCCTTACAAATACTTTAAATCAAATTTCAAATTACTCGACGAATCATAAATTCACTTATCCAATCATTAATGTGCGCATAACATCAAATACTATAAATGTAATTAAGCATGAAACATCGATTCAACACAAGAACATAATGTATAAGTGGGAAACCCTCAATGGGAATAAAACCCACTAAAACACAATATTTTATTGATATATTTCAAATTTAGTGAGACACCGACCCCATAAGAAGCACCAAGCCCTAGATTAGTTCAGCTACAACCCTACAAGGAGCACCAACTCCAAAAGGATGCTATAACCACCCAAGATGATAAATCACCCACTTAACCACCATATGATTTTTTTCTCTGAAATATTGTTTCCATAATTGATAGAGGCAACTAATTCAGATCACACATCTTAAAACCATCATACAAACCCTAGGTATTCAATTTTTCACATAAAATCACTTCTCAAGCTTCAAACACATGCAAACATTCTTTTCAATAATCCTCAACCTATTACAAACTTTATCAGATATCAAATCATGCTCACACAATTGAAAAACTCTTTCACCTAGGTCACACTTCTTGGACACACACAACTAGCTCACAAAAGCACCCAAAACAATGCTTTAATAAGCTCCTTCACATTTCAAATTCAAACACAAAATTTTTCCCTCCTTTGGATCAACCCATGCATTAAAAAATCCCAAATTTATAACATAACATTCATAAGTGACCCAAGTAGGTTGGCCTAGCCAAAATCATCATTACATGCTCTAAAAATGACTCAAATCCCCATGGGCACAAAGAGAAAAATACCCTAACATCAAAACCATAATTATTCATGACCCATAAATCACCAAACATGTTTAAATTAACATTTAAACATCATACATGGTCACAATTTATCTCAACCAATCAGATTATTTCATTTAATGGGACCACTATTCTTTGTTCTTCTCAAAACAATTGTTTCCTACACCCTTCAGGACCCTAAAAACATCTTTATGCCACTAGATCACTCCAAAACATACAAACTATGTCATGTGAAAACTTAATGGAAATTCCAAGACCTGTAGAACATTTATAAGTAAGTTATAAGTCTTGAAACAATCACTTTCTCAAACCACAACCAATTTTATCTTTAATAAATCAAACTTCCCAAAAGGTTGTTTTAAAAGATAAGTTGGTTAACATATTTCCATGAACAATCAAGACCTATAAATGGATTACTTGGATTCCAAATTCATCCCTCTACACATTCCATGTGATATCAAGTATCACCTAATCCATAGCATGCTCCAACCAACTCAATTATTTAGCAAATGATGTCTTATCCTACACTAGAAAAATATGATTGTCCAAAACCTGACTTACAACCCTTATAAAATCTCATGATCATGATAAAAACATTATGTTAATGTAAATATATCTTAATTATATTTCTAATAAAACTTGAATCACCTCCTAATTCCACCGTAGCTCCAATTATTTCTTTTGTATCAAGACTGCTTTGTATTGCCTCAAAATTGCCCTTTGACCAGTCAACCTGAATGAAGCTCACTTGACCATGTAACTACATCACCATGACCTAAAACCTACTTTTACATCAATAAAAAATCACATACATCACACAATTCCAATTTATCTTGTAACTCCTTTGGACAAACTTGTCCCAAAACAAACTTCTTCAGAAACTGGCCTATTTGAGTGGAGCCCACTCATCATCATGACATGTACCATACGCTTATGGAAATTTTAAGGATTCATCTACATGTTCCAACCATAATCCATGCACTATGAATCAATTATGTCCACTTAAGAGTCAATTCTTTCTTACCACTTTTAAGTTAGGGTTTGAAACTCATAAAATGTTGTTTACCTTCTTAACATTCATTCATAAAAATGTGATGATAATATAAAATAATTATTTTTAAACCTTATAAACTCAATTTAAAAATATCCTTGAAATCCACAACGTCCCATGCAAAGCACACAATTCAGGGTGAGCATTAAAAGATCTAATTCGAGCTAGAAATGCATTAGTTCTTGACCATGTTTCATCAAAATTGTCATATCTTACGAAATTAAAATCATAACATCCTATTTTTTTATCAAAGAACCATTACACATAAAATTAATATATCCAATCATCATAAAGTCATCAATATCTCTCAAACTCTCCAAACACTAAGACTTACATAACAACCCCTTAGGGTTTTGCACTGTAGAAGCTAGGGTCAATTGAAAAAACACAACAAATCATCATTAAAGAACTCAAAATGACCCAAACATACCTGGTACACCATGATACACCTACATACATGCATTAATGAGCTCATGTATCTCCAAATCTCTTCCTCATACATCCTAACATCTATACTTTCTCCAAATGAGCACTTGAGACATGATCACCAACATGTATCTCGCACCTTCAGAACTGATGTGAGTTCCTAAGAACTCTCCAAAACTACTATCCAACATGCCAACATGCATCTCAAGTGAGATAGAAGCTCCTACCACCATGCAATATCACTTAGACACCTGAATGGGCTTGCAAGAGCAAGCAATAATCATTGAATCTCCTTGAATCATCAAGTACACATGCAAATCATCGTGTAAGTACAAAAAGTTGGGGAAAAAATGGACAAAAACTGAAAAAAATAAAAATGCATACACATTATATTATAACGTGATTGCATTTTAATTTCTTAGGTTTTGGATTTACCAAACCATAACAAGTATACATTATGTCTGCTATAAATAAAAAAGAGGCTCGAGCCTATATCATTTTATCTCCCTCAAACGTGAGTTTAGAGCTTAGCTTTTCCCTCGCTCAAAGGATCATTTCGGATCGCGGTAAGATTTGAATCAACAATGGCACCATAGAGAAAAGGTAGGCACAATTATTTTCTCAAAATTGCATTGAAATATGATAATTATAGAGTAGAATTTGAATTGAATACATTTTTTTTATTGTTACAGTTCAAGGTCAAGGGAATCAACCACAACAAAACCCTGATATTCCTGTCATCCCTCCCAACCCTCCCATAGTTTCTCAACATCCCCACTGGGTAGTCAAGAAGATTTAGTAGCCCACATAGTTGAAAACAAAATTGAAATTGAGGATTTAATCAAAAGAATGAGGGATTCACAATCTACAAACCCCCACCGCGCCTCTCTTGCAAACACATTGGAGGCATTACTTTCTCAAGTTGATGTGGCAATGAGGAAAATTGATCATTGGACAACTTATAAAGAGGGTTGTAGGGTTTATTATTCCAAAAATTGTCATATGTGGATGTAAAGAAAAATGAAATTATAAAATACCTCATATGTGCCTTATTCACGGACCCCCACACTAATTTTCCTATTTTGTTGTCATGTAAATGGTTTCCCATCCATTGGTGCAATAATAATTTGATTAAAAATAATTTTTGGGACCGATGGTGGATGGTGTTTGATTTTTCACCTTGCAATAATTCACTATACTTTCTAAGGAAACTCTATTGTAAGTTTATTCTCAATGAGATCCCAAATTATTTTGATTTTCAAGATTACAGTAGTGAGGAAAAGGATCGTATGGGATCAAACAGTGCACAACATGTACCTATTCAGCAGGTAGAGTCCCCGCACATAAGCCCCCTCACCCGACACTTTGTCCCTCCGGTAGTGAAGGATACAAGAGAGATTGATCAACTCCACATGCTTCAGGGGCTATCTGTGACCCTTGTTCAACATACAAGGGAGATTTCTAAGCCAGATGCTCATGGAGGTACACAAATTATTCCCTTAGGGAGTACTAGCATGAGGCCACATCTTTTCGTCATGTGGTAGCATATGTTTGGGGCCCGAGGAGGACGATACTTTCATGTGTACTGATTTTGGTGGAGTTGGTGCTAGGGGTGCACACGATAATGTCACTATGTCATATGCCTTTTTGAGTGAGACATTTGGATTATAGTCATCAACATCACCTTCACAGGTATTTTTATGTTTTATTATGTGTGTTACAAAAAGTTTAGAGTACTTGATTTACTTATATATGTTAAATTTTTGAAATAATTGTATTTGTACATGTACATGCATTGATATTACATAGTGTGGGAGGCACATCTTCATCCCAACCATAGGATGTGAGCACCATGCATACACATACATTCACGAAGTAATTTAGAATGTTAATTGTGTAAAATTTTCACATACATGCAAATATATATATTAGTTTTGAAGTCAAATATATGTATGTTCTTGTATGTTCATCTAACTCATGTGATACATGTTTGATAAAGATGTTGACTTCACTAGACACCCCACCATCTCTACGACAAGTAGAGAAAGGTGTTGCCGCTACGATTTCATCTCCACAAAGAACTCGATGAGGTATTCAAACAACATGTTAGTTTTGTTAAATTTCTCATGTAATTCATATTATGTTAAATTACATGTTAGTAATGTATTTCATTGTAGAATTATTAAATTATGTTAATAATGTCCTTCATTGTGTATATGCAGGAGTTACTTGCGACAGGTAAAGCAACCCTATTCATTTGATTCACAATGGCGGGGTAAAAACAATAGTTCTATATTGATAAAATTAGTTAAAATATTGTCATTACACATACATGTACTTAGTTCTATTTTCGCTAATTTTGATGTTAGATTTTCTGATCTTATGTGTATGTAGGGAACTTCAACCCCCTCCATTTTGACTTCGAGGGCACAGACTCCTCCATCTCGTCATCTTCGTACATTTGTTTGTACTCCAACATCTCCTAATGAATCATCCGAGCATGAGATGTAGATTTGGCATGATCAACAGCTTACTTGCAGTAAGTTTGTGTATTTATGTAAATACTTTCATTCTAGCATGGTCTTAAATACATGTTGAAAACATATATAAATTAAGTTTTGACCAAAAATTTATTTTTGCATTTACAAGTTCATCTACGGGTGAGTATTCAACGGAAGAGGACTAGCATGGGCTCGAGATGATCCAAATTCATCTCATAGATCTCCATCTTCCTCTAAGGGAGGGCATTCGTTGAGCAAGGACAAGAGAGAGATAGAGATTTTGATGATTAGTAAATATAAATGTCTTACATGACAATTTTTTTGTATGCCTATGTGCATGGCATTGTATGTACACCTATATGGCATTTGAACTTGATGGTATATGACCTATTTAGGTATTTTTATATTTATTATGCACATTAAAATACTATTTGGAACTTGATATTTTGTATGAGACCTTACATTTTTTAGATTATTTTTGCATGAAACTAATATGATGTGTACTTGACAATATTTAAGACATTATGGATTATTTTTTCATTTATTGGTGATGTACATGTACTAGCATTTTCAATGTATAATATGCATCAAACGTTGGAAATCAAAATTTATATAATGTACGTATATAAAGAGTTACCTAATCTTAGTAATTATTCATTCAATTTATCAATGTGTATATGTGTATTTACCTTACTTGCACTTCTTCTTTCTCATGGTCTCTTTATCTTGGTTCTATCTTATCATGCATCGACTACATTCTTCAATGCTTCTTATTCTTCTCCCTGTTAAAAAACTTGAGAGTTGTCACAATTTGATGTCTTTCATCTGTTGATATTTTGAGAATTTCTCTCCATATGCATTACTCCAATGCTTGAGAATGTCTCGGATGCAATGACATTCGATTTATCAACCCAATGATTCTTGATTGTTTAATTATGTCCAATTCATGTTATTACCTTTAAATCTGTAGGAATTTCAAGTTATTTGGAAATCACATCACACCCTTCACTATGCTTGATGACTACCCCTATCTTTTTTAAGGCACTTTTGAAAGCATCCATGGGTTTATCATAGCATAAATTATCAATGAATGGAAGGTCACTAATCCGAAGGCTAGCTGACTCCCATTCAGAACTAAACAAGAAATATTTACTAGACAATTGATAACACACGTGTGTTATTAGACATTCCCCTATAAAATTCATTCTTAATCCAATCTATTCATTGAACAAGAACTCTTGGATGAGGTGTCGGATCTGATGAGACATTTCTAGGTCCCACGAAGTCCGAGAAATCACATGTCAAAGATATAGTGTGTTTTGGTCTCAGGGCTCTTAAGGGACTACGCCTAGATGAGGTAGCCCGAAAGCATGGGAAGCATAGGGAACAAAAGAAATCCTCCCTAGCGTTTATATGGCCACCCCGATGTGTTGTCATAGTCGGTTCGGCGCAAGAGATTTCATTTGCAAAGTATTGCATTTGGCACCGTTACACTGACTCAAACTGCAGTATTTCATGTGTTTGTAAACAATAGGACAATGAGAGAACCAAATGGAGATGGATAAAACCACGAGGTTATTTTGTAGAGGGTAATGACATGGAGGTGTCAAATCTGACGAGATGTCTCTAGGTTCCACAAAGTCTGAAAAATCACATGTCGAAGATATAGCATGTTTTGGTCTCATGGCTCTTAAGGGACTATGCCCGGACGAGGTATCCCAAAAGCATGAGGAGCATAGGGAACCAAAAAAATCCTCCACTATTATTCACTAGGCCATCTGGATGTGTTAAAATAGATGGTTGGGTCCCATGTGCTACCATTTGCAAATTATAGCATCTGGCAGCCTTACATTGACTCAGACTACACTATTTTGCACGTTTACAAACAATATGACATTGAGAGAACCAAATGGAGATAGATAAAACTATTAGAGGATTTCATAGAGGTTCGTGACATGGAGGTTTCAGACCTAATGAAATGTCTCTTGATGCCACGGAGTCTTAAAATCCCCTGTCGAAGATATAGCGTGTTTTGGTCTCAGGGCTCTTAAGGGACTATGCCGGACAAGGTAGCCTGAAAGCACGAGGAGCGTAGGGAACCAAAATAAATCCTCCAATAGCATTCACCGGGAAATCTATACATGTTGGTGTAGACGGTTTTTCCCATAAGCTACCATTTACAAAATATAGAATCGAGATGACCTTACACTAACTCAGACTACACTATTTCACACATTTGCAAACAATAGGACATCAAGAGAACCGAATGGAGATGGATAAAACCATGAGAGGATTTCATAGAGGGCCTCGACATGGAGGTTTTGGATCTAATGAGATGTCTCTAGGTGCCACGTAGTCCGAGAAATAATCTGTCGAATATATAACATGTTTTGGTCTCATGGCTCTTAAGGGACTACGCTCGGACGAGGTAGCCTCAAAGCACGATGAGTGTAGGGAACCAAAAAAATCCTCCACTATTGTTCACCAAGCCATCCGGGTGTGTTAGCACAGATTATTTGGTCCCACAAGCTACTATTTGCAAAATATAGCATCGACATGACCTTTACACTGACTCGGATTACACTATTTCATGCATTGCAAACAATAGGACAATGAGAGCACCGAATGGAGATGGATAAAACTACGAGACACTTTCATAGAGGGCCATGATGTGGAGGTTTTGTATTTGACGAAACATCTCTGGGTGCCATGGAGTTCTAGAAATCACCCATCGAAGATATAACGTGTTTTTGTGTCAAGGCTATTAAGGGACTACGCCTGGACGAGGTAGCCCAAAAGCATAGGGAGGGTAGGGAACCAAAAAAATCCTCCACTAGTTTTCACCAAGCTGTTCGGATGTGTTGGCGTAGAGGGTTCGGTCCCACAAGCTACCGTTTGCAAAATATATCGTCGACAGTCTTACACAAACTCGAGACTACACTATTTCACGCATTTGCAAACAATTGGACAACGAGAGAACCAAATAGATATGGATAAAACTGTAAGAGGATTTCATAGAGGGTCCCAACATGGAGGTTTTGAATTTGAGGAGATTTCTCTAGGTGCCACGAAATTTGAGAAATCACTGTTGAAGATATAGCATGTTTTAGTCTTAGCCCAAAAGCACGGGGAGTGTAGGGAACAAAAAAATCCTCCAAAGGTAGCGTTCACCAAGCTATTTGGATGTGTTGGCATGGACGGTTTGGTTCCACAAAATACCATTTGCAAAATATAGCATCTTGTAGCCTTACACTAACTCGAGACTACACTATTTTACGTGTTTGCAAACAATAGGCAACGAGAGAACCGAATAGAGATGGATAAACTATGAGAGGATTTTGTAAAGGGCCTTGACATGGATGTTTTAGATCGACATGACATCTCTAGGTGCCACCGAGTCCGAGAAATCACCTGTCAAAGATATAGTGTGTTTTGGTCTCGGGAGAGATGGTCCGGTCCCATGAGCTAACATTTGCAAAATATAGTGTCTGGCAGCCTTACACTGACTCATACTACACTATTTCGCGTGTTTGCAAACAATAGAACAATGAGAACATCGAGAGGATATGTAAAAACTGGAATAGGATTTCATATAGGGCCCCAACATAGAGGTTTTGGATCGATGATCTATCTCTAGGTGCCATGGAGTCCAAGAAATCACCCGTCAAAGATATAACATTTTTTGGTCGGATAA
Source organism: Taxus wallichiana var. yunnanensis (assembly GCA_018340775.1). Classification (NCBI taxonomy): domain Eukaryota; kingdom Viridiplantae; phylum Streptophyta; class Pinopsida; order Cupressales; family Taxaceae; genus Taxus; species Taxus wallichiana. The sequence continues at coordinate 91,355,666 of CM031241.1, read as the reverse complement.
CCTTGAACAAAAGTCTATTTTACAAAAACTCATATAACTTGAACAAATGACCTAAATTTGACCTAAAATTTTGTAGGAAGCATCATGAAACCTTCCTCTATCATCTCCCATAATTTCTAGAAAATAATAGTTCTACATTTTTCTATCCCATCTCATTTACATGCTACAATAGTGTAAGGTTGTCTAATGCAATATTTTGCAAACAAAAGCTCTTGGCACTGAAACGACTACGCCAACACATCGGGGTGGCCAGGTAAACACTAGGGGAGGTGTCATTTTGGAGGCCAAAGCTCCAGGTGCTTCCAGACTACCTCATCCGGGCGTAGTCCCTTAAGAGCCCTGAGACCAAAAATAGTTATATCTACGATGGGTGATTTCTCAGACTCCGTGGCACCTAGAGACATCTCGTTGGATCCAAAACCTCCATATCAGGGCCCTCTAAAAAATGTTATTCCAGTTTTTTCCATCTCCTTTTGGTGTTCTCGTTGTCTTATTATTTGCAAACATGTGAGATAGTGTAGTCTAAGTCAGTGTAAGGCTGTCGACACTATATTTTGTAAACTGTAGCTCGTGGGACCAAAATTTCTATGCCAACATGTACGGATGGCCTAGTGAATACTAGTGGAGGCTTTAGTTTTTTTCCCTACGTTCCCCGTGCTTTCAGGATACCTCATGCAGACGTAGTCCCTTAAGATCCCTGAAACCAAAACACACTATATCTTCGACAAGTGATTTCTCAAACTCCGTGGCACCTAGATATGTCTCGTTAGATCCAAAACCTCCATGTCGGGGCCCTCTACGAAATCCTCTCGCGGTTTTATCCATCTCCATTCGGTTCTCTCACTGTCCTATTGTTTTGCAAACACGCAAAATAATGTGTAGTACGAGTCAGTGTAAGGTTGTCAAACACTATATTTTGCAAACGATATCTTGTGGGACCAAACTATCTACGCCAAAATGTCTGGATGGCCTAGTGAATGCTAGTGGAGGATTTTTTTGTTCCCTACGCTCCCCTGCTTTTGGCTACCTCGTCTAGGTGTAGTCCCTTAAGAGCCTTGAGACCAAAACATGTTATATCTTCGACAGTGATTTCTCGGACTCTGTGGCACCTAGAGATGTCTCGTTAGATCCAAAACTTCCACGTCGTGGCCCTCTACGAAATCCTCTCGTAGTTTTATCCATCTCCATTCAGTTCTCTCATTGTCCTATTGTTTGCAAACACGTGAAATAGTGTAGTCTGAGTCAATGTAAGGTTGTCCCTTGCCAATCACCTGAATAATATAGGTGGTTCATACAATATAGGTGGTGAAATGAGAATTTTTGTTTTTTATTCCTTTCTAATATTTAATTTCTCTTAGATTCACTTGGCTTCAAGAATAATAAATTCTCTACTGACAGTTCCAACCACGTGAAGGTGGAAGCTTATTTAGCATCACTAACCTACATAAACATGTTAGTAAGTAAATAAATAGAATTTTAAATCATACGAATTTAGACAAAATCATTAAATTAAATATTAAAATTAAATTCATGAAGAACGTACCTTTGCAAATTAAATCCAATGAACCGCAAGGATCAACTCTATTCTTGATAATGAGCAAAAATTACTTCATGATCGATTCACGAACCTTCCTGATTCTTGTTTAATGGCTAGCCTTGATATTTGATCAATTTAATATTTGTTGCAAGAACCAAATGTGAATAGTGAAGTATCTTTTGATATACTTCATAGTCTTAAAACAACCAAATGTTTGATTTTTGATAGAATATCATCGAAGAAAAGTTCTAGTGACTACCATTGACCTAGTGGGATACTCAAGGTCTTCACCATCAATGACTATGGAAGTCAATTTTTTCACCTCTACACAATGAGACAAGAAGTTGTGTGTTCCCTCTTTGTTAAATTCCATCATAATAACTACAAAAACATTCCCTACATCACAAAGTAAAATTGAAGTCAAATTTAAAATATATTAAGATTTGACCATTTAATAATTTATAAATCTACAACATGGCGTGTACATATATTTATGTAGCTTGTTACACTAAATCAAAAACTTGGTCAAAGTTAGGTGATGTCATCATTTGATCGAAGACCCGCAAGTTATAAGGCTCGTGGAACTTGATGTGTGTCAAGTGGAATTACAAGTTTAAAAGTCCATCCATCCACCCAATGTTGTGACTCACATTCATTCCACGTAAAATCAATGCATGATATACGAAAACATGCCATGCACTTAGTATAAATAGTCCAAGCATTTGCATCTGAACTACAAAATGAGTGCATATCACTTGATCCTGCAACTTTCATACAATCTTCAAAGTTTTCCAAATGTTTTTCCTTTATCAACCAAAAATATCTATGAACCTGTTGATCTCTCTTAAGATTCATGGCCCATATTCTTGACACAACAATCAACAATATTTTTTACATCTGTAAATTTAGCACCATCCTTGAACTTTAACTCTTCTCTTGCAAGTTATTTTTCACACATGCTCATGCACCATCATGTTCTCCTTTTCCATGCCCTACCTTAATAAATTTTTAGATATGTTAAACATTTGTTTCTTTGTGCATCCTGCTTAGCCAATAAAACATTTGTGCATTCTTGAATTGTGATGTGCAGTTATCTGACCAAATGTAATGTTGATCGAAACTAATGTTCCTCTCATTCAAGTTCGCATAAAACACCTAGAAACACCCTTGCACATATTCTGTAGAATGTTTCTGATCATCACTTATATATAAATGATACTCTCTTAATATTTTTAGATCTTTCTCAGTTCTTTCTAGAGAGTGCATGAATGCTATATGCACAAAAATAGAAACTTGCACTAATATTGAGATTGAACCTCCATTTGTGGTTGTAATGTGTCCTTTATTAACTTGAATTTTTCATCCAACCATCGATCTCTATGTGTGTGCCTTGCATACTCATAAAAAAATTTCTCTCTCGAATTTGACCATATATTCGATACTGGTAATTGTATTCTAACAAGTTCACACCTCTTAGATTATTTTCCATCTTTTAATTGATATGCCACCGATTTATATTTGGTGAAATAAAAAAATTATTTTCCTATTAAATATGTAATGTCCTCATGGATACAAATTTTCAGATTTGGCAAGCCACCGCATATATTGCACATTCCATCCAAACATACTTTGTTATAAAAAAATTTGTCTAGTTGATTTTTCACAAAATATTGTTGGAATAAATTCCCTTGAAAATTTTTGTGTGAGATTTAATCCACACTCTGCAACATGATGTCGATGTATGCAAAACATGATGTATTTGACAAAAAACATCATAATGCATTGAAAATTCAACATGATGCCTGTAACAAGTGGTACATGAGTGATTGATTTTCACATAAAAGATTTTTCTCATTTCAAAGAATCTTTGGCTAATTTTAATTTGTGGATTTTCATTCTTAAACTTAGAGAAAAATTCTGTTTGAGTCATATCTAAGAAATTTTTGCACATGATTCACGATTACGAGAACCTATTCTCTTTTTACTGTATCTCTTCTATTCGGTGACACCTTGTGTTCTCATTCCAAAATTTTACAATTAATTATTTTAGAATATCAAATGTATTCTTGTCTTTTCTGGAAGTTTGCTAGAGAAATCCCAATAGTCAGTGTTATTGACTAACTCAAGACGTTTGCATCTCTCTATTGCTTTCATTAGTGTTTTTCTGTTTAGCTTCAAAGCACTACTTGTTTTTCTAATCAATTATTTATTAATTATTTTATCACTTACTATACAATTATTAAGTGCACGTTGTGTAGCATTACTATCTTTGGTGTGTCTTTTTCCACCTATAGTTTGGTATGTTTTATCTATGTTTTCAATAATTGATGCATTTTGATCAAAAACATTTGATGTTCTTAACCCCAAGGTCTTCATTATAGGTCTCATCTTAATTAATTTTATCAATGTAAAAATAATTGACATCTTTGTGTGTCATTTAAATTCTCAAAGTAATTATCCCAAATTCTACTATATTTTCTTCTCGCATTTCTTTTTCGGACATTTTGTTAGGCATTGGTTTTATAACGTTTTCATCAATTTCAATTAAATGAATTAGTTTTCTTCGCAAAATGGAAGGAGGTGTTCTTATAGGTAAAAATTTGTTTACAAGGTTATTTTCTTCATTCGGTTCTTTCGTATAAATTTTGGGGTTAACATTTGGATTATCAGTAAGGGTTCAACAATTGGATTCATATCAATTTCTTCATCCATACCAACATTATCATTCAATTCAATATCATTATTCATTGCAAAATCATTATTCATTACAAAATCATTATGCTCTATGTTTTCATTTTTTATTTCATCCCCATTTTCTAATACATTAGCTACATTTGATATAGCAGATGTACCTTACCCAAAGACGATGGTTTTACATTCTCTTCAATTTCTCTATTGTCATCTCTTCCAAATGCTCCGGTTTCTTGTTCTTGACTTTCCTCTTGTCCTTAGCTCGACTTTTATCACCCATGATTAGAAAAAATTAACTAGTGGGGTAGGGGACAAAATGAACTACTAAAAATCATGCAAGAATGTACAGAAAATTGCAGACCAAATATAATGTATGCAACAATCCTGTGAAAGAGATGAAAGGGACGTTGGGGGACCACAATATGTAAACAAAACATAATGCGTACATGTTATAATTTTTCTATTTTCCAACACATGCATCAAGGCTTGGGATCCGGTTTGGATCCCCAAGCCTGAGGCATGGACCTGCACAAACACAACAAAACAAACCACATTTTTTTCGGAAAAATGCAAAAATCCAACTTCCGCCATGATAAATCAACATCAAATTATCGATTCATTTAAAAAATTATACCACGACGTAAAGTAGATTTTCTTCTTTGTATAAATATTATTTTCCAATTTTTCTAACAAATATAAGGTTTCCATATTATTTATTTTCTAACTATGCCTTTTTATAGCTATTTTTTGAAGTTTAAACATGTCTATCTTTTGTCGTGTATCTTTTTTTTACTCATCGAAATTGAATAAAAATATTTTTAGGCACAAACTAGGTGTAATTCTATACATATTAAAAAAACTAATTTTTGATATTTTTTGAGGTACTGGTAGGGGGCACGGTCGGAGCTCTTTTGTTTTTCAAAACATAAAATTTTTGTACTATAAAAATCATTAAAAATACTCGCTAAAAAATATAACACAAACTAGATGCTCCTAGTTATCTTTCTACCAAAGAGTTTTCAAAAATACTAAATGGTGCTCAAAAAATGGTGGGGGCACGAAAGTCACTCTATTATGTTTTTTAAAAAAAACAGCAATGAGCACCTGTTGGTATTTTAGTTATTTGACCCACTTAAACTTATTTGTTTTCAATAAAATTTAGTATCTTAGAAACTAGACTAAAAATTCTACGATTCATATTTCTACAACATCTTCCAATTTTGAGTGTAACTATTTGAAAAACTTGTACAAGTTGAAGTTTTTATTTTTCAGAAAAATGCATCCAGTTAAGACCCCCTTCTTGGCCCGCCAACTTGGTGTACTTACCCCATCATGTCAACATCATCCAAAAATCATATGACCCTAATCCATCATTCAATTTTTCATTAATGTGGTTTTACATAAATGACAACAACTATAGGAACACAAGCCGACATGCATAAAAAAATTTAGGTTACTCATTTTTAATGGATGATTATGCATACACATGTGCAATGAACAACAAGGAATTGGGTTCCAAGATGGTCTTTCCCCATATAGGATTCCATTCGATTTTCATCTTTCTTGAGATCATGCATCAGCCATTGAATACTATTACAGTGGTCACGATTGAGATGAGAAGGGCATCATATATATCAAAAACTAGCATCTTTGGAACAACAAGTAATCAAGTTGTAGTTATGAAGTTAATTATGGAAGCACAGTTTCAAGTGTTCACTCATTCATTTCTTAAGTTTCAAATGATTGGAAAAGGTACAAGCATGTTTCGATTGATTCCTTATGATTATACGTTATGTATTTGATAATTGCTTTTTTGATGTTGACTTAGCTATATAAATGAAAAAGCATTATAAAGGAAGTAGCAGAAAACTCATTACATAAAAAATTTATGTATATTCATAAGGAAAATTTTACAAGTTTCCCCAACTAAGCCGTGGGATATGACTATCTAAGAAAAGAATATAGATAAATTTAAAACTGAAAATGTATGGAAGAAAAGGGGACCCATCATTTCCTGAGAGATGGATCCCCTTCCTTGCAACTGCTGGTCCAAGTGATTCCATGAAGCTTATTTATTGTAGACTAAAAGAAAAAAAAGAAGACAAATGGTGTTAGAGATCGGGGTTCCTTTGCTTCATTATATTCTTCTCTTCAAATGTATATTCATTCTTCATTGGTAACACGTATTTTAGAATCGAAAAAGTGCCACATTCATCATGAATTGAAAGTGTGGAAAAATTGAGTGCAAAACATAATGAACAAAAGTGAAGGCCTTTTCAATTGTAGCTTGCAAAAGGATCTAAAATATTGTAGTTTTCTCATACATTTTGCACCAAGATGTAAATTTTTAGAATACAAATTTGAAAAACAAATTTGAAAAACAAATTTTCTAGAATTATAAAGTGTTTTAAAGCTAAAATCCATCATCTTATTTTCCTTCATTTCTCAAAGTGCAAGATTTTAGAAACAAGTTATAGATTTGCAACATATATCAAGTTTTCAAGTAGAATGTACTTTCAAGTATGCATTTCAGTATGACCAAATGAATTTCATTGTAAACATCAAGTCAAATCTAGGAGTGTATTTTCCCAAATAAAGGTAAATGCTACAAAGAAATCATAACAAGGCCTTCGTAATCATGGCCATTTATTTACAGGAAAACATATTTTTAGAAGACAAGCTCGAAATACACGATTTGCAAACCTAAAACAATTTTCATTTTTCACAGTAATACAAAGCTTCATATAGTAATAAAGTTATAGCCATGAAACACAAATTCGAGTCATACTTCTTTAAAACCCCAAATTTCAAGGTGTTATATATGGAAAATGAAGACAATGCTATAGAGCTTAACTCGGGGTAGATGTGAACGAGGCATGATAGAGACAACCATACATAGTGAAGATATGAAATTACTAGCATGGCTAAGTCAAGGTTCAACACAGCTCGGACACAATAAGATAATCAGCTCGAGCGAGTTCAAGGTAATGAGAACCACGTCAAGATCGTATACAAAAAAACAACGAGAAAAAGGTTTCATCACAATGATTCAATTCAATACCACTAACCCAACTCAAACCCTTGAGATAGCAAAGTAGCGAGATGAAAAACAAAGCTCACCGAGATGGGAGTGAAAGTAGAAGGGTCAAGCTAATTAAGTGGAGCTCAAATTGAGTTGAGGTTCTAACTCTTGAGATGAGTACACACATGGTTGGGATGAGTAGGTAGAGTGCCAACTCAAAATTCAAATGATGATATACAAGCATAAGGGTTGAGCTTGAGACAACATGGTGAGCGGATAATGGATAAACAAAAACACAATGGTAAAACCCAAACCGAGCTCAAGAAATGACCATGGAAGGTTAGAGAGCATCATGTCGAGCTAACAGATAAGAAATAACTTGAGAAAGTTACACTATAATGAGCTAAGGTGAATGCATGGCAAGATAGGAATATAATGGTCGACGAAAATTTCAAACTAAGATCTCAAATTAAATAATCAAACACGCAAATCGAAGCCACAGGCTCATACAACAAACTAATATGAGCCCCCACAAATCATATCTTGAGATAAATAGGGGTAATAAATGGCGAGATGTGGTGTTATCACGGCCAACCATGAGAGATTAACAAATCATCAAGCCACAAAAGTAGACAACCGCGAGTTTTGGGTTGAACTCTAATTCCAACTCGAACATGAAAACAAAGCCAAGATAGATAAGGGAAAACAACGAGAAAATTAATAAAATCATGATGACCGGGAAAGATAAATGGCTCCAAAGCACAAAACCCAACTCAAATGCCTATTATATAAGCTAAGACAAGAGACATGGATGTACAAATCAAATATAAAGATAAAAGATATTTCATTTCTTACCTCAATCAAAATGGCGAGTTGTGAAAAGAATTAGGGTGGAGTTACAAAAGAGATCCCAACTCGAGAGAGGTATGGCAAACCCGGATGAAATAACCACGTCAAGCTTCCAAGCGGGATCACAACAAGATATTAAACCTCTAACAAGCTAAAATTCAAGCACACCATAGTAGATCTAATTTTAAACAATGATCAAGCCAAATAGAGTTCAAAGCACAAGAAACCCAAATCACAGAATGAACATAATCGGCGGTGAACATACACTACTTTACTTCCTAAAGAAAATAAGTAAAGTAACTCAAAAATGACGACCGAATAAGAAGTGTGCTTTATAGCTTTTATACATTACTTTACTTCTTTTAAAACCAAGGCAAGTAGTAAGCCATCAGATCAACGCAATGAATAAGGATATATGCTTCTACGGTTAACTCTTATTACTTTACTTCTTTCCAAATAAAATAAAATAAGTATGTTCAAATCGACGCAATGAGTAAGGCAAATAAAGCATGTTGGAATCAGAAAAATATGAGAATGTAGCTAGCGATCTTTTCAAAACAATTTACTATTTTTTCCAAAAATAAGTAAAATAAAATTGACTCGATGAAATGAGCTAGATGAGAACATGTTTTGTGGTGATTTAGTATTACTCTACTATCATTACAAGAATAAGTAAAGCACATTCAAATTGACGTAAAACAAGGGCTCGATTTTGGTAAGAGTAGAAGCAAATGAAAACAACACAGAACTAGGGAAAATAATTTTTGGTCTATTCAATTGACTTTAATTTTTTTGAATACGAAGGCCAAGAAAATATAATGAAATCAACGCATTGGTGGGGCATGTTTTGTGTTGCTTTCACCCTACTCAACTCTTGTTTCAAATGCAAGTAAAGTATGTCCAATTTGATGCAGAACAAAGAAGAAACAAAAAAATGACATGAAAAAACCTAAGGCAAAGCTAGGGCTAAAAACTTAATAAATTTCCCTTAGAGGTAGCAATGGATTCATTCATTGAAAATGAATCCTAATCCCAACAAAGAAAAAAAAATTAAAACCCGAATTATTAACCCTAGAAAACAGACACTAAAAGAAGACACAAACTAAAACCTAAAACAGCACACAGAACAAAGGAAAACCAATAAATAAATAAGAAAAATAAACTACTAACCTTATCAACAAATGGGTTAGAATTGATTTTTACGAATTCTTCCTCAATCGATTGCTAGAGTTTCTCAGGGTCCGATGAAGGGTCAACAATTTCTATCTTCTTGACAATGTGAATGCATGAATCCTAGGTGGAATTACTTAGGAATTTTATATTTTCCACATCATTAAATGTTGACCATACGAATGCTAGCTCATCCCTCTTCTTTATGCGGTTTTTGAAATGTCTTTACTTCAACAATTTTGAAAATAAGTAAAGTAATCCTAATTTGTTGATAGCTTAAATTATTAGTTGTACAGCTTTTTCAAGATTAATTTACTCATTTTAAGATTAGGCCAGTAAATCAAGTTGGATTCAATACAATGAATAGTTAAGTAGTGAAATTAGAAATCAACACAACATATGATCTTAGTTTATCAGCGTTTAGAAATTGCTTTACTTGTCTTAAAAATAAGACAAGTAATATGAATTCAGTGCAATGAAAGGAAATAGTAAAGAACTTTAATTTTAGCGCATCGAATAGGTAGTAAAGCACATTGATTTTAGCGCATTGGAGAGGCAGATAAAGTAATTTTAGTTTAGCGCATTACTAAGAAAACCTAAGCCAGTTCTGTGGCTTTCTTGAACCACTTTACTAAATAATCGAAGTACTTCAAATTAGCGTAAAGAAGAAAAAAATTGATCTTCTAAGGATTTATAGAGAATCTAACACATGATTACTTAATAAACCACCCCAAGAAACTTCCTGCAATCTCTTGAAAAATCCTCATGCACTCCTACAATCCAAATGAGTTAAAGTAACAACCTACCCACACACTAAACAACAATCTAGAGCTATAAACAAACATGAACACAACTCATCAAAAACCTGAAAACAAAAAAATTCAAAGGGGTGCCCCAATATTTCTACAAGAAATCTTGGGGACACCAATATTTAAACCCTATTTTTCTTAGGGTTCCTTTTTGGATCCTCTTTTTATTCATTCTTAGTGTTTTACTTGGAATTATATCCATCATCATGATTAATACTCTTCTCTTCTAAAATATTTTCCTTAAGCCTAGGAGCTCTTGATCTTCCACTACAATGAGAAAATATTCCCCTTATGTTAGTATATAGTAGGAACTATGGTCCCTCCCATTATCTCTTATTCTATTGATGATATCTTAGCTAATTCTATTTTTATTCTTAGCACTGACCATGTTCAAGTGAAAGGGTCTAATGCTAACTCTGAAAATCATTCACATGATCTTTTGAGGATGAGGCACAACATATGGAACATTTATTATAAGATAATATTTCTCATATTTACATCCTTATATGTGTTTTCTGGGAGAAACTTAAACATAATTCTCAATATAATAAAGATACATCTAATATTCCTCCTCCCATTATACCCACATCCATGGGGGCACCAAGTTTCCAAATGCACATTGTTTTTATGTATATTCCTACATCAACCACTATTCCTAATGGAAAAAATAGTGCCTCTCATGTCTCCTCTTCTAGCATGTAAGCCCTTGAAACCCTTTTTACATACTTTACGAGCCCAAATCTTACAATTACAACAAGATACATCTACTACTTCTCACACAATGGATTCCACTCAATTTCTTCGTAATTTTCTATCCCTATAAGTGTTCTCTTACCCATTTCCTCTTCATTTTTTCCCTAATATACATATTTATGATTGTAGACACTTACTTTATATGTGCACTTTTAATACTAAAATTGCACTAATTACTCTTCTTCTCATCATCACAACATAATTATTGACTTTTCACAAATTAGCTAATATTCCCCATCCTATCGATTACTCAACAAACTTTTTTAACTAATTAGATAATTTTTCTCATCTTGGATTCCAATTAACATCACTTCATTAGTTAAAATACCATTTTAAATAATTAATTTCCCATTATTAATTAATTATCCTTTTACTAACTTGTGTTCAATTAATAAAACATTTTATTAATTAAATCTCGCTCTTAAACCCCAATATATCCACTAATGTTCCTCTAAATAGATTCTACAAGATAATATTGGCCTATTATTTAATCCCAACAAATCAATTAGTCCTCCTTTAACTCCCATGAGACATTAATCCTAAATAATTACCTCTAATCATGAGTATCCACTCCTAATTCTAAATTTCCATTATCCCACATTCACTAGGATTTGTGTTTCTCCCAAAAAGGAGACTATAAAATAAACCGAGTACTCCCTTCAAAAAACACACAATTTCCTTGTATTAGAAATATACCCATTTTCTTATGTTAAGCTATAACAAAAGAGCTCAAATTAAAAAGTGAGAAAACCCTATTTGTTGAAGTAGAGAGAGAAAAATCAAACATAGCTTTTAGGCCATTTTGATGAGATATCTTCCTTCATAAAACTCCCTCCTTGATCTAGCGATTTTTCATGCCTTGTGCTTGTATCATAATGATACCCACATCTCAAATCACATCCAAAAATGGATCAATTTGCACCTTATGGAACTATTCTCATAGCTCCATAGTCATGGTCTAGGAGATAGTTTTTAAATTATATGATATATATATATGAAACAATATATTCATTGTTTAAGTTTTGGGGCCTTTTGGACTGTTTAATGACATTTGTAGGAGTGTTAGATGTGACAAAATTAGAATTTACAAACCTTACAACTCCAAAAGGCAGTGACAACTAATTGAATATATGGACTCATTAATTTTCTCATGAGCATGGAGTTGAATCCCTAATTTTGTCTTAGAATATGATAGAATCATACTATATATGAGTACCTACTTTACAAGCTTAGGGCATGCATCTTTAAGAGGACCCCTTGAGTGATCCTCAAAATCAAAATGCAAGGGAGTGACCTTGGTTCCCTTGTTGGCATGTACATAATCCTTTAATCCTTAATTAATATAGATTACCAATAGTAAGGTGTGGGAAAGAATATGATCTATCTAATAACCCCATAATATCTTCATTTTTCAATAGAAAAATAAGATGTAATTTGGAAAGGTAGAAGCTAAAATATTGCATCGCATTGATCCACCATGACTAGCCAACTCTATAACCTACATCTACAACAATCATCATCTAGTCTCAATTACATTTAAAACTCTCTAACTACCATGACTTGCCTACGCAAACCTTTCCTTGTCTTATAGTATTACTTCAAAATTACCTTGTACATACACTTAACATGTGATTCTTATCCTAATACATCATCTATACATATCATACAAAGTGTCACAATAATCCTCACATGCTTTCACCGACCTAAGGTTATTTAATTCTCAAGGTACCATACCATCCCACTTGTGCTAGGTATAAGAATATGCCTATAATGGTTTGACATACCACATGACTCATGGAAATAGACATGATTATTAACTGCATACCTTATTATACCTCGACACAACTTTTTAGACATGTTAGACACCATCACAACCATTGACTACCTTTGGATCTCACTCTCAAGACCTAATTTCTTGACACAGCCTTAATAGCTATGCATACATGATTAGACACCACACTATAACAACATCATGACACCTCATCTTTTCACTACCAATCAACCTTCATCTTATTTTATGAATGACATATTATGGAGACACCTATGCTCCCTCTGAACTAGTAAAAACCACATTTCATCTTCATCCTTATTGTAGACATCATATAATCACCTTATTAAACAGATATTTCCTTCACATACCTCACATCATCACTACTCCCCGTTGGATTATGTTTTCTTAACTTTGTTTCAAAATTTTAAACTCCAATCCTTCCTTGGACCACACATCTATATCTCATATACATATTGGAAAACCTTCTTCATACACATTCATCACTTAGGATATTTTCATGTCACTTCACATATCCATCTAGGATGGTAAACCTACTTCAAGATTGAAAAATGTATTTAATACCAATGCACACCTTCATTTTTGTTGTATGTTGCAACTATTACTATCTGATTGGCTCAATGAGTTCTTCAACCTTGCAAAGATAGAAACACATACTCATGGATCTTAACACAATGTATCTAACCTACAAAAATTTCATGAAAAAAAAATCATTGTCTTCTAACTTGGGCATTCCTTCTTTCTCTAACTTTTCAAATGCATATACCAATACTTCATACATGAGATAACTCAAACTTTACAAGCTTGACCACAAGATACAAGCCACCTTGACACTCCTTTTGACTTGTCATTGATCAATCAACTCATTGAATCTAATAGATAGATATGTAACATATTAGGGCTCATACCTTACTCTTGAAGACACCTATTTGGATACAACTCAAACCTTCTTAGAGAAATCCTTCAACCTCAAGATTCACTAAACAAATGATACTTCCCATATTTGTGTACAATAATCTCTAAATATTACTCATTTCATTATGAGTAGGACAAAAACATACCTCATATATAGATACCCAATAGTATTGTATACTGCCCATATTTTGACCTAAAAATGATTCCTTAACCATCATACTTATCATCACACAATAACATTATGAGTCAAGTTATTGAACTTGCCTTCTTAAAGCACTTTCACCCTAACATTAGATTTAACAATCACAAATTAGGCTTTGAGACATTGTTTCAACAAGCTCATTACAGAAATATACTAAAGCACACCTTGTCAAAACCAAGATTACCTCATGACTAAAAATCATGGCTTCACAACTTATAAAAGTTGTACCTAATTTCAAAATCCAATTTTTCATTAGATGTCCATTTTTAGACACCAAACTTGATTTTTTCACCACGAGAGCTTAGGAAAATGGTTTAGGGTCAAATATTATATGATTTTGAATCCAAATAACATTTCAAGATCAATGAAATATTTCTAAAAATTCAATTCTTCCTACAACTCAAAATTTAGGTCTTATTCCTTCTTGAACTAAGAGGGGAAGCTGCAAAAATTTGAAATATATTAGGAAATAATTAAGCCTTAGATAAAATTTTATATCCCCCATTGTAGAGGATTCCAATATATTTCTAATGCATATTTGTTTTCCTCTTAACTCATTTGGAAAATTTCATAATATTCTAGAGAAGACAACATTCACCATTGAAGCTCTCATTCCCTACACCCTGAATACCCGTTGTTGAACAAATGGATCCTGAATGAGATTTTCTTTCCTAAATTTTCCTAAATTACTTCATACACCTTAAATTCTCTCCAAAATCACCCTCAGATGCTTTATAATTTCCCTAAACATTCCTAAAGTGTGTTTACCAACTGAAAAATGGCCAAAAATGGCCTTTTTAGGCCTTTGGAGGAAGTTATCTTTCACTGAATCTTACTGAATTAATTTATCACCTTTGGTAAAAATCCTTGCACACTAAAAAAATTTAAAACATTGCTAGGAATTTCCTCTGAGCCAAAGTGAAGATTGAGCTGAAATCATGCTAGTCAAAGGAAGGATGCACAGTGACTAGAAGGATGCACATATTGATGTCTATCAAGAGGAAAGGGATTGAATATTGTTACGCCCTTAGTCCTATAACTTATATTGGGTATGTAGTGCCCACTTGTGGCTTACATAATTTCTCTTCATTTCATATGTTAGTAATTTATTCTATCATATGCTTAGTAGGTCAGCCTTGGTATTGGCCATAAAATAGGAATGGTATATATAGGTGGTAGCAAGGAGTAGTTAATCATCATATTGAGCACTTGAGTCTTATTATATGGTTTGGAGGTCGGTCCCTCGAATTTTCTAAGGTATTATACTTACATATTGTGATCATTCATCTACATATTGGTGTTCTTTGTGTTATTTTGTTGTTGATATTCAGATCTATCTAAGTAATTCCATTACAAATATATAGTGGTAGTTTATGACATCTAGCATTTACTTTCAACCTTGACTATGTTTTTTTAATTTCGTGGTTTTTCTCACCTAAAGCTTAAATTTGGTAGCATATCATGCATCCACATATCTAGGTTATAAAATAAGAAAATTAAAAATAAATTAAACCTCATAAAGATTATTCCATAGGTAAATGATTCAAGAAAGGTGTTTATGATAAGAAATCTGAATTTTCTCCATATCGGGTTATCTAAAACCCTATTTTTAGGTTTCAATAAGAAAATCTTAATATCTCAGCTGATAAAGAGTCTTATAAGATAAATCTACCTAGAATTAGGTTATAAAATTTAGGAGTATTATTAAGTCACACCATTGTGGATAAGACTATGATACCATTACGAATAACACCCTTTTATCAATTTTATCCACGTGGAATTAAGTTTATAGAAACACTCTTGGGAGGTATACATTTCTTGAGAGTATGATATTATTTCTAGCATCACCTTCGGTGGCCTTGGTTCAAAATGGATGCTCCCAAAATGTAAAGGATTATTTAATATTTCCATTGCCTACTTTTTTTTTTCCTCCTAACTCCCTACGGAGTTCTCGGAATCAATCGGAGAAGTCGGGGTTCACAATTTGACTACTCATTCCTTGCACTTGAAAACCCACTTTTGAACAGATTGTCCCTAAATGATCAAACCTTTCCTAAATCTTCCTAAAATACTTCCAACACCTTCAAGACTCTCCAATACCACCTTGGGGTACTTAAAATCTTTTCATAACCCTCCCTAAGGATGCACACAGGCTCCGAAATGGCCAAAATTGGCCTTTCTAGGCTTGTTAGAAAATTAGTCTTTTACTTCACTTCACTAAATAGAATAATGGACCTTGTTACACCTTTTACAAACTTATAAATGTTCACACAATGCATTATGAATGGATAAGTTTATCATGACACGGGAGGTAGGTGGCTTGGAGATGGATTTAGGAAGATTTGAGAGAAATATTTCACATTGTGGCTTGATTGTCATGGTTAAAGTTTTGTAATTTTGGGTTAGTCAATTCACATGACAACATATCCATATAAATATCATCCTATATTACCCTTCCTGGATTCAAAATCCTCCTTGAATGGAATCATATTTAGGATGCGCATACACATATTTCTCATATCCCTCTCATGAGAATAGGTGACTTTTTGATCCTTCACACATAATGGTTTTGAATGCCTCAATAGCCTAACTATCTCATTTTGATTTTTTTCTCAAAGATATTTAGACACAATGGAAAACTTAGGATATGATGACCCCGAATTCATTCTTTGAGCCTCACATTACACCTTTGAATGTATAATGATCTCTTATTAATCTCACAATTCACCTCTCTAACCAAGATGTCACCGAGTGGAAGAATGCTTATGATGTCCGGACGCACCGCACTAAAACACTACAAATTCCACCTCCCTGAATCGCAAGATGTAAATTCATTTCCAAGAATTAATTAAGTGTTTAGAAATTCTCTCATAAAATATGCATTTTTGTGAGCCTAAGATGATTGCCACCATCACTCGTAGTGATCTTCTCTTATCATTCTCTTAATGACCATTTCCTTGATGATTTAAATCTCGATGAAGCTCTTAATGTTTCAAATTCTTCAAAGACCTCATAATTTTCTTGATTGTACCCATTGTCCTTATGATGTTTCAGATCCTTCATGTACCTCATGATGACCGTTCCCTTGATTATTTGAATCAATAAAAACTTACATATGTGTTTTTATTTATTACATGTGTTATAAGGAATTGTGTGAGTCCAAATATTTGAGCAATTGTTTCTACCTTTGGGAGTTGTGAGGTTTATAAAATATAGTTTTGACACATCTAAAACTCCCACAAATGTCATTAACTAATCAAGAAGGCCCCAAAACCTAAACAATGACTATATTATTTCCCAAAATAGATATTGACTATAGAATTTAAACCCTAAAATATTTAGGTTGAAGACTGAAATTCTGAAAAATACCTATGTACTAACCATATTAGAATATGAAAAATATCTTTTAAACCATGACTTATGGAGCTATGAGACTAGTTCCATAAGGTGTAGAGTGATCCTAATTTCTTATATTTACTAAAATAAATTTAAAGTATAAGTTTTTCATTTATTAATTTCATTTACTAATTTCATTAATTAATAATGAAATTGATAAATGAAAAACTTAAAATTAAACATTTATTTTTTATAAATATATACCTCCCAAATGCACATATACAAACATTGTAAATAGGAACATGAGCATGTTATAATGTGTTAGTGTTTTAGGATTGGTAATTACCAATCCCGGTAATTCAAAACTCAATAATTCTTTTCAAAATGTGCTCGTGTTTCACTTTAAATTAAAAATTTGGTCAATTTTTGGTCCCCCATCTCTGTGTACTTGCCCAATTTGTGGATACTAAATCACACACTTGGGTACATTTCTAGGTCCTAAACACATTCTAGCATTCATATGATTCCTAAGTGAGAAAATTAATCATTGACAACTATATTTGACCTCTTTCCTTTGCTTCTTACTTTCTATTTAGTCTTTTACACCCTACAGCCCAATCAATATTTTACTCATTTATCTTTTATGGATCTAGACACTAGTGCCCATCTAGGACAGAGCACCCCTGGCGCCCCTGTACCCTCTGTGAGCCCCTAATCCTTTTCCATCTTACTCACTTCTTTTGGGTCTCTCTTATCTTTTGGGGGCCTTTTCTACTTATGGGTAAACCTTCCCATTGTCAATTATGAAATTCAAACAAGAGGATCATATAAACACATAGTCATGTGTCCAAAATAAGGGACCAAGCACTAAGCATATACTAGCATCACCTAATATTTCATACAAAGGAATCTAAGAACATTAAAAGCATCCATATAGCATCCACTCAAGTGACAAGGAACCGCATTTTTGCATACACATCATAGAAAGGGGAAGTTCATTATTCCATCTATAAATCTACTACATTGTTACATCTAGATACGTATCATTATCAAGTGCACTCGCATAAGGGAATCCTAGGGCATGATTGTTACACTGACTCACTAGAACTACATGGAGTCCGAGATGCATTACAATGCTTGGTTGTAATCTCACTCTTTTGGGTGACTATCGGGATCATCGACTCCCCATATTGCATATTATTTTTAGTTTTTGATGTGGTATTGTGGGTTTTATAAGTGAATCTTTGTTTTTCATGTTTTTTTATTATTGGTAAATAGTTTTTTGAAAGGGACTATACCCTTGTACAACAAGGCTCAGAAGCTAGAATTGGAAGATTGAGCACAAAAAAAAAGACCTCAGAGTCCAGATAGAACAATAATGACCAACTGCAGAAAGTTGTCTGCAAAGAAAAAAACCCACAACCAGAACACATCAGCAAAAAGACAACTGATGTACAAAGCGAACAAACAGCAATGGCACATCAACACCATTGGAAAAGAAACACTCTGTGATCCGGCCATGAAAAATGCTATAATGTAACCCAGCGAACATTAACAGAGAAGATCATCTAGGCGTAGAGATTTCCTTTAGGGTGAATTTTTTTCTTTTTGCGACCGTTACCTAGCCTGAAGGAGCCTCCATGGTTGGAGGAGAAGACCAAGGAGGAGTATTTTCCTTAGTCACATTTGTGCCAGTTGAGGCAGCCTCGTTGACATCTAAAGAGATATATTTATTATTTTCCTTGCTTCCCTCAACAACTTGTGCATTTTTCATGTTGCTAACAATCTGAGTTTCAGATAGAGGGGTTTTCAGGGCTGAATCGGATTCAGCTATGGTATCTACTTTTGATTCAAGATCCTTTTTAGCCACAAAAATCAGGTGTTCTGCAGGAGTGCATCTTTCCACCAGTTGTGCTTCTCATGTTGACGTTTTCCATCCCACAAGTAGTAGAGGTGTGTCCTAATCCAAAACACCTTCTACACCAGAAAGGTAGACCTTCATAATCAAGAGTTTGTGACCAAGTTCTATTTTGCACTCTAAGGTCTATGGTAGCAGGAATATTTTTATCAGTGTCAAGTTCCACCAGGATCCGGGCATAGGTAGTATGGGTGTAATTAGTGGTTTGAGAATCTATATAGAGTGTAGTACCCAAGGTATTGCCAATGGATGTCAGACAGTCATGACTCCAGAATTGGAGAGGTAAATGGGGCAGCCTGATCCAAACAAGTTTCCATGAGAATGATTCTATGTGTGGGTTAAAGGATGGGAACCAAGGTTTCATGACCAAATATTTGGACTCGCAGGTCCAGAGCTTGGAAGCAATGATGTCTTTATCAGCTATTAAAGAGAAAACCATAATGAAAATGCCTTTAGCACACAGATATAAGTCTATCTTACTAGTTAAAGATGGAGTCCAATGCTTAGAGATCCATGCGTGAAGAACAGGAAGGCTGGGCCACAAACCCCCGAATCTACAAATCAGAGCATGCTCTTTGTAGTAAATCTCAGATGAAATGACATCTTCCCCAAATGTAATACACGGGGTGATGTCTGTAGGTTTCATGGAGGATTCCTTACATTTTAAGACGTCTTTGAAGGAGGTTTCAAGAGGTCGCGCCTAATCTCTCTATCCAACGTTGGAATAATAGGTAGAGCTCCTTGTTCCAGCCCACCATGAACAGAGCCTTTCCCAGGAACGCCCCAGATGGTGCTTGAAAATGGCTAGGGTTTGCACAACCATCCGGTGGTGTGGACATACTGATCCACAACATTGGTAAAGGCGAGGTTGATCCACGACCAGGGATAATCCCTGAAGCCAAATTCGAACCCCCATTATCACCATTTTCTAGCTGAGGAGCACCAGTCGGATCCTTGTGTGGATCAATAGCTATAGGGTTCATAGGCTTGCATGCAGCGAGGGAAAGGGCACGCGTAGTGACCATTTTTAGGGCTTTTTCATGTTACAAGTACTTGACGATCATATTATGACACGTAGGTGATAAACACATAATAATTGCAACACTTGTGTAGCATGGTGAAGATAAAGTTCGACCATTTTCATAGTCATAAGCACCCAGTAGAGGTCTTTAGCACCTGTGTACCCTTGTCTTGCTGTGGGTTCCCATGTCCGGCCATATTCCTATAGTCGTAATTTACCTAGAGTATTTATAATATTCTTCACTTCATGTTTAGCAGCTTTTCCCAATCTGCATCGGTCTTGGATCAAGTATCAATCAACTAATTTCATTCTTCTCTCTTACACTTAGGGTTTCATATTTTACTAGCTTATTACTTGTGTAAAATCTATATTTTATCATTTATTATCATATGTTACTCTGCAATTAGTGTTTTACAAAACCATAGTTTTGTTAAATCACAATCATAGTGCACATTTTCTTCTATATGGGATTATAGGTCCCTCGTCCATTTCCTTATGGGTATCCTTTCTTAGAGTCTCATATTAACTATTTTTGTATAACTAAAAATTTGAGTCCTTATAAGGTAGGATAAAATAATATTGGTACAAGTATTAAACATTTCTTCTTTTAGTGTATTTTCTTCTACTTGGTTGATTCCTTGTTTGTTTGTTTTCTCACATTGCTTTTCTTTGTACTTTGCTTTGAGTCGGTACTTTAACATCTTATAAATAATGATATCATGGATTTTAATTCCATTCTACCTATTATTATATGTTTATATCAAATAAGATGTATCTCGAGCTATAATAGTGTGCGAGCTATAACATGGTTTTCCCAAACATACCCCTATTCATCACATATACCCATCTCATCATTATCTAGCTAACTTGTCATTCTAATTAATATTTCATCTGGTTATTCCATCTCATTTCCTCTACTCTATTGAGACATGATGGATAGGTGCAAGATCAACCAAAAACATGCAAAATTGTCTAAAATATATGTGAAAATCCAAATCACATCAACTCACCGAAACTACATCCAAGAAGATACAAATATAGATATAACATCATCCTAAGCTCACAAATCTAACATCAATATAAACTAAGAATGCAAAAACATATGCGAAAACAATATCATGTGTGTGTGTGTGTGTCTGTTTGTGTCATAATAAAATCCAGATTACAAAAATGGTCTCATGTCCGTGTGATATATCTCATGAGAGTATAATCAAAACTCTTAGATCTAGTTAATTCATCTCTTTACATGAATCTCTCTTAGAGTTGGACTCCCTAGTGGTCTTGATGGTAGTGAGCCTGGTCTAGCCCCTCTAGTTAGTTATAAAGTTAATCTTGGTGGGGCGATCACTGAAGGTGTACCCACTAAGACATGGGATCTAACTAAAGCATGTGGTGTCTGAGTGTGGCTCACTCCTAATATTTGTGAATAGTATGGATCTCTTTAATGAGACGATACGAGATATATCGTATAAATTCCTATAGTATACCACATCACCCCGTATGGTGATTGATTTTACCTAGCATGTCTATGACACCCTTTGAGATTGAGGTTATGTGAGATATGTCTCACTCTCAATGTAATATATTCTCTACCACCCGGGTGGTATCCCTCTCACTATGAGTTGTACCTCACTCAATGATGGGTTTGTCCATCTCTCCTCATTATATCCCTCTCAATGGTGGGGTTCTCCCACATATTGTGTGTATTGTCTCACTCTAATATTGTAGTAGCTCACTCTAAGGTGTGTTGTGCCAATGCAATAGTTAGTCGTGCCACCTCGGACATTAACCTTCCAATCTATGTTTCTATGTCTCTTCTCGGGCCTCGCGTATCAATCCTACTATCTTTGTCTCGTGGGAAGATATCTTAGTATCCAATACCTACACTATTTGTTAAGTGAAATAGATTATACTAGATCTTCCTACTATTATACTAGGGGTAGGTTGTGCAATAGTGACCCTTCTTGATCCTATACTTATGGTTCCCCGTCAACTCTACTATCTTCACCCATCTCATCCTCGTGTTAGGGTTCCACTAACAACTATTACAACTCCACCCCATATACCCACTCTCGATAAGGCCTTACTTCCTATATTGTCTCGCCACCTATGTTGTCCATCCACTCCACTCCCCTACCCATACCACTCGTACTCTAGGGTAATCTAACGAGTTTCATGTATCATATAAGAATATCTCTATTTGTACACTAGAACATCTATCTCGACCATGTTAATGGTCTTTACCTCAATATATTAATTCTGATTGGATAAAACTATTGATATCATATTTAGTACTCCCCTTTCCTACCAACATTGGTTATCCCCATCTATGTGTCCCACACTATGACTGCTGGTGTGTTCCAATTTTTTTTTTTTTTTTTTTTTTGCTACGTATATGGTGGGTTACCAGCGTTGTATCTCTCAAGTAATATGGGAAAAATATATAGGGTGTTATAGGTACACCCTAAACATATTTAAACTATTGAGAACTTTGTTCGGCCTGTACCACTCTATAACAAAATATCGGCAACTATCCAAATAACACTATGTCCGGGTATATGCCATATCGAAAAATGTATCTGGTCAAGTCCTCGTGACCAGATATGGCCTCCGTGTAATATCCATAAGGAAGATATCATCAAATGTTCATATATACACAAGCGTCTCCATGTATCCCTGTTTACCTCAACCAAATCGGATCTACCCAAAGGATCGTGGGTAATCACACTCTAATGGATCATATCTAAAGACGGTCTGTGCACCCTATACTTTGGCCCTGTTTTTACAAAACCAGATGTAAATCCCTGTATGGCTAGCCTAAGACATGGTAACCCCAGGAAAATTTACGTTATTACTCAACCATATCAACAATAACACCCATGAAACAAACTGATAGATAATGACCACTCTTTTTAGGTAGGAAGATGTCACTGACAAGAGCCATCAAGACAAGAGATAGGTTCTCAATCATTTCTCTATCATGAATCTTTGATAGCACGATATTGGTCCTTCCCACTTGGGAAAATCAGACCGACCAGTAGAGCGGATCATCTCACATAATATATCAGTAGTGTCAAAGTATATGTGATCTCCTATAATCAATAGCCGCAAGATCATGTGCACATACTCTAGAGTCACTCTCATCTCCCATATCAGGAGTTCGAAGGTTCTAGTGTTGGAGTGTTATCTCTCATCTAGGGTGGTCAATAAGGGTTTATCCTCCTATAGAGATCGCATCATGGATATGTAGTATAAACCTAACACCTCCAAAATCACCCAATTATCATAATGCATGGTCTGTAACTACTCTATAGCCTTGGATCAGAACTCATGGAATTGGATCGCCATCAATCACACATGTGGTCATCACAAACATAAATTCAGAGTTATCCACTTTTGTAAACTTTTGAAAATTTATCATTTCAACTTAACAACTTTCATTTTCGGTGAAACCGCTACTCATTTGTGAAATTCCACTAAAAGGGTGAATCTACTACTATGTGGAGTAAATCTTCCATTTTAGGCAAACCCACTACCACCTATACTGAAACCACTACTACTTGTATATTCAGAGAATCTGCCACATCTACTAGAAAATCTGTCATTATATGGGAAAACCGCCAAAATTGTAATAAAACCACCATGACTTAGGGAAAACCCACTCAAATTGACAAATGTAAATTTGTGCGCCCTTTCCTACAATCAAATTTGGGGCATTAAATGCACTTAAAGAGAGACATTTCCAAAATGTAAATAAATTTAAATAACATCACCTACCCGATCCCTATGTCTCTAGGTCCATCAATACTCCTGGAATCACTGCTCGGTGTTTGAACTCTAAGATCCTCATCGTGATCTCCCGAGATCTCCTTTCCATTGTGTGGTGGTGAAAATGACTTATTTTACCCCTCCTTCTATATATATCCCTCTTATGGTGGCTGCAATTGTCGTGATGGCATGTCGGTCACTACAAATTCCTTTTCTTGCTTGTTGTGATATTTTTTCTCTTATTTTCAAACGTTAATTACCCTCTTCTATCACCCAATCGATGCTCAATGGGGCATCATCCATCCTAATAATTTTTCTTCCACCCATGCAAAATGAAATTATCTACTATCTTTGAAATATCATTGCTCACATGACACCACATCAAAGAGGGCAAATGTAGACACCTTCTTTCCACGCGTAATTTTAATACTAAAATTGTACTAATTACTCTTCTTCCCATCATCACAATGTAACTAGCAACTTTTTCTAATTAATTAATATTCCCCATCCTCTCATTTACTTAATGACCTTCCATAATTAATTAGCTAATTTTCCCCATCTTGGATGCCAATTAACATCACTTCATTAGTTAAAATCCCCTTTTAATTAATTAATTACCCTTTATTAATTAAATACCTAGTTATCATCGTATGTTTGATCAATAAACCCTTGTATTAATTAAATGTCCTCTTAAACCCCTCTAAATACACTAATTTTCCTCTACATTTCCTCTAAATAGATTCTACAAGCTAATCTTGGCCTATTAATTAATCCCAAGTGATTAATTAAGCCTCCTCTAATTCCCATGAGTCATTAATCCTAATTAATTCCTTTAATCATGTTTATCCACTCTTAGTTATACATCGTCATTATCCCACATTCACTAGGATTGGTGTTTCTGACAAAGAGGAACTCTATAAAAGCAATGAATACTCCCTTCCCAATAACACACCATGTTATTGTAAGACATACACCCATTTCTCATGCTAAGCTATTGCAAAAGATATCAAATCAAAAATTAAGAAAAACACCTACTTATTTAAGTAGTAAGATAAGAATCAAATATGTCTTTTAAACCATTTCGAGATCTCTTCCTTCATCAAACTTCGTCCTTGATCTAAATAAGTATTCATGGCTTGCACTTGGCTCATAAGGATAGCCACATCTCAAAACATGTCCACCAAATGAAGGGAGGTTTGCATTTATGGTGTTTATGTTTATGCAAGTTATTTAACTTCCTTCCTTTCCTTGCTTTATCATGATTTATTTACTTAATTAAATAGGTTAGGATTCACTTGGTGTCAAATCCTTAGCTTAATTTCATTTATTTCTTACACGTACATACAATGATGGAAAGAGTGATCCTTTGGAGAACCTTTAATCATTCCATGTCACTTATTTTGACTATGCCTCCTATGACATATTATTCACCAAGATTTTCCCTATGAAACTTAATGGATTTTCTTTACAATGGTTCTATGATCTACCAACACATTCCATAGAATATTTCACTTCTTTGGAAAATTGGTTTCTTTCACAATTCTCTATCAACATTGGTGAAAATTTCCCATATGCTTAAATGTCTAAAATCTATCAATGGTCTATTGAATGCATCCATGATTATATTTTACACTATAATACTATGCTTACTAAAATTAATGATTTGTGTTCTAATGGAGAGCTTCAAGATCTATTTACATAAATCTTTCTTACTCCCTTGAGAGACATTGTTATCTTTGACAAGTTCCCCTCATTTGACCATCTATGTTATACCCTAACGGAACGTGAGGCTAAGTTACTACACATCATTAAGCTTAAGTACCAAGGTTCATTTTAAGAAACCTCTTGGAAATCGAAGGTGGAAAATACTTGGTGAATATCCCCGAAACCGGTTTCACAGAAGGCAATTTTTTTGGGGTTGTATGCAAATTTTTCACCTGATTTTCAAGTGGTGTGACAAAAAGGCTGCAGACATGCGATAAGAGATTTGTTGTCGTGTGACAACAAACTTGTTGTCACGCAACATCAAACCTCTTGTCACGCGTCAACAAGGTTGTTGTCGCGTGAAAACAACAACCTTGTTGACGCGCTATAGGAAGTATACTATCGCGCGACAACAAGTTTGTTGTCACATGACAATAAATCTCATGTCACACATCTGAAGCCTCTCGCCCTCATGTTTCACATCAACAAACTCTCCATGTCGCACATCAACAAACTCTCTGTCACAAGTCTGTAACCTCCGCACTCCTGTCACGCGTCAACAAACTCTCCATGTCACACATCAAAAAAACTCTCCATGTCACGTGTCAACAAAATCTCCATGTCACACATCAAAAACTCTCTGTCACACTTCTACAGCCTCCACCCTCCTGTCGCATGTCAACAAACTCTCTATCGCAGTCTGTAGCCTCCGCCCTCCTGTCGCGCATTTACTGTACTTGATAATACATATGCCCCCATGTGGTATGAGTGAGCTAGTAGTGTTCTACTTGGCGAATAATCTAGGATTATATAGGGGATATTTTCAAGGGTAGGTGAAGCCGACCCCTAAAAAAATTAAACTGTAATTTTTAGGCGAACAAGTCACTGACCCGCGCCAGAAAATTTGTCTTTTCAAATTTTTCAAAAATGGAATATTTTCCATATTACAAATATTCACCACTAAAACAACCATGTTAAGTACATTGTTATATAATCTTCTACATCTAATCTCAATTCCCAAACAAATATACATTCAAAAGAAAGGCTAATATTAAGGACACTATTAATGCCATCTCCTAACCCACTAAGTTGCAACAAAAACTTACATGAAGGAAATTCACATGTTTATTTTGTGTGCCACAAATTATGCTAAAGTAATTACTTAAGTGCAATATTTTATCTCTCCCTCCACCACTTGAGGTTGATGCAAGCAAGCCTCATAGTAAGATTTTTATCCTAATGCTTATTGTGACTATCATAGATGTATTGGTCATCTCACTAATCGATGTATTAAGATAAAACATGTTATATACAATCTTATTGATGTAAAATCTATTAATACTCATTGTTAACTCATCATTTAATCAACTATGTTGATGTCATTTTAACCAAGGTAGTTTCGAGGCGTATGTAATAAGGTTTCTTTTGAAATTAACAATTGCTTGGTGGTGCTTCTCTATTTTAGGGGGTCTTATAATCCTAAATGTTGTAATTGAAATCTAGCATAAACTCTTAGGAAATTACACAAACTGAAATTAAACTAATCAACTTTCAGATTTATACATACGCAATGCTTGTTAGAAATTGAAGTGTTAAAATTAAAATTTAACTCATGGCACTTGAAATTCAAAACTCGTAATACTTGAAATAGAATAAAAATTACTGAAATAAAATTGTAGGGTTGAAATTAAAATAATAGATTGCTTCTTAAATGAAATTTCACACAACTTAAAACAATTAAAATTAGAAAAGGAAAGGGATTTAAAAATCACTAGTTACTTGTATGAATTAGAGAACTACCTATTAAATAAAATGAGAGGAGTGAATATAGATCAAATTAAAGAATAAACACAAAATAAAATGCACAAATGAACATGTAGAAATTAACACAAACTGGATGATACAAAAATACAAAAAGCAATGAGTCTCGAGGTGAGTGGACCCTTGTTCTCCCATTGATCGAACAACATTTGTACTCTAATTCACCAAATCAGCAATTTTATTGATTTCAGAAGTTCTTGATCATTTAATAGATTGAGAAAATTACAAAAATCTTGATTTTCTAACTCTAAACACAATCATTGAGTGCATATTATATCATCTAGATCCTCAACCGACGCCTACAAAATGACTAGAAGAATCCTTATTTATATTATCGGTAAAGAGTTCCCATATTATCTCCATATTTCAGGATGAAATAATGTATAAAATTGGGGGAACTGATTTGTATAAAATATTTAGTTACAAAAAGTGAATTACATGATCCATTATAAAATTAATGTTTCCTTATTTGGGCGTGTGTTTTCTTCATTGAATGTGTGTTCCAAGTTAGAAAAATTTGTATCTCATGGCTTGTTGACATTAGTTGGCAAGGTTCTAAATTTATCGAGTGTACCCTAAATCCAAAGGTAACACTCTAAAGCATCCCGAGGAGACTCGAAGCATTTCAAGGAGAATTCAAAGCATTTTGAGGATACTCTAAAGCATTCATGGAAGAATTTGAAGTGAGCTAGGGAACTATGAAGAAAGTTGAGGAACTCCAAGTGATTTGGGTAACTCCAAAGCTTAGTTGTATTTAAAATTACAATCCTCAAACTCTACATCCTAAAAAAACCATTCTTTCCTCAATTTGTAAACAAAAACCTAAATACTTTTCATGATTTTTCTTTGAACGTTATGGTGGAAAATATTTACACACTAATCTAGAAAAACGCACACATTTTCTAATTTAGATTAGGAAAAATTTATGAAATGCATTCAAATTAAAACAAGGGGGAATATAAATAATGTCATATTTTATCCATTTAATGGGTTCATCATTCTCCCCCACACTCACTTGTTTATAAGTCCTCTTGCAAATCACTTTCCATGATCTGGATCAAGAACCTTGTCTTCCATGAGCTTACTTAGATCAAAAACCATATTATGATATTTCCAAAAAAATCTTTAAAACAAACAATCCTTCATTCTCTTCAAACTTTGTTCCCACTTATCAAATTATTTGTTGTTCTATATAGATGATTCCTTCCACGGGGCATATGACAAATAATAAGTGGTTTCCTAAACCTTTTTCCAATCCACTTGCGTCCATGATTTTGAAAAATGCCTATAATCATGTTTACTATTTCCACAACTCTCCTCATTGACCATCTCAAGTATTTTAGGAGAGAGTACTTCTCTTATTTTCAAAGTGATGTTCAAAGTATCCCACCTATTTTCACAAGATATCAATGTTTTTCCAAATTATGATTGTGGATAAAATTGTTGAATACTTTCAATGCTCCTGTTCAATTCATGTATGTGATGCTCTTGAATTTTGGGCTGATAATCCATATCCATGAATGTTCTAAGTTTCTCAACAAGTTTTGGATACTAGCGCCTCATGCACAATCCTTTTGTTTTCACCTTTTCAAAGTATTCATTGGTCCTTTCATCCCAATATTTTTTAGTTTACAAAGTGAATAAGAATACTCTCAACTGAAATTCTCCCACATATAGATTGATTATAAAGTTGGACATGTGTTTTAGTAGAGATTGCATTGATGAAATTCACACATGAGGTTTTGATGGTCAAGGAAAACTTTGGTAAAATCCTCCAAGAATTATGTTTTTCATCAGTTAATTCATAAGGTAAGTCACATGAAATTCTTGATAATTTCCATCTAAAAATTGTTCTTGTAGAAATATATTGTATTCTAAAGAAGGCATTCTATAAGCAAGAAGATTCTCTCCTATAAAGACAAGTAGTTTGTAACACATTTATGGGTTTTCCTTTTCTTTTTTAATTTGGTCTTTATGTTCACTCTCTTCTTCTAACTCGATATTTCAAATATTCATTTTTAAGTTTTAATTTTCCAAAATTATTGTATATATTATCCCAAACATTATTGAATTCATCATAACTTAATAAAGTCTAGACTTCGTGATTAACTTTTACTTTATTTCTAGAAAGGAATATTTCATCTTTTTCTTTACACTACAGTTTAAGCTCCTCTATTTGTACTTGCAATGAAGAAATAAGAGTTTCTTTTGTTTGTACCTTTTCTTTTAGGAATTTTGATTCTGTTTTTTACCTAATAATTTATTCCTATCTCGGAGAGGAGTGTTTGTTGCATATGCTCTTCCTCAAGATTCTTCCCCGATGAAGCAGGGGATTGGGGTTATTCTTGTTCTATTAATGGAGCTTTACCTTTCTCTTTTTATTTATTGGAAGTAGAGGGTTGTGTTATTGATTTATTGGCTTATTGTTCAATAAACTCTTGGATTTATTTAGGTATGGTTTTCTCTTGTTTTGCAGTTGCTTTTGTTTCCAAATTTATGCCACCCAAAAACTCTACAACCTTCTCAAGGTATTCATCTTCCTCCTTCAAGGGGAAATAACTTAAAATTTTATATTCACCATCATAGATAAAATACTTAACTATCAAGAATGCAATAGTTCTATATGGTTCAAGAAGTGCGTCTCTTCTTATGTCTTTTGTAAATTTTTCCTTGTTTAGGGATATTTTAGTTTGAGTTCTCCTTCCTCATGGAAATTTTGAATTAGGTCCCTAAAAGTGGACCTTCCTCTAATTTGTATTCCCTCACAAGGTATTCTAGATATTTTAATGATAATTTAACCCCTAATAGAGATTTATTTCCCCCTTGCCTTTGAGGAGTCTCTGCTTTAATATTGGTGAGGAATTCTTCGATTATTGACTCTTTGTAGCCTTAGAATTTTTTTATGAACTCTAACCATCCCGAGCCCTCAAAAATGTTGATACTTGTGAATCTTACAACATGAATCATAGTAGACTCTAGCTCGAATACTTATTTTGTCCCATCATCGCATTCCAAAGCAAAGGTTTCTAAGTTTCCTTTTTACTAATTTAAAATTGAATGTTGAGTCCAAAATACGTGAAGATTTAATCAGAAAAATTGAGTTTTTATTAACTATCAATCGACATGATGTTGCATGTGAGGTTTTTTAATTCACCAACGTTTCCATACATTTTGTAATGCCCACTTCCCTACGACACTTAGTTGATTATCATTTTGAGTTATGCAGACTTTGGATATGGACATGACTTATACTTATGTTGATTAGCATGATGTTTTGTGACTAGATGCATTTGGATTAGGATTGGATTTTGTTTTCAGTATGATCTACACTGACTCATGGACAGACTATTGGATACCGATATTATTTTTATATGGATATATTGCATGTGTTATAACATTGGATTTCTTCGCCATGATGAGTAGAATGTAGTTGTTGAATTTACATTACTACAATTTTGGATAATGATGAAATGCATAATTAAGTTGTGATTTAGACCTAGAAATAATGATTGATTGAATTACGTATAGATGTTAATAAATTTCATGCATATGATTATTTTGGACATTTTGACATGGCCGCAAGGCCGAAGGAGGTATTTTGCATTTTGCAGGAAACACAACATGATCACAACCATGAGGGGGATTGGGAACCAAACACAACAGGATGTCGGGTGGTTACAACATTTGGTCGTCAAGGCAACTAGTAAATTGTATTGTGTTACCTTTGTTCTTTTATGTGTTAAGAAAATTTCCATGAGGGGGAAATTTTCTAATGTGACCAAGGGGGTAAGAATTTTAATTACTTGTTTTAACTTACTTTAGTAGATGATTTCATTTGTGATGTCTTTTCTTTATTACTTTTGCTAAGTATGTTTTGATTAATTTAACATCTTGTTTTAAATTTTAAGTTTTGGAGGGAAGTCTAGTGGATGTAATTAATTTTGATGGTTGGCTCCTTGAGCCTTGTGTTTCCTCATGTTTTGAATGCTTGGTTTTGAGTGTTGACCACTCCAAATCCTTTGAATCTCGAATTTGAGATTTAGGGCAATTTTGGGGGACTTGTGGGACAAGTTGAACTTGTCCCACACTTCCCAAAACCCCTTACCAACCATATCTATGGGTTGGGAATCCAAAAAGGGGATTATTTATTGTTTTGGGAAGGGAAATATGACTTTGGAGTGCACTTTTCTTCCTTTTGCATTTATTTGTGCCTTTAGACACATGGGAAGGGATGGATGTGGAAAAGAGATGTCATTCAACCCAACCACCCATTTATGGTGTTTTGGGATTTGAGTTGACTAAAGGGAGGTGGTCTTGAGGATGTGTGATGTGGCATCCTACAAGGAGCCACATCACCCTCACTCTTTCCTTTTGTCTATTTATAGAAACTTCCTCTCTTGTTGAGGGGGTTGGAGGTTTTTTGTTGGAGAGTTTCTTTTTGTTATTTTCTTTTGGGGAGAGAAAAGATTGGGGAGAAAGAAAAAGAAGGAGCTTGGACTTGCATGCTTGGGATTGTTTTGGAGGGAGCTTGGACAAAGTTCTTGGTTTAGGCTTCTCCAATGGAGAGGTAGGAAACCTTCTCCCTTTTTGCTTTCTCATTGTTGTTGTTTCTATGCTTAAATTTGTGGAAAATGTATGTTTACTTTTGTGTATTGTGAAAAATGGATAGAATGCTTAATGTGTAGTGTAGGAGAGGTCTATGGGA
This sequence comes from Taxus wallichiana var. yunnanensis, assembly GCA_018340775.1. Lineage (NCBI taxonomy): Eukaryota > Viridiplantae > Streptophyta > Pinopsida > Cupressales > Taxaceae > Taxus > Taxus wallichiana. The sequence continues at coordinate 91,323,656 of CM031241.1, read as the reverse complement.
AAACTCATGAGGGAGGCATAAGAGTAGAATAGGATATTGTGGAGGGAGTTTGAGAGGGATGCCCATCTTGGGTAAGAATGTTCACATTCTTACCTTGTCCTTGAGGGAGCCATAAGAGGAGGGAGGCATAAGAGTATGGGAGGAAAAAGGGGTACTTGAGGGAGGCATAAGAGTCATAGGGGCTTGAGTTTTGTTGTGGATGGTTTTGGATGGGCATCTCATCTCAATGGGGAGGCATAAGGAAAAAAATTTCCCATAGTTCCTTCTCTTGTTGGCTTGGATGAAAGCCTTGTTGTGAAAAGTATTGTGTTAATTGTGTTTCCTTTTTGTTTCTTCTTTTAAACCTTGAATGTTATGAAGAAAATTGTAATGTGGAAGCAAGTATTGTTGCCTTGAGTTGGAGACCACCCTTCATTGTGTTGTGTTTGGGGCTCGGGGGTCAATGGAGGAGATTGCTTCTCTTCTCCATTGAGTTTTGGTTGGGAGGAGAGTGTTGCCTCTCCCCCTATCTTGGTTGTGATTTGAAATACTTGGAACTTGGAGCATGGATGAAGAACACCTTGGAGCACAAGAACCTTGTTGTTGACAATATTAAAACATCATGTATTTACCCACCTTGAGTGGAGGAAAAATGTAATATTGCCTTGTTTTCTTTAGCTTCCATTATTGCAAATTTGTTTCCACATGAAGTAGGGTATGTTGTAAAAAGATTTGAAGGAAAAGTTGCATTGAAATGATAGTATTTCTTACTCTAAAATTTATTGGAAATATTGTTGAATTCTTTTGTGGAATGTTGGAAAGAAATTACAAAAGAATATACATGTTAGATCTCATTTTGTTATTTACAAGGAGATGTATTAAAAAAATTGGAATGTTAGGGTATCTCTATTTTTGTATTGTTAATGGAATGACTTTAAACTCACTAAGTGCACTATCCAATACCCCATGATGCCCAATGGAGGTATTAATAGTTGGATTAGTATTCATATTTAAGTAACATAAAAACTAAGGAACTTATTAATACTAAACTTAATAATATCATTGTACTTTGAAGATGTAATAAGAGGTTCAAATGGAAGAGCCCTGTTGGTATTCTATGAGGATCTAAAATCAACCCATAATAATATGGCCTAGGCCCAAGGCCTTTATAGAGAATATTTAAATTGTTGCCATGCCTACAAATATTTTGAACGTTTTTTTTATAGATTAGGACACTGCAAGTGGTCTTAACTTCACAAATATCAAGCTGCATGGCAAGCCTCGCAATCGCCCAAACAAATGTGAAGTTAGTCTCAAAATCAAGACCAGTCAATCACCCTTAAATCGTGTCTAAGAGAATAACTGCTAATATAAAAAGAAAAAATGATGATACGTTTCAGTAGATATGCCTGATAGACAACTTGATACACAAAGCGCTGACTGTCACAGCGAATATTTAAATTGTTGCAATGCTTACAAATATTTTGAACGCTTTTTTTTTACAGATTAGGACACTGCGAGTGGTCTTAGCTTCACAAATATCAAGCTGCATGGCAGGCCTCGCAACTGCCCAAACAAATGTAAAGTTAGTCTCAAAATCAAGACCAGTCAATCACCCTTAAATCGTGTCTAAGAGAATAACTGCTAATATAAAAAAAAAAAATGATGATACGTTTCAGTAGATATGCCTGATAGACAACTTGATACACAAAGCACCGATCATTGCATCACGAAATATTTAAATTGTTGCAATGCTTGCAAAAGCGAGTTTTGTGGTCGTCTATTTAAGAGTGTTGCAATAGACAAGCAATGGTTGTTGGTATAAGAGATCCATAGTTGACAGATAACAACACGGCTAGACAGGGCGCTGTCCAAAACGCCCTTCACTGCACCCCTCTTCCACTGTCCTCAATCGAATTGATAAACATCTCTTGAAGGCAGAATCCTGAATATGAAGATGCATTCGATACTGAATAGTAATAACTTGATGGTCGATCGTTTTTCCACGCGCTCAACACAAAAAAAAGGATTTGTTAGCCGCTGTGCTCGGCCTACTGCCTGGTCGACTGTTGTGACAGGCCAAGGCCATGAATCCCGCGCCCCCTCCTCGCCTGTAGCTTCAACTGCGACCTCCCTTTTGATTGCATGCAGCCGGGATGGTGGAAAAATGATAGGGCGGCTGGACAGAGATTAGATTTGCAAAATATAGTGTATTCATTGTTTTAGGCGGCCAGTCAGAGATGGATTTGCAAAATCTAACAAGTAAATGATATGCGGCTGAGGAAAGCGACTTGCTCGCATGGAGGGGGTTTGAAATGTATGGCAGGTGGCTATTAAAGCCACCCACCCCAAGTTTTCTTTTGAATTCAAATTCTAATCCTAGAGTGCCGCACCCACCTTCACAATCATCACTCTAAAACGTTTTTTTATTTATTTTGTTTTATTTGTAAAATGTTTTTATGTCACTACAATCAATTGAAACAAATCTGTCCCTATTGATATAGCTCATACTTCAAAGTATGGAGAAAGCTAGTATAAAATTCTATGTAGCATAATAGCGGCATTGCTACACCAACTCCCTCCTGCTACTACGTGGTATAGTGGTCGAGCTTTATAGCGAGGTGCCCAAATTTTACCACCACGGTGGGAGCATACCGTTATCGACCGTGCTACTGTTGATGATTAAAGACGGAGTTAAATAAGACGTGGGCGGTGACATATATGTATGAAAGCCAAGGTCCATGACTCTGTCCGGCCAAGTTGAATAGAGCGCTCGCCGAGGCACGTATTTAACAACTCACCCACTGCAATGAACTTTCCCAATAACAAATCAGTGAAGCAGGTAGTCCAATTGAATTGGCCAATAACAAATTTAGTCAGCTCGATTTAATAGTGCGAAGTATTATAAAAATTGAATGGTTAGTGTATTCACTTCAAAATAAATTATATCATACTCTGGAGTCAACTTTCAGAAATGTTGTTATTTCGACATTATCAGACATTGGTCTAATCAATTCGAATAACGACCCTCCTCTTCGTTGGTGAAACGTTGAATGAGGTTAAATTAAACATCCTTGTTCACGAAGCTTTATCGTGACTGTTGTAGTTCAAGCCTGTATGCGGGCACACCCCCTTTTAAAAAAAAAATTATTAGTCGCATTTCGGGTTGTATGTTTGTGGCGCGCCGTCGTCGTCGTGAGCGAGCATAGTCTCTTTTTGCGACATTACACATTTGAAGGATCTTTTCTTCATTGAATTCAATGATTTCAAGTGAGATGGATTTGAAGCTCTTTATGACCTTTATTTTATAATATCCCCATCTTATTTAAATAATCATTACATTTCCAACTTTTTAATAATTTTATACATAGAAAGTAGAGCACTTTACCTTTAATAGTGGTATAGTTTATATTGTTCCCTCCATATTTATTACTAAAATAAAATTTAGTTAGTGTTTAGAAGTCACACTTTAGATATGATTTTTTATTGTATGTTTGGTGGGAAATCCGTCATTCATGGTTTTCAACTTTCCTTACACACACACACACACACACACACACACACACACACACACACACACACACACACTTTCACACACACACACACACACACTTATACTTATGTCTTTGTTTTTAATTTATTTATTTTTTGAAGAGAAGAAGCATCGTTTGCTAGTTTTTAATCCTTCTCTTTTTATTGGCCTTCCTTTCTCAAATATTTTCTATGAGAGAAGAACTAGGTTCTTCCCCAAATTTGAATTATCCTCCTAATTGGATTTGTTGAAGAAAATCTTGTTTTTCCAATAGTTTATTGTAGACCTTTAATATGTTTCCATTGACCAAAAATCTTTAGTGTTCCCATCTATGGGAAGTAGGTGAACTGGTCCATTTTCAAATACTTTTTGAATCTCATATGGTCTATCCATCTAGTTCTAAATTTTCCTAGAAAATATTGGTATTTATAATCAAATAATAAGGCCCAATATCCCTCTTGAGGTTTCCTTCTTTTGATATGAATATCATGTGATTGTCTACTTTGAAATTATAATAGCTCGGTCTTACATAATTCCTCCATCCTCAATTCATCAGGTTCATTTAGTTGAATTATTCTCTATTTTTGAGCTTCGTCTAACTCTATCCTAATTTTAACGGGTGTGCTTAGTGTGTTCAATGGGAAATATGGTTTTTTTTCCATATACAAGTTCATATGGAGAAAACCAAGTGGTAGTTTTCCAAGTGATGTTGTATGCCCAAACTACCTCTAGTAAATTTTTTTCCATTCTTTTCTTTTGGTATCAATTTTTTTAGTTAATATCTTTTACAATTCTCTGTTGGTTACTTCCACCTATACATTAGCTTGAGGGTGGTATGGAGATGATTTTCTATGGTTCATTTGGTAAAAATCAGTAAAACATTTGATCATATTTGACATAAATTTGGGTCCTTGATATGAAATAATGCTTCTTGGTACTCCAAACTTGTGAATGATCTAGTAATACATGAATTCTACCACTGCTTCTTCTATATCTTGGTATAAATCCTGAACTTCAACCCATTTGGTTACATAATCCATGCAAAATAGAATAAAGTATTTTCCTTGTGAAGATGGGTTTATGGTTCAATGAAATCCAAGCCCCATTTCTCAAAAGGTTCAAGAACCAATTGAGGTTGGAAAGTAATTTTACTAGGAAAAAGTTGTTTTTCCCATTCTCTGGCATGCATCACAATTCCAAACATATTTATTCACACTTTTATGAAGATAAGGCCAATATTATCCAGCTCTAAGGATCTTATGAACAATTATTTTTGTTGAATAATGGTCTCTTGCAAGTTCATCATGATAGGCTCCGATGATGTCATACAACTCAACTTCTCTCGATACACCTACGTAGTACCGAGTCATATCCATATTTAAATAAAATACCATTTACCCATTTAAAAGTGACACTCTCTTTAATTAAATGGTTACTCTATTTACTAGTGAAATTATCAAGAAATTTCCATGTTTCCAAATAGTTTGCTATATCAGCAAACCATGGTGAATTTGTAGATATGAAAAATAGTTGTTCATTAGGGAAGTTATCATCAACAAGGTCCTCCTCTCCAGGTTCCTATAACCTTAACAAAAAATTAGCAACCAAGTTAGATATTCCTAGGTTATCAATAATGGTAATATCAAATTCTTGTAAAAGGAGTAACCATCTAATGACCTTACCTCCTATAACTAGTTTGTGTATTAAGTACCTAATAGATGCATGGTCATTATACATAATTGTCTTATGCCCTATAATATAATGATGAAATTTATTAATGGCATAGACAATAACTCAAATTTATTTTTCATTAGTAGTGTAGTTCTTCTTTGTGGGAGTGAGGTTTTTTGCTAATGTAATAAATAGCATACATATTACCATGTTCATCCTTTTGTCCCAATATTTCCCCTATAACAATGTTAGAAGCATCAATGTGAATATGGAAGGGCTTCTTCCAATTAGGTCCTCTTAACATTGGGGCTGAAGTTAATTTCTCTTTAATCAATTCAAAGGATTCTTGACACTTCTCATCCCAAATGAACTCACTATCTTTTACTAACAAGGAAAATATAGGAGCAACAATTTTACTAAAATCCTTGATGAAACGTCTATAGAACCCTACATGTCTAATAAAGCTTCTAATATCTATTTGATTTTTGGATGCAAGAAGATTATATATAAATTCAATTTTCTTCTGGTATACTTTTATACCTTGAGAATAAATAGTATTCATAAGTGTTATCCCTTCCTCCATCATCATGAAACACTTCTCATGACTCAAAGACAGGTTGTGTTGCTCACACCTTGTTAATAATTTTTCTAGGTTAGCCAAATATTCTTCAAAAGAGTTCCCATACACTATAAAATCATCCATGTACACTTTTGTACATTCATTTGTTAAATCAATGAATATGGCCAAGATAAATCTTTGAAAAGTGACAGGTTCATTACATAAACCAAAGGGTAATCCTCTACATGTAAATATTTCCCATGGTTAAGTGAATGTTATTTTTTCTTTTTCTTATGCAAAAACTTTGATTTGATTATAATCATGGTAACTATGTAGAAAATGGAATAATTTCTTTCCTACTAGATTATCTAGGACTTGGTCAATAAATGGTAAGGGAAAATAGTCTCTCAATGTGGCTTTGTAATCTCTCTATAGTCAACACAAATTATCCACTTACCATTTTTCTTAGGTACTATTACAAGTGGTGAGACCCATTGACTATCTGATATGGGGTAAATAAATCCAACTTATAACAAATTTTCAAATTGAATTTTGACTATGACTTTTAAGGTTGGATTTATTCTTCTTTTTTGGTTGTCTGACATGATTTAACATTTCTTGTGTAAATGTGGTGAGTACAGATACTAGGATGGTTTCCTTTTATATCATTATACTCCCAAAAAAAATTATTTAGTATGGTCTCTTAATACATCAAATTTTTTTTATTTCTCATCATTAGTTAGCTAATTATTAATATTCACTTCTCTTCCTAGATAAAGGGAAATTTGTTTTTTTCTGGATAAACTGAATTGATAGTTTTAAATTCATTTAACAATGAATTTAATGGAAATTCATGAGGTAAAAGTCTATCAAATGTAGTCATGTCCCCAAAAGTAATATTTTTTGTGGAATTAGAATTGTTAAGGGACAAATAAAACTTGTAGAAATATTTTGATCCATATCTCTCCATTTCCAAATATATGGTTGGAAAGGGATAGATCCATATCTTTCATCGGATAATTTCATCTAAAATTTTAATTTAATGATCTATAAGTTGAGTAAGAAGGTTTTCTAGCAAGGCTAATAGATGTGAAGCATGTTGAGAAGACTCGAAGTGACCTTGGGAGACTCTAAAGGATTCTAGGAAGACTCCAAAGTGACTTGGGAATACTCCTATGCATTGCGGGAAGACTCTAAAGAGTTTCTATCCATCTCCAGTATTCATGTTGAATCCTCCTAAATTTTGTAATATGATTTTAAACTACAATCATAGCCAAAGAAGATAAGTTATAAAAGGAGCCGGTGGAGAAACTATAGGTTTCTCTTGATGCATGTTTGTTTCCTCTTCGTATTCATTTTCCTTTTCCTTATAAGTGTTGGTTTTTTATTAGGTATCTCTATAATAAAAACCAGTGATTTTTCCACAATCTTTCATGGCCTTAACTTAATATCCTTATAATCATTGGCATTTATACCCATGGACTCTTTTTCGTGTCAAAATATAGTGTTTATTTTCCTATTCTTTGAATTGGCCAAAGGTTGTGTAGGCATATGAGGTTGGACTACTATTTCGTTGATTGAGGTTAAACAACAGGAGGTGACATTAATGTTTGTTATGGATTTTGTTGTTGTTCGGGTGTAAATTTTCTCTATTGTGTATAACTAGTAGGATGGTTAGCATATTGTGTCCATTATAGATTAGTCCATGGTTGAGGTGTCTAATATTCAGATTAGTTAGGCATCCATAGCTAAGATTTCCATTCGAGATAGATCCCAAGGAATTGGTGCTCTATTTTTAAGATACATATTTACATCCCATGGCATCATCCATGGATTAGGGTTGTTTCTTAGCATGAATTTTGATTGTCTTTGGGAAGGCTGATTGCCTTATTTCTATACAAAATTAAGATCTTCTGGGGATATTTGTTTGAGATGGTTTTTGAGGGATGGTAAGAACCAACAATAAATATTTAATAACATGATCTTTATTACATATCCCACATATTTCAATTTTATCCAGGGACAATCTCGATAGCATGTTTTTTCCTACATCTTGGATAGTATGTTACTAGTGGTTTAATATTGGATTTTTATTTTTTTGAATACCAACTAGACTAGTGTTCAAGTGTACTAGAATATATGTCTTCAAGTTGGAGAGTTCTTCCATTAATTGTTTTACATCAATATTGTCTTTTTTTCTCTCCTATTCCTAAGGTCTCCCTATTTCTATAGTAACTTCTACATACTTGTTAAATATGATGGAAAGTTAGGTGATTCACATCTCCTCCTCCCTTTAGATTAAAAGATTCCTTGACTCTTCATCCAATGATTTTTTTAAATGGTTTTAGTTAAGTATTCACTCAAAGGATGCCCACATTTTATATGAAGAAATAGGAATCTATCCAGGTAATCTTCTAATTCTCATCCTTATTTTTCTTAACATAGAAAACTCTTCTTTCCTATATCTTCCCTTACAATAGTCTTGATAATTTTCCAAACATCATCCTTCCATTTCTACCCAAGAGTGGATAGATTTTGGTGGTAAACTCATAAACCATCTCATGGTTGAATCTTTAAGTGTAGAAGGAAACAATTTTAACTTTTGATTATCAGTCATATAGTCATAAGTTTGGCATATTACTTTAAACTTAAAGAGGAACTGGTCTATATCTTCGGACGTCATGCACCAAAATTTACGTAACATAGATGGGGATATGTTTTTCATGTGAGTATCATCTCCTCATCAATGAAAATAGGATAAGTAAATGTCCTTTGAGGTATAATAACTTCTGCATTGTGAGGGTTGTGCTCAACTCTTAGTTGTTCTTTTTCCATTCTTTCCCAATTGATTTTATACAAAGTTTTCCTTTTAGGTGAAAAATATGGCATGGGTGGAAGTCTACTAACCTAAGCTTGATAACTCTAATTAACTAAATCTTCTAATTTATATTTTCTTAGATATGATGGCCCTACTTCAAGAGAATATTCTGAAGGATGTGGTAAAGTAAGGGTTGTGTCCTCTTGAATTGATGAGTTTAATGCTTTTTCCAATTATGAAAATTGATCCCAAGATTTATCAATTGAATGGAAGAATTTTCATTGAGTACCTTTTGGAATTAATCTACCCTTTTAGTATGTGATTCTACTCATATATTTCATTTATTCGGTAAATTTTCATGAGCTATTGTCATTTGAATGATTCTTATTGACACTATTATCCCCGTAAACGGTGCTAAAATGTTGAGCATCATTTTGAACTCATCATTTAATCAGCCATGTTGATGTCATTATAACAGGAAGTTTCGAAGCTAGTATGCAATATGGTTACTTTAGGAAATTAAAAATTTCTTAGTGGTGTTTCTCTTATCTTGGGGTCTCCTAATTCTAAGCGTTGGAATTGAAATCTAGGCTAAACTCTTAGGAAATTACATAAACTAAAATTAAACTAATCCACTTACATATTTAAACACACACAATGCTTGATAGAAATTGAAGTGCTTAAAATTTAAGCTCAAAGTGCTTGAAATTCGAATCTCACAATACTTGAAATAAAAACACACTTACTAAAATAAAATTGCAAGGTTGAAAGACAAAGAATAGAAAGCTTCTAAAATGAAATTTCACAAAGTTTAAAATAGTTAAAATTAATAAAGTAAAGGGATTTAAAAATAACTAGTTATTATATGAATTAAATTACTACAGATTAACTAACATGAGAGGAGGGGTGAATATGGATCAAATTAATAAATAAAAACATAATAAAATGCACAGATGAATGGATAGGAATTAACACAAACAGAGAATACAAAAATACCAAAATCTCTAAGTCTTAGGATGAGCAGGCCCTTGCTCTCCCATTGATCGAACAACAGTTGTACTCTAATTCCCAAAGCATCAATTTAATTTATTTTAGAAGTTCTGGATCATGTAATGATTGAGAAAATTACAAAAGTATCGCTCTTAAAACTCTAAACATAGTCAATGAGTGCGGATTGTATCATCCAGCTCCTCAACTGATTCCTACAAAATGACTAGAATAATCCTTATATAGACTATCAGTAAAGAGTTCCCAAATTATCTCTATATTTCAAGATGAAATAATGGAGAGAATTGGGGGAACTAATTTCATTCGAATATTTAGTTACAAAAAAATTAAATTACATGATTAGGTCCAAAATTGATGTTTCCTTAGTTTGGTGTGTGTTGTTCTTCATTATATGTGTGTTCCAAAAAATTACATATTTCATGGTTATTTGACATTAGCTGGAAAGGTTCTCAAGTTATGAAATGTACCTCAAAGTCAAATCTCACATTCTCAAGCATCCCAAGGAGAATTCAAAGAATTACAAGGTGACTCAAGCATTTTGAGGAGACTCCAAAGTGAGTTGGGAACTCTAAAGCTCCACTATCTTTAAACATACAAGCCTATAACTCTACATCTTGGACAAAAATAATTATTTCCTCAATTTTTACACACAAAACTAGATGTTTTTCATGATTTTTGGTTATCACATTATGTTGAAACAAATTTACACATTAATCTAGGAAAATGTACATATTATCTACATTATATTAGGAAAAGGTTATGAAATGCATTCAAATTCAAAATGAGAATATAATCATTTATCCATTTAATGGGCTCATCAAAATCCATCGAATGGGATGAGACCACTAAATCATTTCATCCTACTAACGATAATACAAAGCTGAAATTTTTAATGATCCATCTCCTATTCATGACTCTAACAAATATACTTCAAGTACATAATACTTATCACATGGACCACCTCTTCCTTTTTATGATCATCCACTAGATGTAATGATTGGAAATGTTGTCCATATGCCACTTTATATACTAGATATTAATTTTTTTGACTCGTATTTTGATGATACTCTTATTTTGGATACTTTATATGTTTATCAATCATGCTCTTATCCATAGTGTTTTGGTCAATCCACACAATGATAATTTATGCACTTTCAATATCATTCACTCCCTTAGTTATTCTAAAATCATATTTCGTGTAATTCTAATTCTACTTATGGACATGCTACTCCACCCATCATTGTTGGCTATGTTACTATACAAATTCCATTCCTAGTTTCTTCCACACTTAACTCTATGGAAATTTGTTTATGTCTCCCTCATTTCTGTACTCATAGGGATGTCCTATCTTTCTTACAATAATGTGTTACATTCATTCACTAACAACACCTAATCACAATATGAGTTATTTCTTATAAGGTTGTTCTTCCCATACTATCTTGTCATGCTTCTACAGTTCCTCCTTCATCACTTGATTAAATTTTTGGCACACATATTTTATCTTACATCTTTATCCCTTCTAATTATCTTAACATATCCTCCCACACGTATGTTACATCACATGGCTCTCATCCTCCTAGGATTCCTCATAGCTCTTATAGTGAACATCTCATATCTTCCAACTCTCTCTCTCTCTTCAAGTTCTCCCCACAAACCTACCAAAAGATAAATTATATCATGTGGATGTAATCCACCTTTCT